>CM039136.1:33686208-34286208 GCA_022036555.1 Microstegium vimineum | reverse complement strand
GTGAGGGGTTGGTACGCTGACGGGTATTGCTTCCTGAAGCTGGTCCCTGAAGCCTTCTCTTCTTGGCTTCCATTTCTTTGCGCTTGTTATCAATAACAATAGCGCGATTCACGAGGGCCTGAAAATTGGGGTAGAGATTGGACATGAGTTGCAACTGCAAACCGTCATAGAGACCCTTCAGAAAGCGGCGCTGCTTGTCAGCGTCGTTGGCAACCTCATGCGGAGCGTATCGAGACAAATGAGCAAACTTGTCTCGGTATTCCACCACTGTCATGGATCCTTGCCTCAGAGCTCGAAATTCCTCCTGCTTGAGCTCCACAATGCCTTCAGGAATATGGTAAGACCTGAAGCTTTCGGTGAACTCCTGCCATGTCACCTCTGGTGCGTTGTTGGGACGTCCATACATGTAGGAGTCCCACCAATCTTGAGCGGCACCCTGCAGTTGGCCAGATGCGTAGAGCACCTTCTCACGCTCATTGCATTGAGCGATGTTGAGCTGCTTCTCTACAGCCCTTAGCCAGTCGTCCGCCTCCAGCAGTTCTGAAGCATGAGTGAACACTCGAGGACAGCCCTTCATAAATTCTCCACGCTTGTCCCGTGGCTGAACAGGTGGTGGTGGAGGTGGTGGTGGTACAGGTTGGTTCTGAAGGTGTTGCATCATGGTCTGCATCAGCTGTGTCTGCACTAGCATGAACTGCTCCATGGTCGGTGGTACCGGTGGTGGTGGCGGTGGTGGTACTGGTGGTGCTGATGGTGCACCCCTACCACGGCCTCTTCCTCTACCACCTCGTGCGGCCATCTGTCATCCAAAACATATAGTATAATCCTTTAGATTAATTGTCCATTGGAACGCACGAAAGAGCATAAACTTTTCTGAAATTTGAACCTTACAAGAGGCGCTGTAAAACAGTCATATCTCACGTTCCAAAATTCAAACAAATGTGAAACTCATATGGTTGGAAAGCTTATGAAATTTCCTACAACTTTCATAATTCTCACTTTTTCAGATTCTGATTCGAAATTAGGTGAAAACAACAATTTATCAAAACTGTTTCTGAGTTCCAGACTGCGCAGAAACCTCAACTTGTAACTGTCATAACTCCCAAACCAGAACAGGTATGAACGTAATTAAAGATGTATTGGAATGGTACTGAAGTCTAGTTGTTGCCATATAAATTTCATGATCATTGGATAAACCATTTTTGAGATACAACCAAAAGATTACTGACTGCTCCAGAAAAACAGCAAGATAGAAAACAGGATAACCCACCCGCTAGCATTTTTATTTATATCAAACTAATATGTCTATAACTAAGGAACTTGTGGACATGCCCACAATGTTCCAACACTCATTACAAAACTCCAAATCACTCATAATCATAATGACAACCATATAATAAAACCAAGTTCACAAGACACGACAAGACTCGACTCAACTCGCTGCTAGCGTTTTATTACATCATGGTGGTACTCATCTTATGGAAGGAAAACTGGGGGAAGCTTCTGATGGAACTTGGGCATCTTCAGGCATCCTCTGAGCTCATCATTCTCTGCACGGGCTCTCTTGAGTAGCTTGCGCTGAACACCAAGCTCATCAGTCAGCACCTCGACCTGCTGTACTAGCTCATGGGAAAAGTCGATCATCACCTTGGTGGTGTCGTCATAACCATCCTTTGCCTCGAACATGGACCATCCCTCACGGGTCTCGAAGGGAAGGTGTCGATACTTGTCCTCCATCATGCGGTTTCGACGATGAGCACGAAGATTGAAGAGGGCCATGCGAGCTGCATCCTCCATACACTCCATCATGTTGGCACGGCTGACCTTAGGCTCATAGACGGCCTCCACTTTGCCACGACTGTGTGGCATCCTTCCAGATGCAGACGTAGAGGGTACACTTCCAGAAGGAAGGGTCCTGGAAGTGCCTGTTCTCGTAGCACATGTACTTCACTTCGGTCTTCCAGTCGGAGTAGTGGTTCTCCAAGGTCTCCTTCAGCAAGCCATGGTAGAAGTCCTCATCATCTCCCTCCTTGAAGTGGAAGTGCTTGGTCCATCCCAAGCGTTCTTCACCAGCTTTGGAATCACCAGGCGGAGTCTTGGAGCGGCTGTTCTTGTCAGAGGGAGTCCTGGAACGGCTGTTCTCAGGGCTCTCTTCCTGGGGTTTTTCTTCTTCATCCTCGCGGGGTTCCACTGGCACGACCTTCGGCGGGGGACGAGTGGACTTGCGAGCAGTCTTCTTGTTACGAGCCATCTATAGATAAGCAAAGTTGAGAACTAAGTTAGATTCAAGATAATATAATTTTGAGATGAGTAATAGTTTTACAAATAATAGCAAGGTATAAAAGCATGAAAAGAGCATTCCTAAGAACCAATTCTATCTAGGTTTGCGTCCTACAGTCAACACGGCTTTGATACCAATCTGTCACACCCAGTTTTAAAGACAAAACAGGATGCAATAATCTTATGTGTGCCCAGAGATCAGTCACACACATAAGCTGACAAATTATCAAAATTGTATCATCACAAGTGTTTAATACATAGCGAATGAATATCTAAATAATATCTATTACAAAACAGCGGAAATAAGATAACTCTCGCGAAGCTCCATAGCACAGGGACGTCAACTGGTTGACCCCAAACCTAGTAGTCCTCTGGATACTCCTCATAACTCTGATAATCTGGTGCCCATCCGGGATTTTTATACAAGAATTGAAAAGAAAGAAACAAGCGTAAGCACTTTCGTACTCAACAAGCATATATGGGGTTCATGAGGCTCAATTAGTATGACACTGGTTTTACTGCGGTAAGCATTTTTAATTTGTAACAAAGCTTTATAAGTGATAGATCAAAGTTATACTTAATTCCCCAAGTTAAACTGCATGATCAAGTAAACAACTGAACAAGTAACATAATTCCATGATAAAGTGATTCATAAAAGTAAACATAAGTACCCAAAGAGTTCTGTGAGTTTTCCAGGCCGCTCGTGACCGTGAGCACGGCTATCATGATAGTTTTTAACTCTGCGCAGAGGTGTACACTTTACCCATGAGACGTGTTTGCCCAAATGCCCCGGGATCATGACTCCCTTAACACTACCGAGGTGAGCGGGCCGGGGACACGATGAAGTCTTTCAAAGGGGTTCGCTGACATACCCCAGACAGTACGGATCCACGGGCAAGGGGTATATAGGAGCCCGTCGGTGGTACGCACCCGCAGCGGTCCCCACAACAGCCGCTCCGCAACCGCTCGTCAATGGCAACTTTCGTGAACTGTTGCATGTGAGAGAGTGACCCTAATACTGAACTAAAGCCAGAGCCATATAGCCCTCATGGTTGTACTGTATGTCCCAGCTTTTGCTGACAGAAAGGGGTCCTAAGTCCATGTTGCTAAAAAGTCAAGTTTTACTTCAACAGTTCATATAATCATTAATCAAGATTAAAAGATCATGCTTATGAAAGTGAAGCACTAGCATTAACTACCCAGATGCATCAATAACCCATAGGAATTCAAGGATAAAGGTAAACAAGTCTAGGTAAACCCTATGGTGACAGTATTAGACACATGCATATGATTTTATGGGAAAAGCTTCATTAATAGGACATCAAGGAAGATCCCATATAATACTTGCCTTGCTCAAAGAGATCCTGCTGCTGCTCCTGCTCAAAGCAAAACCCTTGATCTCCCATGTACTGCTCACCGTCTGTACTCGATCATCACATCACACGCAATCACGCAGAGACATAACATGCAAACAAACAAAGCTATAGATTAGAACAGTACACCAAACATAATAAAACAGAAGGAAAAGCTTATAAAACAAATCTACGTATCACTACGATCACAAAGACGCTTGAATCACGAAAAACGGAGCTATAACGGAGAAGATACGATTTAAACGGGATTTTGAATAGAGCAAGATTAACATTACGGAAATAATTTTCTTTGATTTTTAAAAGTTATTAACATAGATAAAAACTGTACTACTGGATAGAGCAAGAAAATACGGATCTAACGCAACTTGAACGGAGCGATTTGGATTTAAAATGAACAAATTATAAGCTATTGAAAAAGAGTGGCAAAACTTTAAATAAGGCTTTCTTTTTATTTTCGAAATAAATCAAACTGAAAAGGAAATACGTTTCTCAACAGAGGAGACGGAAACTCAGAATACGCCAAAGGGGACTGCGGGTTCAGTCTTTAAAAAGATCGAGGGCTCTTTTGCAAAATTGCCCGCTGAACCGGTATCAGGTGTTGTAGGCCGTCCGATCCACGATGGATGACCAGGATTAGATCAGAGAGGATGGGTGGCGGCGCTCGGCGGCCGGAGTCGAAGGCACGGTGGCGCCATGGCCGGAGGGTGGCGGCGCACGCTGATCTGGTGATTCAGTGCACGAAACTCGACGCAACCGGGTCGAACAGAACGAGGGAAAGACGGCGAATCCGACGGTGGAGTCGGTTGAATCGATTACACTTCGGAGATGGGGTGCCCAAGCGGCACGGCGGCTCTGTGCCGACGGGAAACGCGGTGCGACGCGACAGAATGGCCGGGGAGGAAAAGCGGGGCTCCGAGGCGGCACTTACCTCACTGCGAGGCTCGGGGATCAACTGGTTGGCGCAGGGGAACTAGGCAGAGACGAAATCGACGGTGGCGGTGGTTCTGCTAGCTTGCGGCGGCTCTAGTACTGCTCCGGTTGTCCCGTGGTCGCAAGATGAGGGCGGAAGGACGTCGGGTGCGGCTTAAATAGCCTCAGTGCGCCACAAGGAAGGAAAGGGGGGGGGATTCGACGCGGGATCGGGTCTCGGCCGCAAGGAAAGGGGCGGCGGCCGGGAAAGGAAAGAAGAGGGGGAGAGAAGGGAAGAAAGGAGGGCTCGGCGGCGGCGCTTGGCGTGCACGTCACGGCGCTGAGCCGGTTATGGAAAGGGGAGATCCGTCCTGCTCCGTCTCGACTTCGGTGTCGGCGTCGGCACACAGAGAGGGAGGGGAGCGGGGAAGAAGAAGGAAAGGAGGAAGAGGTCACTGACATGCGGGCCAAGTTCGTCAGCGGGGAAAGGGAAACTGACCAGTGGGGCGGGCTTGTCAGAGAGAGAGAGAGAGAAGGAGAGGTGCGGGGGTAGGGACTGGGCCGGCCTGTTCGCGTCGGCCCAACAGAGGGAGAAGGGAATGGGTTTGGGCTGGGGGAGGGAAGTGGCCTGCGGGCCAATGCAGAAAAGGGAGAGAGAGAAGTGAGAAAGTGATTTCCCAAATTTTGATTTTCAACTACAATTTCCAACAAAGCTTTTGAATTCAAAATTGAAACTTGCAACCACCAAACATTACAAAGAGAAGTGCATCTGCATGAATGCAACACAAAGTTTCTACATGATGATCAAATTTTATTTCATGAAACTCTTAATTAATTTTCCTATGTTGTAATGCTCACATCAAATGCAATTAAACCATTTTTATTCTATTTCGAAAAATGCATGTTTTCAGGGTGTTACAATATTGAACGGGCTAAATGACTATTTCGACGACCTTTTAGGCTAACACTAGGTAAATCAAGTTAATGTTTACCTACATAAATTTATATACTTAAATTTATTATATATTTATAAATATGTATACTTGATTTCTTACATGCTATATTTATTTTTTGTATAGATAAATATATATACATACTAAAATATTTAGTTTTACTTGCATAAATCTAGAGACAAAATTTTAGCCACAATTTTGGTGTGCTATGATTTTTGGTTGGTCTATTTATCTCACATTATATCATAGATTAAACTGATCCACTCTTCGTGTTGTGTGCGTTCTTTGTCTTTTCTCGGTGACCCTATAGAACGAAATCGACTTGCATAAGCTGGCTTTTTGTTAAAGAGAGAAGACGTAATCGACAAGAACAAGGGTATCTCAACCCTATGTAATCCCTATCAAACAAAAACCAGGAAGTAAAAGAAAGAGTTAAATGCACCATAAGTTTATTAATTTTTAGTGGTGTGTCATGTAGGTCCATCAACTTTCAAACGACATTGTTGAGTATATTAATTTTTGGTGGTCTCATCTACGGCCATCAATTTTGAAACTGTATTCTTTGGTCCATTACTTTTGGTGATATATCATTTAGATGCATCAACTTTCAAATTGAACTTTTTCGTCCCTAAATCTTTTAACTTGTTCACCATAGATTCATACCCCTTCCAATATGACACGTCAAATAAGCAGCTGTCGTGGAGTAGGAATGTGTAAATACAATATATCTTTTATTATGTTCTTTTCTATGCATCATTCCATATTATATTTTATTTTATTTTCCACTCATCTCCATTTGGTCTGAACCTATGGTAAACCCCTTTAAAAGTTTATGACCTAAGACTGTAATTTAAAAGTAGATGGATGTAGATGACAAATCACCAAAAGTTAATGATCTAAAAATAAAGTTTGAAAGTTGATGTACATGGATGACACAGCACCAAAACTTAATGGAACCTATCACACCCAATTTCAAGGACGAAATATGATGCATAACATTATGTGTGTCCAGAAAGCAATCCACACATAAGTCCACAAATTACATAGTACCATCACAGAGTTTAATACATAGCGTACATAGATCCATTACATAAATAAATAAAGCAAACGGAAGGTACAACTAGCTCTCAAGGCTCCATCTCACAGGGAAGGTCAACTGGTTGACCAAGCCTAGAAATCTTCAGGATAGTCCTCAAAGCCTCCTGCTTCTGTTACCCATCCGAGATTTTTTATCCAAAAATTGAAAAGTAAAACAAGCGTGAGCACATATCGTACTCAACAGTATAACATGGGGTTATGAAGCTCAAAAGGATGACATTGGCTTACTGCGTTTAGCACTTTTAGTTAATCAAAGTTTTATTATTAAGTAACATCAGGTTATGCTTAAGCCCCAAAGGATCCCACTTATATCATTGCCAAAGTTAACAGAAACATATACATCATCATTATAGTGGCAACAGGAACATAAAGATTGATCAAGTTAATTATAATTAAACCATCAATTTTCCAGGCCGCTCGTAACCGTGAGCACGGCTGATATATCAATTTTAACACTCTGCAGAGGTTGTGCATCTTTACCCGTGAGTCGTGATGCCCCGAATGTCCGGGTTAATTACTCTCATAAACACTGCCAAGGTGAGTGGGCGGGGTTCACTATGAAACCTTTCATAGTATCTCGTCTACCAAGATTAGGGCCGCTAGGATTGGCAAGGGGCGATAGAGCCCCCCTTCCGAGTAGCATTAAGACCGCAGCCTACGCTCAAACTCGGACAGAGGCCGCACTATAACCAGCTCGGCAAAAGCCTAATGCGCCCTTTCGGGTAACCGCTAACGAGCTAGAAAAGAGCCTATTACTGAGTTAAAGCTAGAGCCATGTAGCTCTCACGGTAGCACTGTCAGTCCTAGCTTTTGCCAACAGCGAATTAAGATAAAAGGTTATGTTCCAATTGCCATAAACAGGTTCACCAATTCATTCAGAGCATTATATCATTTGGCAGGGATCATGTATCATTTCATATAGCACTAGCCATCTACCCATATGCATAACCCATAGGAGTCAAGGTAAAGGATTTCAATACTATGGAAATATACTACGAGTATCAAATTAAACACATGCACATGAAATCATGATTATGGTGAATAGGATAACAAGGTAGGTCCCATGCTATACTTGCCTTGGTTATCAAACTCCTGCTGGTCCTGCTGCTGGTCAAAGAACTCCTGGTCACAACCAAACTCCTCACCGTCTGAACTCGATCACGGCATTGCAACAACAAACATTCCAATTTGCATACATTCAAAGCAAACAAAGCTACTATTAGAACAGTACACCAGCAACAGTAAACAGAAGATAAAAGGTTTATAAAAAGATACTACGTACAGCTACGATCATTTCAACACGAATTTCACGAAAAACGGATTTAAAACGCAAAAGATATGAATTAATCTAGTTCTCTAAGAGCAGTTTATTATTTAAACTTAAACTCAATTTAAATGTTTCAAACATTACTAACAGAGGGTTTAACATGTAGAGAATTTCATTACGAATCTAACGCAATTTGAATCGTTCAAATCAGAGTTAAAACAAAGTTTTTATAAGCAAAACAGTGCAGTGGCAAATCTGTAAATACTGAATTCCCATTTAATTTTCCAAAATAAAATAAACCGAACAGGATTACACTTTTTGAACTGAGAAAGCGTAAACAAAGAAATGCGCCAGGGCAGAGGTGCAGGGCCGACAGGGCTGCCACGCGGCGGCTCGAGATTGGGCAGGTCCACGGGTCGGCCGTGAACCGCGTGCGGGACTCCGGCCCACCGTGGACGATCACTTAACCCCGAAGGGGTATCTAATCTTGGTCGTTGGACTTGGATCTGACGACCGAGATAAAAGGGAGGGAGACAGAGAGAGTCGGCCAGAGGGGACAGAGGGCGCGGCGGCGCACCATGGACGCCAGCATGGAGCTCGGCGGCGAGAAGGGGAAAAGGGCCTAAGGCCTCGGTTGGCCACCGGAAGACCACAGGGAGATAGAGGAGAGCGAGGCGAGTGCGGTGGCGCACTCGGACGATCGCAGGGAGGAGGACAGAGGCGGTGTGGCGGTGCGCCATTGCCGGCGGCGCGGGATACTCGCGGGTAAGGTCCTAGAGGCCATAATCCGACGAATTTAGGGCATGGTAAGAGAGAGGAGGTGAAGGCGAACCGAACAGTGCGCTTGCTAGAGTGCTAAGAGGAGAGCAGAGGCTTGCCCGACGGCGTGCCATGGCCGGCGGCGCGGGGCGCACGCGGCCAGTGCCACAGAGGCCACAATTCGCCAAATTAAAGGCTCAGGGAGGAGTAGGGACATACTGTGGAGCTCACCGAGTCGACATAGAAGACGGAGACGGCTCGGTGCGGATGGTCGGCGTGCAACGGCGGGCGGCGAGGACAGAGCTCTGTCGGCGGGACTCTGCGGTCACCAAAAGGAAGAAAGGGACGGAGTTCCCGTTAGGCAGGGTCAAGGAACTCAGCGCCGCGCTCGGAGTAGACCTCACCGAGACATTGGAGTTCCGGAACGCTCTTCCTGGTGACGGCGGCGGCGTTCGGCAGTGCGGCGGAACAGAGACGGAGAAAGGGGAGATGGGACTGCGCTCTGCTTTAATGAGCGGGAGAGGGAGGTGCGGGACGTGTGGGGCCGTTGCCAAGACGAGGCCGAGACATGGGGGAGTGGGAGCGGGGCGTCGCGCGGCGGTTGCAACTCGCGGCACTGAGCGTCCGAACGGCGCGGGAGGAAGGAGACGGCGCCGACAGATGGGGCCCGGTCGGCAGTGAGAGGGAGAGAGGGGAACGGTTGGGAAAGGATCTGACGGGCAGGGCCGACCAGTCAGCGAGAGAGAGAAGAGAGAGAGGGAGGCACACGCGCGAGCTCTCTGGGCCGGTTTCCCGGTTGGGCCGCGCAGGAGAGAGCGGGTCGGGCAGAAAGAAAAGAGAGAGAGGGAGAGAGCTGGGCTGGGCCTTCGGGTCAAAACAGCAAAGGGAGGGAGAAAGGGTTTTTCTTTTTCAAACTTTTCCAAAACCTTTTTCAAAAGCAATTTGAATTCATTTGAATTTTTCTTTGAACACAGGCATCACAAGTAAACATATGCAGCATCATGTATGCATTAACATGTTACTAAACTAAGAATTGATTTTATTTCCAAGAATTTTATTATTTCCCTAATTGAAATGCTCACACAATTCTTTAATTAATCATTTTCTATTATTTTAAATGCAAACAAAAATTTGGGTGTTACAAATCTACCCCCCTTAAAAGGAATCTCGTCCTCGAGATTCAGACGAACTTACTCGAACAGCTGCGGATAAGACTTTCTCAAGTCTTCTTCTCTTTCCCAAGTAGCCTCGTCTTCAGAGTACCGGTTCCACTGAACCTTGCACATCTTTATAACACAACTCCTGGTAAACCTTTCTGCTGTTTCCAAGATTCTTATCGGGTACTCTTCATATGTGAGATCTTCCTTTATGGTAAGCTCTTCTAGAGGTATCTGCTCCTCAGGTACTCTTAAACACTTCTTCAACTGAGACACATGAAAAACATCAGATACTCCTGACAAATTCTCAGGTAACTCTAACTGATAAGCTACCTCTCCATGTCTCACGAGAACTTTGAAAGGTCCAACATATCTTGGAGCTAGCTTTCCTTTCATATTGAACCTCTTTACACTTCTCATTGGAGACACTTTCAAATACACATAACCTCCTATCTCCAAAGACAGTCCCCTTCTGCGGGTGTCTGCGTAGCTCTTTTGGCGGGATTGTGCAACTCTTAAGTTATCTCTTATTTTTCTTACATGCTCTTGTGCATCTCGAAGAACATCCGGTCCAAACACCTGAGTCTCTCCGGTTTGGTTCCAGAATAAAGGAGTTCTGCACTTACGCCCATACAGAGCCTCATTTGGTGCCATTTTTAGACTATTCTGATAACTGTTGTTGTAAGAAAATTCAGCATAGGGCAAACTCTTGTCCCAACTGGCACCATGTTGTAATGCACATGCTCTCAACATATCCTCCAAAATTTGGTTTGTCCTTTCTGTTTGTCCATCAGTCTGAGGGTGATATGCTGTACTGAAGGTTAATTTTGTTCCCAAAGATTCATGTAATTTCTGCCAGAACTGTGATGTGAATTGAGTACCTCTGTCAGATACAATCTTCTTAGGGACTCCATGTAAGCATACTATCCTTTCCATATATAGCTCCGCTAGTCTTGCGCCTGAGTAGTTAGTCTTCACTGGTAGGAAGTGAGCAACTTTAGTCAAGCGGTCCACGATTACCCAGATCGAGTCATATCCTCTCTGTGTACGTGGCAAACCGACAATAAAGTCAATTCCTACTTCTTCCCATTTCCACTCAGGTATTTTCATTGGCTGAAGTAAACCGGCAGGTCTTTGGTGTTCTGCCTTGACTCTTTGACACGTGTCACATAAGGCTACATACTCTGCTACATCCCTTTTTAATCCATACCACCAATACTTCTCTTTAAGGTCTAGGTACATCTTAGTACTTCCAGGATGTATAGAGTAAGAAGAATCATGTGCTTCTCGAAGTATGGCATCACGGATAGACTTTACTTCAGGAACACATATTCTCTTTCCAAACCACAACGTACCATCATCATCCATCCTGAAACCTGGTGCTTTCCCTAGCACTATATTCTCCGCAATATCTTTCAATCTCTGATCTTCCATCTGACCCTTACGTATCTCTTGTTCTAGAGTGGGTTCTATGGTCATCTCCATGGTATTAACGGTGAATCCCAAATTAAGATGTGAATCCCAGTGCCACAGGGGCCACAATTCGCCAAATTAAAGGCTCAGGGAGGAGTAGGGACATACCGCGGAGCTCACCGAGTCGACGTAGAAGACGGAGACAGCTCGGTGCGGACGGTCGACGTGCAACGGCGGGCGGCAAGGGCAGAGCTCCACCGGCGGGACTCTGCGCTCACCAAAAGGAAGAAAGGGACGGAGTTCCCGTTAGGCAGGGTCAAGGAACTCAGCGCCGCGCTCGGAGTAGACCTCACCAAGACGTTGGAGTTCCGAAACGCTCTTCCTGGTGACGGCGGTGGCGTTCGGCAGTGGGGCGGAATAGAGACGGAGAAAGGGGGAGATGGGGACTGCGCTCTGCTTTAATGAGCGGGAGAGGGAGGTGCGGGACGTGCGGGGCCGTTGCCGAGACGAGGCCGACACGTGGGGGAGTGGGAGCGGGGCGTCGCGCGGCGGTTGCGGCTCGCGGCACTGAGCGTCCGAATGGCGCGGGAGGAAGGAGACGGCGCCGATAGATGGGGCCCGGTCGGCAGTGAGAGGGAGAGAGGGGAACAGTTGGGAAAGGATTTGACGGGCGGGGCCGACCAGTCAGCGAGAGAGAGAAGAGAGAGAGGGAGGCACACGCGCGGGTTCTCTGGGCCGGTTTCCTGGTTGGGCCGCGCAGGAGAGAGCGGGCCGGGCAGAAAGAAAAGAGAGAGAGGGAGAGAGCTGGGCTGGGCCTTCGGGTCAAAACAGCAAAGGGAGGGAGAAAGGGTTTTTCTTTTTCAAACTTTTCCAAAACCTTTTTCAAAAGCAATTTGAATTCATTTGAATTTTTCTTTGAACACAGACATAACAAGTAAACATATGCAACAACATGTTACTAAACTAAGAATTGATTTTATTTCCAAGAATTTTATTATTTCCCTAATTGAAATGCTCACACAATTCTTTAATAAATCATTTTCTATTATTTTAAATGCAAACAAAATTTTGGGGTTTACAGAACCAAAAATATAATTTAAAATTTATGTTTAGGATAACCACGGTTGGTGTTTGTTTATATGGATCGAAAGGCTTGAAGGAATGATCCACCGGTGTCGCTCTGATCGGTTGGGACTCCGTAGAGATGCATTTAGAGGATTCATTAATTAAAAGATGCAAATGAGCACTACTACCAGTGACCATGGCTTTGTCATTAATATAAGTGCATAGCTTGTTGATTGAGATATTGTTATGGTGTGCTAAACTATTCAAATTAATTGTCCTACTTTCGTAAACTGGACATTATTTATTTAAATCAAATGTGACAATATATTTAAGCATGTTTGGTAGAGCTTCTTTCTAGTTTCGGCTCTGGTTTCTCTAAGAAGTTTCACCAAATATTTTCTGGAAAGGTAGAGGAGCCGGAGCCATTTTGTGGCTCCTCTAAAATGACTCTTGCTCCTTCAGAGAAGCCTCATGAGCATTACCAAACAGACCCTTAATTATAAGTAAAGTCATTTAATTTTAAAGACATCTACAAGAAATTGTTAATTTGCTTCGAGCTAATATCACTAGCTACATAGGCATGCCAAGAACAAAAGCACTATATAAAAAATAAAACACATGAGTAGCACGTATCCAACTCTGATATAAAAAATTACACAACTAATTCAAATGTTTGACGATCGTTGTTAAATACCTAAGAAATAAGTTATCCAACGTACGCAATTTTGATAGTATGTATAAATGCTAGAATAATTGAATTTACATAAAAAATATACATATTTAGGTAATATTGTGTACAACCATTTAAACCGTTTAAACATTGTCTAAACGACCTAAATGTTAAATAAAGCGTGACCGACTGTTTACCGTTTATAACACTGTTTAGTTTAAAGAAAAAAGCATGTAAACTTAGCTTATCATTCCAATTTGTGACACTGTAAAACCAATTTTTTAATTATGCATCATCGACTTACGTACTGATATCAACGTGCCGTAATATCAGTGCCATAGTCGTTTCTGATTAAATTTAAATAAAAATCAAAACAGACCTATTCCAACTATTTTCATCCGCAAACTCTAACCCGCGTCTATAGGCAACGTTGCAGCACGACCTTGTGCACTCTCTCTGTCTCTTCTTCCCCATCCTAGACGACCTTAGAATCTCTCTGTCTCTTTTTCCCCATCCTAGACAACCTCAAAAAAAAGTTTTGAGAAGGAAGACAAGCCCGGCGGCGAGGATGAGAGATGGCGCACCACTAGAGCGCAGGTAGAGGAGGCGGCGACCATGGCCATGGCAGCAGGGAAGTGGAAGGAGCAGGCTGCTGCATGCGCGGCAGGGTCTCGCCGGCGCCCACCGCAGGTCACGCGCTCGCCCTATAGCGCAACGGGAAGAACGTACTTTATCCATTTTTATCCCTTAACTAGTCACTAATAAACTACTTTAACCATGGTAGAAGTGTCAAGTGTATGCAACCAAAGTTTTAACACTGAAAAACAATTTTTATGATAAATCCAGAAGTTTTGTTTTCGTGAGTCCATTATTCAAAAGATCAATGATCAAATAAAAAACATGTTGAATGCAACCAACAAAATGACATGTATGTGTTAGAATAACACCATCTAAACGCAGTGCAACTGGCAATTTAAGCCTGCACAGGGCACACCAACTTTCTTGGCTATTATGTTTTGCTTCTCAAGGCCACCCTTGCATAACTTAAATGAAGAAAACATGCCACTTGGCTATCATCAATTCCCAAATCTCAAATCACAAATAGGATAAAAATGCTATGCATTATGAACTAAAAGTTGAAGAGCATGTTAATAGGCTATTAAATTTGTTTACAGTGGGGCTTAGTTAAACAAACCAACGCCTTTTACTACTGTAGCAGAATAAGCTAGCTAAATATCAAAGCCCCAAACCTGATTACGCATGAGCATGAACAATCGAATGCCCAAGAAACTAACCTAAGAAATCAACAGCCAGTAATGAAGTATTATTTCCCAATGATGGCTATAATAGACCAGAAAATGGATATCAACATCCTGAATTTTGATCACAATTCATTAGAATACATGCATTTTGGTATAAACAGATTGTTAACATGTTGATTCAGCCAAACTGAAACACAAACCATAATCAAATTCTCAATTAAATATACAGCTCCATGGTGAGGTGGTAGGCAAGCTCTTATAATGAACTAATCCACCAAAATCCGAACACAGGTCTTGACAGTTCTTAACTGAATGTTACCTTGATCAGAACATGCTCTGCCTTCCAATATAGGCTTACAGTTACAGAGCTAATTTGCACCCTGGTGGAAACAAGTGTTATCTAACGATATTTGGAAAAATGGAAAAGTAGCTTCTGGATGTTTGCTAATGAACAAATTGAAGCTGAAATTTTGCTTCTGCAAAATTGAGCACTATGCCATACCAATGATTCAATGAATAGCAAGAATGACATCCCTTGCCTTAACCAATTCATAAACAATAATCTGAAATGATTAAACACTCTAATATCAGAACCAAACAATAATAACAATGGTCCATAGCCTGGTACTTGACTCCAGCACCTAAGATATGACTCCCCATCAGAGCAAATTTGAGGGTAATTAAAAAAAGTCTCTCTTAGCAACTGATAAAATAGTCGCGGGGATTTTTCAATCAGTTGGAAGACTGAGGTTTCTTATTCCAAACAATACCACCGTGGATACAATACCATCGTGGGGATTTTTCGGTCAGTTGGAAGACTGAGGTTTTTTATTCCAAACAATACCACCGTGGATACAATACCATGGGGGTGGTCTTCTGCCAGCCAAATTTTTCTTCAAGGTTGTCATATATCATCAACGATGTAGAAAATGATTCTGATCACTCAAGCCACAAGTGCAGTAGAGAAATTCTGATCACTGTCTTTTGAAGATACAATTGTAGTGCCTCTTCGTAAAAGTCTAAAACCCATCTAACTTCAGTTGCATTAAGACTACAGTAGAGGCAACTTACTGATTTGTTTCCTTAACCAGAAGAACTGCATCCAAACATTTTTTTTTTGTAGGATATGGTTTCGACCATACTTGACAATGTAACAATACTACAAAGCAAAAACAACTAGGGACACAGTTGCAACAGAAGAACCATCCAACAAAAGTCAGATCTTCTAACTAATAATATGAATAGAGTATCTCAACTATTTTCTTTCCACATAAAGTTTGACTTAGACAATACCTACAAATGTTACATTCAAAAGTTCCATATGCATAATGCATAAGCGCAAAAATGCATTTGGAATTAAAAGTTGGGTGATTAATAAGTTAACCAGTTCAATGTTCAATATCACTATATATTTTGGTGTCGCATGTATTACTGAATCAGAGTAAGAAAATAGTTAGTGACTAAATTTACTGTGGATTAGCTACCATATGTGGTCTGTCTGCTTTCAGGTAGTAGCTAAACACAGATTTTGAGCACTTGTAAATTGCCTTACAAGTTAGAGGATCTCCAAGAGTATCCAATAATCCTTTCCCATTCCTTGAATTTAAGAATGGAAAAAATCCATCTCCAACGTACACCTCCCAAACTCACCTCCCAATATTTTTTGCCACTTGGAAAAAAATGCCCCTTTGCACGTAAAGATGCGTGGACTTCAGTCGCGCGTATATAGTTTCCAACGCAGTATGCATCGGCCAATCTAAAGGTGGAAAGATGTGGAAAAGAATATAAACCAGAAAAAGGTTCTTGATGCAAATGTATAAGAGAGAAAGGATAAATAAAGTTAGTTAGGATAATTTAGAAATAATATAGGATTCCTGATGTAAAAGTATCTTCTATATTTTAGTAGTAAATTATTAGAAAATGTTGAAGATTGTCTTATTTATTTCTTCCAATACTTTTTAGCAAGTTGAAAACACCATCATTTTGGGAAAAAGTTATTGGGTACTCTTGGATATGCTCTTATATAGGTTTGTAAGGCAACCTATTACACCTTCATTTATAGTGCGCCAAAAGCACATGAAAATTGATTGGCATGTCCTGTCTTTTGATTCTGATCTAGGGATTTAAGAAAAACAACTGGGGCCATGATCATCATAATGTAGAAATCACAAAACTATGTAGCCGATAATCTAGAGATCACAAAATTGACTGCAAATGACTCCAACACCTCATAATGTAGCCGATATGAAGCATGACCTGCTATTTTCATATATATGTTAACCACAAATAGAAATCACAAAACTAAAACAAACATTTCATGTAATGTTTTTCATCCTCAAGAACTTCTGTTGGAAACACACATTGCTGGCTTCAGGTTCTGATCACCTCAACCACAACCAGGATGGAGGTGGTTCTAAACTAGTCAGGTTTAAGTGAAACAAACATTAACCCACAAGCACAAAGCAATGCAATTTTCCATATTTTTCCCTAAAATAGTATAAGATGGTGTAACTTTACAAAACAACCAAGAAAATTATTTTGAAAAGATGCAAAATATTTATAACTTAGAACGATATATTCATATATCTTTATCAAAGTAGCATCTTGGCGCCCTATTTATTGAGCTTTTGGCCACTTTTGGACTACTAGCTTTTGGACTTTCCAAAAGACAAACAGCCTCCTAGATGCCAAAAGCTCACTTGGCTTCTCGGAGCTTTTTGGCTTTAAAGTCCAAAAGCTACCAAGAAGCCCAGACAAACAAGGATTTTAGACAAGCTATTCTCAACTATGCTGGGAGAAGTTACTCAAGATGTACATCACAAATTTCTTTTAAAAAAAGATGTACAACACAAATATCACAGGTGTATCAATTCCTATGTTGTAGATAACATTTTCATAGTTGTCTCAATTTATATGCTATAACATTTTTAGGATGCAACACTCCATTTAAGTTAATGTTAGATGGTAACATTTTCTCATGTTTATGTTTGTAGGAGAAGAATACAATAGTGAACAAACTTAATAAAAAAAGTATGTAAAACATGTTTAAAGGAGTAATGAAAGTTGAGGTCAAGTTATCTTGTGAGCATACATATTTTGATAAGATCAAGTTATCTTGTGAGCAAACATATTTTGATTAATAAACAAGATGAGAAATATAGTAGTTATAGCATCTCTAGCAGGCCCCTTCTTGGGCCCTATACTACTTTTGAGAGCTGCTGGATGGCAAAAAAACCCGCTCTAGCAGAACCCTATTCAGGTTCCCAAAAGGAAAAGGCTCTCAAATTATCCCCTCAAGCCCCTCATTCCTAGGGACTCTCGAGGAGGCCTCTAGTTTTTTTCTTCCCTACAGTGCAGATCCCACCCATGCCCACCAGCCAGAACAAGCCCCCAGTCCCATATCCCCGCTGAGCACCTCCCACCCTGGGTGTCCCCCTACCACGGGCGCCTCTCCCCCGTCACCGAGCCCCTCACCCCTGTCATCGATGGAAGATGGGAGAAAAATAAAAGAAAACACATCCCACTGATAGAATAGAAGGGTCGCAGTTGTCATAAAAAAGTAGGTTCTCAAAATTGAGGGTTGTCTCTAAAGTTGGAGCACAAATTTGAGGGTTGGAAAACTAAGGGTGGCCCTCAAATTCCAAGTAGGGAGACAGGTTCGAAAAAAAAGTTAGAGAGATTTAGGGGGGGGGGGGGATGCTGGAGATGTTATTACTGCATAAACACCAAAACAATTACACAATATCCAATGACCTAATTGTTCTTGAAGCATATTTTTTCTAGAATGTGAAGGAGAGAATTTCTCTTGAACCATTAATAATTTCCAAACCAAAGATGCCTTCATACGAGCTTATAGCTCACAAAAATTATAGTGTCTACATGTCCCTATAGGACAGGGGTTGAGCCAATGGGGCTCCCGCCCCCTTGCTCTGTGAGATTTCACTAGCATTAATATAACTATTTTTTATGGTTGCTGCTGCTGGAGAAGATAAACAGTGCATCAAAGTCAATAGAAACAATGCTTGATGGGGTATGGCTGAGTAGTAGCACCGGCAAGCAGGTGGAGGGTAAAGTGACTCTACATGGCCCTAGTTAGTGTACCAAGTCAAATTGCTCCCTCCCCCCTGATTTCCTGTCACGCTCCGCCACTGCTGTAGGATTTGATTGCGGGTTGCGTTCTTGTTTTCTTTCATATTTTGGCTCTTGTTGGGTACTTGGGTTTCAACTCTACTAAAACTCAACTTCTTTTGAAGCAAAACATTTTGTTCTTTTTGTTGTAGTTGTAACCCCTATGGTAAAGTAAAGATCATTTGGTTGTCCAGTTACTCTAATTCATGTTACCTGAAAGTTTGTCCATCTTATTAGCTCTGGCAAAGGGAGGCAGGAAGCTTGAGACACCAACTGCATAACTTGCAAGAGCACCATCGGTATGACCCTCAACCAACCTACATTATGAGAAAAAGAATGTGTCTCCTGCAATTTTTTTCCTAGTATGCTAACAGTACTATCATAGCAGAAATATTGTACTTATATATACATCAGAGGAAACAAACACCACTAGAAAGAAAAACTGTAATTTTACTTCATGTTCAGACAAAGAATCAATGCATGGGAATAAGGTCCTAAAACATAAAGATCAATAACAATTAAGAACAAATTCTCAGCACATGATGATGAATTGCAAGATGCAATTGGTTCAAATTTTTATGTATATCTGTTAATGCTATGCACAGGAAGTTTGAAGTCACCAAAACAAAGTTAAACCGTATACAGTATGCCTCCAAAACTTTCAGAAACAACAATAAGCAACAATCTGCTTAATTATTCTATTTGATTAAGTGTTTTTATGGAATTATTTATTAAGTGTGTGTCCTTACTCCTCCCACAAAGAAAGTTATGTTATGCGCTGGTTAATTCAGTTGTACACTTGATGGCTACAAAAATGGTACTCTCTCCATCCCAAATTATAAGACATTTTAAGAATCTTAGAGAGTCAAAGCATCTCAAGTTTGACCAATAATTATAGAGAAAACTATAAAAATTTATGACATTAAATATGCATACTATAAAAATATAATTGATAAAGAATCTAATGATACTTAGTTGGTATCATAAATACTTAGTTGGTATCATAAATATTATTATATTGTCATATAAGTTTAGTCAAACTTGAGATACTTTGACTCTCCAAGATTCTTGGGATGTCTTATAATTTGGGATGGAGGGAGTACTTTATTTTAGTGTTCTCTCTTAAACATGAAATAGGATCGTACATTCATACAATAACATGTGCATTTTCAGAAAAGCATAAGTTAATGTTCTATATAATTTTTCACTACAGGCAATTGTTGGGTCAACAGCTTTCTGGCCTGGGCATTAGAGATTTGCAGAATTTAGAGCATAAGCTGGAGATGAGCCTAAGAAATATTCGTTTGAAGAAGGTTGCATTACAAATTCTTTATACTCCATCACATGCTTAAAACATAGATACCAGTTGCTACTTTGTTTACTAACTTTCAATTTGCAGGACCAACTCATTTTTCATCAGATTCAAGAATTAAATAGGAAGGTTTGTCCACACAACTTATTCAAAATAACTAACATGTTCTAGGGTCTCGCTTGACTACACAAACTTCTTATTTGAATTATAGGGAAGCCTCAAGCACCAGGAAAACATAGAACTATACAACAAAGTCAACCTTCTTCATCAAGAGAACATTGAATTACGGAGAAAGGTACATGAATCTGGAAATGGTTAGCCAAGAAGGGGTGCAATTAGTAGAACTCATATTTTGTTTTTTATTCCACATGTCAAGTGTATGTGAATCACAAGGGATCATTTCTTTTTAATTTTTCAGGTGTATGGACAAGGAGTAAATGAGCATCCAACGAGTACTACAGTTAGATACAGTATTCTGAATACAGAGAATGAAGATGTTCCAATCAATCTTGAGCTGAGTGTGCAAAGGGACAAATCAGAAACACCAAGTATAGGGTGAGCTTTCTGTCCAAACTTCATGGGAACTCAGAGTCAGTAAACCAGATGATTTAAGAAAGATCACTGAAAGTGCATAAGACTTTGTGATTTCTTCCAAATGATGATGCAACCGAAGAAACCGCTTTGAAACCCTCTTTTATATCTTGAAAAACCTCCATTTACGAGGAAGCCAAACTTCAAGCATTTAGATTTTGTGAAGACTCCTCTGTTTAGACTCCCTCTCCTAGTTCCTGCTTCTGTGGAGTGCAGTTTCTCCTGTTCTCTTGCTGGTTGTGTGGTTTAGTCCTTTTAGCCTCTTTTTCTACAGTTTTTTCTTTTCTTCAAAATTAATAAAAAAACTCGTATAGTGGGGATCTCCCCTGTTGTATATTTTTGGGTCAAAAAAGTGCCATAAGACTTCAAATAATACAGTGATGATAACTAAAATGAGACCAGAAATAAATATGGTTGATTTGAAAATCTAACAGCTAAAGTTTAAGTTGATAGATGCATGCAATAGTTTATGTATGAAGAACAATGTCGATTTTAATTTAGGTTTTCATGTAAGCTTGCCATGCATGCTCTTGTAAATTGCACTATAAGTTAGTCGTCTTGGATTTTCTAGGTACATAGCTTTTGTTATGCACCTAGATATACGCTATCTCTTGATCCAAAACAACTTATAATTTGGAACAGAGGGGGTAACTCGAAAAGATAGCACATTAAATATTGGATCATCTTCTACCATTACTAGAAAACAATTCCTTTTGAACTCAAAATGAAACATGTATAGCGTAGAGAATAGTACAGAGGATTGGTAAATGACGACTTCAAACTTCAAACCAGAGCAGACCAATGTCCACTATCCTATGGCAAAACAAATACAACCAAATGCACAGTAAATCTCAAAACTGAGCTATTTCACAAATAAAATGCCTTGTACTCTAAGCACGAGACCTGATTAGGGTGGAACACATGTAAGCATACCCTTTAACCACATTCATTGTATTTTGTAGTATTCTATGAAAATCAATAACCTATAACCTAGATTAAAATTCAAGCCTAGTATTGTATAATTATCACATATTAGTACATATAATAACCAGTTACACCAACGTAAACATTGATCCAATGAGTATTGAGCAATCAATCGTAGTGGGAACAACCAAAATAAATGATATTTCTCATAATACAGAAGAACACTTAAAAGTTCTTGCAAGCTATGCAGTTGTTGTCTCGAGCTTGCTACCCCCAAAAGCATATCTAATCAAAATAATTGAAGGTTAGTAAAATCAACTTATAGAAGGTATAAATGCACTTATAGTGTATTTTCATTCCAACTTGAGGATCATCATAATAATGATAAAGGATAATGTAAGTAGAAAAGATATCACTACAGACCCATGTACATATATTAGAACTTTTGTTAGGCAAATTATTGGCAGACAACAGAAAAAGAAGCTCACAAGTCACAGGTGGCACAAAACGTGCATCTAGCGTAGTGAATGGTAAAATGCAGTGCAATTTAGTGGCATTGGCACTCTAGCAGCAACATTGCAAAAATGTTCACTGACTCGATGTTTGTAGTCAAACATGAGGCACAGATGAACTCACACTAGTTATGAGTCAAGGCAAAGCATGCAACAGATCAACTTACCAAACCTACCCACCCCACAGCCCACACTTCTCCACGCCCCCACCCAACCCCCACAATCCTCTAAACTTGTGACCATAAAGGAACTAAGCAAGAGACTGCTATTATTATATCAGATTGGCAAAACATCATCATGGTACCACATCAGTTCATGACCAAAAAGTCAAGGTAAGAGTGTGTCTCATATTTCACATAATCATAATTCATGGCCAATATTTCCTGACATGGAAATTATACATGTGTTTAGGTTATAACAAGACCAAATTATGAAACCAATGTGCAAACCCTCTAACAATGAATATGCAATGCATTTTATATTATAATGTAAAAGATTTACATTATGTAAAAGATTTACATTATGATATATATATATATATATACTTTAAAATTATACTCCTAGCCTTAATAATACTCTTTTAGCTAAGTTAAAATATGTGGCAAGTTCTTAATGAGAGTAATCATCTGATGTAGCATATGTTACTCAGTATTCCAGAAGTCAAACTTGTGAATCGATGTAAACTATCATAATTCATAAAGCTTGATCGCAGCCAGCAATAGTTTGTTCATATAGTACAATGAAACATCTACATGTTTCTTGATGTTATTGGTGTTCGCTAACATACTTTGACAAAAACAAAGAATGCAATGTATTATGGTCTGAACAATTTGTGTGATGAAGAAGACCATTCCATCGTATGGGATATCATAATATTATTTTAATCAAATTATCATAAACTAAACATCATTTAACTTTGTAAAACATGCTGGTGTAAATGCATGTATCTTATTGCAATACATAGTATAAAAACGACCAATCTATCTTCTTTAAGAAATATGTTAGGTACAAATGAAAACGAGGAATGTATGTGCCAATATTCCTAGGTTTAAGAGTAATATGCTACATCCTTTATATTCCATGCACTTAGGATATTTTGATTGGAAACAAAAAAAAATCCTAATTAGAGAAAAATATACCTAGAGGTAGAGCCCAATACACAAATATTGTAAGTGAAGCAAGTATATTATCACACTTTAAAGAGTTTCTTCAGCCCATATCGGAACCTTCAGAATGTGCAGATAAGATTTGCCATTACAGAGGTTCAAAAATAATCTGCCATTATAGTCTCACATTTCCCTACCCAGAGTCCCCAACACAAACTCAACAATCTTCGTGAGTAAAGGAATAGAAACAAAAAACTATTGCGCAATTATCCGTTGGCACCAATAAAAACCTTACAAGCTTTTTGTTGATCCAAATATGTAGCATAAACACACCAAGAGACCTCATAATTCTAACAACACCTACACCCTAAAGGGAAACGAGAAATGAGGAGAGAATCTATATGCAGAACTTCCTTGCCACAAAATGGATGAATCATATACACTCAGAGCAACATTTTCACTTGCCCAAGTCCCCACCTATACAAACAAAAAAAAACATGAAACTACATCCTGTTTTACCTGATCCATTTCATCGTACGACATCAAGCAAACTGCAAATGTGCATCTATGGATCCAGTTCCAAGATCCACACACTATGGATCCGGTTCCAAACTCACACTACAAGCACCACAAGAACCAAAACCACTGTAGGCTCGAAGGGGACGAGACAGAATTCAACCTATCCGAGTCAGTTGAGGTTACCTCAATCTATCGGGCCCTCGCTTCATCGTGAGGGCACTCCGCTAAACCCTAGATTATGTGAGGTTGGCAATCAGTAGTTAGCACATGGAGTACAGACAAAGAGTCTTGCAGCCAAAGAGGATTCAGCATAATTTGCAACGATTAAATAAGCAGCGATAGGGTGCACCGGCGGCACCGCGCAGCCGCTATGGCGCCCGCCGTTCACCCAATTCTACTTCGACTCTTTGAGGCAATGTTGATTCAGAAGTCAGAAAGCCAAGTGCTGAGATTTTTTTAACAAAGGGATGGCCGACTTCTCTAGGTTTCATCAATAACAGGGATGAAAAATAGATATCGCTGATATTACATTTTTTATATTTCTATTCAGATTTGGATTCAAATTTGAATACAGATAATATTAAATATGTCGGATAGGATACGAATGGACATCGACATCATAAATATGTCATTTGAGTATTTGGACACGTACAGATCTGAACTCCTTCAAACGAATTCGGTGTCGAATACGGTTAGAAAATATCCGTATTATTTTCACCCACCTTCTGCAATGGACTAAGGTTTGAGGCCCTTTGCATCGGCCTCATATGAAACAGTTTTCATTCTCACAATGGGTGGGATTCTGGTTAGGATAAAAAAATACCAAGGCGTTTCTCCGAATCCATGAATCTACGGCTCGCTTATGGAGATACAAAATTCTACTTGTCCTCATGAAAGGAGAAAAGACACTTTCCCCCCCTACCTTATCATTCTTGTGTTGCACATAGCTTCTGTGCAACAGCGTACAGATGACAACGGGTTGGGTTTGATGCATGTGGAGTAAAAACCTGTCCACAACCACACCAACGATATTTGGCTACGTCCACCCTCAATAAGACCGCGGGTGCAATGTAACACTCACACCTGTGGGTGACCCACGTGTTTCCGGCCATCTATAGGTATGTTAATAAGAAGCTAATACATAATAAAAAATTTATAAAACTTAAACGAAATAACACATAATTATCAATTTATCATCACCAATGAATCATAAGTTCACAACAACTATGTAGATAACATAGTCCATGCAAAGCATACTAAGGTTTTTATAGATTTATGCCAAATATTAGTTCTAGGCCTCCACTTAGATGAGAAAAAAATAGAAAATCATACATTTCAAGGCCCGTGGGTGAAATATGACACCTGCATCCAACCTAACACCATTGCAGGCCCTGACCCCAAGACACACAGGGTCTATAATTACACCCACACCTGCAGGTGTGATTGTCATCCCTAGCTCAGCGGCGCCGCTCACACGGCACCCAAGCTAGCATAGATGTGGCAGCCATAGGGAGCGAAAAAATAGAAATCATCATATGTCACTACTACAGAAGCGTTTTTGCGCAGCAGGTTAACGCGTCCATCACCATCGGAAGGTCACGGTAAAGTGTTGCCTTTCCGCAGCCGGCCGCTTTGCCCGATGCGGTTAATCGATTTCCCGCAACGGGCACAATAGGACGCCCGCCGCGGTTAAACATTTCAAAAAAAACCCCAGAAACCCACCGGCGAGCCCATTCTCGAGCCCACCGACGACCTGCGCCGTTGTGGCCCCGCGACCCGCGCCGCCGAGGCTCCACGTGAGCGGCGCCGCCGCTCCGCGCTCCGTAGCATGCACGACCCGCGTCGTGGCCCCACGCGCCGCCGAGGCTCCATGCGAGAGGTGCCGCCGCTCCGCGCGCCGCCGCACCGCGCTGCTTTGGCCTCGCGACCTGCGTCGTGGCCCTGTGCGACCCGCCGAGACTCCGTGCTCCGCGCTGCGCACGGTGGCCCCACGCGACCCGCTGCCACTCCGCCGCTCCGCCGTAGAATTCCTCCTCTCCAAGCGACAAAGCCAAGGGACACTCGACACAGCTAGCTTAGATAGAAAAAGCTAATCTGTTGATCCGGCCAAAAGGCTGGCGGCTCCCTCGGAATGCGTGACGGCGTGAGACTGGCATGGAGGTGGATTTGGTTGTTAAACAGCTAGGCCAAAAAATTGTTGCAGCGGCCGGAAGCTGGGTCCCTTATTAGGTGCGCGGATCGAAGATGGATGGGATGGGGTGGTGTGTTTTGGTGGGGACGAGAGTGGCGGGTGGACCGGAGGTGGAGCGGGTCTCGGGAGGGGGATGGGAGCGGCGCGTGACGAAGCGGCGCGTGAGGGAGCGGCTGAGTGTTGTGATTTTGGACTGAAACCCTAGACTCCTCTTTTATACGAGCCTAGCAGATGAGGCTCGCCCTGGGCTGTTGGGCCTCATCCTTTTCTGTAACGGACTTTTAATGTTGCCCGCTGCGGTAAATCGATTTACCATAGCGGACATCTTAACGTGTCCGTTGCGGTAAATAGAGTATTTACCGCAGTGGGCACCTTAAGAAGCCTGCTGCGATAAATCGATTTACCGCAGCGGGACATCTTAATGTGTCCATTGCGGTAAAGAATGCCCGCTACAGTAAATAAAAAATACCTGCTATGGTAAATTATGATATTTTTCGCAGCGAACAAAACTAGTGTCCGCCACGGAGGGCTTTTTGGCAACGCTGTGGAAGCTCGATTTTGACGTAGTGTGTTTCGGGTCTCCTGGATGAAATATGACATCAGCAATGATCTAACACCATTATGGGCTCCGACACAAAGACACCCACAGATTTATAATTGCACATTCACCCATATCCACGGGTATGATTGTCATCCCTAGCTCGGTGGTGCCGCTCGCACCACGTCCAAGCTAGCAAAATTATACTTGGCTGGATTTAATTGGATGAGATAAGAATAATTGACTAATTATATCTATTATTTAAAAACAATAACAACTAAATATGCAAAAACACTAATCTTGTCATTATAATCACTAATTAAAATAAAATAAGTTAATTATCACTATACTACTCTAATTGTCATGCAAAACATGCACTAATCAACAAGTGGATAAGTCCATTTGTCAAATTTCTGAGGGCTATATATAATATTTAGCATCTATCCAAACGACCAAACACCATATATCTATGGATATCAATAGAACCAAACATACCCTAAAATATACATTGTGTATAAATATATAGGAAAAGCAATATATCTAAAAAGAAAAATGTCTTTATAACATGAAATGGAGAAAGTAGAAGAGATTTTATTTGGATGGTAGATAAGACATTAGCTAGGTTTATTAGATAAGCATAAATAGATTTTTGGCTAATATTTAGTAGCTAACTATTATTTAGGTTCCAAGCAGTTGACAAAATATGGTCGATAGTCTACCAGGGGTATACCCATGATGGTAGATTGTTGTGTGGTGGAGGTGCGCGTGATGAAGAGCCAGATGGCAACACAAGCGCAGAAACATAAGGTTTAGACAGGTTCAGTCCGTCAATACAATACAATGCAATACCCTATGTCCTATGTTCTAGTAGATTACATTGATTATGGCATGGCGTATGGTATGAGATGAGATCATTTGAAGGGATGTCCTAACCACCTTATATAGATGGAGGTAGGGTTACATGTCGGTTATATCTAAATCTACTTGGTTATATGATAAATACTATATGGAATACAATATCTCAGTATCTTCATCTTCAAGATATCTTTTGGAATCCTTAGAGTGCACATTGACTAGTGTCGTGTGCCGTGTGCCTTGATCTTGTGGGCTAGACCACCCCTGACGATACAGCCAATGTATGGTCATGTAGGCATTCGAGGTTATACCTCCATAACTAGTCCCCCAAGCACCTTGTATCTATTGTGCAACATAGTCTTAATCATGTCTAAGCAGTTTAACTTAAAATTGACCAGTAGAAATAGGTACTCGACAAGTTTAACTGGTCGGCTGGCCTCAAACTTACTCAAGTAAGGCTTGGAAAAAGGATGTAAGGAGCTCAAAATTAAATTTAAGATTTATTCAACACGCCTTAGGTTCTATCAATTGATCTCCTTGTGGGCAATGCGCTACCACCACCTATTGAAGGACTAGGGCTATGTTGTCCCGAATCTCCTCATGGACCCTGCGCCACCTTCGCTGCTTGGAAAGTTGGAGCCACACTTCCATTGGGATCTCTTCGTGGGCAAGGACACATCACTCCTAGACCCATCATCTGTCTCTATTGACACCAAAGGTGGCAAACGGACAAGAGACCGCAAGCGTACGGTTGTCAAGTGTAGCTTTCACCGGGAGTATTCCAGGTATCGTATTTTCCACAGGGAACGAGAAGTAAATTAACTAGGAATAATCTTATGTCCTATGATGAAGCAAGGGAGACTATGGTATTTAGGTTGAGAGGTTCAATATGGCAAAGATATCTAACAAGACAAAGCTGGTTATACTGGCTTTATCAGCCCTTCTCTAGCAGGAGGTGATGGGATAGATCAGTAAGAGATAAAACTCCGACCGGACCGCGCCATCATGTTGTATTGAGGCCCTACCTTTTAAGAACTTATCTTACACACGTGGTGGAATACAAAGACTAGATAGGGCTGTCACCACCTACTATCTACCACAAACAATCCGTGCGATAAGCGGTTTACAAAGGCAAGATTAAGTTTAGACACCACGTCTACACTAATCTCACTACTTTAACCTTGGCCTAAGATTAAAGCACTCTACTTAGAGTAAAGCGATGAACAAGCGTGAAAAGTTGTATAACAGCTAAACCAGATTGAGAATATCAAATGCTATAAAGAACTCAGATGTACCACTTACAAGTGTTGAACTTACAAGAGGAACGCATCCGCTGAGGTGCAGCTCCGGAGAAGATTCCCGACAGACCGGGGCTTTCTCCAGAAGACTTCCCTCACTCTCCTCCAACTAGCATAGCACTACAGAAAAGCTCCGCTAAGCTAAGTAGTTTCTCCAATGAGTCATGCATGAGAGGGGAGCTCTAGGGGGTATTTATAGGTAGAGTTTGAGTAGGGGGTACTCTAGTGCCACGTCAGCGATCCAGGGAGCTTCAATCTTGAGCCTTTGGATCAAACCGCCTTAGAACCACCTCAGAATGGATGGACTTGATTTCCATCATGTGTTAAATGCGAGGGGGAGTGACCAGGTGCTTCAGGGGGTCTAGGGGGTGTCGGCCGATGTTGACGGTCGTTAAGTATCAATTTATATATGTCAACAGGAGCTAAAAAGGACGTAATTGAATCACCACCATAGACTTAGGGGGTCCAACTGACAGATTTCCACAAGTTTTGGTGAGTTTATATTTTTACAGGGAGTTATCAGGAAAAGAACCAAATAAGGTCCACATGTCATGTTTACATAGAGAGAAAGGACCTCCGCACAAACAAGAATACTCAGGAAGACTCTAGAAGGGACTGGACCAAGCCGGAGGCCGAGAGGGCCCACACCCAGGGCGCTCGCCCTAGGGTTTGGGGCGGCCGCCCTACCCCTGTAACCAATCAGGGTGAACTTCGTGGATCGTGCCTAACCGCCTTTGAGGATGAATCTAAACCACTCGTTTAAGGTTGGTTTGATCCGACAGTCCACGTTCATTTGAGGGGGCTATATAAGGAAGGCCCTGCCACCCCTGAGGAGGAGGAGAAATCATTATTAGAGGAAGCCATCAAATCTAGGGTTTCATATCCCTCTCTCCACTAGAGAATTAGAATAGCTACTCCCGATTCCTTCAAGTTCTATAGGATTGATTATATAGATTTAGAGAAGTAGAGCATTGCGCTCTGGATTTCGGATCTTCGTCATAAAGATTGGTATTATCTTGTATCTTGCTCTACGACTTTATTCTTAATATCATTATGTTTCTATTTATTATGTTCTTAGTTTGTTCTACTTCTATATTTGATAAGTTATGATTGATAATGAGTTTATGTATGAGTTTGCAAAGCGCTTAGCTCTTCCCTTGAGGGAGTTAGGTGGTAGATCACATGTAAGCGTGGTGCTTAGATGCTATTTACCTGCAAATGTATCCTATTGGTCGGGTCGCGTGGTAGTTCATGGAAGTGACAGTTCCATTGATTCTTATATAGTCCACCCCCCGTTGGTAGGATAGGCAGAATTGGTATTGCAGAGTAAGTCATGCTATGTTCTGGCTTTCTTTAGCGATGTTCCTTATACATAGATGAAGAGTCTTTTATGCTATATATGATCTTATATGTGCTAGAGTAGATTATGACTCAATGGATTAGAACATACTTAGAAGTTATTCTCTTACTAGTCTGACATCACCTTACATTTATATGGAGTAGTCTATCTCTAATCTCTGTGTTATTTATCTTTGAGTTTACAATTAAATATCTTTACTTTTATTATGGCTTACCCTCTGCCGAAGCAAGTGACTGTGTGATTGAGTTTCTCATAAGTAATCATGTTCTACAAGTCCATCTCTAGTCTAAACCTTTGTTAGTTCATGCCACCAGTGTTTTGCTTTTCCTTTAGCATAATTATAAATAAACGATACCTGGAATTACTTCCTGGCGAAGTGCTACAATTGGTATTTTATCTGTGCGCTTGCGGATAGAATAAATATATTTTCTAGAGAGCCTTTATATTCATAAATACCACCGCACATTTCTAGCACCATGCTAGGGATGACAACCCAGCATTCAAGTGGTGTTAAGAAACATCAACAGCCGACCCCCTATGACATGTGGGCCCTGCCCAGGGCTTCCAGAGGCTGTCCCACTGGTCAGGGATCTAGTGGGGGTGGTAGCCCCCTATAGGGTATCGGCCGACCCCCCTAGAGGTCTCAGGCCCACCACCTTCTTCTAGAAGGTGGTCCCACTTGTCATGGAGCTTGGTTGATCCTCCTGAAGTGTTTGTAATGCTAGTTCTCTTGATGTGGGCCCATGGATCCTTGTGCACTTGATCTGGTGCATTGAATGAAAGCACAGGTTGCATCCAAGGGTTCGAATGGCTTTGACATGGATCATGCTGGCTTGGCTAGCCAGAAGGGTCCAAATGAGTATCGGTCGATCATGTTTTGACTCCTTTGGAGCCAGGATTTCTTGTGGGAGCTTCTGGACATGTCAGGAGTCTCATGGTATAAACATTCTGGAGTTTGGCTCGAATCACACATTTGGAGATGTGCAAAAGGAGCTTCCAGCAATGCTGATTGGCCTGAAATGTTATTCCCTGCAAGACAAAGCCTTCCAAGTACATGTGGAACTTATTAGTGGCAAACATGTCTATGTAGCATTATTCTACCTTTGAAACCGAGGCTGTTGACGGTATTTTGGATATGTAAAAGTATGTCATTCTTACCGTCAACAATGTCGACAAGCGAAGACACAGAGGAGGGGCCAATCCTAGCCTAGTGATCCACTATGCATGCTGGATCAGCGGTCCATGGGATCCCACCGAGGAAGAAGGGATCCTATCACAGAGAGAGAACAAATGAAAGAGGGTGTAGTGCAAGGAGACAGAGAAGTAAGTGTGGTTTCACATGGGAGAGATTATGGAGCAATGACGGTTGGGAGAAGAGCTAGTTATTGGACCCTGGGCTTGATTCTTGAGGTAGCAAGCCTTTAGAGATCTTCCTCTATTAACTGATTTTAGGAGATACTAGTGGTTTGTTTGGTTGTCTCCATATATGGACACACTAATCGACTTTGAACATAGGTAAATATATTTGGAGAGAACTTTTTTAAGGTCTCTATAATTAAAATGAGATTTCTTCTTAAATAATTTTGTAGTGTCATCAACAAAATGCCTACATATAGCCATAGTAGTTGTAGAGTACAAAATTTATGTCTAAGAAACAATGCTCTGTAGTATAGTGGTAGTGAGTCCTAGTTGACTCAAATACAAGACCCATTAGTCTTTTAAATAGCGTTACATTAAATGTTTCATATCCATTTTTTGTCTTCTCCAACAATACGACAAAAAACAATCATTTCTGCAAATTGGTCTTCAGGAGAGAGGATAGTCAGATTTGGGTTATGGCTCCCAAAATGGATCTTCAGTATCAGTACTCTGTTGGAGGCTATACGTATACTGCTGGAGACTCATTTTGGATTTGAGTGCCTAAATAATTCTCCTATTGGAGATAGCCTAATGCACACTTTTGTAACAGGTGTAACATCTAGATAAGAAAAAGGTCACAAGCTAATGCTTATTCTTCTTAATTAGCGGAAGGGAACTCCAGGATTAAATGGTGAATATATATACGTTATGCATCTGAAGCTTATGAATAATAAGAGTTAGTTTCTCAACATCACTGAGCATATACAGTTTGCACATTTGCATCTCTGGATAATACACCGGCAAACCAATATCATGACTCTTGGCATTGAGATGCGTCGTAATGCAATCTCTAAGAACTTAGATGTTAATTTCCACCGCTGCGGTTTCAAATAATATAGGGATAATGTAGTCATTTGGGTGGGGAACTTTGATGGAACCAATCTCCGGCGAGGAGCTCGGCACGTCGCGGCACCGGCCGGTGGTGACTAGAACCCTACGAACGGCGTGAGCTCTAGGAAAAGAGAAAGCCGGCGGTTTCCACTGCAAATGGCGCAGCTTGTTGATGCATTGTTTGTTCAACTATATCGGGCTCTGATCCGTGAACCCCGCCACGACGTGCCACTGCACGGTACGCCTTATCTTACAACGTCCGTGCGACATGCACGGTGCGAACGCCATGGCGGAGCATGCCCTCCTGACGCGGTCAAGGTGCAGTACATGCAGCCTTCGCACTACCCTTGATTCTACGCAATTAGAAACATGCTTACAACTGAAATAAACATCTCTAACATGCAACTAAGATGGATACAATATTCCGTCATGATTACATGTGACTCTGTCAACAATTCACCCCCTTAATCATGACCAACGTCGACGACTCCTAGCTCCTGACGCACTCCACAAATTTGATTCTGCCCAGCGGCTTTGTTAGGATGTCTGCAAGCTGTTTGTCAGTACTGACATGTTCCACTTCTTCTATGCCATCACTAACACACTCCCTGATGTAATGATACCATGTGTCAATGTGTTTACTCCTCTTGTGATACACTAGATTCTTACTGAGTTCCATCACAGACTTGCTGTCCATTAACAGCCTGAAGCTCTGGAGATTCTCACCTGTCAGTTCTGCAACGAGCCTAGTCAGCCACACTCCTTGACAAGTTGTATAAGCTGCTGCAATGTATTCAGCTTCACAACTCGATAGATACAACCCTTTGTTTTTGTGAGGTCTAAGTCACCACATTACCATTCAGGAAGAACACAACACCTGAAGTACTTTTCCTCTTCTCCAAGTCACCTGCATGGTCACTATCTGAATAGCCCAGCAGTTTATGGTTTGCAAATGATCTACATGAGTACCTGCAACCATACTCAGTGGAACCAGCTATATATCTCACAATTCTTTTTACAACTACCTAGTGTTCAGCTGTGGGAGACTCCATGAACCTGCTAACCATGCCTATAGAATAGGCTATGTCTGGTCTTGTGTTCACTAGATATCTCAGGCTTCCAACTAAGCTTCTGAACCTGGTCACATCCTTTGCCATATATCAGGCCTCCCTGGGAGCAATTTGCAATTTTGTTCCATTGGAGTATCCACTGAATTGCAACCTGCCATGCCACACTGCTCTATAATCTTTGTTGCATATGCCTTCTGACACAGAGTTATTTCTCCTGGCTTTTGCCTCACTTCCATACCCATGTAGTAACTGAGTAGGCCCAAGTCACTCATGTTGAATGTTCTGCCCATCTGTTGCTTGAACTGATGAATGTTCTGAATATTTGGCCCACATATGATGAGGTCATCTACATACACTCCTAACAGCAACAGAGAGTCACCACTGCCCCTCTTATAGACGGCATGTTCTTCTTCACTCCTGCAGAAACCCAGCCTTACTAGTTCTTGGACCAATTTTGCACTCCAAGCTCTAGGTGCTTGTTTGAGCCCATAAAGAGCTTTGTTCAATTTTAGCACCTTGCCTGGCTGTTTTGGATTTTGAAAACCTGGAGGTTGATGTACATAAACTTTTTCCTATAAATCACCATTTAGAAAAAGCTGACTTTACATCCATGTGATGTACTTCCCACGTCCCATTGGCAGCTAAAGCTAGAATAAGTCTGATTGTTTCTAGCCTAGCAACAGGAGCAAATACCTCCTCATAATCCACTCCATGTCTCTGAGCATAACCTTTTGAAATAAGTTTTGCTTTGTGCTTGACAACCTTGCCCTTAGGATCACTTTTGACTTTGTAGACCCATTTCAAACCTATAGCCTTGTGACCCTTTGGCAGATTAACATAGTACTGTTGACGGTAAAAATGAGTCATTTTGTCACCATCAAAATACCGTCAACATCCTCATATTCGAAGAAAGATAAGCATAACATGAACATATTTTACCCAATAACTAGTTCCACATGTCCCTTGACTATTTAAGTGCAGGTAATGACAAATCGGGACTTTTGGGAGCTAGTGGGCCCACTTAGGGGGTCGACCGACCTCCCTGTGGGGTCACTAGGCCTCCCAAGCCCCCATGATCCAAGTAACACACTCCAAAGCACTTTATACCCCTTGGATCCAAGTGTGCTTCCTCTCAACGGTTCAGATTTACATCACAAGGATCCATGGGCCCACATCAAGGAGATTAGCATGACAAATCAACTCAGAACAAACATCCAACGCATATGACAAGTGGGACCAGCATATAGAAGATAGAGGTGGGCCAGAAACCCCATACGGGGGTTGACTGACCTATAGATGGGCCCACCAGGCCTCCACTTGGTCCCTGACCAGTGGGACACCATCTAGAAGGAGCAAAGAGGGCCCACAGGCCAGTAGGGGGGTCGGCCGACCGCCCCTATGGCGGTTCCAACTCCCTCAACCGCCTCACTCACTCCCCACATGCTGGAAATCATCACCATACATCCTAAGCCGGTTCTGAGGTCGGTTGGATCCTACGGTGGTTGATGAAGGTGACACGGATCGCTGACGTGGCACCGGAGTAGCCCCTACTCCACCTCTAGCTATAAATAGACCCCTAGAGCTCCCTTATCAAGTGTGCCTCATTGGAGAAATACTACTCTCTAGTCTCTTAGCGGAGCCCTTCAGTAGTGTTATGCTAGTTGGAGGAGAGTGAGGAATTCTTCTGGAGAAAGCCCCGGATCTGTCGGGAATCTTCTCCGAAGTTCTTCCTCAGCGGATGCGAGTCTCTTGTAAGTTTAGCACTTGTAAGTGACTTCTTCTGAGTTCTTTATAGAATTTCTTTATAACAATTACAAGAAACATAGATAATTCTATGATAAAGATGAAGTCGAACCGTATCAGTTTAGATTGGGCAAAAGAGTGTTACAAATATATAAAATATATATAAACATGCAACATATAGTAACTTAATGAATCTACTAGATCTTGACTAATCTAATAGAGCTGGTAACTATCTTGCTTTTGCTAGGCATATTGAGCAAGCACCTGCCGCACGATATCTACTCATACACAAAACATAAGCGAAGATTTCTTAATTGTCAAGCAAGGATCCACCGCACGATCATTGAAAAACAAACAAGACTACTTGCATCAACATCTAAATCCACCGCATGATACTAGACATGATAATAAGGTTGCCGGGACTTACAGAGGTCGACGGATCGATGGTTCCTCTCAAAGAACTGACGACACGACAAAGGACTCGAAATTGGCACGGGGCCGGTTGTATTGTAATGGTTGTGAACCGTTTTTACAATGGCTAAGGGTTCATATTTATACCCTGGTCGTGACATGAGTCCTAAAAGGACACGGTTACAAAATATTAAAGGAAAAACATGATATCTTTGACTTTAATTTCCTCCAGAGTCTTCTTTGCCTAAATCGTCGCGGTCTTCGTTGCCTGATCGGACCTTTGCTTGCCGTTTTCGTCGCTTCTTTAACGGAAAACCGCTCCTCCTTAGAATAACCGACCGCATGATCATTTAGCCGAACCTTTGGCGATTAGCCGACCGCACGGACATTTGCCGACTTCTCTGACAACTGGCCAACCGCACAGACGCTTGCCGAATGCTCTGAGTTCTGCACTGGCCCACCTGTCATCTTTCTGAGCATACCAAAATCCAGTGTTAACAAGGACATAACCATATTCCTAGTTAACTCACTTCTTGTTCCCTGTGGGAAATACGATACCTGGATTACTCCCGGTGAAAGCTACACTTGACAACCGTACGCTTGCGGTCTTTTCCGTTTGCCACCTTTGGTGTCAACAAGTACCAAGTGTTGTTCTCCTCTATTGACTTCACCTCTGCATCCATAGCTTTTACCTTGCATTCTTCTTCCAGTGCTTGTTCTACTCCAAATGGCTCATCTGCTGCTAGTAGACACACACACCACTATATTCATAATTCTGAACTTCTTCTATGGAGTCCAACAAGTCACTTAGTGTTCTGAATCTTAAAGGACCTCCATCAATTTCTTCAGAGTTTTGACTCGGTGGTGTTGCAAAGCCTAGAGCAGTTTGAGTAGCATTTGATCCTGGAGTTATAGGGGAGTTGGGAGCCTGTGCACCCAAAACATCACCCACTGATCAGCATACTGCTCGACCCCTGCACCTGCATTTTGGTCGGCAGTATTCTCTGCATTTTGTGTTGTCAGAATTTGGTTAGTTAACTCATAGTGCACAACAAATGTGTTGCATCTTGTGTTGTCCCGGTTCCATGGTACATTTTCCTCACAAATGACATCCCTGCTGACTACTAGTTTGTTGGCAGAGGTATCATATAGTCTGTACCCTTTTGTGCCTGACTCATAGCCTAAAAAGACCATCTAACTCCAACCAATAAGTTCTTAAAGCTCCCTTCAGGATAATTGATTGAGAGTTGTGGTATTGCACAGACCATTCCTACGCTAATTAACAAAGTCAATATACTCTTGAATTTCTTCATATTTCATATAGAGGAAATCGACTTGTTAATTGGACATCCACTCATGAGATTTCTTGATGGATCTCTTGATGGAAGTCTTAAGGGTCATCTTGGGAGTAACATCAAACTCTCGATTCCGCTCACCAATTCCATAAACACCATGATGGAATCACTCCCAGAGTCTGACCCCATAGAGGAAGTGATGGTTGCATCTCTTCTAGAATCATCTCATCCTGATCTAGAAGAAGAAGCTGAAGATTTCATCTAGGAAGAAGACGATTTAGAAGAAACTATAGAACTGGAGAAATCCGAGCCCCCATCTAAGTCCTCTATAGAACTTAAACCCCTTCCAGCTGGTTTAAAGTATGTCTTTCTAAACGACAATCATGAGGCTCCTGTGATCATCAGCGACAAACTCTCTCCTGAAGAGTCCTTCAAGCTCCTCGCCGTCTTAGAAAAGCATCAGTCAGTTTTAGGCTATTCTCTTCAAGATCTCAAGGGAATTTGTTCCGCTCTTTGCACACATCGCATCCCCATAGAACCTGAGGCCCTTCCATCTAGAGAGCCCCAGCGTAGACTGAATAATGCGATGAGAGAAGTAGTAAAGAAGGAGGTCTTAAAACTCTTGCATGCGGGGATCATCTACCCCGTTCCTCATAGTGAATGGGTTAGCCCTGTGCAAGTTGTGCCTAAGAAGGGAGGTATGACGGTCGTTCGAAATGACAAGAATGAGTTGATTCCTTAACGAACCGTCACGGGTTGGAGAATGTGTATAGATTACCAAAAACTTAATAAGGCTACAAAGAAAGATCACTTCCCGTTATCTTTCATCGATGAGATGTTGGAACAGCTTGCAAAGCACTCTTTCTTTTGTTTCCTTGATGGTTATTCGGGATATCATCAAATATCAATCCACCCCGATGATCAAAGTAAGACTACCTTCACATGCCCCTATGGAACATACGCATACAGGCGAATGTCTTTCGGCCTATGCAATGCTCTTGCTTCTTTCCAAAGGTGCATGATGTCCATTTTCTCCGATATGATCGAAGAAATCATGGAAGTTTTCATGGACGACTTCTCTGTCTATGGAAAGAATTTTGATGATTGCCTTGAGAATCTGGATAGAGTCTTACAGAGATGCGAAGAAAAGCACTTAGTCTTGAACTGGGAGAAATGCCACTTCATGGTTCGTGAAGGCATAGTGCTAGGACATAGAGTGTCCGAACGTGGGATAGAAGTGAATAGAGCTAAGATAGAAGTTATAGAACAACTTCCACCTCCCACGAATGTCAAGGGAATTCATAGCTTCCTTGGACACGCAGGCTTCTGTAGGCGGTTTATCAAAGATTTCTCTCAAATTGCCCGTCCTTTAACAAACCTGCTAGCTAAGGATGCACCCTTTGACTTTAATGTTGAGTGCTTAGATTCTTTCCACCTTCTCAAGAAAGCACTCATCTCGGCTCCAATCATTCAACCCCCTGATTGGAAGCTTCCCTTTGAAATAATGTGTGATGCTAGTGGTTATGTTGTCGGTGTGGTGCTAGGCCAAACCAAAGATAAGAAGCATCACACTATTTCATATGCTAGCAAAACCTTAACAGGGCCACAGTTAAACTATGCAACAACTGAGAAAGAGTTGTTGGCCGTTGTTTTTGCTATAGACAAGTTTAGATCTTACTTAGTTGGAGCAAAAGTGATCGTTTACACCGATCATGCTGCTTTAAAGTACTTGCTCACTAAGAAAGATGCTAAGCCCCGTTTAATAAGATGGATCTTGCTACTCCAAGAATTTGATCTTGAAATAAAAGATAAAAAGGGATTAGAAAATTTTGTTGCCGATCATTTTTCTAGAATGCAATTCAAAGAAGCACAGAATTTGCCCATCAACGATTTTCTCCGAGATGACACACTCCTCAAGGTAACAAACTCAAACCCCTGGTATGCAAATATAGTCAACTTTATGGTTGCAGGCCATGTCCCACCAGGGACAGATATAAAGAAACTAGTTCAAGAGAGTCGAGTACATCTCTAGGATGAGCCATACCTCTATAGAGTATGCAATGATGGATTGCTAAGAAGATGCGTACCTATGGAGGAGGCGACTAAGATCATGGAAAGATGCCATGGAGCAGAATACGGAGGTCACTATGGAGCATTTAGAACTCATGCTAAGATTTGGCAGAGTGGGTTCTTCTGGCCAACCATGTACAAGGATACCCAAGATTACGTCAGAAAATGTGCAAGATGCCAGAAGCACGAGAACATCAATGCCCGAGATGCTATGCCACTCACCAACAACCTACAAGTCGAGCTCTTTGATGTATGGGGCATCGACTATATGGGGCCATTTCCTCCGTCAAAAGGGTGTGAGTACATCTTAGTTGTAACACCCTCGGTGTTAATCACAGGTTAAGAAGTGATTAAGCCTAATTATATCGGAGCAACCGATAATCAACGACTATAGTTCATACATCGGGAAATTATGATAAGTTATTTATTCTACGTGGCTTATATCTATTTTCATCTATATGAACCATAGGAAAAGTTTCATAAACTTTGGAATTAAAACGTCACATGGAATTACCCGGTTTATTTTATAAAGTGGAAATAATTATACGAGTTCAACCAAGTCTCCCGACCTTGTCCGGAATACTTTAGTTGAACTCTGCAACAAAATTCATGAAAGGTTCGTGTTGCCCGGAAACATAGAAAATAGCCGGAAAATATTCCGAACCCTGATCCGAGCGCAACCGACGACATTTTTGACCGTCGTTGACCGACATTTTGGAGATCTCACATGGTGACGCGCCTTGAAGAAAACTTGTAGATCGGGTCGAGACGAACAAACTTCGTTCAAAAATCGAGACCCAAATCAGCTCCAAAAATAGAGAAAACGAGGTCCGAAGATCAGTCGGAATTCGGAAATTCGGTTCCCGGCTTCCGCAAGGTTTTCTTTTGGAATTAATATCGCAAAAAGTAATCCGAATCTGTCAAAGTGGGTAAAAGAAAAGTTGCTCTACTCGTTGAAACCTTCGCAACGGTACATTCGGAATCAATTTCGTAATTAATTCCAGTGGGGCAGTAGCAATTAATAGGTTTGGTGGGGAAGGATTGGGAAGGGGAATAAAAGGCCGAGCCTCCTCTTCTCTCTCGGCCGACACTCTCTCGCCATTTTCTCCTCGACTCGGCTCCCTCACCCCGGCGCTCCTCGCTCTCTTCCTCCTTCCCCCGACCTGCTCCTCCCGCTCGCCGCTGCCCGACCACCCTGCGCACAGGCACGCCCCCAGCGCGAGCGGCGTCGTCCGTGCCTCTGGCTACAACGGGCCGAGTCGCCCCTGCCTGCACGACGTCCGCGCCCCCGGGTCGGGCCCCGCGTGCGCGCCTGCGCGGCCGAGCGGCCGAGCCCGCTCACTGGCTCATGCGCGGGCGTGAAGCCCCGCGGCTGCTGGCTGCTGCGTGCCTCCAGCACCCCAGCCGGGCCCGCCGCTTGCTGCGCTCCCGCTCGCGAGCGCGAGGGCGTCCGTGCCGCGGCTCCCGTGCGCCTGCGGGCAGCACTGCCGGGCCGCTCCTGCGGCTGTCGCTGCTACCGCGGATGAGGACGGCCAGCAGCCCAGCGCCTCCTCCGAGCGCCCCTCGCCGGCAACCTCGGCCGGTTTCCGTCCGCCGACCGCCGTCGGCTGTCGTCCCGTCATTTTTGCTGTGAAAACTAGGAGAAAGGACCTGGTTGCGAGTAGAAGCTTTTATTCTATTTCACTTTGCATATATTGCATGACTCATTGATTTTCAGATATGTCCTTGATTAGTTTGGTAAAAGTGCAGGGGTCCTGATGCAAAAATTGCCATTTTTGTTTTAATTATTTGTTTAATGCATGATATTTGAAAATCCGTATAAAATCATAGAAAAATCACATGGATGCGATTTCGGACTTTTCGGAATCCTTATGAAATTCTCTACGCACTAGATCGATTGCATGTTATGTTTCAGTTTGTTTTAATTGCGTTAAAATGCTTTTGTGCTGCTGCATTTAGAAGCTTGGTTGTGTAGATTAAATAATTATCACCGGTGCGGGTTGCTCCAAAAATCATGAAATAAATATGGTGTATTCCTTATATGATTAATGATGTTTGGTTAAAATTTCAGGAGCAATGGTTAAGTGGTTTAGGAGTTATAAAAATAACAAGTTTGATATATGGTTGTTTTGGCTGCATGCATAGGTTTTAGGAAATAAATATTATCATGTATTAAATTATGTTTTCTGTTGGTATGTTGAATACCAAAGTTGTAGATAATATTTTTATCTAGCTTGTGTTAAATTTTGGTGGACATATCTATATTGGTTTGAGAGATGTGTATTTTATAAGTTGGAAGTTGAATCTGCCCATCTCCCTGGACAGATCTGTTTATAAGTGCTTTTTGACTAACTTAAAATGTGAATCATGAATTGTTAATGTTTAATGAATTGTAGAACTTTTCATAAGATTTCCATATTGTCTTGATTCATATTTTTAGGAGTTGTAGATCTTATGTTATGGCTATTTAAATCAGGGTTGCCAAATCTGTCCTCTTTCAGGACAGAGATGCATTCCTCATTTTATTTGAGTTTCTTAACTATTAAATCATCCTTGCATGGTTAAAAGGAAGTTATAGATAACTTAATCAGTTTTCCAAATATGTAAGAATGATGTTTATCGGAGTTGTCTAACTCTCGTTATGATTAAAACCGTGATTGCGTGTTGCTATCCCGAACTTGCATGTGTAAGTTAAATACTTTAACTTGTTCTTGCTAAGCTTAATCAATTAAGTAAACTTAATAGATGATTACTTGACATGGTTTGAATTGAATTTAATAGTCTACTATGCTCTCTATGCTTTTTATCTTCTATGTTAAGTTGGGTGATAATTAGCTAACGAGTTGAATAGCTTTAAGTGCGTATGTATGTGTTGCATGATCTTGTGCCTATCTTGAATGCGTGTAATTGTATTTTGTGTTATCATTTCCTCGCATTCATTCACATGCATTGGCATTTCATTTAGGTACGATAAGTACATACGCGAAGGACGTGACGCTTGGAGCTAACTCGAAGGTGGTGTTGACGGACGAAGTTCGAAGATGGAAGCGTCATCGATGGTGCTCGCCAAGCGAGTGACCTCTAACGAACACTGACCTAGTGTTGGTCCTAGGCAAGCCCCGGAGCATCCTAACTCCTTATTTTATGATATCAATTTACTATGTTATACTATGTTGTTGCATTAAGTATAGAAGTTGAATGAACCTACTTGATGTATATCACCCTCCTTGTTATTGATATCCATATATCCTTGTTAACCTGATAGTATAGCAAAAGATAGATGCTTAGCATTGCTAAATTAATATGGAACGCTGGTGACCCCCTGTCACGTAATGCCCTACGTGGCACACCGATGGGTAGAATGATATCATGAAATGGAAAGGCAACCGGGAAGGTTGATAAATTGTCCGTACGTCTGATACTGGCAACATCTAGGAGAGCTATGCGCCCTAGGCCGGTATTTTGCGTATGTGTCCGCTTTTTGCGGGCCGATCGGGTGGTGTCCCTCTTGTCATGTTGAACGCATGCCTCAACTCTTAGCTGGCAAGATAACTCATTCGAGCCGCGAACCTACCTACTGGCCGAACCAAGAACGAAGCTAACCGCAAGCCGGTGCGGGTTGGCGAGGACGCGGAGAGTAAGTCTAATGGTCGGCTAACTGATCCTTAGCCGGAGCGCCCTCGGTGTCGGTCGGTCCTCGGGCTTGTTCGTGGGGGTTATGAATCGATCTTGGTTTGAAAGGTAGACTAGGCGACTGCCACGTCCCTTGGTCCAGGGACTGCGAGGTTTGGGTGAGGAATAAACCCTCCAGCTGGATAGGAATTTGATTCGAATCGCAGTCTCTCCCTGTTAGTGAGAACTTGACAATTGCTACACTAGCGTGGGAACAAATAATCTACTTGAACGGTTACGATGAAAATGATATGATGGACCAGAAGGGTGAACTGGTTATCCTTGCTTGTTAATCAAGTGTATTGCTTAGTACAGGTGTTAATCTAGTTGTCAAGTAATAATTACTAAAATATGGCAAGAAACTAATAAAGTACTCATAAGTCATATTAATGCTTTTATGCAAAATGAGTCAAGCTAGTCCACTATAAAGCCTTGCATGATCCTTGGTGTCATTTATTTTGGTTTATGACGGATAAGTCTAGTTGAGTACATTCGAGTACTCAGGGTTTATCCCACCTTGTTGCAGGTGAAGGTCTCATGCTGCTGAAGGTGTGGCTAACCACCGGTGGACACGGTGATTCTATATTATCTCTTATCTCTATGTTGTTGTTGGAGGATGTGAGTAAAAGCTAGCAATGTATTTCCACTTATATTATTACAATGATTTCAAAGCTATGTTCTTGTACTAAAAGGATTTGAACTTAGACTTGTATTATTTATTTGTAAACTCAAATGTGATTTTATTCCGCTGCAAACTTTGAGCTAAGTGATTTGCATTTACTTTTTTTTAGCGATTCTCGGGTATGATGTTAATTGACCTAGGTCTTTGAGGACACTCGGCGGACTACCAGGATTATGAAAGCCTAAGGACGAAGGTTGTCGCGTTGGCGATGATTTTTGGACTTGAGTTTTTGTAATTTGGGCGGTTTTGTTACATTAGTAGCGGTGGACTATGTGTCCAAATGGGTAGAAGCATTACCCTGCCGCAAAGCAGATGTAGCCAATTCAAAGAGAATGTTCCATGAAGTGATATTTCCCAGATTTGGAACCCCAAAGTTAGTCATATGTGACGGGGGATCTCACTTCATTGACAAAGGCTTCCACTAGTTCCTCACTGATCAAGGGATCCGACACAATGTTGCAACTCCATACCATTCTCAAACAAGTGGTCAAGCAGAGACATCCAACAAACAAATCAAGAACATTCTGCAGAAGACCATGGATGAGATGGGTACAGCTTAGAAGCACAAGCTACTAGAGGCATTATGGGCATATAGGACCGCATACAAGACACCAATTGGTATGACACCATACCAACTTGTATACGGGAAGACATGCCATTTTCCTGTTGAACTAGAGTTCAAGGCACATTGGGCAATCAAGAAATGGAATATGGATCTGCCAGCCGCTGGAAAATTCAGGAGAATGTAAATCTCTGAATTAGAAGAGTGGAGAGAGAAAGCATATCACAATGCTAGAATATACAAGGAGGGAACCAAGAAATGACATGACAAGAGAATCAAGATCAAGGAATTCAAACCAGGAGACAAGGTCCTGTTATTCGACTCAAGGTTCAAGCTATTCGGTCATGGAAAACTGAAAAGCAAATGGGAAGGGCCATACCTCATCGTCAACGCCGCGACTCATGGAGCAATCACACTCCAGGACGACGACGGCAAAATCTTTAAGGTAAATGGCCAACGTTTTAAAGTTTTCCATGAGCATGAAACTCCTGAACAAGAAATTGATATGATAGATTTTGTTCTTAATCCAAATTAGAACTAAAATCTACATGTTTTCACTTTTTTGTTCAAATTTCATGTTTGACCTTAGACTTAGCCTAGAATTAGCCTAGACTCTCCCCTCGAAAAAGCTCGGCCCATTTGGCCACTTAAGGCGGTCGACCGACCGCTTGTTTGGGTCGTTCAGCCCGAGGCTTCACGACCTGACTCACCCTAACCCGAGGGATTTTGAAACCTGGCTCGGTCGGACCATATCGTTCGAAAGAGGGTCGGCTGACCATGGTTCGAACCCATTCAAAGTTCCCATTGCACGTGAACGTTGGGCCAACGTTCCCCTTCGGTTTCATCGCAATCCGAGCGAGAATGAAGGCAATGAACATTGGATTTCTTCTTCTTAACCCCCCTCTCCTTCTTCTTCCTCCTCCTACCTTGCTCTTCTTCACAACCAGTAGCACCAGCACCATTCCTTGCACTCTTTCACACCCACCTTGATCATCACCATGGCTCCACCAAGAAACAATGGAAAGAAGCCACTCATCCCCTTCGATGGGAGCCCTTCCAAGGCCCAAAACCCCATCAACACTGACGCCATGGCCATCGAGGTCCTCGACATCGCTCCACTCGCCATGGCGCCACCGCCTGCCCAGCCAACCACCCCTAGGGGGGTCGGCCGACCAGGGCATGGAGCTCAGAGAGGATGCGGGGCATCGCCCGATCGATGTCCCCTCGCCGCAACCTGAACAAGCCAGCGACACGTCCAGTGACTCCCGAAAGGCCAACCACCGGCCAATTGGGGGTGAAGAAGGCCATCGTCTCCACCACTGAAGGCAACACAAGCACGGGCAACACCAGCTCGTACTCGCCATCGACATCGACATGGATGTGCCTCCAAAGGGCACACGGTGGACTAGGAATAAGCAAGGTGCTCGTTGCTCCTCTCACCTCCGAGGAGCGGAGGGAGGGACGTAACTCCCTTGAGTCGGAGGCATCCCGCAAGTCAGTCCGGCAGACTAGCAACCCGCCGTCCATCTCCGGCCCTCTAGGCCAGTTCCAGGAGGAGGACAAAGAAAGCGACATGGAGAAGCTACTGCATATAGTCGCTAGGCTTAGAGAGAGTAACACTAAGCTAGCAGAGCGGGCAGCAGAGGAGAGAATGGAGCGTTTGGATTTAGAAGATAGTTTCAACGATCTTTGCATTAGTACTAGCGCGAAGATCAAATGTTTGGCCCAGGCAATTAAGAGAGAGGATCTCTTTGCCCCTCCATATCCATAGATCGCTAGTTTCATGAATAAGCTAGGCACTTAGATTTATTTTCAATCATTTTCCCTTCATCAATGTAACTTTGGTGGCCAAAATTCAGAACTGACAGAGAAGATCGACATTCCGAGGTAAGGGATCCGAATGTAGAGACCGAAGTGGCCAAATGGGCTAGGTGTGGGGTCGGCCGACCACCCTAGCATGCCCGGGCCCACCAGCCAGCATCCACTCAACTACAACATCCATTCTGTCTGGTTTGCCACGTCTCTCCCCTTTTTCCTTTTTGTTTTTAATTTATTTACTCATTTTCTCTTTTAATAAATAAATAAAATAAAAATAATTTCTTCATGAAAGTAATCACTTAGTTTATTTCCCTTTCTAATGTTGAATAAAACAAGAAGATCGCATCCAAAGTTAAAATTTTAAAAAGTGACATGATCTATGATGTTTAAAGGGCAAAAGCGTCATAAAGACAAATTCTTGCTTTTTGCTTATGCTAGTGGGAAAATATTTTGATAGGAAGATCATATTGATTAAGTTGTTGATTAATGTGATATAGTTCTCGGTTTATGATTCATACCCTTTCTATTTAAGGTTCTTGGAGATTAGTTTTTGAAAATGTCATAAAACCATAATGTCACTACTCCTCTATAGTGAGAAAATTCCTACCAAAGCCATAAATGTTTATACATGTTCGAAACCTTCCTCATATGCTTCTTGTAATCACTTTGAGTTTGGTCAAACCTTGTGATCCTTGTTGAGAATTATGTTATAGTTCAAACCTTGTGATCCTTGTTGAGAATTATGTTATAGTTCAAAGATCAAGATCACGTACACGCCACATATTTTCGTTGCTTCTACACTGGAAGTACGCAAAAACATGCCTTTCATTTACATGATCCATGTTCATCCAATAAATACTCTAGAAATAAATGTTATGATCTCTCTCTAGATTCTTCAAAAAGAGATATGGCTATCATAGAAAAAACGATGTTGAGCAAAGCTCGTTATTCTTTAAAAAAAGAGATAGCCATGTCTCAAGTTCATCCTAAAGTTAGAGAGATCATATACATAGTTAAAGAGTATATGTTTGTCATGTACCATTTCTCCACACACATACACATCTTGATCTAGGATTATGACATTCTTCTCCTTGGATCCTTGTTTTGGCTTTACAATATAAGTGATGCAAGTATGCTACATTCTCTATCCCTACCTACGCTCCACATAAGCCATTAGAAGTAGGAAGACACAAAGAAGGCAATCTCTTTATGCCTTGGTAAGGAATCATACACCATGAGCGATCTAGAGTGTTATATGAGGAGTAAGTTGGCTTATGATCTTTCTTTTGAAAAAAATATCAAAAACTCCAAGTACTAAAATATGATTTGGGGAAGATAACTTTGCCTTGAGAACTGTTCCATTTCTCAACTTCTCAAGGATATATGTTAGCCAGTACCACATATCCCATTGGTATGACAAAATGTCTTGAGTGAATCTTTATGCTTGCTTTATACTTTGAATAGCATAGTCTTGTTAACTTCTATCCTTTACTCGAGGACGAGCAAAGAGGTAAGTATGGGGGATCTTGTTGACGGTAAAAATGAGTCATTTTGTCACCATCAAAATACCGTCAACATCCTCATATTCGAAGAAAGATAAGCATAACATGAACATATTTTACCCAATAACTAGTTCCACATGTCCCTTGACTATTTGAGTGCAGGTAATGACAAATGGGGACTTTTGGGAGCTAGTGGGCCCACTTAGGGGGTCGGCCGACCTCCCTGTGGGGCCACTAGGCCTCCCAAGCCCCCATGATCCAAGTAACACACTCCAAAGCACTTTCTAGCCCTTGGATCCAAGTTTGTTTCCTCACAACGGTTCAGATTTACATCACAAGGATCCATGGGCCCACATCAAGGAGATTAGCATGACAAATCAACTCAGAACAAACATCCAACGCATATGACAAGTGGGACCAGCATACAGAAGACAGAGGTGGGCCAGAAACCCCATAAGGGGGTTGACTGACCTATAGATGGGCCCACTAGGCTCCCACTTGGTCCCTGACCAGTGGGACACCATCTAGTAGGAGCAAAGAGGGCCCATAGGCCAGTAGGGGGTGTCGGCCGACCGCCCCTATGGCGGTTCCAACTCCCTCAACCGCCTCACTCACTCCCCACATGCTGGAAATCATCACCATACATCCTAAGGCGGTTCTGAGGTCGGTTGGATCCTATGGTGGTTGATGAAGGTGACACGGATCGCTGACGTGGCACCGGAGTAGCCCCTACTCCACCTCTAGCTATAAATAGACCCCTAGAGCTCCCTTATCAAGTGTGCCTCATTGGAGAAATACTACTCTCTAGTCTCTTAGCGAAGTCCTTCAGTAGTGTTATGCTAGTTGGAGGAGAGTGAGGAATTATTCTAGAGAAAGCCTCGGATCTGTCAGGAATCTTCTTCGAAGTTCTTCCTCAGCGGATGCGAGTCTCTTGTAAGTTTAGCACTTGTAAGTGACTTCTTCTGAGTTCTTTATAGCATTTAGTATTCTAAATCTGGTTTAGCTGTTATACAACTTTTTGCGCTTGTTCATCGCTTTCCTCTAAGTGAAGTGCTTTAATCTTAGGCCAAGGTTAAAGTAGTAAGATAAGTGTAGACGTGGTGTCTAGGCTAGATCTTACCTTTGTTAACCTCTTATCGCACGGATTGTTTGTGGTAGCTAGTAGGAAGTGACAGCCCTATCTAGTCTTCGTATTCCACCACGTGTGTAAGATAAGTTCTTAAAAGGTAGGGCCTTAATACAACATGATGGTGTGGTCCGTTAGAGTTTTGCCCTCTTTCTGATCTATCCCATCGCCTCCTGCAATAGAAGGGCTGATAAAGCTAGTATAACCAGCTATACCTTGTTAGATATCTTTGCTATATCAAACCTCTCAACCTAGTTATCATAATCTCCCTTGATCGATCATAGGACTGTTGACACAAAATGTGACGCACTGTGCCTAACACACAGCAAGCCGGAAAGCATAGCTTCAATCGGGTGCCCGGGTGTTTCGAAGTCTGGAAACGTGCTAGTCCGTTTGACCTAAAACTAACATGGGATGAAAATTATTAGATATAAAACTGGAACATGTCGGGTGAGACCAGAGAGTTCCATATATACAACCCTGAAGCCACTTACAATGACATATAGCTATAGAAGCTATCTGCCAACAAGTTTTATAGATCATTCGGCTAAAACAAACAATGAGTACGTAAAGAGTTGATTGCCGAACATGCATGCATGAGAAAGTGCGTATGAATGAATCATCATTAATTATGAATTAAAGCATAACCAACTCGGCTATCCAACCGAATTAGGGTCCATGATGAAGGAACACATAAGCAAACACGATCGAACTAATCTAAAGCTTGTATCCGCCGCATGACACCTAACTTTATAAAAGCTCAAACGTAGTTGACATGCACGAACCCACAACACGTAACAATCTAGATGAAACTAATTCGGCTATCATGAATATAAAATCTACTTATGGATATAAACAATTACAAGAAACATAGATAATTCTATGATAAAGATGAAGCCGAACCATATCAGTTTAGATTGGGCAAAAGAGTGTTACAAATATATAAAATATATATAAACATGCAACATGTAGTAACTTAATGAATCTACTAGATCTTGCAAAATCTAATAGAGCCGGTAACTATCTTGCTTTTGCTAGGCATATTGAGCAAGCACCTGCCGCACGGTATCTACTCATACACAAAACATAAGCGAAGATTTCTTGATTGTCAAGCAAGGATCCACCGCACGATCATTGAAAAACAAACAAGACTACTTGCATCAACATCTAAATAAACCGCATGATACTAGACATGATAATAAGGTTGCCGGGACTTACGGAGGTCGACGGATCGATGGTTCCTCTCAAAGAACTGACGACACAACAAAGGACTCGAAATTGGCACGGGGCCGGTTGTATTGTAATGGTTGTGAACCGTTTTTACAATGGCTAAGGGTTCATATTTATACCCTGGTCGTGACATGAGTCCTAAAAGGACACGGTTACAAAATATTAAAGGAAAAACATGATATCTTTGACTTTAATTTCCTCCTGAGTCTTCTTTGCCTAAATCGTTGCGGTCTTCGTTGCCTGATCGGCCCTTTGCTTGCCGTTTTCGTCGCTTCTTTAACGGAAAACCGCTCCTCCTTAGAATAACCGACCGCATGATCATTTAGCCGAACCTTTGGTGATTAGCCGACCGCACGGACATTTGCCTACTTCTCTGAAAACTGGCCAACCGCACAGACGCTTGCCGAATGCTCTGAGTTCTGCACTGGCCCACCTGTCATCTTTCTGAGCATACCAAAATCCAGTGTTAACACATACCCCCTCAATTTTGGGATAAAAGTCATTTTATCCTAAAATTGACTACAAGCTTCCCCTTTTTCCTCTAGGTCAACACTGTTCAATATTGCAGCCACCGCCCAGAAAACCTAAGTCCTAACTGGTTATTGGGTCTACTCCAACTCTCCAATGGCGACCCAGGATGAAATCCCAGAGGTAAGTTTCATTCGCCTCCACGCATTCGGCAATTCTCAATTGATCTCTTACCATTCCCCTGATTCATTCGTTTTTCCCGATTCTGTTATTCTTTGAAGGAATACAAGAACCATATTCTAATCCCTTATGTTGCACACCCCGATTCCTACCTCCTCGGTCCAATGGGAAATCCCGACCCAACCGATATTATTGAGAAGGAAACTTCAAGAATCCCCTTCAAGTCTGGAGTCACCCCGCCAAACCAATGGTCAAACACTTTCAAGACTTGGTTGTTTCCTCCAATTGCTGGATGGCGGAACTGGTACAGAAGGATGCTGGAAAAAAGTAGCAGCCATTGGGATGCTCAGGACATCAACCATTGCTTGGAATTATCCCTGTCAGAGACGCCTAGAAATGAACCCCTCCTGATAGCAGCTGCTCATTTCTAGTCTGATGTCGTCAATGCCTTTGTCTTTGGCCATTGTATGATGACCCCTACCTTGGCTGATATCTTCATGATGACTGGCTTGAACGTATCACAACCAGTATACCCTTACAAGTATAAGAGCACAAGCAACCAGAAGGCTATCAGATCTGGAGATGGATGGGTTGGATACATTCAGACTTATATGGAAGCGTCTAGCGCCATTTCTGACAAGGAATGCAGGGTCTTCATGAACATGTGGCTATGCAGGTTCATTTTCTGCGGAAAATCCAATGAACCAACCTTAAATCACATGATGATGGCTGATGATCTAGCTGCAGGTACATTAATCCCTTTGGGAAAATACCTCCTAGGATCTGTCTATCATATGATGCATCAGGTCACTGCTCAGATGCTCCAAGGTAAAGAGATTTCTTGTGTGAGTGGTCCTTAGTGGTTCATCCAGATGTGGCTATAGCTCTATATGCACCAGATAATGCCTGTGTCCCTCTAAAATTTGAGTTTCCCTTCAGTTAACTATGTTGAAGGCAGTGTAGCAAAGGTCAAGAACTGCCAGACTTATGGAGAAGCAGCTTCTTCTATCAGCATTGACATGGATATTGGTCATCTTTTCAAGCTATTCTTCAAAGGTTTTAGCAATGTGCTTTGGCTTCCTTATAGAGAAAATGACAATCTGACCCTGCCTTGCAAATTCAGCTTCGAGTCTGGCTGTTCTTACAAGGTAGCTATAGATATTTTCAACTCTTTTATCAAACCTTACATTTTGCCAGCCGAATTTCATCATGGAAGGTTAGTACAATCTTCCTATGAATTCTACTATCTAAATATGGCATCCAGACAACTAGGATGTGGACAGTTGCCCCCAAGACCTTTCTTCGCCACAATCATAAAGTACAGGGAGCCGATCACAAGCGAAATAGAGGCTAAGAAAGTTTTTGAGCTTGGATGGGACCTGTCAACATATGAACCTTCTCCATCTGGGATAGTGGATGCTGCTCACCCCTCCTTTGCTTCCTGGTGGCAAGAATGGCACAATCACATCTTCAATACACCAGTACACTCTCTATGCCATGATTTGCAACCCCAATTTGCTTCTGATAGTGAGGTAACCTTATTGTATTTACTACCTTCTGCTTTGAATCCATTTGTCACCTTAACATTTAGTCATTCTCAGGATTTTGAGCCCACTCCTATCACCAAAGTAGTCCAATATTTCATAGCTGGGCCTAACCCTGCTTTGGGTTTTACTGCCCCAAATCTGGCAAGCTTCATGAAGATCCCTGCAGCTATGGCCATTGCACCTTTAGGAGGAGAAAGCAAAAGGAAAACACTTGAGAACGCCCATGTGTTCAGAAGGGTGAGATCCAAAACAGTCAAGCGGTCTCCCAAGGTACAAAACTCTTATTTAGCAACAAATTTTATTCATCAACAATTCTGACCAGCTTTTATCACAATCATTTCTACTGCAGCCACATGTTGATATTTCAGGCTCAAGCAATGTCTCAACAACAGTGGAAATCCCTCCCCAAGCTTTTGCTGGGGGTGCAGGGACCCATGAAACCGAAGACACATAAGCTCATGAAGCTGAAAGCACAGATGTTCATGAAACCTTCCAACTCATTGGTATTCATTCGGCTAATCACTTCTTTTCCTTCATATGACATCTTTTTCTTGTTCTTATACTCTTATCATCTGCATTATTGGAAATAGATAAAATCTTAGACGATTTAGCAGAATAGCACTCTTCTGGTCCAACTCCAGGTCCATCATCCCCGGGTATTCAACCAAGCCTTCAATCAGAGCAAGACATCACCCATCCCGATGACCAACCAACACAACAGGTAATATTTTTGCCTCAAGCTACTCTTTTAGTACATCTATCTGGTCGGCTAACACTTCCTTTTTCTTAAGAAGACCACCAAGCTGACTGCCAGTTATTCTTTCACTGTTGATGACTACATCAATGAAAAAGGTGAAGAAGCCACCTCTCAGCAAACTCTATCAGTGGAAAATCAAGCTCAGTTGAAGGACATAGCCAGTTTGTTAAACAAGGACATCAGCATTCTGGTTCAAGATTCAGATCAGATAAAAGATCTCCTTGAGCTTATCAACCAAGATCTTCCACCTGCCCTCAAAGCTTCCTTGGAATCCGCAGCCCACCTTGATGATTATTTTGCTGTTGTGAAGAGGGAAAATAAAAATATAACTTCCCGGAACGACTTGCAGAACAACAGGTTTCTAAAGAAGCAGGAAGTTAAAGCCTTGCACTCCCAAATTCAGATTGCTAAGAATTCATTAGCAACTTTGGAGTCTGAGCTGAAAGTCATGGAGGATGAGAAGATCAAGTTGGAGGCTCAATTAGCCGAGCTGAATGTCAGAATTCAGTCTCACAAGGCTAAGATAGTAGATTTGTCAACCTCCATAGAAACAACCTCATCAAAAATATCATCTGTCCTCAAAGAAGACCAACAGCTCAAGGCAAGGTTGTCTAACATTCAAAGTTCTGAGGATGAAGATCAGAAGGTGCTGAATAATGTCAGCCGAATTAGAGCTGATGCTTTAGATGCCATCAACCAGCTTCTGAGCTAGTAAAAACATGGGTCTGTAATAGTTTAACTATGATATACTTTTTTTAGACAATCGGATATTTCTGTCTTTACCTCTATACACTTTTGTTTGTATGGAAATGTAATCAGCTCTTTTATTCTCCCGATTAGAATATAGCCGATCACATTTAGCTTTCCGATCAGAGATATAGCTGACTGTTCCCATCTTGCCGATTCAAGAATTAGCCGAGCGACCTTTGATTTATCCGAGCCTGGCCCAGTCCAGCAATGGCCCATTCGAGAAGGGAAAAACCCTAACTCGTCGTTTGGTATTCTCATTCGGCTTATAAGTAAACCTTCTTTCTTCTACCCTTGTCAACAGTTCCAGTCAAGCATTCTCATCTTCGTCTCCTCTTCTTCTCTCGCTCAAAACCAATCCAGAAGGAAACCCTAGCCTGCACAGTAGCAATGGCAGGAAATGACAATCGCAGCAAGCACCCTGCTGAAGGGGAAGCCGAAGGAAGCCGAGCATGGCGTAACCAACAGCGCGGGTAAGATTCGGCTCCTTGCCCCCTTGTATTCGTGTTCATTGTTCGTCCCTCTAGTCCTGATCCTTGTTCTTACTCATCAGGATAAGGGTCATGTCTTCCATCCACAGCATCTCTTTTCCTTCGACGATAGCAGCCGAGCCGGGGACTCCATCGTCCGGCTCCTCTGATTCAAGCTCCTACCACTCCAACCATTGGGATTTGGAGTCGGATACCATGGATGCTCCCTACACCCACGTGGAGGCGGTTACCTTCAGGGGCGAAAGGGATGATGCTCGAGGAGAGTTGGAGAAGATCTCCAAGCAATACGACATCGACCAACTCGAGTGGGAGAACCAGCGGAAGCAGTTCTGCGACGCCATCACCGGTCAGTGAAAACAATTTCACTTCATTTCTTCCCTTTCTTCTGATTCATCTATTCATCCGATTGGTGTTCCATCTTTTCAGCGCTTTCCGCAGAGGTCGAACGCCTGAAGATTGTGGAAAACAAGATCGCTGACAAGGTGAACGCCCGAGGAGAGACTGCCGAGGCACGCCTTGATGATGCGGACGGTCATATAGATCAGGTCATCATCCAAGGTGTGCACCACAGCGTAGCCCTGGGGTTGGCGGCAATGTCCACCCAGAGTAACGAAGACTTCTCCGTCATGCCAGTCGGCTTCCGTGGTGGCAGGCCTGCGGAAGATGTTGAGGATATTGACGACCTTTTGGAGAGCTATGAGGATCATGCAACTGCCCTCGCCCAAGCCACCAATGCTCAGTCTGTCCTCAACAGACTGTTTGATGAGTAGTTTGTACTTAGGAATCATGTAAAAACCTGTCTTGTGAAATATTATTTATGACTCCCACTTGTCTCTTCTTTCATGAATTTTTCCTGAGAACGATGAATCTGAGGAATGTCACCTGAATTTGTATGACACTGCTTTGATTGTGTTTAAATTTTTTGCTCTAAAGGCGACACATACCGTGTCGGCTATCCTCTAAATTCTTAGAGTATTTTTTCGGCTAAAGGCGACGCTCATACATCGGCTATTTCGCACACAGAACTCTCTAAATTTACTTATGCACCAACCTCAACACTGGGATAAAATTTCTTAAGAAATCTTCCATTAATAGCTCTAGTAAACTCTTCTCCCAGCAAAGTTTTCAAAATATACGCATTACCAGGTGCACACTTTACTATCCGAAAGGTCCTTCCCAATTTGGAGACCACTTGCCGAAGGCTTTATCTTTTGTTCCAATCAGCAGTATAGTTTTCCAAACCAAATCTCCCTCTGCAAATTGCTTCTCTTTGACCTTTCTGTTATAATATTTGGCAACACGCAATTTGTTTTTCTCAATACTTTCTAATGCTTTGAGACAAACCAAATGTAAATCTTCCAATTCATCCATCATCAGGTCCTTATAATCTTATTTCCTCAAATCATTTTGCAATGTAACTTGCCTTGAACCCGATTGCAGCTCCCATGGTAACACAGCATGATGCCCATAAACTAACTCATTGGGAGACGCCTAAGTAGACCCATGACAAGCCATTCGATAAGCCCATAAAGCCTCATTAAGAACCGAATGTCACTTCTTCGGTTTTTCATCAATCTTCTTCTAATAATTTTAATCATGATTTTATTTGATGCCTCAGCTTGGCCATTAGCTTGTGCATAATAAGGAGAAGAATTATATAATTTGATTCTCATGTCTTCGGCAAAATCACAAAACTCAGATGAAGTGAATTGAGTTCCCTGATCTGTCGTTATAGTCTGAGGAATTCCAAACCCGTGAATTATATGCTCCTTAACAAAATTGATCATGTTTTCTGATGTAACCTTCTTCAAAGGAATAGCTTCAACCCACTTTGTAAAATAATCAGTAGCTAACAGCACAAACTTATGTCCTTTGCTAGAAGGAGGATTAATCTGACCAATTAAATCCATGCCCCATCCTCTAAATGGCCAAGGCTTTATAATTGGGTTCAAAGCCGATGTTGGAGCTCTCTGAATGTTGTCAAATCTCTGACAATCTTGACACCCCTTGTAATATTCAAAGCAATCTTCAAGCATGGTCGGCCAAAAGTAACCAGTCCTTCTAATTATCCACTTCATTCGGTAAGCCGATTGATGTGCACCACACACACCCTCATGTACTTCATACATCAGCTCTCTGGCCTCTCCTTTACTCAAACACTTGAGGAGTACCCCATCTATAGATTTATAGTACAGCTGATCATCAAGGAGCACAAACTTGAGGGCTTTGTATCTGAGCTTTCGGGAAACTTTCTACGATGGATTCTTTAAGTAATCTGTAACTTCGCTTCTCCAGTCATCAATTACCCCATTCTCATCCAAAGCGCTAATCTCTTGATCCTCTCGGTATCCCGAGGCAGCCTGAGCGAGCCTATTTGCTTCTTCATTATGCCCCCTAGGGATATGATGCAAGGTCGCCACCTAGAAATTCTTCAAAAGCTCTCGGCATTCTTCATAATATTCCCTTAATATGTCATTATTGCACTCATATTGACCGATCAGTTGGTTAATTACCAACTCAGAATCCCCGAAGATCTCAACAGCGACGGCCTTTATTTCAGCAAGAAGTCGAAGTCCTCTAAGTAGTGCTTCATACTCTTGTTGATTGTTAGTAACACAAAATTCAATAGGGATAGCATACTTAAAAATCACTCCTTGTGGAGAAATCAAGAGAATACTAGCACCACCACCTTTGCTACAAGATGAACCATCAAAAAACAAAGTCCAAGGTGCAATATCTATCATGTTAGCAGAACGATCACAGTGTTGGGTAACAAAATCAGCAATAATTTGACCCTTTACTACTTTTGCCGATTCGTACTTTAACTCAAATTCTGATAAAGCCAAAATCCATTTGCCAATTCTTCCGTTTAAAATTGGCATTGATAACATATGTTTTATTATATCAAATTCAGAAACTACCACGCATTCGGCATTCAACAAGTAGTGCCGAAGTTTGGTACATGAGTAATACACGCACAAGCAGAGTTTCTCCATAGCCAAATACCTTGTCTCTGGATCTAACAGCTTTCGGTTAAGGTAAGCTATCACCCTTTCCTTTCCTTCAAACTCTTGCATGAGGGTCGACCCTATTGTCAGGCCGTCGGCCGCCACGTACAACTTAAAAGGCTTGTCAAGCTGTGGAGGTACCAACACAGATGGCGCCTTCATGTATTCTTTGATCTCATCAAAAGCCTTTTGTTGTACGTCACCCCATACAAATTCTTGATCCTTTTTAAGCTTTAACAGTGGAGAGAAAGGCAAAAAAAATTTTGATAAATTAGATATGAATCTTCTCACAAAATTAATCTTGCCGAGCAATGACTGCAACTCTGTGAGATTAGTTGGAGGCACAACCTTGTCTATTGCTTCCATGCTTTTCTTATCGACTTCAATCCCTCCTTTATGGACTAGAAATCCCAAAAATTCACCAGCCGAGACCCCAAAGGCAAAACTTGTTCGGGTTCATCTTCAAACCATGCTTCCTAGTGCACTCCAAAGTCCTCTTTAAATCGGCTAAGTGTCCACCGTGATTTCTAGACTTAACCACCACATCATCAATATAGATCTCCACAATTTTGCCGATCAACTCATGAAAAATATAGTTCATGACTCTCTGATAAGTTGCACCAGCATTCTTTAAACCAAAAGTCATGACGACCCACTCAAATAATCCAATATGACTAGGACATCTGAAAGTCATTTTTGAAATATCTTCTATTGCCATAAAGATTTGGTTATAGCCAGCATTACCATCCATAAAGCTGATGACTTCATAACCAGTTGCTGTATCGACAAGCAAATCGGCAACCAGCATTGGTGTAGCTTTATTGAGATCCCTAAAGTCAACGCAGACCCTCATTTTTCCATTCTTTTTGTATACTGGAACTATGCTCAAAATCCACTCTGCATATCTACATGGCCGAATGAAATTTGCTTCTAATAATCTTTCAACTTCCTTTTTCACATCGGCCAGCACCTCCTCTTTGAAAATTTTCCGAGGAGGTTGTTTATAAGGACGATACCCAGGCTTGATCGGCAATCGATTCTCAACAATAGAACGATCCAGTCCGGGCATCTCTGTGTAATCCCAAGCAAAACAATCCTTGAACTCTTTTAGAAGGTTTATCAATTTCAATCTATACTCTGGGTCTAAATTTGCACTGATATACATTGGCCTTGGCTTGATATCATCACCAATATTTATTTCCACTAGCTTATCGGCCGACATAAAGCCACGTCTAAACTTTCCTTTGTTGCCATCGATCGGGTTCCCCATTAAAAATTTCTTTGAGAGCCGACTGCTTGGATCGGTTGTTGATCCTTGTTGAAGACATTCACAGGACCTTCTTCCCATACTCTTCCAGAGAAACAATCGACGCCATCATATTCCCAGTAAGTAGGCTCTGCAGCAGCAACACTTAACGAATTATCAGCATGAACGACTTCAACATCATCTCCAATCCACTGAATAAGAACCTGATGCATGGTTGAAGGTATGCAGCAGTTAGCATGGATCTAATCTCTCCCTAAGAGCAGACTGTATGCCCCCTTGCCATCGATGACAAACAAAGTAGTAATCAAGGTTTTTGATCCAATCATCAACTCAACGTGCACAGCTCCTCGGGTGTCAGAAGGATTGCCAGCAAAATCCCTGAGTACCATGTCAGTTTTTAGCAGTTCCTCATTGGTCATCCCGAGCTTCCTAAAGGTGGTATAAGGCATAATATTGATGGCAGCTCTTCCATCAACAAACATCTTGGTCAGAGGCTTGCCATTGACGTACCCCTTCACATAAAGTGGCTTCAAATATCGATGTTTGGCTGGCTTATCGAAAACTACTCGTTCAATTAGGACAAGTTGGGCCATCAGATCATGATACTCACTCTCATCGAAATATGAGTACACTTCTTCTTGGATATCCTGGTTTTCCGGAGCTAAGAACTCTGATGGAATAAAGAAAGTCATATACGCATCAGCCGACTGGTCTTGCTTGTCAGGCTTTTTCTTAGGACGCCACACTTGTTTCTTTTCTGCAACTGTCTGTGCCAACTCTTTGTTCCTCAAGCGTTGTACCCTTCTTTTCTGGCTCTTTCTCAGCCCTGGTGGACACCATTGTCCTTCCTGCCACACGTTCTCACGGTGCTCTTCTTCCTCAGCACCTTCTTCATAATGGATCCACCCTTGATCGGCAAATCTCTTGCTTCGCCGATTTCCAAAGCTATCCATTTTTACATGCCAATCGTCCTCAGTAAAACGTGCTCTAAGCCTTTCATGGACTAGATGGCGGTTGGCCCGAGACTATCTATACTCTAAATATTGGTCAGTGCATTCAGGGAAATTATCTTTAGTAGGCAGCTTCAAGCCTTCATTCCAAGAATGTTTAAAGAATGAGCATCCCCAATGAGACTGTTCCTACTCTCTCATGTACTATTGCTCCCTCTGGTACATCTCTTCCTCATACCTCTGATGTTCCTCCATGAACTCTTGTTCCTCATAATACCTTCGCTTTCGATACCGTTCTTGCTCCCATCGCCATTTGTTCAAAAGAATCTATGTCGTGACTTTGGGCTTAGAAAGTTCCCCTCTCTCGGTTCGGCCATTCTGGAACCGAGCCTGTTGCCGAAATTCTTCATTTGTAATTTGCCGATCAGGGTCAACAGCACCAGTTTTCTTAGTTCTATCTGAGGTTAACACTTTGACCTTGCCCTTGTATTTAGAGTTTTCTATAGCAACCAAGTTCATGGAGAAGGACATTGTGTTTTGTGCAAAAGGATTAGCATCAATTTTTATCTTACCATCAAATTTCAAATGCCCTTCTTGAATAGCTTTCTGAATCCGCATTCTGAATACTCGGCAATCATTGATGGAATGAGAATTCGTATTGTGGTAACCGCAAAACTTTTTATCTCTCACCCCTTCAGGGCGCAGCATGGGGTGCCCTTCCGGCAACTTGATACGCCCCTCTTTGAGCAACATCTCAAACAGCTTGTCTGACTTGGAGACATCAAAGTCGTACGTACCCTTCTGCTGCCTCAACCAGCATTGACTGACCTGAGTTGGTTCTTTCCCCAGACCAACTTGGTTGCGGCTATTTCATCTTCATCATCGTACTCTGCTGCTTCCTCTAAGAAACTTTGATACATCTCATTAGCCACATCACCCATCTCGAAACGGTTGTCTCTTCTGAACCCTTGAGCCTGATTGCTCATCATGGCTAATCGTTGTGACAGCTGACCAAGGTCATCAAAGTTCATGCTGAACAGCTTCTCCCTGACATTCGGTTGCATGCCCGCTATTGCCATCCCTGGCAACTGGTCATCTGGCAGGTTTAAGGAATAGCAGAGGTTTTTAGTCTCCCTGAACCTGCGGAGATACTCCTAGGGTGTTTCATTAGATCTCTGCTTCAAGCTCATAAGGTCAAGTAGTTTTTTCTCATTAGTGCCTGTAAAGAAATATGAATGGAACTTCTGCTCCAATTCTGCCCATGTACCAATGGAATTAGCCGGCAGAGACGTGAACCACGTGAAAGGCGGCCTTGTCACAGACAACGGGAAATACCGAATCCTCCAAGCTTCATCACCGGACGCCTCTCCAAGCTGCATTAAGTATCGGTTGATGTGTTCTATGGCGCTAGTATCATCCTGACCAGAAAACTTGGTCAGGTCTGTGGGAGGTTTTACTCTCAGGGGAAGTGCAACTCGGTTATACCACTCTGGATAAGGGGACTTGTATGCATAGGACTGACCCTTTGGCTTTAGGCAAAACTGATTCTGCATCATATCCGCCATCCTGTTCATGATAAGTCCATATTCAAGTTTGGAGCTCCATGTGTCTGCCCTTCAAAAGCCAAACCTGCAGAGTTCTTATACCCTGGATTCGGGAAAGAGTCAATAGCATTGTAATCGGTAAATTCTTAATATCTGTCTCCATACATATTTTTCTGCAACCTGTTCGCAGCTGGAGACACCTTGAAAGCCGATTGTGGGACGTTCCCCATTGCACCGAACGTGAGCTGGCCATAAGTCATGGGGTGTTGTTGTTTTTATTGAGATAGCCATGTAAAACATGCCTTTCATTTACATGATCCATCTTCATCCAATAAATACTCTAGAAATAAATGTTATGATCTTTCTCTAGATTCTTCAAAAAGAGATATGGCTATCATGGAAAAAATGATGTTGAGCAAAGCTCGTTATTCTTTAAAAAAGAGATAGCCATGTCTCAAGTTCATCCTAAAGTTAGAGAGATCATATACATAGTTAAAGAGTATATGTTTGTCATGTACCATTTCTCCACACACATGCACATCTTGATCTAGGATTATGACATTCTTCTCCTTGGATCCTTGTTTTGGCTTTACAATATAAGTGATGCAAGTATGCTACATTGTCTATCCCTACCTAAGCTCCACATAAGCCATTAGAAGTAGGAAGACACAAAGAAGGCAACCTCTTTATGCCTTGGTAAGGAATCATACACCATGAGCGATCTAGAGTGCTATATGAGGAGTAAGTTGGCTTATGAGCTTTCTGTTGAAAAATTTATCAAAAACTCCAAGTACTAAAATATGATTTGGGAAAGATAACTTTGCCTTGAGAACTGTTCCATTTCTCAACTTCTCAAGGATATATGTTAGCCAGTACCACATATCCCATTGGTATGACAAAATGTCTTGAGTGAATCTTTATGCTTGCTTTATACTTTGAATAGCATAGTCTTGTTAACTTCTATCCTTTACTCGAGGACGAGCAAAGAGGTAAGTATGGGGGATCTTGTTGACAGTAAAAATGAGTCATTTTGTCACCATCAAAATACCGTCAACATCCTCATATTCGAAGAAAGATAAGCATAACATGAACATATTTTACCCAATAACTAGTTCCACATGTCCCTTGACTATTTGAGTGCAGGTAATGACAAATGGGGACTTTTGGGAGCTAGTGGGCCCACTTAGGGGGTCGGCCGACCTCCCTGTGGGGCCACTAGGCCTCCCAAGCCCCCATGATCCAAGTAACACACTCCAAAGCACTTTATACCCCTTGGATCCAAGTGTGCTTCCTCTCAACGGTTCAGATTTACATCACAAGGATCCATGGGCCCACATCAAGGAGATTAGCGTGACAAATCAACTCAGAACAAACATCCAACGCATATGACAAGTGGGACCAGCATACTGAAGATAGAGGTGGGCCAGAAACCCCATAAGGGGGTCGACTGACCTATAGATGGGCCCACCAGGCCCCCACTTGGTCCCTGACCAGTGGGACACCATCTAGTAGGAGCAAAGAGGGCCCACAGGCCAGTAGGGGGTGTCGGCCGACCGCCCCTATGGCAGTTCCAACTCCCTCAACCGCCTCACTCACTCCCCACATGCTGGAAATCATCACCATACATCCTAAGGCGGTTCTGAGGTCGGTTGGATCCTACGGTGGTTGATGAAGGTGACACGGATCACTGACGTGGCACCGGAGTAGCCCCTACTCCACCTCTAGCTATAAATAGACCCCTAGAGCTCCCTTATCAAGTGTGCCTCATTGGAGAAATACTACTCTCTAGTCTCTTAGCGGAGCCCTTCAGTAGTGTTATGCTAGTTGGAGGAGAGTGAGGAATTATTCTAGAGAAAGCCCCGGATCTGTCAGGAATCTTCTTCGAAGTTCTTCCTCAGCGGATGCGAGTCTCTTGTAAGTTTAGCACTTGTAAGTGACTTCTTCTGAGTTCTTTATAGCATTTCTTTATAACAATTACAAGAAACATAGATAATTCTATGATAAAGATGAAGTTGAACCGTATCAGTTTAGATTGGGCAAAAGAGTGTTACAAATATATAAAATATATATAAACATGCAACATGTAGTAACTTAATGAATCTACTAGATCTTGCCTAATCTAATAGAGCTGGTAACTATCTTGCTTTTGCTAGGCATATTGAGCAAGCACCTGCCGCACGGTATCTACTCATACACAAAACATAAGCGAAGATTTCTTGATTGTCATGCAAGGATCCACCGCACGATCGTTGAAAAACAAACACGACTACTTGCATCAACATCTAAATCCACCGCATGATACTAGACATGATAACAAGGTTGCCGGGACTTACGGAGGTCGACGGATCGATGGTTCCTCTCGAAGAACTCGACAACATGACAAAGGACTCGAAATTGGCACGGGGCCGGTTGTATTGTAATGGTTGTGAACCGTTTTTACAATGGCTAAGGGTTCATATTTATACCCTGGTCGTGACATGAGTCCTAAAAGGACACGGTTACAAAATATTAAAGGAAAAACATGATATCTTTGACTTTAATGTCCTCCGGAGTCTTCATTGCCTAAATCATCGTGGTCTTCGTTGCCTGATCGGACCTTTGCTTGGCGTTTTCGTCGCTTCTTTAACGGAAAACCGCTCATCCTTAGAATAACCGACCGCATGATCATTTAGCCGAACCTTTGGCGATTAGCCGACCGCACGGACATTTGCCGACTTCTTTGAAAACTGGCCAACCGCACGACACTTGCCGAATGCTCTGAGTTCTGCACTGGCCCACCTGTCATCTTTCTGAGCATACCAAAATCCAGTGTTAACAAGGACATAACCATATTCCTAGTTAACTCACTTCTTGTTCCCTATAGGAAATACGATACCTGGAATACTCCCGGTGAAAGCTACACTTGACAAACCGTACGCTTGCGGTCTTTTCTGTTTGCCACCTTTGGTGTCAACAAGTACCAAGTGTTGTTCTCCTCTATTGACTTCAGCTCTGCATCCATAGCTTTTACCTAGCATTCTTCTTCCAGTGCCTGTTCTACTCCAAATGGCTCATTTGTTGCTAGTAGACACACACACCACTGTATTCATAATTCTGAACTTCTTCTATGGAGTCCAACAAGTCACTTAGTGTTCTGAATCTTAAAGGACCTCCATCAGTTTCTTCAGAGTTTTGACTCGGTGGTGTTGCAAAGCCTAGAGCAGATTGAGTAGCATTTGATCCTGGAGTTATAGGGGAGTTGGGAGCCTGTGCACCCAAAACATCACCCACTGATCAGCATACTGCTCGACCCCTGCACCTGCATTTTGGCCGGCAGTATTCTCTGCATTTTGTGTTGTCAGAATTTGGTTAGTTAACTCATAGTGCACAACAAATGTGCTGCATCTTGTGTTGTCCCGGTTCCATGGTACATTTTCCTCACAAATGACATCCCTGCTGACTACTAGTTTGTTGGCAGAGGTATCATATAGTATGTACCCTTTTGTGCCTAACTCATAGCCTAAAAAGACCATCTTGCAAGATCTGTCAGACAACTTATGCAGACCAGGACCAACCAATTTCACATGTGCCACACAACCAAATATTCTCAAGTGACTCACCTTGGGTTTCTTGCCATGCCAAGCCTCAAATGGAGTCATGTTGTTCAAGGCCTTAGTGGGTAATCTGTTTATTAATAGATACACTGTAGTCTTCACTGCTTCCCCCAGAACACTAATGGGACCCTCATTGTTTTCAACAAACACCTTGCCATTTCTACAACAGATTGATTTCTCCTTTCTACCACTCCATTTTGCTATGGAGTGTATGGGGTGGTAGTATAGTGTTTGATTCCTCATTGGCTGTAGAACACTGAGAATGGATTGGAATTGAACTCTCCCCCCTATCTATTCTCAAAGCTTTTAGCTTCCCACTAGACTCAGTCTCAGCTCTAGCCACAATTTTCTTGAAACTGTCTAGAGCCTGATCCTTGGTCTTGATCATATCAACCCACATATATATCTACTGTGATCATCAACCACAAGTAGAAAATAAGAGGCACCCCCTATACTGCTAGGAGTAATTTGCCCACAGAGATCTGCATGAAGTAGCTCTAAGCCTTGACTACTCTGAAACTTGACATTTGTAGCAATGGTTTACTGTGTTGTTTTCCAAGAACACACCCATCACAGACTTGCTCTATCATCTTAACACTTGGCATCCCTATAACCATAGACTTAGCACTCAGAGTACTTAAGGATCTGAAATTAAGATGTCCAAACCGAGCATGCCAGCACCAGGAATCATCATTGGACTATGCAAGCAAACAGACCGGTGGAGACAAACCAAACTTTGCTAGGTACAGCCTATTTCCAATTCTAGGTGCACAAATCAGCAGTGTTCTTTCTTGATCATAAACACACAATCTTCCATTTTCTCTCACATACTTAAACCCCTTTTCCTCTAACTGACCCAAGCTCACTATGTTGCTCTTTAATTCCAGTATGTAATAGACTTCAGTAAGTACTTTATGACCATTATTCCGATCTTGCAACACTATGTAACCCATACCTTGGATCTTGACACTAGAGCCGTCGTCGAAACGAACTGTACCCTGAATAGTCTCATCAAGGTGTGTCAGCATTGATCGTGCTCCGTTCATGTGGTTACTGGCACCGATATCTAGTACCCACACATCATCACGAACACTCACCGGTACCACCTTCTCGGTCAGATGAACAGGCTAACCTGACCCGTGCACGACATTGCACGTTGCCAGCATCAATGCGCCCCCATGTCCACGCCAGCGACCACAACGTTCGCCTCCGGAGTGTGAGCCTCCTTCTTCTTTTCTTTCTTCGGTTGTTTGCAGTCCTCCGCCCAAAGGCCATATATGCCACAATTGCGGCATCACCCTTTTCTCCGCGGCGTACCCTCGGAGGTCAATTTGACCTGGCCTGATGTACTATCGTCAGACCGCGCCACTGCTTTGCCCTTTGAAGACGCCAATCCGCCACCACCTCAACCTAGCTTGGCCTCAGAGTGGAGACTATGCTTGTTCTTCTCAAGCTAGGCTTCCTCCGCAAGAAGAAACTGACCCATCTTGTCCGTGATTTTGTCTGCCTTGATGTCAAGGCGCTCCTCCGCCGCACGTAGTCGTCCGAAAAGCTCCTTGATGGTGAGAGTTTTCAAATCGCAAAACATCTCGATTGATACTACCATCTGAGTAAGCTTGGCGGACACCACACGAAGCAATTTCTTGACCACACATTCTTCATCGATTGTTACGCCAAGCGTCTTCAGGTTGCTGACGAGATTGGTGATTCGCATACCAAAATCATCAATGGATTCACCCTCCTTGAAGTCAATGTTCTCGAACTCCTTCAGAAGCTTCTGGGTGTTCACCTCCTTCACTCGATCGGCACCGACCCGCATCGTTCTCACCGCCTCCCACGCCTCCTTCACGGTCTTGTGATGATCGAGCGACTGCCACATCTCCTTCGGGACAGAGCGCAAAAGCACGCTCATTGCTTGCCGATCAAGCGCCCGCTTCACATTGGTTCCAGGGTCAATCACACCACAAATCTCAAGGCTTTGAAGTTGTATTGCATCAGTGTTGACGGTCGTTAAGTATCAATTTCTATATATCAACAAGAACTAAAAAGGACTTAATTGAATCACCACCATAGACTTAGGGGGTCCAACTGACAGATTTCCACAAGTTTTGTTGAGTTTATATTTTTACAGGGAGTTATCAGGAAAATAACCAAAGAAGGTCCACATGTCATGTTTACATAGAGAGAAAGGACCTCCGCACAAACAAGAATACTCAGGAAGACTCTAGAAGGGATTGGACCAAGCCGGAGGCCGAGAGGGCCCACACCCAGGCCGCCCGCCCTAGGGTTTGGGGCGCCCACCCCCCTCTGGTGGCCAATCATTTTCCACTTCGCGGATCGTGCCTAACCACCTTTGAGGATGAATCTAAACCACTCGTTTAAGGTCGGTTTGATCTGACGGTCCACGTTAATTTGAAGGGGCTATATAAGGAAGGCCCTGTCACCCCTGAGGAAAAGGAGAAATCATTATTAGAGTAAGCCATCAAATCTAGGGTTTCATATCTCTCTCCACCAGAGAATTAGAATAGCTACTCCCAATTCCTTCAAGTTCTATAGGATTGATTAGATAGATTTAGAGAAGTAGAGCATCACGCTCTCGATTTTGGATCTTCGTCATAAAGATTGGTATTATCTTGTATCTTTCTCTATGACTTTATTCTTAATACCATTATGTTTCTATTTATTATGTTCTTAGTTTGTTCTAGCTCTATATTTGATATAGTTAGGATTGATAATGAGTTTATGTATGAGTTTGCAAAGCGTTTAGCTCTTCCCTCGAGGGAGTTAGGTGGTAGATCACATGTAAGCGTGGTGCTTAGATGCTATTTACCTGCAAATATATCCTATTGGCCGGGTCGCGTGGTAGTTTCGTGGAAGTGACAGTTCCATTGATTCTTATATAGTCCATCCACCATTGGTAGGACAGGCAGAATTGGTATTGCGGAGTAAGTCATGCTATGTTCTGGCTTTCTTTAGTGATGTTCCTTATACATAGATGAAGAGTCTTTTATGCTATATATGATCTTATATGTGCTAGAGTAGATTATGACTTAGTAGATTAGAACATACTTATGAGTTATTCTCTTACTAGTCCGACGTCACCTTACATTTATATGGAGTAGTCTATATCTAATCTCGGTGTTATTTATCTTTGAGCTTACACTTCAATACCTTTATTATTATGGCTTACCCCCTGCCAAAGCAAGTGACTATGTGATTGAGTTTCTCATAAGTAATCATGCTCTGTAAGTCAACCCTTGTTAGTTCATGCCACCAATGTTTTTCTTTTCCTTTTGCAAAATTATAAATAAACGATACCTAGAATTACTTCCTGGTGAAGTGCTACAATTGGTATTTTATCTGTGCGCATGCGGATAGAATAAATATATTTTCTAGAGAGTCTTTACATTCATAAATACCACTGCACATTTCTAGCGCCATGTTGGGGATGACAACCCAATATTCAAAGTGGTGTTAAGAAATGTCAATAAGCATTTCTGGCGCCGTTGCTGGGGACATAAAACATCGGTACACATAGAATATAGATATAAATTAAAATTAGACTATGGAGAAAAATTGCATGAACAACTACTAAAATGAGAAATCATAACAAGGCACCTCTGCTTTGGCAGGATCACCCCTGTTGTTTTCTATGTTTATATCTTTATACAGGGTATTGCAGGATTGACTTTGATACATTCAACTCTTCATCATTAGAATCAAAGCAATCAAGAAAGAAGAAGCTAGTCACCAATTTCTAAAGCTATGGCACAAAAGACCCTGCGAGAATTCTCTGCTCCAAGCATTGAGAATATTCGCGCTGGTCCGGCATTTGAGGCAGAAGAAGGAGAAGAAGATTTTGAGTTTGAGCTCAAGCCAAGTCTCATCAATATGGTGCAAGCTACACAATTCAGTGGAGAGGCACATGAAGATGCTAGTGCACATTTGCATAATTTCTTAGAGATCAGAAGCGCAATCATCATCGATGGAATCACCCAAAACACCATACTGCTTTGCCTCTTTTCATTCTCACTTATGGGAAGAGCAAGGAAATGGTTCTACACCAACAAGGAAGATATCAACACTTAAGCAAACTGTTCAAATGCCTTTCTACCAAAGTTCTTCCCTATAGGCAAAACCAATGCCTTAAGAGGAAGGATTGCCAAATTTCAACATCAGAAATCAGAAACCATTCCAGAAGCATGGGAGCATTTTCAAGGATATTTATCAGATTGTCCTCATCATGGAATGGCAAGATGGTTACTCATGCAGACCCTTTACCATGGATTAACTCAGAAGGCTCGTGAGTGCCTGGATGCATCTGCTGGAAGATCATTTTTGGAACTTACACTTGGAAAAACAGAGATACTTATGGATAAGATAGCAGAAAACCAAAGCTGGTCCCAAGATAAAGTTCAATATTGTCACCAAACAGAAGAAATACCCGAGGAAGTAAATGCACTATCAACCAAGATGGATGATTTACTCCATTGGCTTGACCGGAGGGCCAGATATAAAGAAGATCGAAGGGTCATTGAGACGGCATACTAATGCCCACATCAACCTACTCCAAGTCAACCCAAAAGCAAAGGTATGAATCCAGGTAATACTTCAAACCAAACTACTTTGAGGAATTTAATTGCGCAACAAACTAAAATTAATTCGAATCTTGAAAGAAGGTTAGAAGCAAATGAATTCTCTTTAAAAGATATACATGATCAAATGGATTCTCTAGTATCTGCTTTTAATGAACAAAATATTCTTAATAAAAAGGTAGAGCTTAAGTTAGCAAACCTAGCCACTGTTTTGCCTATTGCCACTAACATTGAGCAGGTAAAGAATATAACTACAAGAGGAGGGAAATCCACCAGAGATCCCCCTCACCCAAGAGGAACAAGAAGAACACCGACAATACCAGTAGTAGAAGAAGAAGAGAATCCCAATGAAGTAGAAGAATTGCTACAAGCTCCAAATGACCAAGAAATGAGAAAAGATTACCATGACACCAACTATTTACCATTTCCCAGAAGAAACAGAGGACTGCAGTCGAATGAGCAGTTTGGTAAGTTCGTAGACATACCTCTACTTGATGCCATACAGGTCCCTACATATGCAAAGTACATCAGAGATATTCTTAACAAGAAGAGACCACTGCCAACCACTGAGGTGATCAAGCTGACAGAAGAATGTAGTGTGGTCATCCTTAATAAATTACCAAAGAAGAAAGAAGATCCAGGATACCCCACTATTGATTGCTCGATCAGGAACCAACACTTCAACAATGCACTTTGTGATCTTGGAGCAAGTGTCAGTGTGATGCCTTCATCAGTCTATAAGAAGCTTGATTATGCAACACTAGAACCAACATCAATGTGTTTACAACTAGCAGATCAGACAATTCGATACCCATTGGGCATGGCTGAGAACATTCCAGTCAAGATAAGAGATTTCTTTGTGCCAGTAGACTTCGTGGTACTGGACATGATCCCTAACTCTAAAGTGTCCATCATCCTTGGGAGACCATTCCTGAGCACCGTCAATGCCCACATTGATGTTAGAAAGGGAGAAGTCAAGTTCAACATAAATGGTCAAGAAGAACACTTCACATTCAATCCTAGACCAGAAAACAAATCCACAGTGAAGGAAGTTCATCAAGAAGAATCACCAGAGGCATCACCTCTGGAAGTGAATACATCAGAAGCGTAAAGATAATTTGGAGGTCTAGTTTGGGGGAACCTAAAATCTTGAACCCTCGCCGGAAGGTAAATCGGTATTTATGCACACTCATCAATCTCTTGCATACTTAATCATTGCATTAATCATGTTTACTTTTATAATATCCAAAAGCCCCACATAAATGATTTTATGGAGTGTAACAACCCATATTTATTAATTAAAGTGGTGGCATAAAAATATTTTTGTTTAATCATTCTTAGAAAGTTTTCATTCTCACTCTATTTTTTTCCTGCATTATATTTACCAAGTTTCTAGAAGCATGACCCACATCCTTTGGTCCCACATGTCATAGACTCCACCTCACATGCATCACATCACATAATTTCATCCACTTACAACCACCAGACATCTTCCACCATCCAAATTCCACCCACGACCAATAATTTTGCATGAAGGCATAGCATGTGAGGTGGAGAGCAAAGATTAGCCACTTTGGGGACCAGAGTGGGGCGGCCGCCCATGCCACTAGGGCACCCACCCTATCCCCTTCACCTCCTATAAATTCCTTCCTCAAGCCCCTTCTTCACACCACACACATTCCAGAAAACATCTCCAACTTCGAGTTTCCGAGTTCAGTAGTTCTGCTCTTTTGAGAGAAGAAAGAAGAGAGTGGGAAGGAAGAGAAGAGTAGAAAGAGTTTGTTTGAAGAGAGAAGTGAGAAGTCACTTAGAAGCTAGTGATCACGTTGTCCAAGCGTAACTAAAATTTGTTTAGGGGGAAGTGCTGCTGAAATAAAATATTGTCTTGAACAACTAACCCCCGAACGATTGACATCTGGACGGCTGACCACTAACCATCATTTTTGTCTCACATTCTCCACGAGTTTTTGTCATCAAGTTTTGCAGGATGTTTAAGAAGGCCGCCAAAGCCGCCAAGGAAGCCTTGAAGAGTGTTGGGATGAGACACTCGTCTTGGCTCTCCTCTCGTCACTCCAACATGAGCGTCAATCCGCTGGCCGAACAAGCACCATCATCATCATCAGGCAATACAAGGAAGGTCCTTCTGAAAATAAGTGACCTTGAATTAATTTCTCAGCGAGAGAAAGAAGTCTTCGAGAAACTAAAAAAGAAAGATTTCATCCACACCCCAACCATCGATCCTACCCTGCTAGAAGACATAGGTATGGACTCTGAATTCGATCTTATTTTTCGAATGATTGGGTGGATAGACTTTTGGAACGTAACCAAGGTAGGATCCCGTCTTTTAACCATTGAGTTTCTTTGCACCTTACAATTAAGTGAGGGTGGGATCCCTTTTCGGTTGTTTAAACAAAATTTTGTTTTGTCATGGAGGGAGTTGAGTGACCACCTCGGTTTCTCTCCAAGAGCTATCTAGACTTAGATGTTGATCTTACAAATTTTGATAAACAGCAGTTCTGGCGGGAAATTTCTAGAGACCAATACTTTTTGCAACCCCGAATTAGTGACATAGAGCATCCCACACTTCGTATGTTTCATAAATGGATAGGATGTGTTCTGTTCCCTAGAGATGACATTAGGAAGGTGAGAGTAGGAGATCTTCAACTTCTTTTCGCTGCTATTAATAAAGTGCATGTTTCACCTATAAGTTTATTAGCTGCACATTGGCTGAGCACACCAAACCTGCTAGATCCTATCGGTTGCACATCTTTGATCACCCGTCTAGCCACAAACATGAAATTATTAGAAGGCTCGTCACTTGACTTTATTGATGAGTTCCGACCTTATTATGGCTATGACTCATTTAGACAAGGAAAAATGTTAAAGAAAGAACACAATATTATGTATATGCTTTATGATAAGGGCAAGGTTCGGTTACCTAACCCGAGCCTTGGGCTCTACACTGTCCAAAGTTATTTGATTGAAATTGAAGTAGAGCCAGTAAATCAGAGAGCGCCACAGCGCGTGGCCTCCGAAAGGATGGCCATTCATCAAGAACGTACATGGAACGGAGCTGATCCAGGCCCAGAGGAGCCGGCACACATTAGTTATAATGATTACAACCCTTGCATCCTTAGAGATCCGTGGGGTCAACATACTCGACAAGAGGAACCAACTCAAGAAACATGGCCGGAAGGACAAGACCAACAATGGGCAAACGGACCATACAAATCCGGAAGATATTCCACTGACCCATATGGGGCATCAGGGTCCAGAACCCAGCCTCATTTTGATGCAGGTCGAGCCTCCGACGCCACATACGCATTCACCGGAGATTATTACCATGAGACCGGCGCCTTCTACGCCCGCACCGACAGCAACCTCCTCGCCATCCAAGAGACACAAGCCCGACACACCCATATATTAGAGCAGCAGCAGAAGTGGAACCAGGACCACGCCATCGCCATGCAAGAAATGCAAGAAGAGAACGCCGCTATAAGTGAGAATGTGTCTACTCTACTTCAATTATTTAACCTTCAATGAAACCAGCCGCAGCATCAGCCAGCTTGGGGAGTGCCTCCCCCAATTATCAAGGTAAGTTTTCTATTTTCCTTTATTTTTCTATAGTCATTTTATATTTTTGTTACCTTTACGTATCTAAAAAATCCAAAAAAAACTTAGAAACCCCAATAAATATGTTCTATTTATTTCACTAAATTTGCGAACACATGGTTGATATGTGCCCATGATGTTCAGTTTTGATGATGAGTGATTGACCAACACATGAGTGTTTCAGTTTGAGCAGTTACTTCTAACCTCTTTGCGAAAGCAAATGTGTGCCTGTCTATCGGCTTGTGGTGTGCAGGTACTATGCCTAGTGACAGTGGTCAATGGCGTGGAGAAGGTCGAGTAGAGGCTTGCCGTGCCGATGGACTGAGAGCGGTGAAGGGCGGAAGCGCGGCTCGGACTGAGAGACCATGGGCGCCGGCGAACTAGCTATGGTGGCTAGTGCCTGGCACCGGCGAGTGCGAGAAGACATGGAGGTAGACCGAGTCGACCAAGTCAATACAGTGGACGTGCGAGTCGAGCGGAGGCTCAGGGGACTCGGAGTCCGACCGGGCGAAGACAAGGTGGCTCGCGTCGAGTGGTTTGGTGGTTTGGGCCTCAAAACCATCCGCGTCGGTTTCCGAGTTTGGGCCGCAAAACTTAGGGTTCGGTAGTTGAGCCGAAAGCTACCGGTGGCGGGTTTCGTGGGTTTGGGCCTCAAAACCCGGGCGGAGCTTCCGAGGAAGCGGGGATGGCACGTGGCGGAATCCTGGAGGTTGCGTCGAGACGACGGCAACTCCTGGCAGGAAGCGGGGCCGTCCATTCAAATCGAGGGAGATATTTACCGGAGCTTGGACTGCAATGCTTAGGCTAGGTAGTTCACTCATTGTATCTAGGGTGGTCTTTGGGAAATAGCCAAAGCCTCTAATAAATAGAGGATGACGGGGTATCCTCATCCTATCTCTTGAACCCTAATCATTTTGCCCCAACTCTCTCTCTCTCTAGTTCATGAGATCCCTAGGTTGATTTCACCAACCTCTGTAAGAACTCGAGTTTGTTGCGAGGAATCGGAGGTCGTAACCTCCGTAAGCCATGGCGGCTTCGATTTCATGATTGCGTCCCGTTTTGCTTGTGTTCTTCGCGTTTTTGCTTTTGCTCCCTCTTTTCCCGAGATGATTTTTCTTTGTAGGGAGTAGCTCTTGCAAATCCGTATGAACCGAGTTGTCCATATTCGAGAAGAGCATCTTTGCACCGAAGGATCTATCCTCAAACCTCTCGAGTACGCAGATCGGGCATTTTCTTTGTGGTGTTCTTCGTTTTCCCTTTTCTCCCCCAAATCCGAGTGTTCCCGTTTATCCGACCAAAATTGAGCGATGATTTCTTCGAGATAGCTCCCCAACTGCTCAAGGATCATGCCTACAAAGTTTGGTCGTAGTTGGTGATCATTTGGTCGAGTTTTGAGAAGATTTGGTGGAGAGAAATTCGTTTTTCGTGGGTTTCAGTTTTCTGCTCGTGAGCGTCGGACTAAGCTCCGGACGACTTTCCCTTAGCTCCGGACCATAGCAAGTGGTCTGGTGGTCTTGACTTCAGCCGTGTCAAGCAACGAAGGGCGTCGGACCGAGCTCCGGACTACTCTCCTTTGAGGCTCCGGACCATTCCCCATTGGTCCGGTGGTCTCTGTCTGAGAGTCTGCCAAGCGTCGGACCACTTGGCTTAGTCTGACGGTGGTGGTCCGACGGGTGGTCCGGAGCAAAGGTGCTCTCTGCGTGGTTTTCGGAAGTGTGGAAGGTGAGCACCAGACCACTCTCCTTGGTCCGGTGGTGGTGGCATCGGACCAGTCCGGAGTAGTGGTCCGGAGGTCGGGTGCTCTCTGCTCGTTTTGGTCTCGGCTGGTGAGAGCGTCGGACCACTCACCGGACCATTCATCATTGGTCTGGTGGTTGAGTCTAAACTGGTCTGGAGCCTCTGTGGGTTTTTGTTGTTTTCGCCCGTTTTGCCTAGGTTCTTGCCTCTTTTCCATAGAGGTTGAGAACTTGGTCTTTGGGGTTTGGTTTTTGGGAAGAGTGGCCCGAATATTTCGAGAGAAATTTGAGGCTCCCATTCACCCCCCCCCCCTCTGGTCGCCGTTCTCGGTCCTTCAATTGGTATCAAAGCCGGTTAAGGATCATTCCACCTTAAACGGTTCTTGATCCGCGAAGGCGACATGGAGCAAGGTGTTGGCAAACCTCCGTTCTTCGATGGAATGAATTTCGCCTATTGGAAGGTGCGCATGTCCGCTTACCTTCAAGGGCTTCATTCGAAGATCTAGGAGATTTGTGAGAATGAGGACTACGTGGTTCTTGGCGCTCGGATCACTGAAGTCCAAGCTACGCAACATGCTTCAAACGCAAGAGCCCGTAGCATCCTCTTCTCGAGTTTGTCTCTTCCTGAGTTTGAGCGGGTTTCGAGTCTCACTACGGCACGAGAGATCTGGAAAACACTTGTGCGATATCATGAGGGCAACCCTCAGATCAAGTCCAGACTCTTCGACACGTACCGTAGGGAGTACGAGAACTTCGTTCAGTTGGCCGACGAATCTGTTGACGGGATGTTCACTCGCTTCCAATCTATCGTCAACAATATGCGTGCTAATCGGACCAACTTGCCTTATGATGATCATGAGATGGCTATCAAGGTTTTGCATGCTCTTGATCGGAAGGTATGGGAGATGAAGGTGACTGCCATCTAGGAGTCACCGGGCTATGACGCCCTGACCGTGGACGAGCTATTCAGCAAGCTCAAGTCCTCGGAGATTGACCACCAAACCCGGGCCAAGCTTGAGAACTCGTCGAACCCATCCATGGCGTTGGTTTCCGGCCCCGGCGGTGTGTCTTCTTCTTCCTCTAACCCTTCACACTCTTCGTTCACTTTGTCTTTGATGTCTGTGACAGAGGAACAAGTGGAGGCGCTTGGAGATGATGAGCTGGCTTTGGTCATCACCAAGTTCTCACGGTTTCACAACAACCGTTTGAACCTCGGCGTGGTGGCTCAGCCAAGGGGTGCTACCATTGCGGTGATGAGGATCACTTCATCGCAAACTGCCCCAAGAAAGTTGCGGGTGAATTCACCAAGCGCAAGGAGAAGTGCGAGCACCGCTTTGAGGACAAGCACAAGGCCAAGGGCGGCTACAACCGAAAGTCCTCCAAGAAGGTGATCGACAAGGTGAAGGCCAAGCACCAAGCCTTCCTCGCCTCCCTCAGCGACATCGATGCCTCCTCCGATGGGGGCTCTTCCTCAAGTGACGATGAGTCAAAGGGAAAGGTTGAGGACAAGCTCAACGGCCTCTGCTTCTACGCCAACGCCAAGCACGGTGGCTTTTGCACCATGGCGATTGAAGAAGGCAAGGTCGGGAAGTGCAAGGATGGCCCCGACTACGACTCCGACACACCCGAGGTATCACCCACCATCGAATCCCTCTCTCTCAAGCTTGAGTCTCTGAACGATACCTTGCTTAGTCAGGATGCTTTGCTCAAGCGTGTCGCTTGTGAGAGGAACGATTTCAAAGCTACGTACCTTAGCACGCTTCATGAGCTGGAGTTTGCTAAGGCACAAGTGGTGGTTACCGAGGAGGTAGAGTGTGATGCTTGTGCCATCCACATGTCTGATCTTGTCACACTCCAGGACAAGTATGGCACTCTACTTGAGGAGATTAGTGAGCTGAAGGCTAGGCCTAGCTTACTTGGTGCGTGCAAGTCTTGCTTAGGCTTGCGTTCTGAGCTGGCACAGAAGGATGCTAGGATCACTGTGTTAGAGAAGGTCAGCTCAGATAGCACTAGAGAGTCGGATCGCTTTGAGGCTTTGGAGCTTGAGATCGCGTCGTGCAGACACGACAAGATGCGTACCGAGGAAGAAAACACATACCTTCGGTCCATCTTGAGTTGGGTGTCTTGCCGAGAACCGCAGTTGGGGATGATGCTTAGCCAGTGCAAGCGAGCTGGCAGCACGGGAGTAGGCTTTGCTACAGGTGGGAAGGACGATAGCATGTTCGGTAAGATCGGTGAGTGCAGTGGTTTGAGCGAGAATGAGAAACCCACCACAACACCCAAGCTTACCAAGATCACTCCACCTAAGCCTACCGACCCCTCCAAGTTTCCTGTGAGAGATGGTGTGTTTGAAGAGCCACCCAAAACCACTCCACAGAAGCAAGTGTGGATTGCCAAACCAATCCACCTTCGCAACCCACTTAACACACTGCCAGACATCTCTAGTGATCCCCTTCCTAAAAAAGTGAGAGCCACCCAACCCAACAAGAAAGTGCCTACCAAGAGTGTGGTGAGGTACCATTGTGAGTATTGTGAGCGAGACGGGCACTTGGCTGAGTTTTGCTTTAGGAGGAAGAGAGATGATCAGAGGCAGGTTGAGTTGAACAACAGGGACATGTACCACCCACGAGTTGGGGTGCATGAACCAAAAGTTCAGAGGCACACTTCTAGGCCTAGAGGTGCAATGCCTCAAGGTGCTAGGCCTCAGGAGGCGAGACCACGCGGTGGTCGTGCCCGGCGGGGTACGGGTCATGACCCATACGACTACGGGCCTCGTGGCGGTGGCTTTACTCCACCCTTCTTTAGCGGACCACGTTTTCCCTATCGTGGTGATCGCTATCCTCCCGTGGGGCAGGAGATGTTTGGTTTTTCTCCTAACCCATTCTTTGGGCAAGTGGAACAACACTGGTATCCTTCACAGTTTACTAACCCTAGTGTTGGTCCGTTTGCTCACCCTATGTCTTTTTATTGATGTAGGACGGAGGACTGGAGGAGACTTGGCTTGTGGATTCTGGATGCTCACCCCATATGACCGGAAGTGCCAAGTGGTTCTCCAGCCTCGACCCCGTGCACCACACCAAGTACATCACATTCAGGGACAAGAGTAAAGGTAAGGTTGTCTCCCAGGGGTCCATCCGAGTCAATTCGTCTTTTGTCCTCAAGGATGTTGCTTTGGTTGCAAATTTGCATTTTAATCTTCTCTTGGTTTCGCAACTCCTTGAAGACGGTTTTGAAGTGAGCTTTAAGCCAAACTTGTCTTGGATTTTGGACTCTCGCGGTGAGCTCGTTTGCCGGATTTTACCCTTCGGGAAGGTTTTTCGTGCGGATTTTTCTATCTCTTCCGGACCTTCTCGTTGTCTTCTTGTCGGTTCTTCTTTCGAGCTTTGGAAGTGGCATAGGAGATTGGGACATTTGAGTTTTGACTTGCTTGCAAGGCTTATCTCAATGGACCTTATCCAAGGAATTCCTAAGCTAAAGTTCGAGAAGGATTTGGTTTGCCATCCTTGCAGACATGGCAAGATGGTTGCTGTTTCCCATCCTCTCATAACTCAAATTATGACCTCACAACCCGGCGAGCTCTTACACATGGACACAGTTGGTCCAGCTCGGGTTAGGTCGGAATGAGGGAAGTGGTATGTGGTTGTAGTCGTTGATGACTACTCAAGGTACTCTTGGGTGTTCTTTTTGGAGAGTAAGGATGAGGCTTTTATGCATGTGCGTGATCTGATTTTGAGATTGCAAAATGAGCTACCTAAGAATGCCATGAGAGCTATTTGCAGTGACAATGGCACAGAATTCAAGAATGCTCAATTTGCATCTCTTTGCTCTTCTTTGGGTTTGGATAACCAATTTTCCTCTCCTTACACTCCCCAGCAGAACGGTGTTGTTGAGCGCAAGAATCGGACCCTTGTTGAGATGGCCAGGACGATGCTCGATGAGCATAGGACTCCTAGGCGGTATTGGGCCGAAGCACTCAGTTCTGCTTGTTATGTTTCCAATCGCATTTTTCTCCGGGCTTTCAAGAAGAAGACATCTTATGAGTTGCGATTTGGGAGACCACCCAAGGTAAGTCACCTACGGGTGTTTGGGTGCAGGTGTTTCATCCTCAAAAAGGGCGGTAAGTTGGATAAATTTGAATCACGGTATTCTGACGGTATCTTTCTTGGTTATTCTATTCACTCTCGTGCTTATCGTGCACTTAACCTAGAAACTAACCGAGTGATGGAGACTAGTGAGATTACATTAGATGAAACTATGCCCTGTGTTTCCACTGCTTTTGAGCTTGCAGGTGATGATGAGGTGAACACCAGCATCTTTGTGGAGGAGGAGCAGGACGACGCCGATTGGGATGATCCCGAGCCGACTCCACCAGCTGCCCCAGTCGACCCTATGACGTCTACTTCGGCTCCCGGCCCGGACCCTTCTACTTCCTCTACATGGGGGCCGTTCGAGCAGCTTCCTCAGTCGGTGCCCGTTGCACCTGACGGAGCTTCAGCTGCTGTCGAGGGGGAGGCGACTTCTTCACGTGAGGCACCGCTACACATTAAGCATCGCCACCCTCCTTAGACTATGATCGGCGACATCAACGAGCGTACTACACGCTCTAGGTCATATCGTATCTCTCACTTTGCTCATTCAGCTTTTGTCGTGTCTTTTGAGCCCCAAGATGTTGGACACGCATTGATGGATCCGGATTGGGTTAATGTCATGCATGAGGAGTTAGAAAACTTTGAGCGAAACCGCATTTGGGTCTTAGTGCCACCACCACCAAGTTGCCACCCTATAGGAACCAAGTGGGTTTTCAAGAACAAACAAAGTGAGGATGGGGTGGTAGTGCGTAACAAGGCTAGGTTGGTAGCGCAAGGCTTTTGTCAAAAGGAGGGAATAGACTATGAGGAAACCTTTGCTCCCGTAGCTCGTTTAGAAGCCATTAGAATCCTTTTAGCTTTTGCGGCTTCTAAGGGTTTTAAACTTTTTCAAATGGACGTTAAAAGTGTTTTCTTAAACGGATACATAGAGGAGGAAGTGTATGTTAGACAACCTCCCGGTTTTGAAAATCCCAAGTTTCCAAACCATGTTTTTAAACTTCACAAAGCTTTGTATGGTTTGAAACAAGCCCCTAGAGCATGGTATGATAGATTGCGAACCTTTTTGCTTGCTAAGGGTTTTAAAATGGGATCGGTAGATAAGACGCTTTTTCTCCTCAAGCAAGGCAAAGACACTCTCCTAGTCCAAATTTACGTGGATGATATCATCTTTGGTGGTTCTTCTCATGCTCTTTTTGCCAAGTTTGCAGATCTTATGAGCAGGGAATTTGAGATGAGCATGATGGGAGAGTTGACTTTCTTTCTCGGGTTGCAAATCAAGCAAACCCGAGAAGGGACGTTTGTGCACCAAGGCAAGTACACGAAAGATATCTTGAAGAAGTTTGACATGGGCGAAGCAAAGCCCCTCTCGACGCCTATGTCAAACTACTACTGCCTTGGATGCGGATGAGGAAGGACAAGTGGTGGACCAGGCGGAGTACCGCAGCATGATCGGGTCGCTTCTGTACCTGACGGCGACCCGGCCGGACATTCAGTTCGCCGTCTGCCTGTGTGCTCGCTTTCAGGCGTCCCCACGGACATCGCATAAGCAGGCGGTGAAACGCATCATGAGGTACTTGCGCTTCACTCCTGAATTTGGACTTTGGTTTTCCGCCTCCTCCTCTCTTATGCTTTGTGGTTATTCTGATGCCGATTTCGCCGGTTGTCGTCTTGATCGGAAGTCCACTTCTGGGACTTGCCAATTTCTCGGGTCTTCTCTTGTGTCTTGGTCTTCTCGCAAATAGTCTAGCGTGTCACAGTCGACGTGCGAAGCTGAGTATGTTGCCGCGGCTAGCTGTTGCTCTCAGTTGCTTTGGATGATCGTGACTTTGAAGGATTTTGGTCTTGAGCTTACTAAAGTGCCTCTGCTTTGTGATAGCACGAGTGCCATTAGTGTAGCCAAAAATCCCGTGCTTCACTCTAAGACCAAGCACATTGATGTTCGTTTTCACTTTTTGAGAGATCACTATGAGAAGGGCAACATTGACCTCCGGCATGTCGATACCCAAAACCAGCTTGCGGATATTCTCACAAAACCTCTCGATCAAGTTGCGTTTTCTCACCTTTGGGGTGAGTTGGGTGTTTGCTTCCCTTTTTAGTTGAGGGAAGCTCTTTTTGTTTCTTTTTCTTTTTGGTTCTTTTTGTCTTTTCTTTTAATTGGCGTCATTGCATTTTGCATCTCATTTGCATTTGTGACATAGTTCATTTTAAGCTTCATACCTATAGCCGATATAATGAATCTATGCTCTGTTTGAGGTGCTTTATGTGTCTATGGTGTTGCCTAACTTAGACTCTCTTTGATCTCTTGATATGCAATAGAGCTAAGTTAGAAAAGCTTTAAAACTGAATTTAATTCCCTATGTCACCTCTGAAATGGCACTAGCATGTGTAGGCTTTTGAAGATCCTTCTTGGCTGCCTTATATATAGCTCGTAACTATGGCTCTTCATTGTTTCATTCACTTCCATTGAGCACCATGCTTAAAATTGATCTAAAATGAAATTGCTCTCTGTTTTGTGCTTTGGAAAGATCGAGTTGGGTTTGCATTGTGAGCACTTCACCGTGTGTTCGAGACTGCTTCCCATATGGGTTGATACTTGAGCGGTGTTGTATATGACCAAAACCGGTGTGTTAAGTCCTTTGACTTCACCCGGTTGGTAAGCAGTGGCATCACTTTGCTTACAACCACTCGCATACAACTTAAATGTGCCTAAAACTGAAATTTGGCTGCCAAACTCTGAAATTTGAAAAATTCATTCAGTTGGGTCATTGGCTTGTTGTATGAACTTTGCTAGGGATAGTTTTACTTGCTATACATGAGATTGCTTTGAGATAGGTCCTATCTTGTTTGCCATGTCTAGTTGTCTCTAGGAGGTGATACCCATTCCTTGCTCACACATGTAATGCTCTCTAAAATAGCTTCTAAAAGTGATCTTTAGCTCAACCTGAGTCTTAGTTGGGCACGTAGAGCTTTTCCTATTCTCACAGGATCACATCACTTAGAGCATCCTTTCATTGTCTTTGCTCTATGTATGAAGCTTGTTGCACTAATTTTCCATATCATGGCATTTGTGGCCGGTTCTTGAGTTTTGAGCTTTGATGAGATTCAAGTGTCAACAAGGGGGAGAGATGTGCATTTCACTCCATCTACACTTAAGGGGGAGAGTTGTGCATTGTGGGAAGAAAGCATGGGGGAGAGATATCGATCAAGGGGAAGAAAAGGGGGAGAAAATGTGCATTTTGTGAAAATCTTGCTTCTTTGGCTCTTTTCACCCTTCCTTGGTATCTTGTGTATGCTTTTGCCCAGGGGGAGCTTTTGCTAGATGTGTTGAGCCTTTGCCTCTTCTGGAGGGTCTAGCTTGTGTTTTGGCTCCGACAGGATCGATTGGCATCTTGAGCTTTATGCGTTTTAATTAGTATCTTTGAGCTCCCTTAGTGCATCAATTAGTATTCTGAGCTTTGAGAGCTTTAGTTGGTATCTTTAGCTTGCTAGCGGTGTTGAGCCCGTTTCTGCCTCTTCTTGAGGGCTAGCGTTGTTTTGCTTGGTTGCGTCGAGCCGTTGCCCATGTCTTTGGGAACCAAGTTTTGGATGCGTTTTTGCTTCTCTCAAGTGACCCCGTTTTGGCTTTCTTAGATTTTGGTCATTTGGAGAGCTTTGCCTTGTTGGCTCAAATCTGAAATGCACTTGTGTTGACAATGCACTCATCAAGGGGGATATTGCGAACACATGGTTGATATGTGCCCATGATGTTTAGTTTTGATGATGAGTGATTGACCAACACATGAGTGTTTCAGTTTGAGCGGTTACTTCTAACCTCTTTGCGAAAGCAAATGTGTGCCTGTCTATCGGCTTGTGGTGTGCAGGTACTATGCCTAGTGACAGTGGTCAATGGCATGGAGAAGGTCGAGTAGAGGCTTGCCGTGCCGATGGACTGAGAGCGGTGAAGGGCGGAAGCGGGGCTCGGACTTAGGGACCATGGGCGCCGGCGGACTAGCTATGGTGGCTAGTGCCTGGCACCAGCGAGTGCGAGAAGACATGGAGGTAGACCGAGTCGACCAAGTCAAGACGGTGGATGCGCGAGTCGAGCGGAGGCTCAGGGGACTCGGAATCCGACCGGGCGAAGACAAGGTGGCTCGCGTCGAGTGGTTTGGTGGTTTGGGCCTCAAAACCATCCGCGTCGGTTTCCGAGTTTGGGCCGCAAAACTCGGGGTTCGGTAGTTGAGCCGAAAGCTACCGGTGGCGGGTTTCGCGGGTTTGGGCCTCAAAACCCGGGCGAAGCTTCCGAGGAAGCGGGGATGGCACGTGGCGGAATCCTGGAGGTTGCGTCGAGACGACGGCAACTCCTGGCAGGAAGCGGGGCCGTCCATTCAAATCGAGGGAGATATTTACCGGAGCTTGGACTGCAATGCTTAGGCTAGGTAGTTCACTCATTGTATCTAGGGTGGTCTTTGGGAAATAGCCAAAGCCTCTAATAAATAGAGGATGAAGGGGTATCCTCATCCTATCTCTTGAACCCTAATCATTTTGCCCCAACTCTCTCTCTAACCTCTCTCTAGTTCATGAGATCCCTAGGTTGATTTCATCAACCTCTGTAAGAACTCGAGTTTGTTGCGAGGAATCGGAGGTCGTAACCTCCGTAAGCCATGGCAGCTTCGATTTCGTGATTGCGTCCCGTTTTGCTTGTGTTCTTCGCGTTTTTGCTTTTGCTCCCTCTTTTCCTGAGATGATTTCTCTTTGTAGGGAGTAGCTCTTGCAAATCCATGTGAACCGAGTTGTCCGTATTCGAGAGGAGCATCTTTGCACCGAAGGATCTATCCTCAAACCTCTCGAGTACGCAGATCGGGCATTTTCTTTGTGGTGTTCTTCATTTTCCCTTTTCTCCCCCAAATCCGAGTGTTCCCATTTATCCGACCCAAATTGAGCGATGATTTCTTCGGGATAGCTCCCCAACTGCTCAAGGATCATGCCTACAAAGTTTGGTAGCAGTTGGTGATCATTTGGTCGAGTTTTGGGAAGATTTGGTGGAGACAAATTCGTTTTTTTGCGGGTTTCAGTTTTCTGCTCGTGAGCGTCGGACTAAGCTCCGGACGACTTTCCTTAGCTCCGGACCATAGCAAGTGGTCCGGTGGTATTGACTTCAGCCGTGTCAAGCAATGAAGGGCGTCGGACCGAGCTCCGGACTACTCTCCTTTGAGGCTCCGGACCATTCCCCATTGGTCCGGTGGTCTCTGTTTGAGAGTCTGCCAAGCGTCGGACCAGTTGACTTAGTCCGACGGTGGTGGTCCGACGGGTGGTCCGGAGCAAAGGTGCTCTCTGCGTGGTTTTCGGAAGTGTGGAAGGTGAGCACCGGACCACTCTCCTTGGTCCGGTGGTGGTGGCGTCGGACCAGTCCGGAGCAGTGCTCCGGAGGTCGGGTGCTCTCTGCTCGTTTTGGTCTCGGCTGGTGAGAGCGTCGGACCACTCACCGGACCATTCATCATTGGTCCGGTGGTTCAGTCTGAACTGGTCCGGAGCCTCTGTGGGTTTGTTGTTTTCGCCCGTTTTGCCTAGGTTCTTGCCTCTTTTCCATAGAGGTTGAGAACTTGGTCTTTGGGGTTTGGTTTTTGGGAAGAGTGGCCCGAATATTTCGAGAGAAATTTGAGGCTCCCATTCACCCCCCCCCCTCTGGTCGCCGTTCTCGGTCCTTCAACATTTCTTAATCATGAAAACCAAATAAAAAGAGTGTGGAGATAAGTGTGCTTTATTCTTGCTAAGTTTAATCTGTCTTGAATAAAAAGTTAGCATGATAGAAATAATAAATAGTTGCTCTATTTACTTTCTTACAAGAACCTAGCTTTCAAAATAAAGTTCTCCCAATAAATGCTATAACAATGATCTAAATACCTGTGGGAGCATAAGCCTAAACTAAGTCTAGGTAATTGGTTGATATAATATGAAAGTCCGAGCTACTGTTTATCTTGTTCTTACAACACTAAATTCTGGAGATTTATTTTGAAAACTTAAAAATACCACATGATGAGTTCCTGTATGACGAGAGTTTAAAATCCTACCACAGCCATATATACATGCTTACTAGATTAGGAAACCATACATTTACATACTACTATGAGCATTAAGTGTGGTCAAGCTGTGTGACCCTCAGGAAGTAGTCATGCGGTCTGAATCAAGATTCACGTATGTTGGTATTTCTTAACGCAAACAGATAAATCCGCAAGCGCATGGATACCGATGTAGCTTTCACCCGTGAGTATTCCAAGTGTATCGATTTCCACGGGGAACACGAAGTGTACTAGATAGGAACTAAGAGCATCCAAGGATAGATAAGATAACTGGGTAGAGAGATTTTAGAGTTTTCTAAGGGGGATATCTAATCAAAGGTCCACGATACTCTACTTACTTTGGAGCAACAGTACCTTCCCGACTCTCGATAAAGACTGGGAAAAAGGTAGTCGGGGGAGGTTGCCAAAAGCTCTACGAAAACACCAACCCGAACGTGGTGGACTACAAAGGGCTTACAGAGGTGTCACCCCTGGGGCTACCACAACTATCCGTAGGATTGGGTGCAAACTCAGGTAAACTCTAGTCTAGACACCACGTCTACACTATTGCTTACTACTCTAATTCCAATTGTAAACTAGAGCACTCGATACGAGCGGAGATCCTGTAAATAGAATAAAGTAAGAACTAAAATAAGATACTTAGAAATAGTAAATGAAGAACCTAGAGATTGCTCAGAACCAGATGCTGCACAAGTACAATGTTGAGGAAGATCCGACAGATCCGGCTCCTCCTAGCTCTCTCCTTCTCTCTCTCTCACCTCTAATTACAACTAGATGAACTAGAACTAGGAGAACTAGATCTAGAAAACTAGAGGGACCTCTCTTCTTCTCTCTCTAATTGAAACCCTAGCTTTTGCTCTGGAGAAGAATAATGAGATGAGATGCCCCTCAGGGGGGTCAAGGGCCTTCCTTATATAGCCTCCTCAAATGAACGTGGGTCGTTGGATCAACCCGACCTATATGAATGGTTTAGATTCATCCTCAAAGGCGGTGGATCATAATCCGCAAAGTTGAGCCTGATTGGCTCCAGAGGTAGGGCGGGCGCCCTGGGTCTGGCTCCCCTCGGCTTCCGGCTCGTTCTCGTGTCCTCTGGAACCCTCTAGAGTACAGAAAATCATGTGGTTGATAATTATCTCTATGTAAACATGACATGTGGGCCTTTCCTTGGTATTTCCTGATAACCCCCTGTAGAAACCGACATTCACCAAAACTCATGGAATTCTGTCAGTATAAACCCTAATTCTAGCTAGTGGTTTCATTTAGATCCTTTTCCTTGTTTAGTTGACGGTTAAAATTGGTACTTAAGGACTGTCAACAACTCCCCCAAGCTTACCTTTTGCTCGTCCCTAAGCAAAGATGAACTCGATGATGGATCAGGAGTTGCTACAATGCTTTCACGCCTTAAAGGTACACATGCGTTCAAACAAGAATTCTCCTCTAGATTAAAGTAAACTATTCTGACTTTCAAACTTACCCATATTACCTTTAACCATGGGGCTTATAGCCATCACTTGGGTCTTGAGTAATTGAAAAGTAGAATGATCCAGCCAAGTACTATGTCTCAAGCTCTTCACTTTACCTTCATCCTGGAGTTTTGCAAAGTTTTCAAAATAAAACTCAAAGCCTCTTTTGTATGACCCTCTCAAGTCTCTCCATATGTGGTATTTGTGGATCCTCACCAAGGCAACAATGGTGTTATGCCTTCTCTCAGAATATGTATTATTTTTGGAATAGGCAAAGTAACAATGTGCCTTCTCTCTCTCACCCTATAACTAATAGGCAATATATGGAGTTCCTAGGTGGGGAGAAACAACGCATACATACTTGCAAAGCATATATTGTAAAGTCAAACAATGGATCCAGAGAAACAGGTCATATAATCAAATCAAGATATGCATGTGTATGGGATATATGGTGGATGTATGAGGGTGGATATGTGTGGTGGATATATGAGAGTGTATGGTGGAAACCTAATTCTACTCTGCTCCTTGAATACATATATACATACCTCTCTCTTTTGGAGCTTGGAACTTTTGAGAGAACTTGGGATTTCTTGCTTCTTTTTCTTTTTTTTAAGAGAGGCGGGCATCTAAGTACCCATTGTTTTAATAGGACACTTGTCCATGTTTTACTCTCTTTATTATTATTATTATTATTTTATTTTATTTTATTTTTTTGACAACCCCAAGTCTCTTTCTATAATAAAGCTTTTGAGAGATGATAACGAGGAAATCTTTGGAGCAGTTACATCTGTGGTAATGAAATATATGGATAGGTGGAGAACTAGGATATTTTTGGTTACTTACTCCCAAGGTAGGAGTAGAGCATTTTTCTGGTGGATCTGGATGGCATATATGTAGATGCGTACTTCCAGGATAGAAGTAGCATATATGAGTGGAGTGTACGTGATATTGATTTTAAAAGCATGACAAGTCTCTAAGGGTCAACAAAGCTTGACAAAACTCAATGCAAATACAAGCAGTAAATATGATAGTGAATGTTTTCCTAATCTACCAGGCATGTATATATGGTTGTGGTAGGAATTCAAGCTTTCGTCATACAGAGACTCATCATGTAATATTTTTAATTTTCAAAAGATAAATTCTCCAGAACTCTAGTATTGCTAGGAACAAGATAAACAATAGCTCAACTTTCTCATATCATACCTATCAACTACCTAGACTTAGCTCAAGCATTCGCAACCCACAAGTTCCAGATTCAAAGCAAATCTTATGTCGAAACAGTTTTGTCTAAAACTCAGGAGAATTCAAGGTTGAAAACTAGGTACTTAAAAGGAATTACGGCAGAGCAACTATTCATCATTTTCATAGAGAGATAAACATTCATGGAACATATGTGAGTAGAGAGAAGTCTTATTGTTATTTTTATCATATTTAGAGATTTTTTTGCAAGCAAAGATAAGCAAGATGTATGAATGTAAATGCTGGAATTAAACACTTACCTTAGTGGGGGAGGGAACCTCCCCCAAGCTTATCCTTTGCTCAATAATGTAGTGGCTGATATGGATGTTGTTGCCACCACATCCTCCATCGCTAGATTTCTTCTTCTTGAAGTGCTTGGAGTTGTTCGGTGTTTTTGTTGGACTATACCTACTGTCACACCATGCTCAACGCGAAGCTCTCCTATGACATTGGTGAGATTGTCCATTTGTTGACTCCTCTCACGATGCTCCCTATCTCATGGGGACGAGAAGGATGCTCGTGGTCTTTGAGGGCCTGGTGGTCGAGGAGGCATGCCACTGGAAGTGTCCATGGCATCGGAAGTTGTGTCGTCTTCCTCATCACCAACAACTCCTCGGGAAGGACCACCTTGCTCAAAATGAGCAAACCGTGGTTCCTCATGTGCTCTCCTGCTGGAACCTGCAACGCCTCCTTGCCCACGTCCTTGATCTCGTGGACCTCTTCTGGGTGCATGGGGGTGCTCTCCCCCAAGCTGGATGTTTACATAGTCATTCGTTTAGACAGTGTAGACTTACTTCACTTCTCTGAGACTTCAAAGATGGTAGTTGATGTAGTTGTACTTCTCAAAGTAGATGAAGTTATCTAATCCTGTCTAGTCTTTCCAAATCCTGCTAAACTCAAATAGACAACAAAGCTCGTGGAATAGATTAAGCATTAGCGGTAAACCATTTATGCCTTGATTGCCTAGAGCCTTACAGAATTTGAATATTCAAATATATTTTTTTAGATTTTCAATTTTATATGCAAATGACTAATGCACTATTTTTTTTATGCCTCCATAGTAAATAGTTGAAAGACTTATTCACATGGGGCTTAAAGTTTTTTCTTTTTATAATGCAATGCAATAATATAGATATGCTATGATTAAGATGATTATGCACTAGATTAGACTAAGAATGATATATGAATAGCGCCATAAATACTTATGGAAAGTAAATATGCTAGAGTGCAACTAATGCAAATGCAGAGAAATAAATATGCAGATAACTTACCGAGTTTACCTTCCGGCTAAGGTTCAGAGATTTAGGTCCGTCGATCCAGACCTCTCTTTTGGTTCAAATGTCTTAAGGAGCATGGTCTACTCGTGATGAATACTTGGATGTTTGCTCTTCTTGTGTTGGTGTTTCCGATGACGTCTCTTTCCTCTTCCACACTTCCTCAGTCTAAGGTTCTGCTTCTTCTTTCCTTTGTAGCAGGTGATACATCCTCTGTTGGTGGTACGACTTCTTTCAGGAGAACTCTTATCTTTATTATTGAATTGATCTTCATATCTTGTTAATTCTCCCAGATAGCCTATCCATCCATCCTTAGTGGCTTGTTTCTTCTCTTCAGGAAATTGGAAATGGATCTCTCATGATTTCATGGAGACGATTGCACTAGTGGTATTGAGGAAAGATCTTCCTCGAATGAGGTGGTCTTCATCTTTATCTCCCATATCTTGAACCATGAAGTTGGTGGGAACATAGTGATCTCTGATCATGGTGTCTTTTGTTATTCCCTCTAGAAATCAGAATGATTGGTCTGCTAGCTGTAGCTACACATATGTCTAGTTTAGTGGTCTACTGTTATATAAATGTTGGTAGGCCACCTTAGACACTGTGTCACTGCTTGATCCAACATTGCAGAATATCTTGTAGAATGTACTTCCCTTGATCTTGCAATCAATGGTAGGTACTCCTGGATCTCCCAGCTTAGCGAGATATTGTGATAGAAGGAGTTGATCATACCCTTAATCAATAGTGCTAATTATCTGGGTCTTCTCTTGGTTGTTGAGCTTTACTCTTCCTCCTTCTATTATTGATGTTCTTCTTTCTTGTAGCAAGAGTTGTATCCTCGTAGATGTATGGCCTCTTAGGATGAGTAAAGTCTTGAGTGTATGCTTCATGGAAGTGAATCTCTCCTTCTCATCCTTGATAGTGAAACATATCTTGGTGCTATTCGTATAGACGATGGCATCATATGTTCTTACGAATGAGCGTCCCAAGATAATGAGTGCTTTAGCATCTCCGCTTGTTTCTTCAATCACAAGATTTTACCCGTACGAACGAGTGTCCAACTCGTATGTTGACGTATTAAGGAATTCCTTGGGATAGCATAGTGTCTGATCTGCAAGCTTCGCTTGATGTTGACACTTGCTCCCAGGTTATAGACAACTTTTTCAAAAGTGTAAGCTCCAATGGAGATTGGAATGACAGGTCTCCCTGGATCTCCTTTCTTCATTGGTAGGATGTCATCCACCCATGATCTTGATGGCATGGTGAAGAAGTGTCCTGCTCATAGAAACAAGGCAGAGATCAAGTGCATGGGCTCTGCTGGTGGTAAAACACCGACAGAACCAAAAGTTTATTCATCATCTCTAACCTAAACACATTGAGCAAAATTGAGTTGATGTTCTTATATTTCATTTAACCATGACATGTGTGATAAGATCAGAGGATGAGCATGAATGTAGTATTTCAACAACACATGGCTAATCAAGTTGCTTTAACACATGGAAAGATTGTCTAATTTATTTTTACATGATTGAGATTATCATCTTCCAAGGTTGGATGTGCAAAATTTTAGATGGTTAAGACTGTGAGATCTAAGAAGTGATACTAGGATCAGGCTTTAAAGAACAAACATGTTGAGTTAATCAGGTTGGATCAAGTAAAGTTGCAGCTTAACATGTTTATATCTTTATTTATGTGAATACCAGAATCAAAGAAAGGCTTTTAGAGTGATGCTTACTTACCTTTACCTTTGTCATTGGAGAATTATGGCATCATACCTTCATGGAAACTTCCCTTGATCATCTGGTTGTGCATTAACAGCTTGTCTTCTTGTTCCACTCCTCTCTCATCCTCGTTCTTCCGATCTTGAAATTTTTGTTGATCTTGTCTTGAAGTTTTGTTCACCCTCTTCCATGGATTGAGTGTCTTGATTGTAGATGTCTTTTTCTTGCTCCATGGAATTCATCGTGATGAATTAGCTGCATCTCTCTTGTGAAGGTTGTTGAAGTTCATGTGTCTCTCTTCATCTTAGTATGAGTTCATCTCAGGACTTCCCAATTTGGTATTGAAAGTTTTCCTGCAGGGGTTAGTCCAACAAAATATCCAATATCTACTCTAGTATACTATTGGTTCAAAAATCAACCTAGACAAGTCTAGATTAATTTAGGAAGACATTTTAACCTAAGCACCACGCTTAATTTAAAAGCCTTTAGAAGTAACATCAAAATACCTTTGGTTTAAACTAAGCACCATGCATAATTTAAAAGGTATATGAAAATACTTCAAAACCTAAACATATACTATAGCAAACAAAGGTAGCATGAAAGTATTATGGACATTTACTCAAGTGAAGATGAAAGAGTATGATGATTTTTTCTTTTAGTAGTTGAGCATGCCTTAAAGGTAGGTACAAATAAGATGATGTAGCAACATGGCAAAAGATGTTTTTACGATGGGTTATCCCCCAAACTTGAATTTTGCAAAAATCAAGATTGGATGAATGAAATTCAATGTTGTATAATAATTGGTTGGACATACCTTATGCTTATCATTCCTTCATTCTTTCTGCTCTATACCTAGGAAGGTTAGTGACAAAAATACCTGAAGGAATATAATCATATATTTCTACGCTCGCTTCACAAAGGTAGGCAACAAAAAGGTGACTAAACATGTTAATATTTAGCACAACGAGATCTGCAATATTTATGATGAACAAATGCATCGACAACCACCCCTTTCAAGTATTTGTAAACAGAAAGTGCGAGGGTGTTGAAGATGTCATGTGTGGTAATGATAGAGAGACCAATGGGTTCGGAAGATGTCTCATATGAGCATGGATTTAAAGAGATAGTTATGGAATAGATTCCTTGCTCATTGATATCATCTTCCTCTCCAATCTCTATGGTTGATTCTTCATGTAAGTTCAAAATTCCACTTGGATTGGCAACTCTCAAATTGGTCTGGTTTGGGGCCTCCTCTATACTTGGATGATTCATATTTTCAACTGGATTTAAAACTAAACCAAGCCTAGAGAAAGATTGCTCCCAAACCATGGCTATACAAGCAGGGCGAAGATCATAGCCATTTATAAGAATAGGGTGTGAAGATGGTGGAATCTCCAACAAGTCGCCCTTTGGAGTAAAATATTTTTGATTGTGATAAGGTGAATGTGGTAGGGTGAGAAAGATGGTCAGGAGGAAATAAGAAAAAGGTAGATGGATGACCATAGTTCAAAACTAGCACAGCTACCGTTCCCCAGCAACGGCGCCAGAAAGCTTGTTGGTATTTCTTAACGCAAATAGATAAATCCGCAAGCGCACGAATACCGTTGTAGCTTTCACCCGTGAGTATTCCAAGGGTATCGATTTCCACGGGGAACGCGAAGTGTACTAGATAGTAACTAAGAGCATCCAAGGATAGATAAGATAACTGGGTAGAGAGATTTTAGAGTTTTCTAAGGGGGATATCTAATCAAAGGTCCACAATACTCTACTTACTTTGGAGCAATAGTACCTTCCTGATTGGCTCCAGAGGTAGGGCGGGCGCCCTGGGTCTGGCTCCCCTCGGCTTCCGGCTCGTTCTCGTGTCCTCTGGAACCCTCTAGAGTACAGAAAATCCTGCGGTTGATAATTATCTCTATGTAAACATGACATGTGGGCCTTTCCTTGGTATTTCCTGATAACCCCCTGTAGAAACAGACATTCACCAAAACTCATGGAATTCTGTCAGTATAAACCCTAATTCTAGCTAGTGGTTTCATTTAGATCCTTTTCCTTGTTTAGTTGACGGTTAAAATTGGTACTTAAGGACCGTCAACAACGTACACTTCACCCATACACGCTGTTGTTGACACTTCTTAGCGTCGTACCACAAATAGAGATAAATCCCTATCCCCGGTTTGGCGCCAGAAATGCTTATGGGTATTTGTTATGACTATTGGATAAATCCGCAAGCGCACAGATTATACCGCTGTAGCACTTCACCTAGGAGTATTCCAAGGTATCGTAATTTATTTTATCCCAAGGGAAAGCTGAGCTAGAAATGATAATTAGAGAGAGATCCTAGAGAGTACCTCAACTTAGTATCGACTAGTATAGGGGGTAAATGATAAATGTGATAGGAAGGGGATTGATGAATGAAAGAGCCTAGGTAAATGATACTTAGAACGGACTAGATAGATTAGCTAGGTGGGAGGACAAGGAGAGAGTACAAGGGACTCCTAAGCAATTCACTCTACTTTAATATACTTAGCTAATTAACTAGACTAAACACTATAGTTTGCCTCCTCAATACAAGTATGCTAGGCGAGGGGATAGATCAGTAGGAGGACAAAACTCCTACTGGACCGCACCCTCCTGTTGTCTTGAAGCCCTACCTTTTAATAACTTATCTGACACGCGTGGTGGAATACTAAGGCTAGATAGAGCTATCACCTTCTACTAGCATCCACGAACAATCCACGCAATAAGCGGTAATCAAGGATAAGATCATATATAAGCACCACGCTTACACACAACTTATTACTTTGACTACGATCAATAATCAAAGCACCCTATGACAGGCAATGATCGCATACAGGAAAGGTCACAAGGATCACAGACTATAAATGTAAAGGCTATTAAAGAGAAAAAGCATATAACAATACTATATCTAGTATAGTAATGCTCAAAGTAAATACTAAGTAAAGTAAAGGGAAAGGATAATATATTGATAAAGATAAAGTCTTATAAAGAAGAAAAGATACAAGAGCTATACCAGATTTCCCAGAAGACAACTCCGGAAATCCCGAGCAAGCTCGACTCAACTCTAACTCCCACTCTAGACTAACTACTAGAAAAATTCTAAGGAATGGAGCTTGTAGGCTTCTTCACCATGTCTAGAGAGGGGGGAGTGACCCTCTATTTATAGTGGGAGGTGGAGTAGGGGCTACACCATCGCCACGTCATTGATCCAGGGGGCTTCAATCCTCCACCCTTAGATTAACCGACCTTGGAACCGTCCTTGGGTGTGTGGTGTGGATTTCCACCATGTGTCCTTGCATATGGCGGTTGAGGGAGGCCAACCGACCTAGGGGTGGTTCGGCCGAACCCCCCTATGGCCAGTGGGCCCTCCTCTGTCCTCCTGAAGGTGGCCCCACTGATCAGGGACCAAGTGGGGGCCTAGTAGGCCCAAAGGTGGTTCGGCCGACCCCCCCCCCTGGGGTGTCTGGCCCACCTCGATCTCCCAGGTGCTGGTCCCACTTGTCATGGATGTTGAATGTTGGTTCTGTGGTGGTTGTCACGTTAATCTCCTTTGTGTGGGCCCCTGAATCCTTGTGCTTTGCTTATGAGTCGTTGAGAGAAAGCACAGAGTGATCCAATGGATGGATTGCACTCTAGAGTGCCTCTCTTGGATCATGGCCGAGGGGGAGAGCCAGGTGGGCCCATAGGGTGGTCGACCGACCCCCTATGTGGGTCCCACTGGCTCTCACTTGCTTCATTTATTCATCCCTGCACTCAAACACTCATGTACATGTGGAACTAGTTATTTGATGAACTATGCTCATGATGTGTTTGTTTTATCCCTAATCCAGAGGTTGGTGGCACAATTTTAAGTATAGAAAAGTTAATCATAACTTGTGCCAACAAGATCCCCCAAGCTTAACCTTTTCTCGTCCCGAGCAAACAATCAAACTTAGCTCGATGGATCAGGAGTTGCTACTATGCTTCATATTTCAAGAGTACTAGATCTACAACAATATACTTCTCTTTTGAATGGAAAAATTAGCAATAAAGACTCACCGATATTACCTTAGTCCTTCATGGGGCTTATAGCTTTACCCTTTGTCTTGAGAGGTTGAGAGATAGAACAACTTGATTGGAGCACTAGTTTTCTCATTCTTTCACAAGTTTCATATCAGAGGTTTTCAAGATTTTGTAAAATAAAAATTTGGTGTTCCTCAAATAGCATTCTCGAGTCACTCTTATGTTGTATGATTCCTTACCAAGGCACATATCAAAGTTTGCCTTCTTTCATCCTACTTCTAAAGCTTATGTGGAGCTATAGGTAGGGATCAAAGATGTAGCAAACTTACCTTGCATATATTGTAAAGTCAAATCCCGGATCCAAGGAGAGAAGTGTCATACTCTTAGATCAAGATGTGCAAGTGTGTGGAAACATGGTAAATGATCAATACTCCTATAAGATCTCTCTTTCCTAACTTAGAAACTTTGAGACATAGCTATCTTTATTTATTTTTCTATGAGCTTTGAAGATGCTCATTATTATTATTATTATTATTATTATTTTAAAAGAGCTTTGGAATGCTCATAGATTTTGGGACTTTAGAATGCTCTTGAATTTTTCATAATTTTGCATAGTCTATGTCTCATTTGCTAGCAATAAACTAGAGAGAGATTTTCTACTATAGCATGGAGTATGAACTATGTGGAAATGTAAGGCATGTTTTACGTACTTCCAGTGTAGAAGCAGCATGTATATGTGGCGTGTACGTGATCTTGATCTTGGGAGCATGATAAGTCTCTCAACAAGGGTCACAAAACTTGACCAAACTCAACACAAAGTAAGCAGCTTATGTAGAAAGCTTATATCATGAAAGATCATATATGGCTTTGGTAGGACTTATCACTATTGAGGAATAACAAAGCGTTTTGTCATTTTAAGAAATGAAACTCCGATAGTCATTCTTGCTTAGAACAATATCATAGCAGCTCTTATCTTGTCATATCATGTCTCACAACAACTTAGACTTAGTTATAGCATTTGCAACCCACAAAAGTTTGAGGTTCATGATGAATTCTTTTCAAGCCAAGTAATCCATACTTAGAGAAATATCAAGTTGTAAACTAAGTACTAGAGAGACGTTTAGCAGAGCAACTATTCATCATTTCCATAGGATATATAGATTTTACATAAAGCATGTGAGAGTGGAGTAGAGAAAGTCTTTTTATTGTTTTTATCATATGCAAAAAAAATTAGATGCAAAGCAAAGATAAGCAGGAAATGCATAAATATAAATGCTAAAATCGAAAACTTACCTTAGTGGGGGAGGGAACCTCCCCCAAGCTTGTTCTTTGCTCAGTGGTCCGGCGGTTGTGGATGGAATTGCCGCCACATGTCCCACTGCCGATGTTGTTCTACTTGCATAGCTTGGATATCTTCGGCGGTTTGTTGGACGATGTGTGTTGTCTCATCATGCTCAACACGCAGCTCACCAAAGGTGTTGGTGAGATGATCGAACTGTTGCCGTAATTCACGATGCTCCCTTTCTCGTGTGGACGAGAAGGATGCCCGTGCTCTTTGCGGACGTGAGGATCGAGGAGGCATGCCGCTTGAAGTGTGCATGGATCGGAAGATGCATTGTCTTCCTCCTCGTCCATAGTTTCTCGGGAGGAACCACCTTGCTCAAGATGAACAAAGTATAGACCCTCCTGAGCTCTCCTGACTGCACCTGCAAAACCTCTTTGTCCAATGCCTTGATCTAGATCAAGGGTTAGCTTACGGGTCCTATACAATTGAAGTTGCCTATTTGGAAGAGGCACCTCAATTGTATGGCCACTGTAGATCATTTTAAGATTACCATTGGCATCTCTTTTTAGCATTTGAGCAATTGTAAGATATTCTTCTGAGATCATAGCTAAAGGAGCAGAGATGTAAACAAAGGGGTATGTGCCATTTAGCAAGTTCATAGATTCAGCAAGATGAGTAATTAAAGATGTGAATTGAATAGATTCATTACTCTCAAGCGAACTTTGCCAAAATTCCACTAAGCATTTTACAGGAGAGATTTGAAATTTGTTTACCATGGCATAAAGCATTTTTAATTCCATGTCATTTATCGAGCTATCATTACTTCCAGGAAACAAAGTCATTTTCATCCAAAGATGCATGAAACGAAGAGTTGGATTATGAACCGCCTCAGGTTTAGGATTTGAACAATTATTAAGAGCAGAGATAGAGAACCAAAACTTTCTCTTGTTAAACTTACGCATGGCAAAGTCTACATCTATCATGCATGAATCATCAAAGCCAAGAGTAGCACTTAGATGACTCCAAGTTAAACTAAAGCTTTGATTAAACATGTGAAAGGATATTCCAACATTAGAGGTTTGGAGAGAGCATAGAAACTCTATGGTGAGCGATTCAATTCCAAACTCTTCTATTTGCGAAAAGCTAGACCAACCAATCGTGGAAAAGATAGTATTAAATTCGTTGGTCATACCTGCGTTGAAGAGAAGATTCGGATCCAATATCCTCGTATGCTCGAAAGATCGATCCTGGAGAGAGAGATACCTTTGATACCCTGGTTGGTCAAACCAGAGACCGCTCTGTTGATCATAGGTCCTCATTGGGGTACCATGATTGCCCCGATGTGTGGTACCTCCATCGGTACTTCCTCTTCCTCCTGAGGGAGTTCTTCAGTTTGGAGGCCCTCTCAAGTGTATCGGGCAGAACCTCCCCTTCTCCTTCCTTGGGAAGTATCATCGGATTGGCAGGAGCATCGGGATGAGCTCCGACTCATAGCTTGCTTCATTGACTTGAATGCGGATGTCAATGGCTTCTTCATCTTTGGAGAGTAAGAAGGACACAAGGGCAAGACTAGGAAGAGATGTGTATGTGGATTTCTAGTTTGCCTTGTGGAGAGAAGCTTGAGCTAAGAGAGAATATATATTCTTGTAGACTAGTGAGAGCAACACTACTTCTCTTTGAGAGCTAAGAACTTCTCTTGAAGGGAGAGAGCAAGACAAGGAGAGGCTTGAGATAGAATGAATTCTGGTTGAGGTATGGGGATTGAAGCTCTCCTTGCTTGGGCTTTTATAGGGGAGATGAGATGGCACCAAGGGGTGCCATGGGGTGCCCGGCCGACCACCCATGGGCATGCCCCTTGGGTGCCATGATCACACACCTTGGTGGATGTCTTTCACAAAGCAAAAGAGAGAAGAGGAGGTGTCCAAAGTGGTCGGCCGACCCCTCTAAAGTGGGGATTCCACTTCATGACTTGTCTAGTGCTTGGTGAAAGGTGAAAGAAGTGATATGATGTGATCAAAGGCTGAGTTAAAGTGATCAAGATTCTCCTCTTTAAACAAAGAGTAGTGGGGGACAAAGGTATGTCATGCTTTGCTCAAAGGTGATTGATGTGTTTTCTTTTTCAAAGCATGACAAAGTGAAAGTGGAAGGTGTCATGATTCCCCACATTGGACAAGGAGTAGTGGGAGACAAAGGTGTGACATGCTTTAACCAAAAGTGATTGATGTAAAGTATGACAAAGCAAAAGAGATGTCTCCTAAAGATAAATCTGATTTTTGAAAGCAACACTACTCAAATCATGAAATTCTTGGACAAAGGATGGTGGGGAAGAAAGAGGGATGATCACCATGCTACTAGGGTGGTCGGCCGACCCCCTAGTGCTCCATTTTTTTTCTTTTTCTTTTATAAAGGTTCCTACATGATCCTTAACCAATTAATCCAAGATAGGGTATATAGGGTGGTCGGCCGACCACCCTATTAGCCCTACCTTTTGTCAACTTTCAATGTTAAACTAACTCTCAAGTTTTATTTAAACTAACTTTTTTATTTCTAAATTTTAAGTATGAAAGTAAATGTTTTAACTAAATGAAAGAAGGGAAATAAAGGATAACTACCAATTTACCTTTCGGCGAAGGCTCCTTGATTTTAAGTCCTCGGAGTAGGACTCTCCTTCTTGTTCATTCTTCGGGTGCACATGATGGCTCCGGGGACGGAGACCGCGGGGCGTGCACCTCCTTTGCTTTCCACACCTTCCTTGGATTGGCAGGTTCATCTTCCTCGAGTTCGTTGATCTTGGCCTCCGGGTATTGCTTCTTTGGATGCGGGGCTCGAACTCTTCTTCTCAGTGGTTGTGCTTTGACCTGCTTGTTAAGTTTATAACCATTGAAAGCACTTTTTACCTTATGACTCAGGAACTGGAAGTATATCTGGCCGATCCAACGTAGATGATTGTGTTGGTGGTGTTGAGGAAGGGCCGTCCCAGGATGACAGGGACTTCCACGTTAGCTCCCATGTCGAGGATGATGAAGTCGGTGGGGATGTACTCATCTTGGATGTTTACCAAGATATCCCTCGCGAGTCCCTCGGGAAACCGTATGGTTTGATCGGCCATCTGCAGGCGAACACATGTGGGGACCAAAGGTCCTCCTAAGAGATTGTCATATGTTACCTTTGACATGATGTTGATGCCCGATCCGAGATCGCAGAAGGCGATGTGGAATGTTTGCTGTCCAATTGAGCACTTGATCGTCGGGACACCTGGATCTTCCTTCTTCATGATGAAGGGAGGATCGAGAAGATAGCCCCAATAGGAGCGCAGTGGAGGCTTACCGAACTTTGTTGTTACCATGTTAACATGCTCAATGGAGTCCTCTGGTTTTCCCAGGGATCTTACCCTGTTCTAAGGATGGCATAGCTGTTGCTAACTAAGCTAATTAGGTTTCTAGCATTTTATTAAAGCTCAATTGATTTTTTATAGCAGTTGTAAAGCTATCCATTTTCTCACCAAAGCTTTCAAGAACTTTATCGATGGCAATCATTTTCTTGTTTATACTATCATTAATCTTAGATTGCCCTAGAACAAGATCTTTTAATGAAGGTTGGTTATTGTAAGAATTGCAATTATTGTAATTACTATTACCTCCATTACCTTGGTAGAAGGGGCGTGAATTCCAGCTTCCTTGTTGGGGTCGATACCCGTTGTTGTTGTTGTTGCTGCTGATGAAGTTCACGTCCTCCTTTGATGACTCAGGGCAACTATTGCCCGAGTGATCATTTCCTCCGCACACCTCACACCATGAGTCAGCTTCAAGGGCTTGTGTGGCAGCGACGGGGTAGATGGCCTCTCGTTCCTTCTTGGAACCTTCTTCTATCTTCTTCATCAAGAGGTCCATCTTGGCGGAGAGCATGTCCACCTCACTGACGGTGTGCATACCTCTCTTCTTTGGCTGGAGACGTTCCTCACCCCAACCTTGGTTGGTTACCATCTTCTCGATGAGGTCCTTAGCACTTCTCACCGTGTGTTGGAGAAATGCCCCTCCAGCGGCAGCATCAAGGTGACTACGGGCCATGCTAGTCAGCCCATGGTAGAACCCTTGAATCAGGAGCCAGACGTCTATCCCATGATGAGGACAGACACGGACATACTCCTGGAGACGCTCCCATGCTTCGGGAATCATCTCGTCGGATTGTTGCTGAAAGCTCGAGATCTTTCCACGAAGGGCATTGGTTTTGCCCGTCGGGAAGAACTTCTTGAGGAATGCATTAGCACACCTCTCCCATGTAGTGGCCTCTTCCTTGTGGGCGTAGAACCATTGCTTCGCCTTCCCCAATAGCGAGAATGGGAAAAGGCGAAGACGAATGGCGTCAGACGCCACTCCCTTGAAGTGAACGTGCCACATAATTCCATGAAGTGCTGGAGATGAGCATTGGCATCCTCATGGGGCTTTCCGCAAAACGGATTGGCCTGCACCATGTGGATCAAGGCGGGCTTCAGCTCGAAGGTGGCATCCCCGAAGTTGACCTCGGGACCCTGAGCTACATAGGTAGCTGACGGGGCCGAGAAGTTAGAGGTTGCCTTTTGGGCCATAGCTTCCTTGAGTGGTGGTGTAGAGCCTCCTTCCTCGAACGGATTCAGGTTCGAGATGAACCTCTGAGGTGGGACTTGACGATGTCTAGACCTCCTCAACAGCTGCTCAGGATCCTCTAGGTAGTTTCCCGGCAGTTGGAAACCACTCATACACTGTCTGGCTTCACAAGAAGAGAAGACACAGACAAGGGGTAAGCCCCTATGACTAATTGATAACTAAGTTAATGATAAGCTCTGGATTCAATCTAATTAAAATTTCTACGCTATGCTTTCCCCGGCAATGGCGCCAGAAATGCTTGTTGACACTTCTTAGCGTCGTACCACAAATAGAGATAAATCCCTATCCCCGGTATGGCGCCAGAAATGCTTATGGGTATTTCTTATGACTATTGGATAAATCCGCAAGCGCACAGATTATACCGCTGTAGCACTTCACCTAGGAGTATTCCAAGGTATCGTAATTTATTTTATCCCAAGGGAAAGCTGAGCTAGAAATGATAATTAGAGAGAGATCCTAGAGAGTACCTCAACTTAGTATCGACTAGTATAGGGGGGTAAATGATAAATGTGATAGGAAGGGGATTGATGAATGAAAGAGCCTAGGTAAATGATACTTAGAACGGACTAGATAGATTAGCTAGGTGGGAGGACAACGAGAGAGTACAAGGGACTCCTAAGCAATTCACTCTACTTTAATATACTTAGCTAATTAACTAGACTAAACACTATAGTTTGCCTCCTCAATACAAGTATGCTAGGCGAGGGGATAGATCAGTAGGAGGACAAAACTCCTACTGGACCGCACCCTCCTGTTGTCTTGAAGCCCTACCTTTTAATAACTTATCTGACACGCGTGGTGGAATACTAAGGCTAGATAGAGCTATCACCTTCTACTAGCATCCACGAACAATCCACGCAATAAGCGGTAATCAAGGATAAGATCATATATAAGCACCACGCTTACACACAACTTATTACTTTGACTACGATCAATAATCAAAGCACCCTATGACAGGCAATGATCGCATACAGGAAAGGTCACAAGGATCACAGACTATAAATGTAAAGGCTATTAAAGAGAAAAAGCATATAACAATACTATATCTAGTATAGTAATGCTCAAAGTAAATACTAAGTAAAGTAAAGGGAAAGGATAATATATTGATAAAGATAAATTCTTATAAAGAAGAAAAGATACAAGAGCTATACCAGATTTCCCAGAAGACAACTCCGGAAATCCCGAGCAAGCTCGACTCAACTCTAACTCCCACTCTAGACTAACTACTAGAAAAATTCTAAGGAATGGAGCTTGTAGGCTTCTTCACCATGTCTAGAGAGGGGGGAGTGACCCTCTATTTATAGTGGGAGGTGGAGTAGGGGCTACTCCATCGCCACGTCATTGATCCAGGGGGCTTCAATCCTCCACCCTTAGATTAACCGACCTTGGAACCGTCCTTGGGTGTGTGGTGTGGATTTCCACCATGTGTCCTTGCATATGGCGGTTGGAGGGAGGCCAACCGACCTAGGGGTGGTTCGGCCGAACCCCCCTATGGCCAGTGGGCCCTCCTCTGTCCTCCTGAAGGTGGCTCCACTGATCAGGGACCAAGTGGGGGCCTAGTAGGCCCAAAGGTGGTTCGGCCGACCCCCCCCCTGGGGTGTCTGGCCCACCTCGATCTCCCAGGTGCTGGTCCCACTTGTCATGGATGTTGAATGTTGGTTCTGTGGTGGTTGTCACGTTAATCTCCTTTGTGTGGGCCCCTGAATCCTTGTGCTTTGCTTATGAGCCGTTGAGAGAAAGCACAGAGTGATCCAATGGATGGATTGCACTCTAGAGTGCCTCTCTTGGATCATGGCCGAGGGGGAGAGCCAGGTGGGCCCATAGGGTGGTCGACCGACCCCCTATGTGGGTCCCACTGGCTCTCACTTGCTTCATTTATTCATCCCTGCACTCAAACACTCATGTACATGTGGAACTAGTTATTTGATGAACTATGCTCATGATGTGTTTGTTTTATCCCTAATCCAGAGGTTGGTGGCACAATTTTAAGTATAGAAAAGTTAATCATAACTTGTGCCAAGAGCTGCTTCTATCCTAGAAGTATGCATCTACATACATCCACTCATTTCCATCTCCAGATCCACCAAAAATATTTTGCTCCTAATCCGGGAGAGAATAAAAACAAATAAATATTTTCCTATTCCTGTTTTTCTCTGTGAAATAAATGCTCCAGTCACTTTTTCTCTACAAGGATGAGTGCTCAAAAAAAAGATACGAGGAAATAAAAAGGGGCAAGTGCCCGCCAACCTCGAAAAAAATAAAAAGTGAGAAGAGAGGTAAAAATGGACAAGTGTTCGACAGTAGAATTAGGGGTACAAGATACCCACCTGAAAAAAAATATATCAAGCATCTCATTCCCTTCGAAAAGTTTCAAATATGAGAAAAGATATACATTCCATCAAAAGGAGCAAAAGTAGAAATAGACTTTCACATCTGTTGTCACCATCACTACCACCATCATCATCATACACAATTCATTCGCCACACATGCACATCTTGATTTGACTTATTGACCTGTTCCTTTGGATCCACGGTTTGACTATGCAATATATGTCTTGTAAGTATGTATTCGCTATCTCCCACCTATGAGCTCCAGATATTATAAGCATTATTAGAAGTAGGGTGAGAAAGAAGACAATACCACAGTGCCTTATACCACAAATACCACATATCTGAGAGAAGGGCATACACCATCAATGCCTTGGTAAGGATCCAGAAATACTATAAAGGAGAGAGTTGAGAGAGTCATGCTAAGGAACTCTGAGATTTATTTGAAATTTATGAAAACTCCAAAATAGAGGTGAAGTACAGAGCATGAGACATAGTGCTTGACTTGATTATTCTATCTTTCAATTACTCAAGACTCAATTGTTGGTACTAAGCCCCATGGTAAAAGAAGGATAATTCACTCAAATCCGAAGGAGAATTTTATTTTGAATGCATGTGTACTTGTTAGAAAGTAAATTTTGAAGCAACTTTTAATCCATCTGAGTTAGCTGTTTGCTCAGGGACGAGCAAAGGGTAAGCTTGGGGGAGCTTGTTGACGATCGTTAAGTATCAATTTCTATATGTCAACAAGAACTAAAAAGGACTTAATTGAATCACCACCATAGACTTAGGGGGTCCAACTGACAGATTTCCACAAGTTTTGTTGAGTTTATATTTTTACAGGGAGTTATCAGGAAAAGAACCAAAGAAGGTCCACATGTCATGTTTACATAGAGAGAAAGGACCTCCGCACAAACAAGAATACTCAGGAAGACTCTAGAAGGGATTGGACCAAGCCGGAGGCCGAGAGGGCCCACACCCAGGGCGCCCGCCCTAGGGTTTGGGGCGCCCGCCCCCCTCTGGTGGCCAATCATTTTCCACTTCGCGGATCGTGCCTAACCGCCTTTGAGGATGAATCTAAACCACTCATTTAATGTCGGTTTGATCTGACGGTCCACGTTCATTTGAAGGGGCTATATAAGGAAGGCCCTGTCACCCCTGAGGAAAAGGAGAAATCATTATTAGAGTAAGCCATCAAATCTAGGGTTTCATATCTCTCTCTCCACCAGAGAATTAGAATAGCTACTCCCAATTCCTTCAAGTTCTATAGGATTGATTAGATGGATTTAGAGAAGTAGAGCATCGTGCTCTCGATTTCAGATCTTCGTCATAAAGATTGGTATTATCTTGTATCTTTCTCTATGACTTTATTCTTAATATCATTACGTTTCTATTTATTATGTTCTTAGTTTGTTCTAGCTCTATATTTGATATAGTTATGATTGATAATGAGTTTATGTATGAGTTTGCAAAGCGCTTAGCTCTTCCCTCGAGGGAGTTAGGTGGTAGATCACATGTAAGCGTGGTGCTTAGATGCTATTTACCTGCAAATATATCCTATTGGCCGGGTCACGTGGTAGTTCGTGGAAGTGACAGTTCCATTGATTCTTATATAGTCCACCCACCATTGGTAGGACAGGCAGAATTGGTATTGCGGAATAAGTCATGCTATGTTCTGGCTTTCTTTAGTAATATTCCTTATACATAGATGAAGAGTCTTTTATGCTATATATGATCTTATATGTGCTAGAGTAGATTATGACTTAGTAGATTAGAACATACTTAGAAGTTATTCTCTTACTAGTCCGACGTCACCTTACATTTATATGGAGTAGTCTATATCTAATCTCTGTGTTATTTATCTTTGAGCTTACACTTCAATATCTTTATTATTATGGCTTACCCCCTGCCGAAGCAAGTGACTATGTGATTGAGTTTCTCATAAGTAATCATGCTCTGTAAGTCAACCCTTGTTAGTTCATGCCACCAATGTTTTGCTTTTCCTTTAGCAAAATTATAAATAAACGATACCTAGAATTACTTCTTGGTGATGTGCTACAATTGGTAATTTATCTGTGAGTTTGCGGATAGAATAAATATATTTTCTAGAGAGCCTTTACATTCATAAATACCACCGCACATTTCTAGCGTCATGCTGGGGATGACAACTCAGTATTCAAAGTGATGTTAAGAAATGTCAATAATCAGCATCTCCCACTCGATGTAGTTGTCGCGCATCAGCATCGACCACATCAAAGAACTTTCCTTGATGCCGTCGGAGGAGCTCGGGGTGTCGCCCATGGCAATTGGCGGCGGCTGTCGTCGGGGTATGATGCGTTTCTTCCTCGCTGGCTCTCTCGCTGGGCTCACAGTCCCACTGTATTGCATACACTCGCTCTGATACCAGAATGATGGAACCAATCTCCGGCGAGGAGCTCGGCACGTCGTGGCACCGGCCGGTGGTGACCACGGTGACTAGAACCCTACAAACGGCGTGAGCTCTAAAACCAGAGAAAGCGGACGGTTTTCACTGCAAATGGCGCAGCTTGTTGATGCATTGTTTGTTCAACTATATTGGGCTCTGATCCATGAACCCCCGCCACGACGTGCCATTGCACGGTACGCCTTATCTTATGGCGTCCGTGCGACATGCACGGTGCGAACGCCATGGCGGAGCATGCCCTCCTGAGGCGGTCAAGGCGTAGTATGTGCAGCCTCCGTACTGCCCTCGATTCTACGCAATTACAAACATGCTTACAACTGAAATAAACATCTCTAACATGCAACTAAGATGGATACAATATTCTGTCACGATTACAGGTGACTCTGTCAACAAACTTTTCACTTATTTCCACTTAAAATTCAATTTAATCGGAAATAAACACATTAGCAGCTAAGCTAAAAAAAATTACTCCTAACACTCCATTGGCTCTAAATTATAAGACGTTTTGACATTCTAAATAGTGTATATATAAATCTAACAAAAGTTATATATTTAGAATGAAGGGAGTTTTTAATTTAACTCACTGATGCCCCATGGTTAGTGAAGGACTTAGCCTGCTTGACGCAAGTGTACTGCAATCGTTTTCATGGTATACTTCCACACAAAAGACTTCTTAAGATGAGCAAAATTGATTTTTAAGAAAGATTTTTGAAACCAATAGTACGCTACCAATTACAGAAATAAGATATTTTCAGAGATAATTTTAGAAATGCTTGTAACACAAAAGTCAATTTCATATTCAACAAGACAAGCATTTCCCCTATATAAGGAGGCCGCAGGAACTCAAGTGAAACACCAACAGCATAGGCAAACCAATTGTTGTAAAGCGGCTCAGCAGCTTAATTTTGAGGCGAGCTTGAAGCCTTGGAGTGGTGGTTGCCAGAGCAGTACGTCATGGGGTCGCAGCCGCCGGTGGAGGGGGAGAGGCGCCATCCCCAGCCGCCGCCGCACGTGGTGATGGTCCCGTACCCAGCGCAGGGCCACGTCACGCCGATGCTGCAGCTGGCCAAGCTACTCCACACACGCGGCTTCCACGTCACTTTCGTCAACAACGAGTTCAACCACCGCCGCCACCTGCGCGCGCGGGGGCCGGGCGCGCTGGACGGCGCGCCGGGGTTCCGCTTCGCCGCCATCGACGACGGCCTTCCACGCTCCGACGCCGACGCCACGCAGGACGTCCCGCGCTCTGCTACTCCACCATGACCACCTGCCTGCCCCGGTTCAAGGAACTCGTCGCCAGGACCAACGCCGAGGGTCGGCCCGCCGTGACGTGCGTCGTCGCCGACAGCATCATGACCTTCGCGCTCCGCGGAGCGCGGGAGCTCGGCCTCCGCTGCGCCACGCTCTGGACCGCCAGCGCCTGCGGCTTCATCGGCTACTACTACTACCGCCACCTCGTGGAGCGGGGCATCGTCCCGCTCCAGAACGAGGCGCAGCTCACCGACGGGCACCTAGACACCACCGTCGTCGACTGGATCCCCATCCCCGGCGTTCCCAAGGACCTGCAGCTCCGGGACTTCCCGAGCTTCGTGCGCACCACGGACCCGGACGACGTCATGCTCAACTTCTTCATCCACGAGGTGGCGGGGATGTCGCAGGCGTCGGCGGTGGTCATCAACACCTTCGACGACCTCGACGCCACGCTGCTCCACGCCATGGCGAAGCTCCTGTCGCGGCCCATCTACACCGTGGGCCCGCTCCCACTGACGGTGCGAAACAACGTCCCCGCGGACAGCCCCGTCGCGGCCATCGGGTCCAACCTGTGGAAGGAGCAGGAGGCGCCGCTCCGGTGGCTCGACGGCCGCGCGCCGTGCTCGGTCGTGTACATCAACTTCGGGAGCATCACGGTGATGTCCAACGAGCAGCTGGCCGAGTTCGCGTGTGGGCTGGCCAACACCGGCTACGCGTTCCTGTGGAACGTGCGCCCGGACCTCGTCAAGGGCGGTGGCGGCGACGCTGCTGCTGGCGCCGGGCTGCCACCGGAGTTCCTGGCCGCGACGGAGGGACGGAGCATGCTGTCGACGTGGTGCCCGCAGGTGGCGGTGCTGGAGCACGAGGCCGTGGGCGTGTTCTTGACGCACTCCGGGTGGAACTCCACACTAGAGAGCATCTGCGGCGGCGTGCCCATGGTGTGCTGGCCCTTCTTCGCCGAGCAGCAGACCAACTGCCGGTACAAGCGCACCGAGTGGGGCATCGGGATGGAGATTGGCAATGACGTCCGGCGGGCCGAGGTGGAGGCGCTCATACGGGAGGCCATGGAGGGGGAGAAAGGGCGGGAGATGCGCCGGCGCGTGAAGGAGCTCAAGGAGAGCGCCGCGACCGCGGCAAGGCCCGACGGACGATCTATGCGCAACGTGGACAGGCTCATCGACGAGGTCCTCCTAGCTTGATCGAGCATTCAACATCCTCCTGTCATCCTGTGGCTCTGCGGGCGCCGGGCGGCTTGCTCCCCTCCGATCCTAAGATATCATATCCTAGTTTCAATGTGAGAGTGACAACTTTTCGTTAGACGGGGAGACGGGGGAGTATATCTATCGTAGTTGGTGGTCATTGACAAAGTACTTAAGCTAAATGTGGCAAGAGATCTCTGTAGTAACTAAATTTGGTAAGCGAGATCTGTAGTATGCAAGATCTTATATTATAAAATTAAAAATATGGCATCACTACTAGAGGAATGCTCTTTAGTCCCGGTTGGGAAGAGCCTTTAGTCCTCCCCTTTAGCCCCGGTTTGTCATAACCCGAACTAAAAGTCCTCCCAGCATAAAAAAAAATAAAGTCTCACACCATTGTGTCCCCTGAGATTCGAACACAAGACCTCATGCACTGCCTTGCGCATAACAATGAATGAGACGTTTTCCTTTTGAACCAACCCATCAAGGAACCTTTAGTCTCAATTCGTAACATCAACCGGGACTAAAGGACCTACTTTTAGTCCGGGTTGGTGTTACGAATCAGGACTAAAGGAAACTTTTAGTCCAGGTTGGTGTTACCAACCGGTTATTAGTTCCGGACACAAAATTTGCCGAAATTATTGTATATTTTAGACATCGACCAAAGACATATTCTCTAGTAGTGCACTATTGTTCAGTTTAGGGTCTGTTTACATATATGAACTACTTAGTTGATAGTTAGCTAAAAATTAGCTCTAGTACATCTAACTACGGGAGCTAATAGGTGTACTAATTTTTAGTCTCTACTTTTTTTAACCTAAACTACAAGGAATCGTGTGTGCTCAAAATGTATACCAAAATATAAAGTATTCTAAGTTTTTAGGTCGTTTCTATCCTGTGTATAGCATCACAATTGTGCGTGCACTATCACCTATAGCCGACAATTGTGCTTGTATTCATGGAGACATACATGATGTCAATTGAATGTCCTAAGCCATGCTAAGCCAACAACAAAGGAGAAATGGTCAGATGAAACTTAGTTTGCTCCTATCTCATTCTCTCTTCAAAGTTGGTTGTAACCTCTTTGAGATCCTTGCATTGGAACTCGACATTTACCTTTCTTGCTCGGCATGAAGCACTCCACCTTATCCTTGGGGTTGCTCACGTACTAAGTCGTTCGCATACGAACCAGAAGTGTATAATGACAACCAAGGATTTGGCTAAACCAGCGTTAAGATGACTTTACCCTTTATTCAGCCCTTAGTAGACTAGGCAGCCTCATGTGCATCGCCCTTTTTCTATCCAAGAGGGAGAAGTTGGCCTCGAACTTCTTGATATCCTCCTGCTAGTTCACATGGCTGTCAACGCAGCTACACATAAGGAATCAACATCAAACACGTTAAAGGAGTTTGCTGAGGACAGTGCCGATGCATAGCAAATAAGCACACATCAGACTTCATCCAGTCGATGCCACAACTGCAATACATCATCGTGTGTAGTGTCTAATAGGGCCAACAACTTTCATGACTCATCTTCCATAATGTTGTCTCACAATCGCCAAGGAGAGACGTACGTTATAAAGTCTGACTCAGCCCCGAAGGTGCCTTCAGATCCTATGATGAAAATTTACTCTATCTGCCAACCAACATAAACGTAGTTAACCCAAGTTTGAGGGCTTAGAACCATAATATACCAGTCGTGTTCGACACACATTTGGAAGTTTGTAACGCTAGAGTTGGTGGTTAGAAATATGAGTTAATGATTGTCAACATTGACCTACGCTAGGTAAATTGTGTATGCATCGATTGATAAGTTGAGAGAGGACAAGGGCATGCCATGCGCGTGATGCCGCTCAGCTTGGCGAGGCATGGCGTGGCTATGATTGTGATCGTGCACTAGCCCGTCATGCATGACATGATGTGGTGCATGGCGGGTTGGTTTTGCCACTTGGGCTATTCAATGATAGGACTGCTTCTAGACTTCTGATCGATCTTTCGTACTCAAAGGTCCAGATATGTCTCTGATCCATTCTATGAGAGCGGGCAAGATATATAAGTGGAATGTCCTTGCAACCAGACCATTCTTCTTGTGAATATAGATCCACGCTCCTGCTGCAACCAGAGAATTCACGTCCTAGTCCTAGTTCCCACACGCATAGAAATATGGGGAGTAGGCCTCCGAAAGCGGCATCATTCTTGGGTTCATTTGCTCAGGTGAAAACCTACAATCAGTTCTGAGTTTCTCCTACGTGACTGCTCAATCTTCTTCGTGCTACTTCCCGACGGCTTGGCGACTTCTTCCAAATTAAAAGAGGTGGTGATTAGCACTGTAACCTTTGTGCATGACATCAAGTGAGGATCTCCTAGACTCCCCGTCTTTTGTTCTTTAAGAAAGATAGGGCATGAAAAAGGAGTAGACAGGGGCACGCAGCCACCGCTACGGTCGCCGCCACCTCCGCCACAGTCTTTCGTCATCCACCACCGTTGGTCCCCCCTCCACCCCGGTCATCTCGTCGGGGGCTGAAGGAAGTGAGGACTCATTTATTTCAATAAGTTTTTCTAGTAGATTGAGTCGTTAGGGTTAATCTTTCTATGCCAAAATTATTGGTATTGGAGTTTTATCTCCTTCTCCTCCTCTCCGGCAATAATAAAGAAGAAGGATGGAATCGTCTTTTCCATGATGGTTTCGTTGAAGACGAGGACGATAACTTTGGCGTCACCATCTTCATCTATATGACGACATGAAGATTTTTTTTCCAGACGGCGACATCAAGGTTGAGATAGTGTCACCGCCATAGAATAATTTTCTCCAGACTTTTCTTTGTTTTATTGTGGTTAGATCTGGTCATGATGAAAGACTAGGGATAATAATCTTTATATCCATCTTTCTCATTCTTAGGTGGTAAAAAGAAGAATAAGGAAGACACCAGAAAGAAGAAAAATTCCTCAATTCCACCTACATAAATGTTGGTCTGTCGTCCGTTGAGCAATTGTTCCAGGCTATTTGCCGAGTGTTTGCTTGTGTGGTCATCCAAATTACAAATCAATTAACAGGTTAGATTTTGAGTTGTGCTATTTACATTGTGGGTACTGGTTTTATATTGCAGAATACTTGTAACGTATTGGCGTACTTAGGTTTCATATAATATAATTTTTCTTTTATCGCAAAAAAAAATAGACATCAAGTGAGACGACTACTCAAACAAACATTATACTAGTGGAAATGGCTCTGATGCCTCTGGATATGCTATTGTAGTGACCCGCTTTCTATTTTTCGTGTTTGAATCCATGATTAATATGATGCTCTATAAATTTATTTTGCGACTAGATCACACATGCACTACTGATAATATTTTTCTAGATTAAATTAGTATTGAAATTTCCCAAATTTCTAACAAACTATATCATATTGATGTAATTTTTGCATATGAATATAAAAAACTTCTTTTATGTAAAAACACGAGTGATTATCGTTTTTTTTTTGTCGAGGCATAATAAAAGAAATATTGACAAATAGACACATGCATGTGGAGGCATCAAATGCAGCTGAACATGAACGGGACAATTGCTAATTTCCAAGTTCCTTCGGTACCCTACAAGCAAGCTGTGTGAATAATTGGTGAATCTGGTTGCCTGAAACTGTCGATTAGGCAGCGCATCCTAGGCCCTAGGAGTGTGTCTGTAATCGAAAAATACAAAGAGGTCCCAATCATCTCAGCAGTGTTCTGGTCCAGCTGCCGCCGTGCTAGAGCTCGCGGGTCATCGCACGGGGAAAGGACAAGCAGGCACTGGCCGAACTGCCGGTGGCGGATGGGACGGGGCGGCGGGCGATCGGAATATCGGATGAATGCGATCGAGATCATATCAGAGCAAGAGAAAATGCATTCATCCACTTGCTTGGAGCCAAAGGGGATTCGCTGTAGCAAACTATTCGTCTCGGATGCCATCGTCGCGTCTCCGTCGGCGGAAACTCTTCGTCCGCCGGCGGGGTCACGGCAGCAGCCAGCAGGTCAATGCGTGCGGCCTGACCATACGGGGCAAAGTAGTATGCAAGCCTGCACGTGGAATACCTCAGAATATATGGAAACGAAACAAGAAAACTAATTTAGAAAAAAAATATTTGCTCCGTAGAAAATAAGCAAGCATGCCGTACTTGGCAAAGTGGGCTTATGGAGTCACAGGCATCTCCAAGAGTTTGACAAAATTACTTGATATTCATGTAAATTTGGTAAAATAAGAAAAATTTGTGTCTAATAGTTTGATAAATCAACTTGGTATTTATGAGAACTTGACATCCATCGGTCTCGCACACGCAAATATACGTGTGTGGACTTCACTGACTGGGAAGATTGCGTCCGCTGAACTGTGGAGCTGCCCGTCCAGCTGATCCATATGCTTGTTCCATGGATTGGACTGGGAAGAATTTGTGTTGATCCATGCTGCTCCCGTATTGGACGAGCAGGTTGCCTGCTACCTGTTGCTGCTATGTGGTGGTCGGCAGGCCACCTGTGCGTTTGATTTGACAGTAAAGAGATGGGCGGCATAGGTAGGAGGAGATGACCTGCTGGAGGAGGATGTGTGCGGCAGAGGGAGGAGGAGATGGCCGGCTACAAGGTATGACGCGGTGGCGGCGTCCTTCGCGGGCGAGAGGAGATGTGTCGTGAGAAAACTGTTGCGCTCGATCAAAAAAAAAAAAAAAGCTTGTGGGCCTTTTTTTTTTTTCTTGTGACAAGTTAAAAATAGCAAACTCGTGAAGAGAGACTCTTTTTTTACTCGACATATTATTTTAAAGTTGGTAAAGCATAAGATTTGCTAAATAAAAGATAGTAAATTCTTAGAGATGCTCTAGTCCCCAAATCCTGAGATTGGAGGGCTATGGAAACAACAGATTCATGGATGATAAATTAGCGACGCTAGGTAGTCAAACTTAGTCCAGTCTCCAGTACCCTGTACCCCCTAAAGTTGGCAGCTTAAGATGTTTTTATTATTATGTACTTCCTTCAACCTAAATTCAAATATAAGACGATTAGTTTTTTTTCAAACCAAGTTTAATACTTGTCCTGTTCAAAAATTTATATAAAATATCACTTTTTAAGAATGGCTTAAATTCGACTATGTTTGTATAGTTTTTTTTTTAATAAAACAAGTGATCAAATTTAGAGTAAAAAAATCAAACATTTTGTAATTTGGGATGGAGAAAGTACGCCCTACTTCCCCCGTATCTTTCACTTTGCTGAACATGAATTGTGAAATCATTTCAATCTATGGGTAACCTTCAGCGTTTCAGCCAAACACAAAAGAGATTACAGCGTCTAGAAACCACAGATCTAATGCATCTTCATTATCAGCAGTGGAGAGGAGAAATATAAGCATACTGGAGGTTTGAATAACTACTTTTTTTCTGAATTATTTGGCAAGCCATCGAGATCTGTTTATGCAAATTGCCAACATGTTTATCAATGTCAATGTACATGAAGAGGTGACCAAGTTCCTAATTTGTGCTTAGATATGCTACTATCCGGAATCTGTTACCAGAAGCATGAAAAATAAATCCTGCTCTGGTTTTAAGTTGTAAAGGTCTAATCACCTCAATAACAACAAAATCATCAAACAAACTTGGGGAATGAAGGTCAACACAAAGTTTTGTATTCAAATCTAGCAAAATCCTAATGCAACAAAGTCTTTCCCTTCTAAGAGTTGTATATGAATTCCTCTTGTCAAAATCCTATAGTTTAAGGGTCTAAGGGGCATACATAATGAATTTACAGGGAGATTCTAGGGTTGTGGCTAAGCAAAGGGCTGATATGGTTGATCCTGCAGAGCAAAGGGCCTACCCAGAAGTTGAGGCTACACGTATTGCTCTGACCAGGCAACCACGTACAATGCAATGTTCTTCAATTATGTCTACCTGGATAAGAGGTTAGTTTCTCACAGCTCACAATCCACAGATACAGCACAGGAGGGTGAGACAATTATTGTAATATTAGGCCAATGTTAGTTCATAACCTAACCTTTCGTTGGAGACCAGCTGGTGGACACGATAATCTTTTCTTTCAAAGAAAATACATAGAAATTGCCACCCAATTTGCAGACAGAAAATAAACTAAGTCTCTTCAGTTGATTTCTTATATATGAGCGAAATACTATAGCGATGTCCTACTGAGGAAGCTCACATACACATCACAGAATCAGGGTTTCCTTTATATACTACTAAAGAGCACAATCTTCATTGCACTACGAGGCAGAAAGCTAAGCAGGTTAAACATATAACTAAAGCTAAGCACGTGGATTGTATTAAACTTGGTAAGCGCAGATTTAAGCATAACAATAAAACAAACTGGACTTTCGTAAGCGCAGATAAAATTTATGTATGCTCTCTAATACCACCATCTATCTACCTCCATGAGATTCTTGATGATAAATGTGCACTGAACTCACATGTGCAGGACACCAGGTAAATGCTGATACAAAGATCGTCTTAACAAACAAACATTGAAATCTTCCCCGACAGACAGACAATGAGTCAAACGAACCCCGTTATTTCCCATGTGAGGCAATGAAGTCACAATCTCCAATCCTGACAAGCTAAGATACACAAACACAACCACACAACAAATAACAAGTTCAGAGCAGAAATCACTTCAATATTCATGAATTCACCGAAATGGCGATGAAGTTCTCACCAAACAACATCAAGAGGACATGAATTGGCCAATCTTAGAGTAAAAAAGTCAAACATCTTATAATTTAGGATGGAGGAAGTACGCCCTACATCCCCTCGTATCTTTCACTTTGCTGAACATGAATTGTGAAATCATTTCAATCTATGGGTGGCCTTCAGCGGTTCAGCCAAAAGAGATTACAGCATCTGGAAACCACAGATCTAATGCATCTTCATGTACATTCATATCAGCAGTGGAGCGGAGAAATATAAGCATGCTGGAGGTTTGAATAACTACTTTTTTCTGAATTGTTTGGTGATCCGTCAAGATCTGTTTATGCAAATTGCCTTTGGTGCTGAACAGGTTTATCAATGTCAATGTACATGAAGAGGTGACCAAGTTCCTTATTTGTGCTTAGATATGCTACTATCCTAAATCTGTTACCGGAAGCATGAAAAATAAATCCTGCCCCGGTTTTTAGTTGTAAAGGTCTAATCACCTCAATAAGAACAAAATCATCGAACAAACTTGGGGAATGAAGGTCAACACAAAGTTTTGTTTTGAAATCTAGCAAAATCCTAATGCAACAAAGTCTTCCCCTTCTAAGAATTGTATATGAATTCCTCTTTTCAAAATCCTATAGTTTAAGGGTCTAAGGGGCATACATCATGGATTTACAGGGAGATTCTAGAGTTCTCAGTGCTGCTATGGTTGTTGATCCTGCAGAGCAAAGGGTCTACCCAGAAGTTGAGGCTACCCATATTGCTCCGACCAGGCAACCACATACAATGCAATGTTCTTTAACTATGTCTAGCTTGATAAGAGGTTAGTTTCTCACAGCCCACAATCCACAGATACAGCACGGGAGGGTGAGACAATTATTGTAATATTAGGCCAATGTTAGTTCACAAGTCACAACCTAACCTTTTTATTGGAGACCAGCTGGTGGACACGATAATCTTTTTTTTCTAAGAAAATATATAGAAATTACCATCCAATTTGCAGACAGAAAATAAACTAAGTCTCTTCAGTTGATTTCTTGTAAATATATATGAGCGAAATACTATAGCGATGTCCTACTGAGGAAGCTAACATACACATCACAGAGTCAGGGTTTCCTTTATATACTACTAAAGAGCACAATCTTCATTGCACTACAAGGCAGAAAGCTAAGCAGGTTAAACATATACACATCACAGATTGTAATGAAGAGTACATATAACTAAATTTTAACATGCTTAAATCGTATAAGTACTCTTTGACAGCTTTCACAACAGCTAGAGCCAGCCAAACCCACCCCAAAGGCAACAACGAGAGGTAGAATCACATCCCTTAATCCTATCAAGGTAATCACAACAGTTACTAAGCTTCATGACAGGAATTACTTTCAAATACATACATTTATTCAAACAGAGACAAAATTATCAAAAGGTAGTACCACGAAGGGGCTAAATTGTATCACCTAATCCTCACAACTGTTCAACAGCATACCAATTCACTCAGCAAAGACCATTTGTGCTTGGATCAACTGAAGCTAGGATAGGGTAAGGAAAGATAAAGGAGCAAGAATTGCTGGATGAACGGCGGAGTGGATCTAAATTCTCACTATAGCTTGCTGTGCTTCACAGGAGTCAAATTAAAAGGATGGGCACATGCCAATACCACAAAGACCAGGTGGATAAAATTTGACAGATTTTTATGTACTTCCTAGGCTAGACCCTGTTTGTTTTAGCTTGGAAGCTTCCACATTGTAGATTGTTACAGATTGTTGCAAGCTTGGGGGAAGCAAATTGTTGGATTGTAACAATCTGGCCTATGGATTGTTGCAATCTGAGACCTATTCGTTTCAGCTTGTAAGTTACACTCTGAACGCTAAAATAAACTGGACTTTAGTAAGCACAAATAAAATTTATGTATGCTCTCTAATACCACCAACTATCTACCTCCTTGAGATTCTTGATGATAAATGTGCACTGAATTCACATGTGCAGGACACCAGGTAAATCCTGATACAAAGATCGTCTTAACAAACAAACATTGAAATCTTCCCCCACAGACAGACAATGAGCCAAACGAACCCCATTATTTACCATCTGAGGCAATGAAGTCACAATCTCCAATCCTGACAAGCTAAGATACACAAACACAACCACACAACAAATAACAAGTTCAGAGCAGAAACCACTTTAATAATCATGAATTCACCGAAATGGCAATGAAGTTCTCACCAAACAACATCAAGAGGAGGTGAATTGTATCATCGAATCCTCATAACTGTCAACTGTGCAACAGCATACCACGTTTATTCAACCAAGGCCATAGAGTGCCCAGATAAGTACTGAAGCTAACACGAGGTCAGGAAAGAAAAAGGCATAATAACGCTTGCGAAAAGAGAGACGGAGTGGAGCTGGATCCTCACTACAGCTTGTACTTGTAGCGGGCGACCTCGGCGTCGTTGGGGAAGAATCCCATTAGGCGGCCGGCGGAGTTCTGGTAGGCGTACATGAACCCTCCCATGACCCCGATGAGCCCGCCCGTGACCATCGACGGGCCCCGGATCCCCGGCTTGATCCCTGCAAGACAAGCAAGGGTCTGAGCTACCGATGGGGGTGAATTAATAGATAAGGTTTGGGAGGAGAATCTAGGAGAGGGAGGCGAACCGGAGAGGTAGCCAACGGTGACGGAGACGGCGGAGATGGTGGAGAGGCGCATGTAGTCGAGCGCGGAGAAGTTGCCGACCACCTTGGTGAAGGCCGGGTTCCGGTCCAACACCGGGTACTCCGGCTTCGTCGACGCGGTGATGTCCGTATTCATCGCGTGCAGCAGGGCTCGGATCCCTCCGGTGATGCTGGCTGCGGCGGCGGCGGAGACGGCAGATTTGGTCGCGAGGAGGAGCTCGATGGGAGGGTTGTGGCCTACGGATAGCCGGATAGGTCCTTCGCAGCTCAGTGCTCAGTGGTAGAAGTTGTGGGCCTCAGGAAATAAGCCGAAACAGGCCCATCATTTCAGTAAGCAGGAAAAAGTCTACTTTCCCTCCTCTAACTATTGCAAAAGTCTAATTTTTATCCTTTAACTGCAAAACCAGATATCTAGCATCCCCCAACTACGAAAACCGTTTAATTTACCTCCTCGGTTGTTTTGCTTGTGGTTTTGAGTGATGTGGCAAGGTGGGCCCACAGAGGATGAGAGAGAGAGCACTAGTAGGGGACTAGATTGCTTGGGCGTAGGCACATTTTGCCGCTGCCGTTGCGAGCCGAGTCATGGGCACGGCCGGGTTGCCGCCGCCCCAGCCCAGTCAGTGCCGGCCACCACTGTCGACTCGTCCTTGTGCGCGAACTCGTCGACGACGTTGCGGTCCTCGTAGTCCTCGTCATCCGGCTTCATCCGCAGCATGGCGATCTTGGACGCTGCGCGGCGGAGGCCCTCCACGCTCTAGTCGTCGCCGGGCATCACGCTGGTGGCCAGTGCGCGGAGCCGCTGCTCATCCACGTGGTGGTCCGCCTCTTCGTCCTCTGACGTTGCTCGGCAGCGTCCGCTACGGCTACGGCGTGCCCCCACCTGATGCCAGCACCGCGGCACGCGCGTGTTCGAAGAAGAGTACCTGTACCATCACACGTAGCGGAACTTGTTCTGCACCACCAGTCCACCACGAGCACTTGCACCTTCTACGAAAGCTTCTAGCGGTTGCTTGCCTCCATAGCGCTGAAGAGATCACACATGCTGTGTCAAAGCGAGAGCAAGCAAAGAATTTTGATTGTGAAAACTATACATCCAAATATGTTGGCTTCGTTCTAAACCACAGGTGTGTGTTTCGTTAGCATTGCGAAATCCCAATCATTGTGCTCATCCATCAGCTACAAGTGTGGTCAACCTCTGCTCAAATTTCAGATCTCGCATGATAGCGACGAGATGAGCTCCGCCTTGGACGCGCTCAGGATGTTGGCAGCCTTGAGGAGCTTGAGCAGAGCAGGCTGACGATGAGCGCAGCCACGACATCGACGCAGCGGGACGTGAGGTACAGGTCCTCGCAGAGTGGGGTGTAGTGGCGCGTGAAGTGGAGCATGTCCAGCGCGTCCTTCCAGCCGCGGAAGAGGCACGAGGCAAGGAACGCGTCCAGCTTTGGCGGTGAGGTTGCCCTTGTCGGCGGCCTCGGACATCTCGAGGTGCGCCGCCGCGCACCGGAGCGGGACGAGGTTGCGTGCGCTCTCCGTGATGGTGATGCCGTAGCAGAACTCGATGCCAGGTCGCGACCGTCGATTGGCGCGGGGGCAGCGGCGACCCAGCCGCGCCGTTCCCGTGGCCTAGCTTGGTAATGGAAGCTGCAGCGACAATGAGCCCCGGCACCTACCGGTGCTCTCTCTCTCTTCCTCTGTGGGCCCACCTTGCCACGTCATTCAAAACCACTAGCAAAACATCTGAGGGAGGTAAATTAAACAGTTTTCATAGTTGGAGGAGTCTAGATCTCCGGTTTTGCAGTTGGGGGATGGAAATCAGACTTTTGCGATAGTTGAAGGAGGTAAAGTAGACTTTTTCCAAGCAAGAAACGGGCCAAATCCATCCTTATAGATTGACGTAGGAACCGGCCCATGAATAAGTATGGACTTTCATGGGCTAGATCCCTGATGACCGTAAATGGTCTGGTCTCACAACTTCCGTCGATGGGCTAGACTGGTCACCCTTGTTAATGACGTAAGAGGCCCACAGTAAGATAAAGCCCGGTCCATGACAGGATCTTCGGAGTTTCCAAAGCCATCCTCGCCTCGCTTTCTCCGCCCTCCTCACTTGCTTTCCACCCCCATATACCCAACCAGCCAAAGCCCCCCGTCCTGGTCTCATCGCCTCGGCCTCCGACCTCGAGCACTCCTCTCCTCCAATGGCGACGGCCCCCGCACCCCTCTCGCTCTCCGCCTCCACCCTGCCCGCGCGGCTCCGTGCCGGAGCAGTGCCGGCGGGCACGCGCTGGAGGCAGCCGCGGCGCGGGCGGATGGTAGTGCGCGCCAAGATCCGGGAGATCTTCATGCCGGCGCTGAGCTCCACCATGACGGAGGGCAAGATTGTCTCCTGGTCCGCTGGAGAGGGCGACCGCGTCTCCAAGGGCGACGCCGTCGTGGTCGTCGAGTCCGACAAGGCCGACATGGACGTCGAGACCTTCCACGACGGCATCGTGGCGGCGGTCCTCGTCCAAGCCGGCGAGTCCGCGCCGGTGGGGGCCCCCATCGCCCTGCTCGCGGAGTCGGAGGAGGAGGTGCCGCTCGCGCTCGCCAAGGCTCAGGAGCTCTCCAACGGGCAGCCGCAGCAGGCGCCTCCTGCTCCGGCGGAGGATGCCGCAGCGGAGCCGCCCCCTCCTCCGGCTCCGGCGACTGCTCCCGAGCCGGTGGCAGCGGGGACGAAGGGCATCGCCAGCCCGCACGCTAAGAAGCTGGCTAAGCAGCACAGGGTGGACCTTGCCAAGGTGACTGGCACCGGGCCGTACGGTCGAATTACGCCGGCAGATATTGAGGCGGCTGCCGGAATCCAGCCGAAGTCAAAGCCCGCTCCTCCTGCTGCTGCTGCTGCGCCACCACCTGTAGCTGCGCCTTCAGTGGGTGCGATCCCTCAGGCGGCAGTGCTACCTCCAGTTCCTGGCGCGACTGTTGTCCCATTCACTACTATGCAGGCTGCAGTGAGCAAGAACATGGTGGAGAGCCTGGCAGTGCCAGCATTCCGCGTTGGATATCCCATTGTAACCGATAAGCTCGATGAGCTGTATGAAAAGGTGAGAATTTGAAGCAGGCCTTGACTGCACTTGAAGCTCCTTTGTTTTTCTTAGCCTGCTTCTTGATTACAATTAGACTGGTTTGATTTTGACAGGTTAAGCCAAAGGGAGTGACAATGACAGTGCTCCTGGCGAAGGCTGCAGCCATGGCTCTTGCGCAGCACCCGGTTGTCAATGCTAGCTGCAGGGATGGAAAGAGCTTCACATACAACAGTAACATCAACATTGCAGTGGCTGTGGCAATTGATGGTGGCCTTATTACACCCGTGCTTCAGGATGCTGACAAGGTACATACTATCTTTGTGATAAATTTGGCATCACTTTGGATTTTAGCAGACACAAGTTCACCAAACAGCTTGTTCAATGTTACACTGTAGCTGGATATATATTTGCTCTCACAAAATTGGAAGGATCTAGTCAAGAAAGCACGTGCAAAACAGCTCCAACCAAATGAGTACAGCTCTGGTATGGAACTCGTGGCATTGCATAGTATATTAGATTTCCTTTGCAAATTTGATGTGGACATGCTTACCTGAAGATTTTGTTATTTGCAGGGACTTTTACACTGTCCAACCTGGGTATGTTTGGTGTAGATCGGTTTGATGCGATCCTTCCGCCTGGACAGGTGGGCTGAATTCCCTTTCGTCCTATTCTATATAGATCGTAATATGTATGCTTCACTTATGTATGAGGGTTAATATTTGAGTTCAATGAGTGCAGGGAGCTATTATGGCGGTTGGAGCCTCCAAACCTACAGTCGTGGCTGATAAAGATGGTTTCTTTAGCGTCAAGAGCAAGATGCTGGTTAGTTATGCACCTAATTGTTTAAGACATCTGTTGTTTGTGTATAATGTTTCAGTATGGTGAAATGTGAATAGTTCTACCTCTTGCTAGTTTTAAAATATATTCATGACATGTAGTTGTTATGTTGAAGAGTTTTTCAGAAATATCAATTGAAGTGTGTTTCATGGTTTAATTCCATGAGTTAATTACCATGATAAGATGCCCAATAGTATTGCATAATTACAGTTATTGTCTATATAACTACTCATTATGTTTCAGAGTGTAGGTTGTTCTAGTTTTTCCCTAAGTGAAACTTCTCTGCCTCTGACAAAATTTATATAAAAAAATGTACTAACATCTACAACATCAATTTAGTTTCATTAAATCCACCATGGAATATGTATTGATAATGCATTTATTTGATATTGTAGATGTTAATATACTTTTCTGTAAGCTTGGTCATAGCTGGAGAAGTTCCACATAAGACAATACTAAATGACTTACATTTTGAAACAGAGGGAGTAGATGTTATTCTATGGTTCTGTCTAAATCATAGAAATAGATTTGATGGCCTAAAATGAGTAATTTTGCAATGGAAAATATACAATTCATCGGTATCAAGCACCACAACTTATACCTGACTAGTCATCAAAATCCGTTTGAGTTGTGTATGTTGTTGGTTTTATTGTGTGGATGTATCACTGGTTCTGCCAGTTAGTAGTTAGGACCTCTTTGGTTGGTTGCCACTTGGAATGTGTCAGCAATAGTTCTTGTGTTGAACAGATTGTTCAGGACAATACTGGCAATAGTTCGCCAGAAACAGTGCCTATGGCATAGTGGACATAGAATATGAAATTACAGCATCAGGGGTTTTGTATTTAACTAAGCTGTTTCAACATTTCTTTTTGTAGGTCAATGTCACTGCTGATCACAGGATTGTATATGGTGCTGATTTGGCAGCATTCCTACAAACTTTTGCAAAGATTGTTGAGGATCCTGAGAGCTTAACTTTGTAAGATCTCTTGAAGAGTTATGATCATATCTATATGCCCATAAGTAGTCTGATTGCATTTGGAGTATTGTTGATCTCCAATTTTTGTATCTTTGAGCATTCAACAGAATTTGTCTGATCTTTTTGTACCGGTTCCTATCTCTCAATGTTATGGGTCTTGTTGGAGAGACTATACTGTTGATATTATGGAATTGTTGGAGAGCAATAAGTTATAAACTGTAGAATAGTTCTGCAGATTTATCTCTAAAATATGGTATTATATCCCTTTTTCATTTATCTTCTTGGAATTATATTTTCTTGAAATTTGTAAAATGGTAGGGATCCTATGTTCCTTGAATATATCTTGGGAAAAATTCTTGTTGCCCTTAGACTGGCATGTAAATTGACTTGAACTGTTTTGAAGTGTACTGGTGCAGTGGCCTTCTGGCATGCTTTCTTTGAAGTTTGAAATTTTTGAAAGCTTATTAGCAAAACGAAAACATACAAGAGTACGGTTTGGCAGTCACCAGTAGCTACAGGACTATATAGGACCCTCCAAAACAATAACATGATCAGCATTAAGTTGAGACTAGTGAGTACATTCAACAAATCGAAAACCGTTGCAATCTAAACACACCATCATTCTAATACAATTCTGCACGTGTACAAACTCTCCGTAACTGATACAAACCCATCTCAAGCTAATAACTATACACACAGTCACACAAAAAAGTTAATTTGTTAATGTCCGACTGGATAATGTAAGTCTGATCATGAACGTATTCACCTGAGCGGAAGGACTATGTTCAGAGGTTGAATGTGCTTTGAACTCCTCATGTCTCGGCACACCCTATCTAGCAAACCAAGAAAATCTCTCATGATGACAAATATATGGAGGTGGTTGGACTCATTCTTGCCAACCTCTCCATGATAATACTCTGTGAGTTCTCTGACCTGCTGAAGGACCTCGGCTTCATCAACCTTGAGTTCCTGCATGGTATTCTCTGCATGAGTTTGGAATGATCTCATGCACTGCAGGAAGTTCTGATTCCTGTCATTGCAGGTAAGCTCCTTCCCGACAAGCCTTATCAGTTGAGCCAGTCCATATGATAGATTTGAAATTGAGCTTTTCAAGGTATCTAAATCTATACTTGCTACCTTCTTGACATTGCCAAGCTCATTACTTAACTCTGCAACAAACTCTGTACCCATTTCCAAATACTCTTCTCTTTCTGCCAGTGTGGCTTTAAAGGATCCAGAAGTTCCACTGTGCTTATCTGAAGCTTTTGATCCTTGTAATCGCTCCATCTCTTGGACAACAAAATGCAGGAGAGTTGTCTTCCCATCAGCTCCACGTATATCTGACAATTTCAGCAGTGCATCAAGTCTGAAAGCACTTGCCCCTCCTCTTATAGTTCCAACATTCATTCTGTTTCCTGTCTTGAGTACCGCTTCAAGTAATCTTAAAAACAATTTGCTGGACCTGAGTTCACTGCAGGCTCCCTAGTATACAAAGAAATAGTTGCAGCTTCAACAGAATGTTTCTATCTTCTAAATTAATTGAATAGCTCTACTTACTTTAATCAGTGCAAAGGACATCCTGAGATGGGCAACTTCATCATCAAAAGTTTCCTTGTACAGCATTGCCTCAATTCTTGAAAATGACATTGGTATTGTCAGTAGCACCTTGACAAAGTTCTCTGCTGGATCCAACATGTTGATGTCCCCATCATAATCAAGTAGATTTTTCTCCTCGTCCTCAGATGGTTTCATCTTGACCAGCGCTTCTAGTTGTTGTGTGGACAGTCCAGTACCTGTGATTGTCAAGACAAGACAGTAGGTTCATCTGGCCATCATTTACTTGGTAAGTTTAAATCCAAATGCAGCAAGTATACCTTCTGTTATAGAACTGCAGACTTGTTCAGTGCTAGCGTTTAAGGTCTTGATGAGTATAGTAGTATTTTGAAGTTTGTGGTGCTCAATGACATGTTTGCTAGTAGATGGAGTCTTGCTTTTGGGGTCCTCATTTTTTGCTGGCCCTTGAAAGTTGTATGCAAACAATGATTTGATCATCTGTTCATCAAATCTGCATAATGTATGCTGTTGTAAGATATAATTATAGGAAATGAAATGACAATCTAGTAATGGGAATCATTTTTTTGGCTTACTCAAACTCAAAGGAACTTGACTGAATGTCATTCCACACCATTGAGCGGTTTGGAGCTGCCCTTACTTTGTCCCAATGCAGTGGTTTCAACCTTGGAAGTGGTAACCCATCTTTTCCAACTTGTAACTGGATTGGTAATGGAGGTGGCAATGGAGGCTGGCCTGAGTTCTGCCCATTTAGACTTGAAGTAGGTTTGATTGGCGGTGGGGGAGGTGGTGGTGTTTTCAGTATACTTGTTGCTCCGGATCGTTTGAACTTGGCTTCTTCAGCTGAGTTCCCTATTGATTCCTTTGGATCCAAATTATTGTTTGTTTTGGAGGGTGTGGTCTCAGTAGCATCGGAACTAGAATCATATCCTGACAATAAATATCTGAGCTTTGCACTGACCTGCTCCACTTCTGAAGCTTCAGGATGTCCCATGGGTCCTGAATTGTTGGTAGCTTTTGCAGTCTTTTGGTGGTTCATTACTTCAGTTTTCTCCTCATCTGGATTTTCTGGAACATAGGCATGATCGGGAGCTATGAGAGGTGGAGTCTTTGGGCAGACGGGAGATCTACAATCTGGTGAGAGAGATTGATATGATGAACTGGAAGGTGAATCGTCCCTGTGTCGAGAAGATGGAAACAGATCTGTGATAGGTTTATCACAAATCTGCAGTGGCGACTCTGTAATGGAGCCACCTGATGAACGAGAACAGGGCAATGAATGGAAAGAGTCAGCTTCATCAGACTGCAAGCTGGTGCCGGTTTTCACAGCATAATAATTGCTTATAATCAACTCTGCACTGTTTGCTGGAGTGGGAACAACAGATAAGCTCTTGTATTCTGAAGATTCTTTGAGGATCGCATAGTCATCCTGGCACTGCACAGCAGAACCTGGGTAAAGCAGATCTGTGCCAGGATGGGAACTAACCTTGATGGTGGCACAAGTTGACCTGTGAGCTCTTGATCCATGAGATAACAGCTTGGAAGGCTTTTTCTGAAGCTTCCTTGATCTCCTGAGTGAGGCTGCTGCCACTGCAACTACGAGAACAATCAGACATGCTCCAGCCACAGCCAGGGCGACAATGGTGGCTGTCGGGAGCCTGGCGTGACCTCCACCTCCCAGTTTGCGCGCCACGCTCCTCGCTGGGGCAATGCGGCTGCGGTTTCTGAGTGGCGGCATCCTTCTATGACCCTCGTGGGGAAGAGGAGCAGGAGTGGGAGCAGCTGGCGTCGGAGTGGGAAGAGCTTCATGAACCTGAACCAACGCCGGTGCTGGAGCTGGAGCTGCAGAACTCTTTTGATGGCTCCGGTGTGGGTGTCGCTGTCGATGATGATCCAGGCTTACCACCAGCATCCTGAACCTGGAGAGGAAACCAGAACCGGCATCACGGGTCACTGCCACGGCACTGACCTCACCGACGCCATGGCTCACACGGCGGAGAGCCACCTCCTCCAGGACCTCGAAGCTGAGCAGGAGGAGCACAAGGGAGGCAGTGAGGAGGAAGACTCGCTTCACCGCGATGCCCATTTTTCGCTGCTGATCATTAGTCAGCAACAGAGAGGGAGAGGCTCTCCTTGTCGCACAACGAGCTCCCAATGGCTGTGGCAAAAGGAGCAACAGGACGTGGAGTACATGTGTGCTCAATGCTGACGGACACACCGCATTTGCTGGTGCTGCTGTCCGGACTGTAAAAGCTGGGCAGCGGACGGTGAGCTCGTTCGTTGTTCTCTCTGCTCTGCTTCCCATCCATCCACCTCTGCAGGCTTTAACGCCACTCCAAGGAAACCCTGGCTTTACCATGCCTGGCTGGTGCTGGTGCTGGTGCCTGCCAAGAGCTAGCTCTAGCTAGCAGAGTACAGGTACAGGTACAGCGCCTTCTTTTCAGCTTGTTTTGCATCCGCCTCACTTACCACCGCCGGGTTTTCTATGGTTTGGTGAGCAGTGGGCAACAATCTTAACTTGGTGATGAACCTCGTCGCCGCGACACAATTGTTGAGGTTTTGTGGCAATGGTCCTCATGAATTGCTACCACCCTGTCATTGTCAGGGTATCATCATCGGAACTGAATCCGTTATCGGCTACTTATGTCCTGTTAATGTGAAGCACAAGTTGGTGATGTATGGATCCTTGTGTTTTGTGTTATGGTTGGCGCTGCTTGTCCTTTCTGGAGGCCGCACTGCACATGCACTCTAAGGCAAGCCCTGTTCTTACGTTTGCCTGCCGGGGTTAGTTTCTTTGGACTGGATGCCTTAGAAGGCTGGGCACCAAGCATGTGCAGGTTCAGAAGACTAGCCTAGCTGCTGCTGCTCAAAGACTCTGCCTCTCAACAGAAGCAACAACGCTATAGACCATTTGCAAATGCTTGGTTAGTTCATCCTCCGCTAGTCGCTTCTATTGACCATTTGCATCGTGTTTGTGAGACCATGAGTCTATAGAAGTGTGATCACCTGGCTGGTTTTTGTGTCTGATTTCGTCCTCGTGGTTAGTTAGTTAGTTAGTTAGTAAGTTGAAACTTGAGAGCTCATTTCGTCCTCGTTGTTGCTTCCGTTGTAGTACGCGCTATGCTCTAAGGTGGGGGAGTCCCTGCTCTTTGCCACCGGTAGTATGGTGAAGTCGGCTTGCAGGCGGGGCGGGTTGTGGACCGTCCACCAGCTACTAAGCTGGCTGCAAAACTATTAGGCGGGCTATGTGAAAACCTGCAAGCCGTAAAGCTATCATCGCGAAAGGCCAGTGAGACCGGCGGACACATCCGCAAGCGCCCACAAGCAGGATAGCTATTTTCCAGAACAAGGTAATATTCTATTTTTTATTTTTGATGGATGAAACAAAATACTAAAAGAATTCACAACTGCTTTGCGGACTTCTTATGGTTCTTACGGGTTTATCATTTTGTTCGGTAGGCTTTGCGGATTGGACAATATTACCTCATCGACCATTAAATACACTCTCACGGGGCGGCTATGCGGGCTCGTAGAAAAGCCCGCCTCACCTGCAAGCCGATGGGAAGGAAGGAATCAAGAAAAAGGGACGGTGAACCACCCAACATATTCTGTTACAATCAAGCAGAGATATGTAATATTCGCGCTACATTAGAGCCCGGCCGGTCGAGAGGCAAACGTGTGTCTGCGTCCTGTCCTACGGCGTCGATCAGCGGCTCCTTCCCTTCCCTTTCAGGGCGGCTGCTGGCCACCGCCGGCGTCGACGTCGACCTCCTTGATCTCGAGGATCTCGATGCGGCGGTTGGTCCTCTTGCGGAGCTTGATGGCCACGTCCTGCGGCACGAAGGCGTCGCAGACGCTCACCCGCTGCTGCTTCCGGTCGATCAGGTGGCTCTCCAGGTCTTGCATGTGGAGGAGCGCTATCCTGATCCTCTGGTAGCACCCGTTGCAGTCGATGTTCATCCTCACCGTCATGCAGTAGAGCTGCTGCTGCTGCTGCACCCACGTCACAAAAACACACACACACCAGTCACTCCCGGTTCTACTAGCTCATGATCACGGCAGCAAAGAACCGTTGGCCACTGCGCACGGTCTAGTTACCTTGCCGCTCATCATTCTCCCTGCTGCTCGACCACGACCAGCGCCCAGCGGCGGCGATCGGATCCAGTCGGTTACAACGCTGGCAAGGAGCCCACCCGACCCCAAGAGGCAGGGCCGCTGGGGGCTAGTGGACGGGCAGCTGGGTCCTGGGTGGGGCTAAGAGGATTTGGATTGATACCTAGCTTTTGCTCTGTCCAGGCCAGGCATCGTCTTCTACTCTTCTCATTCTCACGAGTCGAATCAGATTCTGGTCCAACCACGCAGGCTGCCTGGATGCCTTGCACGTATGGGAATGGCTGTTCCTTTCCTCTTGCGGTTCTGCCCAGTGCCCCGACTTGTGACGATGCTTTGGACACAGGCTCTGTCTCGAGATGGACGCTCGCAATGCCTTTACCAGACAGCGCATGGAAACGCGATGTGAACATCAATTCTGTACAGCACATGGAAATTTGCCATCCGTGATTGCGTGCCTAAGGTAGGCAGGCAGTACCAGTAACACCAGCACAGCCAAACCCTGTCAAAGCCTACCGTTGCCATATATCCAAGGTACAGTTTGATTCTACAAACCAACCAATCACCACCATTTCTCAACGTCGGGGATTCTTCACACCAACCAGTTACCCCATTTTCCAACAGGCAACAGCAGCACGCCACTTGCCACGGCAAAACTGACATTTCACAACATTCCGTGGGCGCCACTAGGGTGAGAAAACAGAATCCAACACGGTTGCCTAACTGACATTTAAAAGAACACAGAAATAGGCAACAAGCAACTATTTTGTGGCATTTCACTGAGTTTAGTAGAGGATTAACTTTATGTAAGAGACGCGCCACTGCTACAAGACTGGATGAACAAACAAACAACAAAGACTAGGATTGCCAAATAAAAACTGAAAGCTCTAAAAACAGAAACCAAACTATCCTCCTTCCCCTCCTAGACGATGTTAACAAAGCTATCTACCCTAGAAATTATAGGGACCAGATAAAAAGCTTATCTAGGTCAGTCGTACATACAAACTGTATGCTGGTTCTTGGATCTTCACATCTAACTGACTACAGTTGACGAGCCTTCAAAAAAAACTGTCAAAACCTGGATCTGGGTTGTGCTGGCAAAAATAACCTGGGGATGCACAAAACCTACATCTCACCAAGGCAGTGTAACTCCAGAAAGTAAGAAGCTAACATGTTAACCCCTTCAACCGGTTCTGAATTGGCTTTCACCTGGACATCACAAGATTGGGAACACCCATAAAAGGCTGCTGCTCTCCACTGCTCTTGCATGTCTCCTCGTCGGGCACTAGATTAAGTTGATCAAAGCTTCCACTGGGGCTGGACATGTCCATGTCCCCACTGCTGCTTCCGCTGCTAGTGTCTGACTGCTTTCTTGAGCCAGATCTTCTACTCCTCTTTCTTGGCCTCCACCTCAAGTTATCTAACTTCAGATCATTAGTCAGGTCAGCAAGGACACGTTTCTGATCTCGCGAGATAGTGCAGACTGAAGATTTATCAATACCCATCTTGTCATATCGAAGTCCCTCTGGTTGAGCTTCTGGTTTTGGAGCCACATTAAAATTCAGCGGAGTTTGTTTTCCAATCAAATGTTCACTTCCACAATCTGCAGTGGAGGTCAGCTTGCTTGCGATATCTTTTCTTTCCTTCAAAGGATTCCATTTGTTACCAACCCACTCAAGGGAACACCTCAGATCATCTTCACCAAATTCAGCAATTCGCTTTTCTCCTGTGATCAATAACAACAAAAGGTATGGTAGTGTTTTAATACACTAATTGTTCACAAAACACACAGCTTTAAAGAATTGCCCATAATCATAGGAGGTGAAGTTACCTGGAAAATAAACTTGTAGACGCCCACTGCCTCCCTGGCACAACACGATTCCCTCCCACCAGCCACCATGCCACCACACATCAACAATGGCTCCAACATCAAAGCACGAGGCCTTGCTTTCTTCCACGTGCTGTGGACGAACCATTGGCCTTCCAAGGAAACGTATACCCAGTTGATCAGGTTTGGCAACTCGTGTTATCATAACCCACTCCTGCAAGCATCACATTAGGTCAAACTCCAGTTCTAAAATCCAATTGGCAACAAACAAAAGGAAACAAATTATAGAGAGCTGAACATAACACCTCTAAGTTTCCAATCTCATCAGCATCCTGAAGTTCTAGGTAGCGCACCTTGATTTTATCTTTATGCCTCTTCAGAATCAAACATCTAAACCAACATCCCCTTATACCACTATCTTGAGATAGTACTTCAACATGACTACCAGGACACAAGTGCTTGATGTTCTCACCATAAAACCTAGAAGTAGAAGCACCAGAACAAATGAACTTCTGTGGATTAGCATCATTGTTGAATGTGTCACGCTTCCTCTTCAGCCCTCCATCTGAACTGAGTCCAGGTTTAGGGACCTTGAAACGCACCTTCAGAGAAGAAGTTGCATTAAACATGGTCCTAAGTACTTCTTGGCTCCAGTAGCCTTGCAGCTGTGTGACATCAAAAGGCTTGACTTCACCATTATCAATCTGCCGACAGCAAAAATAAGGTTGCCACAAGCTGTATCTGGTATTACTCTTGAACTTCTCGTAGTGCTGGGCACTCAGGACTGCAGCCAATCCATCAATGCATTCTACGTTGAGATCTTGACGGCCCAGAGAAAAGAAAATCTCTGTGTCATCGGAATCCATGGGCAATGGAACACCAACCTCGTCAACTTTGTCAAACCATTGTACCTTGACCATGTTGCATGAATTTGCATCCTCATAGAGATCTTCCACATAAGCAATAAGTCTCTTCATCTCTTCACTCATGATGTATACAAAACTATGCACCTATAAGTATAGTAGGAATGTATCAGCTAAAGGTTCAACCTTCAAAAGTTACTACACGAAACTAATATTGGCACACGATCTTCATCTACTTTTACTATGTATTTGTATATTTCTATGAAACCAGAAGGTTCCATAATATCATGTCAAAGTAGGAATAATGAAAAATATATTGTCGAAGTAAAAGATGCCTATCTTCAACAATAACAAAATCATGAAATTGTGCAAGTAATATTCAGGACTGTGATATTTTTTCTACGCGCTCAGTTTCATGTCTGCCTAGGTATGGTGTTTGTTATACTTGATTGACAAAGAGCAAGGAGTAGAGGTGCGCATAGCTAAAAAGGTCATGAGAAAGTAGCCAGCGACAGCGAGTGGGCATACCGATATAGTAATTCCTCTACGGCAGAAAGATTTGTAGTGCTTCAAACGTTGTTGGCAATGCCATGGAGCTCCCAACCATGTGAAATCATTTGAAGCTTCCCTAGACGAAACATCCTGAATAAGCATAATAGAAAATGCATTAGAGACAGAGAATTATCAATGGTGCTTCCAAGACATAAGAAAGGCAAGATGATATACCAAAACATTTATATATACCTTTGAAGCAGTAACTTGAGTGCAGTTAGTAACACTGTCATCATATGAATCTCCATTGCACCTATTAGCCATTGACGAGGAACCATAATTATAACCTGCAAATGAAGCATTCACAGTAAGAAAATAACCAAGGAAACCTTTAATGGAAACCGTAGCATGGAATGAAATAGACAATTCTAGGCAAAAGCAACACAGAAAAACACAGCAAAGAACAAAAACAAACAGAACAGAACAGAACAGAAGAGAAGAGAAGGAATGATGACAATCACAAATCACCACTGCAAACAGCAAACAAGTTGGAAAACACATTTACTTGAGAATAACTTCTCACGATTTGGTATAATCTGTTCCTATTTACATATCCGATAGATTTCCCACTTCACAGTATTAAAGCTTTGAACACAAAGCTATACCAGTCAGTTTTACTAGAATATGTTGATTCATTTGCACTAGACTTTGTTGCTTTTCAAAGAAATCAAGGCTTTCTATTGCATGAACATTCAGTGTACAGTCAAAGTACACACTATATGGACTTGTGGATCCGCTCCATAAAGGCATCAGAGGAGGCCATAACAAGGGAAGATCAAAACAGCACCTGATTGAGCATACATGCATGCTGCTGCTTCGTTTATCTCTATTCCCAAATGCCAAGGTTATGCAATTGGCCCAAAGGAAGCCAGCAGCTGCTTCCACTGAGACACACCTGTATTCTCCGTATTCCTATGGAAAAGGAGAAGGCATGAGTTTCGCAGGCAACCAAATTATTACTGAACAAACCAGGCGAGATCATAGTTATTCCCAGAAGAGCCGTAAAGCAACCTAAAACCAATTTGTCAAAAACAGAAACTCAACCAATGAACAGCTAAGAAACACACACGGGGAAATCCCAACTATGAGACATACGTCAGTCTTTCCTAGAAGCAGCCTTCCTGGACATCAGAGAGGGCGAAATGCACCACCTCAGTTGCCGAACAAATCTGGTGAAACAAATACCATAGTGGAGGAATCCTCTGATGGTCTAACCGCAAAACGGAAAAATACAATGAAGACGGTTTTTCTGGCCAATCAGGCTAGACACGGCAGGAAATGGAAGTGAAGCACCCGTGTTCCGCAGCCCCGGCTCCCACCAACAGCGAAACGGAAAAATACGAGGAAGGGAACACCTCTTCTTACCAAATATGGCTAGATACGTTGCCTCTTCTGGACAAATAAGGCTAGACACAGCAGGACGTGGAAGTAAAGCACCAGTGTCTCCAGCCGCCCCCATTACAGAATTCCCAAACAGCGATATAGAAAAATACGATTACGGTTTTCCTAGAATCAGACTAGACACAGCAGAAAATGGAAGCAAAGCATCAGCGTTCCTTAACCAAAACCTAATCCTAATCCTTAGTTTCCTAGAAGCTGCAAGCGCCTAGAGATGAGAAAACAGATAGTTCCGTACAGATATCGCGTCAATAGAACAGCAGATTCGTGCAACGCGTCAAGATTGCATAATAAACAGAAAGCATCCCTCCTGCATCGGGTACAAACGAGCAAATATGCAAGAAAAAAAACGCGGATTGCTGCGTGAAATGATCGAGCCGCACCCGGGAGACACACGAATCCTGCCGGTCTAACGAACGCAGCACGGAAATCAGCCGAAGAAATCCTTGTAAATCCCAAAAGCTCTTGTGTTTCACGGCACAGAACGCATCCAAACACGGAGAGAAGCGGGTCAGATGAGCCGCCTTCAATCGGACCGCAAACAAGCAATTTCATCGCAAAACATAGCACCTACCATTCCCCAACATGCACCAAATCGACCCCCAAAAAAAAGAAGGAAGGACCAAACGCGCGGAGCCCCGCTCAGAATCATCCAAATCTACAACCAAATCTCCAACAAGCACAACCCGGGCACAGAAATCTTACCGGAAACGAGGGAAGACAGCCAGTCCACGACCTCCCGCCTGGACCGCCACCTCCTCGGAGCGCCGCCGTCAGCCCCAGCAGCCGCCAGGGGCGACCGTGAGGGCGACGGCGCGACGGCGACCGCACCCGCGGCGGCCGCGAGCGAACGGAGGAACCGACCCTGCACGGCGTACGACATGTGACGCGGGCTCCGCTCCCGCCCCACCACCGCCAGCTCCTTCGCCTCGCCGTTGCCGCGGAGGTAGTAGTGCACGAGGCGACTGCCGCGGTCGTTGGACACGACCACCTCCTCCCACTGCGTCCACCGCCCCCTCGCCGCCGCCAGGGCCGCTGTCGCTGCCTCGTCCATGGCCGCCGCCGCCGCCGTGGAACGCTAACCCTAGATGGGGCTCGGCTTGGGCTCGCGTGTGGTGCGTCTCGCGTCGCGTTGGGAGAGGTGAGACCTCGCACGAGGGAGGGTCAGATTTGGGGAGAGAATAATGTGGGGTGGGCGAGGGAGAGGATGGGGGGGGGGATTTGGTCTTATTCGGGGGAGTGGAGGTACATGGGATTCTGAACGGGAAATTTTTTTAACGGAGGGAAGAGGCTGCGGGCTGTGAACAAATGGTAAGGGGTGTTGGGATCTGTTTGTTTGACACTCATTTAGTATAGTATATTATAAATATAAATTAGTTACAAAATTAATTATATTTAATTATATAGATTGAGATTAAATTATAAATAAATTTATTAAATTTAATTAGTTCATGATTTAATAATGTTGTGTTACAGTAAATATGTGTTATTGATAGATTAGTTAAACTTCATAGATTTGTCTCGTGAATTAGTTACTCAAGTGCAATTAGTTTTATAAATAGTTCATGTTTGGTCCTTCTAGTTAACATTTGGGCATTCGATGTGACATGGACTAAATTTTAGCAACTAGATCCAAACAGCCCCTAGTATTGCTCAAACTTTTTCATTTTCCATTAGTATAAGTTGGGAGGGTTAGTTTTGGCCTTAGGTTTTTAAAACACTTGGACTTGTTGGAGTAAAGTAAAGTAAAACTTAGTTTAAATTCATTTCAATTCCCATTAACATGTGTAAATTGTGGTAAACACACAGACATCCAAACAAGCTCTTACCTTTTTTTAGAATTACATGTTACTACTTTTGGCTATATCTATCGCTATAAATGTTTTGTTACGAAAGATTTTTATTGAACCCTAGTTGGTTGCCCCTGCATTATAAGAGCAACCCCTAATGTGTCAGTCTTTTGTGATTACTGATTTATCAGTTCTTGCAATAAAAAACATTCAACAATCTTTTTATTGTTCCCTTTCTTTTCACAATTGTCTCGATAGAATCACTAGACATGATCCCCGAACCGCCATCACACACCATCCATGTTCCTCCTTCCATCTTCCTTGCACGCCTTTTTATCTCTCGTGCATTATATTTCACAAGCAACCATGTTCTTGAGGTCTTGGTTCTAGCAGTTTCATTTCGTGGAGGACTTTGGGTAAAATGATGTCACTGGTGTTGGCAATGACCGTAAGCTAGGGGAGCAGGGCGATTAATAAGCCATGTAATGATGTCCACGACCAATGGCATCATCGGCAAGGTTGGTGCAACTATGGTGTCCGGTGATGAGGGTGAGAAGAGAAATGTTAACGGGAATCCGAGTCAAAAAAGGGTGGGTCTCTAAGCTCCATGGCATCCAAGGGATGGGAACGATGGTATCTGGTTCTAATGATAGTAGTGTTAATGCAGTCATTGTGTATGATGATGGAACAAGGAGGTGTACAAAAAGTGGCAACATAATCTTTTAGAAGTTATTGTATAGTTTAACCCTTGCTTCATCATCGGCATCAGGTAGGGACCAAGGGGTACATGTTCTCTATAGCCAGTTCAATCAGGGAAGTTTGCATCTTTGTAGTGTATCCTTTTGTTTGGCCGAATAATCTGTGTAGGAGCAATGAAAACATGGGAGGTGAAAGATTAGGAAGCAGCACGTGAGCAAGCCTAGGTTACAATCGTCTTGGCCTCTAAGATTGGCATGGCCATATCTGGTGCAAATGGCGGCAATAGCCATGGCGACAGCAGGAACAACAACAAGAATACAAATAGTGAATCAGATCATGGTAATAATGTTAAAGACAAGAATATAAAGGAAGCCAACGATGGTGGGATCGTTGTAGTTTCCAAGATCATGTGGTTGTGTCAGGTACTAATGGCAATGGGAACCATAGCATTGAGGATGATGCCAAGACAAGCATTGGTGTTGGTCGTGGTAGCAAGGGTGAGAAGAAGGGGCATAATGTGATTGATGGTGGAATTGTTGAGCGAATCATTTCCAACATGCCTTGGGCAGCTCTGCTACAAGTTTTTTATGATTCGAATTACATAAGCTACACTTTGTGAGAAATATAGACCTCTCTTGACATGTCCAAATCAAACAATGTACGCAAGAAGAAAATAGAATGTGGTGTTGATGATGATTACATGAACAAATCTTATCGTCGATATGTCAAAAATAAAGAAGGATTATAACATCTCATACATATATAATTGAAAATGAAGTATACATGCATTTTTTGGAGAGCATCAACGTGCAAGGACCCACATGTGGAAAAATGGTCCAAAGTGAGCCTAGGAAGGGGGTTGTCTGATGCCCCTTATGTTGGGCGACCTTGCTCTCCAACTTCAGTCCATGATGAAAAAACACAATATATACATCATGCATCGTTGGTTCTATGCCGGTTTAAAATCAGTGGCTCACATAGTGCATTGCAAGGGAAACACGGCCAAACACTGAAACCTATCAAGATCTAAGGTCTAAACATCACAATGATGTGCTACAGTGTCTATTTCAGTTTTGATATGATCTTAAAGGATTTGAGAGGATGGATGGATGGAGTGTGAAACGTCTAAGCATCATAACGATGCACTATAGTGTCTATTCTAGTTTTAATACGATCTTAAAAAAACTTGAGAGCATGGATTGAGTGTCAAAACATTTGCTTTAACTTGGGCAACTTTAAGACACTTAAGTAAATGAGGTAACCTCTACACATCCCCTTTAAAGAGTCAATTGAAATGCTGAATCCATATCCAAACAAATCCTTTTGTTTAACATTGGTTAAACTAGAACTCCTTGTCTAAACAATTAGCAAACAACAAATCCACTTTGTCTCAAATCTAGTTAGCCTTAGATGCGCTAAAAAAATGCCATCTTAACCAAAACTGTGGTATTTAGTAGTGCCATGTGTTGATGGTTCCGCCTGACATAGCCTTGAGAACGTCGAGGTAACCAATTGCTATAGCCACGAGAACTGAAAAAAATCGTGACGCACTGGAAAAATATTTGAGTGGACGGTGGATCACCTCATACCAGATTAGTAGTTGTACGCAGCGCATGCATTACGATTGAACATCACTTGATAAAGACGATGATGTCACGGGCGATTAATTAAGATCCTTTATTACTCCATGAGTTAGTGGCGTGGCACGATCACCTCACTACCACAGCCAATATCTTTTTTTTCTTCTATTTTTTTTTCAGAGAAAAAGGCTGAGAAGAGTGATCTGGTGCGTGTCGAATCTAGTGGACCATCTAGCGGTTGGGTAGTTTACTGTACTGCTAAGTACATACATCATTCGAGCCTTGTTTAGATGTCAAAATAATTTTGAATCTAGACACCTTAGCGTTTTCGTTTGTATTTAGTAATTATTATCTAATTATAAAACAATTATATTTAAAAAATTTATCTTGTAAATTATAAATAAATTATACAATTGATTATATTTTTTTATCTATATTTAATACTCCATACGCACGTTCAAAGATTCGACGTGACGAAGTAAAGTTTTGGAATCGCCCCTTGCAATCACGGGCTCAACACAGGTCGCGGCATCAGAGTGGCGCGGCGCAGGAGATCCTGCGTGGCCGGGCGGCCGCCCCCTGCAGCAGCGGACGGACGAGCTCGGGCAAAAAAAAAAACGCAAAAAGCCATTTTCGTAAAATGCCCGCACGTCCCAAACATAGTGTAGAGAAGCCGAAAGGAAAAAAAAGGAAAGAAAACGCAATCGGCCCGGCGTAATGATCACCCAGCGACAAAGTCGCTGCCGTCGCAGCTGGATCCAGCTCACCACCCCGCCACGCCACCACTACCGCCCTCTTCCCATATCCCATCCCCACAACGGCCAAAAAAAAAAAACGCACGCCCTAGTTGGCCACTTCCCACGTGCAGCGTTCCAACGATAGGTAACGGACACGTGGGTCCAGGGACGCAGGGCCCCGCTGCTCAGCCGGTGGGCGCACTCGCGCATTGGTGGGCGGGGTGGAGAGGAGCGGAGGGCGCGATGCGATGAGGAGGAGGAATCAGCCTCGGGTGTTCTGACCCGGCTGTTTCTTCTGGGGGACGAGGGGAGCGGGGAGGGAAGAGCCGAGAGCGGACGAGGCGAGGCTTCCGGTTGTTCCGCTTGTTTGACCGGCTGGGTTGGTGGCACCGCACGTGACGAATTATTATTAGTAATAATATCGAGTCCCGTTCTAGAAGCGTCGTCTCGTCTGTCAATCCCAGCCGATAGAGCTGGATCTGACGGCATCCGAGCTCGGAGACCTTGAGTCGTCGCGGGCCTGTTTATCTGTTTAGTTCGCACAAAACCCCAAATTTTGACACTATAGGAAAAGAAGATTCCTGTCACATTAAACTTGTGATATGCATGAAATACTAAATGTAGACAAAATCAAAAACTAATTGCACAGTTTATTTTAAATTTATGAGATAAATCTTTTAAATCTAATTAATTCATAATTAGACACTAATTACCAAATACAAATAAAAAGTGCTATAGGATTTTTTTTCAGCAATTTTTTAGCATCTAAACACAGCCTCTGTCTATACGAGTCCAGATTACACTGCCCCTGAACTGGATGACTGTACTAGCACGTCGGTCAAAACGTCATGTGGGGTACTGTACAGTAACAGCAACACTGACCGTCGAAGCCACGTCGTCCCTCTCGGCTCACGGTTCAGTAGTGTACTGTAGTCTGTAGAAGCTAACAGAGTAACGTAAACTTGGCGTAAAAGACGTCACAAAACCCCCCGCCCGGCCGCGTGAGCGGCGCGGGGAGTCCAAGCAGAAACAGTGGATTTACCGCCGAGACAGCGACGGAGGCAGCCGCCCGGAAGCTGCTCGGCCCGACTCAACTCCATCCATCGCATTCTTCGCGGCCTCGTTCGCCTCGCGTGTCAAATCGGGGCCTGCCTTGGGCCTGACCCCGTGGGCCGCATGCAGCTTCTCGTCTCCTTCAATCTTCATTCACCTCCGCCGCTTCGCTCCTGTCTGTCCCGCGTGTGCTGCTCTGCTCAACGGTCGGTCCTCAAGGCGGGGACGAAGCAAGCACCATCACCATGGCGCGGCATCCATGCCTTGGATCTGGACTGCCTGCCGTTTCGCCTGCTACGACTGGCGTGCATTGAAGCGAGACGGGCTGCCCTACACCGGCGGCAGGCAGACGCGTCGAGGAGGCCCGCCCGCCGGCGGCCTGTCCGCGCCCCAGCGTGATGACTGACGCCCATGTGCTGTGTCCGTCCGGCAGGCTCCGGGGACCGGGAGGAGCCGAGCAGTAAACTGCTACCCTCAAAGACGAAGCAAGCAACATGGCACTAGGCAGAAAGCACGGATCTGGATTGCCTGCCTACGACTTTCGTGCAGTGCAGTAGATTGTCCGAAAGATTTTTGTTTTTAGGACGTCTCTAATGGTTTATCTTATTTCTAGCTCATAAAATTTTTAATCACTCATAAAAAAAATAAGAGATTACCGTGGACTCAAGAGTCTCATAGTACTCTTCTCTCACAATACGATATTTAAGATAATCTTTCTCTACCATATGAGTTAGCTTACGGTTAATACTAGCTTATACTGTTGGAGACGTCTTTACATAATTTTTTAAATTAACATAATTTTTTTTATTTTAAATCTAACCCATACGGCCACGCTGCATGCATGGGTGTGACGAGATCTAGCACGGTGGACAATGATTTTTAGGTGAAAAAATCTTATCGCACCACTTCTAAACGACAAGACGCAACATTAGAAAAATAGTACTTTTTTTATACGAACTAGTTATAAAATTATCTTTAATAAGATCTATGACTTTCTAATTTTAATTTTTTTAATCTAAGATTGTTAAGATACTTAAAAGACAAATTTTTAGTACTCTCTCTATTTCTATTTCAAATTACGAGATATTTCAAAAAATTTGAAGAGTTAAAGTATCTTAAATTTAACTAAACTTATATGATAATATAAAAATATTTATAATATTAACTAAAAATTATTAGATTCTTTATTAATTATATTTCATAGTATACTTATTTTGATGCCATAAAATTTATTTTTTCTCTATAATTATTGGTTAAATTTAAGATGCTTTGATTTTCTAAGATTCTTAGAATATTTTATAATTTGGTATGGAGGGAGTAGTATACTAATCACGTGCTTATCCTAAAATCATATCTGTCAAATAAAAATACTTTTTATAGAAAAAATTTGCAGCTCTAGATATGGTCCAAGGCTTCATGAAGGTGCAGATTTTGATTGGTAAAAATCTGCATGATAATTCCATTTCGATTGGTAAAAAAATGCAAAACAATAGACGTCAGCTGTACAAAGGTGACCAATCAAATCATTCAATTTTGCATTGGAAATCATGGAGAAATCATCTCTCCAACGAAGGATCGGCCTGACATCAAATGAGCACTATAGTTTCCAGTCATCCATGAAAAGTTTCTAATTTAGAAATTTTAACAATGGCAATCGGTACAAAGAATATCCAATTGCTCCCTAGAATTGCACTGGACAGCCTGTCTGGTGGTCCTTCACGTTAAAATCCACTTTCCAAAACTCTCTGTATAAATCAGGGTTCACGGAACAGTTTGGTAACCGGCCGGTTACCGCGGTTACCGGACTTACCGCCCACCACCGGTTCGGTTTCGGTACCGGTTTGAATTCAAATTTCAAATTTGAATTTTAAAAAATGGAAAATGCTAAAAAAATTCCTAAAAATAGTTCATGATTTATAGAGTCGAATGGTGTACAAATTTTTCAAATTGGAGTTCGTTTGCTATTTATTTTGACGTGTACAAGTTTGAAAAAAAAGAAAAAAAGAGTTTTTTCTTTTTTTTCAAACTTGTACACGTCAAAATAAATAGCAAACGAACTCCAATTTGAAAAATTTGTACACCAGTTTTTTTCTTTTTTTCAAACTTGTACACGTCAAAATAAATAGCAAACGAACTCCAATTTGAAAAATTTGTACACCATTCGACTCTATAAATCATGAACTATTTTTAGTATTTTCCATTTTTTTAAATTCAAATTTGAAATTTGGTTTGGGGCGGTTTGGGCGGTTACCGACCAAACGGGACGGTAACCGGCCCTAACCAACTGGTTACCGGTTGCTGACCGTTTGAACTACGCCATTTGAATTCAAAATTCAAACCGTTCGGTTTGGGGCCGGTTTGGGCGGTTACCGTCGATAACCGGCAAACCGCCGGCCACCGGTTCCCGACGGCCAAACGGTAAGAAAACCCTGCTATAAATAGGGAGGTACCACTAGACAACTAGTATGGTGCACACCGGACGCGATAGTGCCAACCAGAGAATTGGAGCGCATAAGGTAGCTCTGGACCTAATGTCCTAATCTAGGTTACACCAGACACCATGTCCGATGCTGCCCAGATGACTGCATCTCAAGCTTAACTTTGCCTCTAACTTCTCCTTTGCAAATGTGCTAACGCCTCAAATGTCTCCACGGCATATGTGTTAGTATTTTTCAATCATTCTTTAAAGAATTTTCACTTGCTCACCGCTTGTGCACTTGACCTAAATCTAATGCATGTATTCCAATACCTAGTGGCACCACATGAATGAATATCAAATTAAGCTTCCCTCTTAATAGTACGACTATCTATGCTAAATGTGATCACACTCTATAGTGTCTTGACCACAAAAACAAAATGACCATATTTGTTATACCTTTGCCTTGAGCCCATTTTGTTTCTCTTTATTCTTTTTTCAAATGTGAAGCACTTGATTCACCATCTTTTGGCCATTACCATCTTCATCATGGGTTGTCATCTAGTTTTATTGCTTGGTGTATACCAACATATCTCATATATAACACTTGATGACAAAGGTTAGTATACTAGGTTTCATCAATTAGCCAAAACCAAACCGAGCTTTCACCCGTGCCTCAAGCTCCACCAGTCCCACCGGGAATTGGTAAGTAGCAACTTCATACACCTCTGCCTCGAGCGCTGAATAAAGGACCTCTCATCCCTCCTTGACCTCTAAAAGCAGAGCCTTATATCGAGCAACAACTTCATACACGGCCCAAGGATATGGGGTCAAAATTTGGCAAATGCCATGCAAGATCGACGTAATTGGGTCGGGTTTGGTTCAGATCTAGGGAGGAAATGATAGGGCACCCACCTTGGCAATATGTCGTGGACGCCCATGATGACTTGACGAGGCAGAGCTTGTTCTCGTGGTGGCTGGAGCCAGAGGAGGCTTGTTGCCATCCTCGTCTGTGAAGCCAACGCTCCATCTATTGGAGCGTCGTCCTTGGGGTTGTTGCTGCTCCTTCTCTTAGAGTTGTTGCTCGATGCAAAGGAGCTCTGGCCCGCCATGGCTGTGTGGGACCTCGAGGCAGATGAGCTCCGCCCCCCATGGCTGAGGGGCACGATAGCGATAGGCGCCCACTTGGTCACCATGGGAGTTGGGGAAGAAGCAGTCATGAGGAAGACAAGGAAGGATGCAGGAAGAAGTTGACTACCGGGGGTCCACACATTAGTGACATAGGAAGAGTAAGGTGGAAGGGGTAGTTTTCCTTAAAAAATAAGACGGCGTCGTGTACTCCTGTAGGTGGGCCCAGAGCCTCTTCGGACGTATACCGTGGTATGTTTCAAACATAGAAAGAATGGTAATGGTGAGGTTTGGAATATGCCAATAGTGATGATATTTCAATAAAACTTCAAAAAATTAGAATGGTAGCAATCCAAATAACCCAATAAAAGAACACGACATGCAAAAAAACCAATATGTGAACCAACATGACATTTTTTTTCTTAAACACATAAACACGTTTTATACTAAAACAACCATAAAGGAAAATGAGAAAGTGAAGAGAGAATGGACCACTTGCGCATGCTTGGTTGCGGCCCTCATCATGATTTGTCTGGCCAGGAGCAAGCCTAAGTGGTGCCTACAGAGTAGGGCTTGCCCTTTGGGTTCTCGGTTTGATTCGGTCCGGTTCTTCGATTTTTAAAGAAATTCGATTCTTAGAAAATAGGAACCGATCCGTTCTAAAAAAATTCTCGAAACCGATCATTTCAATTTTTAGTCATTTCGGTTCGGTTCCGGTTCTAACCAAACTAACTAAATTTTTTAGAAGAGAGATCAAGACAATAGTAAATATATGTGTTCTAAGGCAAATTTATGCAACACTATATCTATTTTTAATAATAATAATTCAATAGAACATTAGCAATATATTAACACAAATATATGACAATTCAAATATGAAACACCACATATAAACCAAACATAATTCCTATAAAATACAAGTAAGTGAAATATAATTTATGTAATTCTGTTCTATCAGTTAATTCAATTAATTGGATCCAAATTTTTTTCGTTTATTGGAGTCAATATGAGGAACCGAATAAGGAATTAATTTTTTTGATTCTGATTGTTTCGATATCCGTCATCGGTTTCAGTTAATTTTGCCCATACCTACTACAAACAACAGTCAACACTAAAACAGTTCATGTGCTGTCACGAAAAACAAAAATAAATCGTTCTAAATTTGATCTCGTCGTAGTGGAGGTGCCATCCCCTTTGCAGGTTCATCAGCGGCAGCTCGCCAGCTCGTAGGAGCACTACTGACAAGAATCTTTGCCTTCGCTAGTGCCGAGCCGGTAAGCCTCGGCACAAAAAAACCAACAACCGAAATAACCGAAACCGAAACTGAAATAATTGGAACAAAAAATTTCGGTTAGTAGTTCGGTTCTCAATTTTCTGGAACCGAACTAACCGGTCAAATTTCGGTTCCTAGGCTCGGTTAACCGAAATTTACAAAGAATCACAATAAACTTTACAATTTAGATTTAATACCATCTTAATCCTAGATATAAAAGGTGGATGACACCCTTTCATAGTCTCACACCATCGTATTTTTTTTGAATCTTGGCATCATGCCTTTTTAAAATATTTTTTCCATATTTTTCTAATTATTTTTTGTTGTTTGTGTAAATTTTGGTTAATTCAGTCAGAACCGAACCGAACTAACCAAAACCGAATTTGCTCGGTTTCAGGTTTTACAAAGAATTGAACGGTTCCTGATTTTAGAGAACCGAATTTGTGTCAAGAACCGAGAAATCAAACCGATCGATTTCGGTTAACCGAGCGCCCAGGCTGACGAGCTGGCCAGTTGCGCGTGACTCATCCAGAGGAGGATGCAGCGGTGGATTCCACCTCAGAATGCCACAAAAATGAAAAAAAAAACCTATTGCGCCGAGCACAAAAACCCACGACCGCAGCTCACGCCGCACCGGACCGGACCGGACACACGCCCAGAAAGATAGGCCTGCCCACTGCCACAGCCACACCCATCGTTTTCCTGCAGCAGAAGACACGAGCCCAAATCACGGCCACAAAAGCCACGCACGAGGTGGGGCGCAGGGTGCTTGTCCTGCGCGGCGCACGGAAACCCACCTCCAGCGCGTGCGTCGGCTGCTTGCTGCCCCCGCGTTTCCCTTCGCTCCCGCCGACACCGAGCGCCGCCACTGCCACCGACGCCATGGCGCTCCCGCCCCACGCCACTGCGGTCCTCGCGTGGTGCGCTCACACTCACCCGCGTTCTCTTCTCCTTCGCGCGCGGGGGGCGCGGCGAGGGGAACTCCGTTTCTCGCGACGACGACGACGACACGGCGGCGGCCGCTGATTGCTCTCCTTCTCATTTTTGTGCAGGGGTTCCGGGGAGGACGGGCAGCTGGGTATGGGCGGGAACGAGGAGAAGGACTGGGCCCACTCCGTGGAGGCGCTGGGACCCTACACCGTCACCGCCGTCGTCGCCGGCAGCCGCAACTCCCTCGCCATCTGCGACGACGGCCGCGTGCGTCCCCTTCCCCGACCTCGCTCGCTGCCTGTTGTTCGTGCTTGTTCATTTCCTGGCGAGCCTCTGTGCTGACCCGGTTGCTTTGCCTTGGGTTGCGGTTCCTTGCCGTGCGCAGCTCTTCACTTGGGGGTGGAACCAGCGCGGCACGCTCGGGCACCCGCCGGTGACCAAGACGGAGAGCTCCCCGGGCCTCGTCGACGCCCTCGCGGGTGTCAAGATCGTCCAGGTGCGCCTCTGTTCCGCTTTACCTGCGAGGTTCGTGCCTTGTGTGCTGCTGACGGAACACGCTCTGTCTATGTCTATGCTTTCCTTGGTTCATTCAGGCGGCGATTGGCGGGTGGCATTGCCTTGCGGTTGACGACAAGGGGCGCGCCTACGCCTGGGGTAGGGGGCACCTGCTTCACCGCGATTTCCCGTGACTGATTTCTAGTTGCTTTGATTGATGCAATGTGCGTGGGTTGTGCAGGGGGGAACGAGTACGGGCAGTGCGGTGAGGAGCCTGAGATGAAGGAGGACGGGTGGAGGGACATCCCGACCCCGCAGCGGTGCGCTCCCAAGCTCAAAGTCCGCCAAGTGAGTGGAATTGGATTCCTGCGTTGTGCAAGTAGCACCAGTGGGAATGTTCACATTGGAACTTTAGCAACTTTGGTTCGGTGCGTCGGTTGCAGGGAATCCAACATTTTTTTTATATATAGTGTTGTCACTTCGGCATATGCTTTGTTGCCAAAGAAATAGTCTGATTGCAAACCACATATGGGATAGTTCGTATGATGGAATTGGAGCATTTGTAGTGTCTATCGCTCAAATGAATTGGTCCTATCGTGAAAGGATACTGCAACTTTTGTGTGCTGCGCTCATGATTTCGTTTCGCTACCTTTTGGCTTGCTTATTCGTTTGCTAATTCTAGGTAGCTGCTGGAGGGACACATTCAGTGGTTTTGACTCAAGAAGGTCACGTCTGGTCATGGGGACAGCCATGGCCTCCTGGCGATATGTATGGTTCCTTATGATGATTTTTTTTGTTTGTTTGCTCTTCTATTATCTCCTTGATTATAATGTTGAGCATGGGTCTTCTTTCAGCAAGCAAATATCTAAACCAGTACGTGTGCAAGGCCTTGAGAAAGTGAGGGTCATTGCTGTAGGTGCATTCCATAATTTGGCACTAACAGAGGATGGAATTTTGTGGGCATGGGGTAGTAATGAGTATGGTCAGCTGGGGACTGGAGATACCCAGCCAAGATCACATCCGATACATGTCGAAGGACTATCTGAGCTCTCACTGGTGAGTCATATTGATTTCTTTTGTTTGATTTTCTGATACATTTTCAAATTAGTTTGTCACCAGTGAGTTTCTCAAGCCATTGCCAAATGAGCTTATGTAAGATAAAAAAAAATCCAAACTTAGTTGTTTTTCCCAAAGCTCAATCTCTCATTAGTTTAGCTTTCATTCATCGAACAAGCTTCATCGTTTTCGGGACTTCCAGTTATAATCATTGCACACTAGGAATACTATGTTTGAATGTTTGATGTTGCTTATGCAAAGAATGGCATCCTGATTCTTTATTTGAGGACACCACTGCATGGGCATTTATGGATAGTTTATCTGCACATTGCTTTCCTGATTTCTCACTTGTTGCATATGCTCCAATATCTTACATTTGCAGGTTGACATTGCTGCTGGAGGCTGGCATTCAACTGCACTAACTATAGAGGGAGAGGTATTTCCATTATCTTGATTCTTGAATTCAGGGTTACCATGTTATTATTATATGTTGTTTTATCCTGTCAAGCCACCAGATGACACAAATATATTGAGGGACAGGCTATTCTTTCGTGCTTAGGAAATTAACTTCATGAAAACTGTTGTCATATTATGTCAGGCTGAAGATAAATTCACTTGCTTGCTGTTTATTCAGGGCATGCTTTAAAGGTGTCCAGATTAGAGAGCACCGAAAATATACATATTATACGATGAAAGTAACCTAGAGGAGTGTGTTGACCATGTTGAGCTCATCTGAACCGAATACAGAAAAGGCTGCAGACTAAGTTTGGCATGAGTTCCATTGATTCAGATCCATCTGTACTTTATTCTGCATTTTCCAAAAACGAATATTAATGCCATGGAAACATGTATTTTAATGTAGTAAGACTGACACTGATCACAATAAATGACAAGAAGAGAAATGTAAGGCACTGCAGGCTTAGATATTGTACTGCATAGGGGTAGACAGTGACGGAGATCATAGGGAGGCTGTATGTTGAGATCTAAAATTAACTAGGATTGTTTTCAGGGTTTTCCTTACATAGACGATACTGAGGGCTTGTGGTTGTTTATTTAGAAAGATGGATCATGTGACAAACATATATTCTGTACTGGGCAAAGCAGATATGCACTTAGGTGCCTCTGCTATGTATATGTCAGACTGATCGGAACTGCTTGCTGCAGCAAGCATTGCGGCTGATGCTGCAGTAAACCTGCCTACATCTACTATTCTTTGTAGTAGAAAATAAGCAGAAGCAACTGCTGTAGCTGCTTCAAAAGCACAGCTGAGCAGGTCCCATGAGTTGCACAAATCGACCTGATCCAATCTCTATGCATTGTAAAATCTTCTTTTTTAGTACTCATCATTTTCTACAATTCTACATGAACACAAATATTTTGTTTTCCATTCTCTTAACCTGCACCAACTTTTTTAGGCCTAAAAGGCATTGTTGCTGTTTGGTCTCTCTAGGTGTATGCTTGGGGGAGAGGAGAACACGGGAGGCTTGGATTTGGAGATGATAAGAGTAGTCGCATGGTGCCCCAAAAGGTTGAGCTTGTAGCTGGAGAAAATATTGCTCAGGTAATAGACCTTGGTATTACTGGGATGTTGTTGGCTTCAGTTGCATTAGCCTTTCCTGTGGACTGTGGTCCTGAAGTGGTTGAACGTTTGCTTCTCCAAGCTGAGCAGCAGAGCTCATTTTGCATGTTTGCAGATATCATGTGGAGGAACACATTCAGTTGCACTAACTCGAGATGGCCGAATGTTTTCTGTAAGTAGAAGCTGTCTTCTATTTCTTACAATCCTACCAGTGCCTTGCCATTATCTTTTCTAGCTCAGGGCTCTGACATATAAAATGAAGATATCCTGGCCACTTGACCATTTTTACGGCCTTTGCAGTAGAATACTACCGATAGAAAACTTAAAAGTTATGCAAAATCCTAAAAATGCATTAAAGCAATTTTAATTGGAGCGAACCCAAGGATGTCTGAAGCCATATAAGCATGATCAAATGTATTGTTGGTTTTGTGGTCAGTAGCCAAGCTGTAGAACATTCTTTCTGAGGGAGAAAACATGCCCGTAGTTGAGACAAGGATGAATCAACCGGGTTTTCTATTTTCTTATCTTACATATGAAAGACTTGATATTTTGAAAATTTGCAAACTTGTTGTGGATATGCTTTTTAAACAACACGATGCATGTGCAGACTGCAGACTCGAGAAACGTTGATTTATGTTGTAAGAATGACTGATGTCAACTGTATGTCTTTACCCAAGTTTCACTAACCTTAGTTCAGGCACTATTGATGTGTACCACGTTTTCTGCATTGTGCATAGTTTTATCGAGTTTTGCCGCGTATATATTAATGGTTTGTGTTGGCAGTATGGGAGGGGCGACCATGGCCGTCTGGGCTACGGCAGGAAGGTGACGACAGGACACCCCATGGAAGTGCCTATCGACCTGCCGCCGCCCAAGACCAGCAGCAACCCCGACGGGCTGTGGCAGGCGAAGTACGTGGCTTGTGGCGGGCGGCACACCCTGGCTATTGCGGAGTGGACAGAGCCCACCGACTGATCACGGAGTGCTTGACTTCCTGAATCCTGATCTGCGTGCAAATTTGAGGCTGACAGGCCTACTATACAATATTATATAGTGTTCGTGGAATAAGCACAAGTTATGCAACATTAGGCATCGTAAAAGTTTCTGTATGTGCTTTATTTGGCAAGGAACAAAATAGTCGGAAGATGACTTTGTGCAGAGATAGATGAGAGACGTTCAGTATTTCAGCAATATTTTTCGATGGACAAGTTTGTGATGTGCATCCTGTGCTTTCTATTTTTGGCTCCTCTGTTGCTTCCCTTCACTCGCTGCCTCCATTATGCCGGCCATATTCCGCTTGCTACTCCTCCAAGGGGGGCTAGGTCGTACAACCAACAAAATCATCCCCGCTAAAGCGCCTACACATCAAACTGTCAAGGAGGATAAAAGGGATCAAGCACTAGTGCAAAATCGAAAATTGGAGAAACATAACTTCAACTGGCGACGGTTAAGGAGATCATCCTTCAACTAGAAGCTGCCCATTATCTAAAACAAACTAGAAGCGGCACGACAATATAGATAGCTTACCTCCCAGGAGCGCCTTGTGGGAACTCCAACACCATCTGAGTTTCAACTACGGGCGAATTCAAGAGCTAGGAAAAAAAATAATTACATAGACGGTCTACTCTCTCCATCCCAAAATAATAAGTGCCGTTCTCGCTTTTTGAAGAGTCAAATAATTTTAAATTTTGATCAAATATATGCACAAAATTATTAGTATTTATAGTACATAAGAGAACTGCTCTATCACCTAATTTAAAGAATGCACGAACCTTAAAGCAAAGCCTCCATTTAATCAATTGTTTTATTAACTAGCAAATATTCCCACGCTTTGCACCAGAGTAAAAAATATTGGAGTTGCTAACTTTCAGGTGTCTGAATTTTAGCTTCCTTTCAGATGACAGTTATTGCATATATTTTATGTTAAAATTCCAATATTATTTTGTTGCAATTTCTATAAGTAAAATATGTAATTTCTAGATCCGAGAAAAAAAATCTGATATATAAAACTACAAACCTAACAAAATCTAATATATGTTGGCACAAAGATAATTTATAATTTTTTTTATAGTCAGACAAGAAAAAAAATTTAATATAACATGATATAAAGATACCCCATCCGTCCCTAAATAGATGTTATTCTCACATCCCGAGAAGTCAATGTTTTTAAAATACCAACAATTATATATTAAAATATATAAATAATTATGTTAAGTAATTAGTATCATCGGAAAGATCTTTAAGTCTAGTTTTTTAATAAATTTATTTGAAGATATAAATGTTGCACGTATTTTATATAAACTTAGTCAAAATTGAGAAAGTTTGACCGACACGCATCCCATAACGACCTTCTTTTTTGGATGGAGGGAGTAATTAACAAACTATAAACAAATCACAACAAGACAAATACAATATGGTTGTACGATCAGCAGCACGTCACCTGATGAAACACAATTTTTCAAGCATATGAAGTTTAGAAAAAGTGAAAAAATATTAGATGTTCATACAAAAGGATAACGTGAATGTTAGTACCTCCATTTTGGCGTCATTAAAATGCAACTACGTATACGTGTCTGTTAAAATGGTTTAGTTTAACCAAATTTGTAGTAAACAATATTCATATTTATGTCTCCAAATTAATTTATTATAAAAATATATTTTATAATTAATCTAATGATGTTTATTAAATATTATAATTATTTATACTTTTTTATATAATTGGTCAAAATTGATATACAAAATCATGACATTGTTCTATATTTGTATTTTTTTTAGACAGAGGGAGTACATATCTACTTATATTTTATGTTTTATAATTTTTTATGATGACCATCACATCCATAATATAAGTTAATGCTGATAATAAATAAAAATATTCCATTAAACTTATATCGAATTAAAATACACATTGGTATATTTTTTTTATTCAACTGCAAAGTGCAAAACCATTTAACTATAAATATATCATACCTTTAATTTTTCATACTAGCCATGTGTTTCTACAACTCAATATCGACCTTTGTAGCTTTTTTGACGCGTTATATTAACCTTAGTAACTTATTTTTTGGATGCGTCAAGGATTAGTTTATCCACCAAAGATATGACGAGAGACATCACGAAATAATTAGTTGTACCAATGACTAATCCATATTTTAATAAAGATAAATTTTATTTCTAATCAAACTACATCATATGGTGTAAATATTTCTTCTCAAAACTTTGTTGTTTAAAATTCTTGTTTCTAATTTATTTGAATGGCAAAGTTCATACCATTTTCTAATTTATTATGGTCTAATCTAAACTGACGTGAAATATTGCACTATGAAGAAGTAGTGCGATGTAAACACTAAGGGTCTATTTGACATAGCTCAGTTTCACCACTGAAATTGTTTTTTTTAAAATAATTTTATTAGTAACTTTTTAAGTTTTTAAGTTTAAGCTAAGTTGTTTGAAAAGAAAAATTTAGCAAAATAGTTTCATGAACAACTTTATGTATATATGAGAAAGAGAAATGAGTGAGAAAGCTGAGATAAAGTATTTTTTTAGCTTCATCACAACTCTTGTTTTTGTGAGAGGAGAACAAAAATAGCTTGATCCATATTTTGAAAACAAGTGTTTGACAAACAAAAAAAACATAGCTCATAACAACTTACAAAGTCGTTGGGAGCTCTACCAAACATACCCTAAAGCTTTGAATGTTTTTTTATATTAATTTAAAGCCACTTTAACTAGCATTTTTTTGAATGAACTTTTTTTTTACGCAACAATGATTTTTCTAAACTTGCCACTTGGATATGCTGACCTCTGCTCTGACCAGCTTTGATCTGGCTCGTTCAAACTTGACCGAACGGTGCCCATTAGCCGATGGCGCCTCCTCCTTGCCGGAGCCGCCTCGCCGGCGAGTGGCGACGCTGCCGTCGGCCACTTCAGACTGTCACACGGCTTCTCCCAACCACGTGCGGCGTGCTACACCTACCAACACTCCACTCTAGTCCACCCATGACCCACCGGGACCTCCAACCCCAAGCTTGATCTCGTGCGCTCCTCTCCCTTCCCCTCTTCCTCTCCTAGGGTTAGCAAGCTTGATCTCGTGTGCCTGCGTGAGTGAGCCTGCCCGCTGACCGCACCGGCGCCGAGATGGTAGCCGCCGCTGCGGCGGTGCGGCCGGTGTCCCTCAGCCGCCTCGGCGCTCTCCTCCGTGCTCGTGTGCCCTACGGCCTGACCACCTCCCGTATCGCCGTACCCTTCCCCCGCCGCACAGGTACGAATGGCTCTAATCTTTTGATGTTCCTCTGAAACGATAATATGCTTCAAATTTCGATATGGGAATGGGATCGGCAGTTGTTCGAACGCTGTTTTGGTTGTGGTACTCACTACTCAGCAAACTGTACATGACATCTTCTAGCTTATGAGCGAGTATTCTAAATGATTGGTTGGAGCTAGGCAAAATTCCGTGACAAACCTCCAAAATTCTATCATATATAGTGATAAAAAAGTGATTAATTGTGATGTTGGTTCATTTCTAGCTTTTGGCACGCCGTATGTTGTTGTATGCGGAGCCACATACAATGCTAACATGTATTGTCATGACATTTAGGGCTTGTTTGACTGCACACCAAGCCACCCCAAACCATATGGGTTGGGAGGGATTAATTTTCCACCCCCAATCCCTCCCAACCCATGTGGATTGGTTGGATTGATGTGCACCCAAATAAGCCCTTAGAGTAATCTAGGGGCAGGCCGCTGATTTCCTGGTTGTTTTTACACTGTCAGCTTGCTAGGCTTACCAATTGGTGAGTATAAATGAGGCCTTGGAAGCTCATTTGGTCCAAGAACATGCCAATTTTCTCAGATTTTTTTTTCAGTGTGTTGTGTGCATACTCCCTGTTTTTCTGAGTGATAGCTAGTAGCTGCTGCTGCTGTGAATCATACTCGTGGATTGAGATAGAACTACACAATTACACAAACTCTACACTGCAGGTTATAGAAGATGTTGTCCAAAGTGATCTTGACCCCCTAGCCAGTTATCAAATGTGATGCGCTCATTCACAGCATCGTTTGTCAAAAAACTTGAAGACACAAGAGTTCAAACGACAGGCTTGTTAATTGCCATTCATTTATGTTCCTCAGCCACAAATCTCAACTGACCTTTCTGCTCAATGAAGGGAGCTACCGTACTGGCAGTAGCAGCTGGAACTATTTTAGCAAGTTCTAGACACACAGCTGGCAAGATCAACTAGCAAAGCACTTCTTCATTCATAAGTTTGTGACACAGTGGGCACACAGCATGCAGTTCAATCATCTACAGTAGTGAAAGACACATGATTCAAATCCCTGAACATCAAGTTTTCTGATCTTTCTTATCCTAAAATTGGCATTCTTTAAAATTAATTTAATAAAAGCATTCACAACCTTGTCCATCAAGCTGGTGCATTATGCAAGCCTGCCAGCCTGGTACCTAGCTGCTGCAGTGAAGAAATGGCTTGGCTAGCAAGGCCTATGTGTTGCTTGAATCCTCCTAGATCGCTATAAAGTAACTAACAACAAGGAACCCTAGCTAGTCAATACAAACCCTAGTTTCTGCACTATGGAGGATGTGGGCAAAGTGCAGCTGATTAAGGTGAATGCTATTAGAAGAGGTAGATATTGAAGACGTCACCTGGGCTGGATTTAGTAAAAGGTCTTTTTTTTTATTAAACATAAAAGGGGAATGCTTTCAAACAAGGGCTAGAAACATTTGTTTTTTTTTCGCTCACCAGGTCATTGAGATGGCTAACAAGTTTTCCTAAACAGTTATTCTTTTTTTGCTCTACAAGTTCCACAAAAATTGCAAGCCAAACTCCAAGTTTTTAGTTGATATATTTTTTTTTGTGTGCAAAAGGTGGCTTATCATCAATTTCCTTGTTTAGGATCTTAATAAGTCATTATTACCTGTAAAGGGGACATAGGTTCCAAGACAATGGAATTGCCATTGCCTGACAAGATCTGTCCATTTTCCTTTTTGAATTAAAAACTGAGATATTCTTGGTACAACTAGATAACCATAGCTAACTTCTTGAGTTTATTGTGATTTGGTAAAGTATGCCTGTTATTGTTAGCAAACATTGAAAGAAAAGTTTCTTTAGGAAGTCAGGGGCATCTTTTCTTTTGTTTGAAGAAAAAGGTTCAATGTCTGCTATGTAACTGGCAAAGTTATCTAAACATAATTTGGCTGCTAGTAACGTGTAAAACCAGTCTAACAAAATGTTATTCTTTGTCAGCAGATTCCATGAAGATTTCTCAACTCCAACTAACAGCTACACGATTTTCAAAAGAGAATAATTCTGGCGAGGATGACGAGCTCCTTTCTGAGCTCAGAGATAAGGTTACTTACAAAGTTATATACCTCTGTGCTAATAGTCTTAGACTCTAAGTACAAAAACTTACCATGATGCCTACTACAGTGGGATGCAATGGAAAACAAGTCCTCTCTTGCCTTGTATGGTGCTGGAGCAATCCTCACTGTCTGGATATCCTTGGTTGTAGTCAAATCTCTCGACTCTGTCCCATTGGTATATAGCTAGCTTATTTCACTATTTCCATTTACATGTGTTTGGTTGTTCTCTAAGACCAGGATGCTATTCATATTATCATTTACTTATTTTATTTTATTTTATTTTATTTTTTGTTCCCCTGCCATGATATGTAGCTCCCAGGCATACTGGAGCTAGTGGGGCTCAGCTACTCTGGATGGTTCGTGTACCGATACCTGCTTTTTCAGGTAATCTTAAAAGTTAAAACCATGTAGGTTGGCTGTGAGACTTCTTTTCCACTGTTGAACACGAGTTTCTCAAGTTCAAGTTGTCCCTTTGCTTTGGACACCTAAAATGCTGTTGGTAGAACCGTGGAAGATGCGCAGCTTGAAATTAAGAGCTTGCACAGATCAAGCTGTCCACTGCCCATGACTGACATGCCTAGCAGATACTCAAACAGCTGGCTAGTGTGCTTTGTCAAAGTTAGATGCAGTGTCCTTTGCATTTTGTTTAATCTGAAGAGAATTCACATAGCATTTAAAATGCAAATAATTTATGTTGAATATGCCCTGGCGCAATGATCTGTAACACAGAAATACTGATTTTGTACATTTAGAATATCCAGGTTTTGGTTCTGACTTTTTCTCTGGCAGGAAAATCGGAAAGAATTGGCTGAGCTTATCGATGATATAAAGAGAAGGATTATTGGTGATGACGATTAGCTGTTTCCTGGTCTGTAATTCTATTTCTCTGATTGATGGAACCTTGTAGTAGGCTTATATTCTTAATTAATGCCAGCCCATTTAGAAACGTCCTTGAATTATTCAGAGCTATGATGTATGGCCTTCCACACCTCTTGTGCCATCTGCAGTTGAGCAAGTTGTTTGCTGAATCTTCTTGTTCAGCATGGTCTAGAAAAATTCTTGTGTTCTCCGTATATTCAGGGATGAGGTATGGTCTTCCACACCACGATGTGCCTGCAGTTTAGCATGGTCTAGAAAAAAGATCTTGTATTCTCCGTATATGCTGCTGTGGTTCCTCTCACAAATTCCGTGTCGAAAAGTTAGCCGTCAGAACATACAATTCTAAGATGTAAAATTATCTGAAATGAAACCGGATGCACTTTTTTCCGCACTTGGTGAAAGATGATAAACCTTATGTATTGCTGTATATCGAGTCATTATCAATTTAGTATTATACCAGCACGGTGTGTACAGCTTCTTTGCTTTCTATGTCGCTCTGAGTTTGCCGGCTGGCTGTTTAGTGTTTAGACACCAACCAGGTCTAGCTCCATGCTCGAATTATCACACGAATCAATGCTGTATATGATATTATTGTATGATATTTATTTATGGAGTAGTAGTACTCTACATATGGTGCCATGCACCGCCTGATCCGATATATTTGCCGTACGAACGCTGTCAAAGACGTGCCACATCTGGATTTGCATCCTGTACCCATCACTCTCCCGGATTGCTTCGGCGAGATGCCATCCCTTTCCGCGCCGGGATGGAACCAAGGTGATGTGTCAAAGGCTCGACGCAATCGTGCTTGGCTGAGATGTGGTCACCCCGTGACGGCGACCTCTGCGACTGCGATCGCCGATGCACTGCTGTCTGGTGGATGGTGGGCTGCTGCAACTTGCCAGCGGGAAGCGCGTTGTTTCTTTGACAAAAACGTGTACGGCGCCATCCTTTTATAATTCAATTATTATCAGAGACGATTTCGTTTTCCGTTTTCTTATAGGAGCGTCTAAATTGGGAGGCGTATGCTCGTTACCAGCTGGATGTCATGCCACCGTGCATTCTCAGCCGCTTTTTCACACCATTTTATTTACAAGTTTTTAGGCATCGTGCCCTGAGTCTGAGAAAGTGCCTTTTTAGGCAATTAATTTCGATGTCCAAATTCAGGTTTCTCGTCAAACCCTGGCAACCGAAATCATAATTAAGGGGTGTATGGTTGGCTGATTTATTTTTAGTCCCTTATCACATTGGATGTTTGGTACCAATTAAATAAATTAAATATAATTTATATTATAAAACTAATTACAACGTCATGTAGTACTTCACGAGACGAATCTATTAAGCCTAATTAATCCATCATTAACATATATTTACTATAGCACCATATTGTCAAATCATAGACTATTTTATATTAATAGATTTGTTTTGCAAAATAGTCTTCGGCTGACAAATTAGTTTTATAAATAGTCTATATTTAATACTCTTAATTAGTGTCTAGATATCCGATATGACAGAGACTTATTTTTAGTCCCTGTAACCAAACAGACCTTAAGAAGGGTTCTATAGTAAAAGTGGTTGGAACAACTTTTCCTGTGCTGTGCAGCACCATGTGCAGGTGCAGCTGATCCAGCTGCGCATGTTGCTGAAGTGCTGGTGCCCTACTGCCCTTACTTGGAACCGTCGGATCAGGAACTAATAATCACTCTATTGCCCGATGAATCACAGGCTTTTCTGCCGACCATGTCCGGTGCTTTTAGCACAATATAGGAGTACCCTTTGCTTGGGAAGAAAAATGACCGATCGTTCGCAACCAGGACGGACCCACATGTCATACCCACGGGCTCGACTTTCTTTCTTTCTTTTTTTTTCCATTCGCGGAGCCCGAGGGGGTTCTCAGGGGATATTCCCACCGACCACGTACACCGAGCCCACCACAACCGGGGGTCATCTTTCCCGCTCCTTATGACATACGGGCCCCACAAGTGCGGCGCGCCCGCGTGTCAGAGGCACGGCAGCACACCACGCCTTGCGCGAGGGGTGTCGGTGTGGGCTCCCTACGTCGCCGTGGCGCCGCGCCATTGGCTCGCTGACCGCAGCCTCGCGCTCGCGTCCCGCTATAAAATGTCCCCACGCTGCTTCGGCCTGTCCACCACAGCATCTGCAGTTCCCCGACCACACCGTTCCGCCGCGCACAAGAGCCCAGCCCCGCGCCCAGGAGGTTAGGGTTCCCGATTTATACCGCTTTTTTCTTTTTGATTGAGAAATTAATCTTGCGTGCTGTCAAGAGTGCTGTCCCGCTTGATCTAGTCGCGTGTTCGTGGTACGGGAGATGCGGTAGTGCTGCCAGTTCTCTCCGCCCTTTTTTTTTCTTTTCCCGATTTTTTTCGGGTGGCGTTCTGCGATGCGGCTAGATCCCCTTTGTCTCCGGTGCTGTTCCGTTGGTTTGTTCGAGCTCGATCCACGAGATCTGAGGCTTGGAGCGCACGGGGCGCGTAGATCCGTTTGATTTTGGGATAGTTTGGTGCGAGGACTGAATGCTCAGCACCTTTTCGGTTTCTGTTCCCCTTTTGGGGGAGGCTTGGAGCGGGGGACAGGGTTGGGGTTGAATGTGGAACTTCTGGAGTGAAGTAGCGTCTTCAGATATTTGATCTGGATGTACACGTGCCTCCAAGGTTAGCGTATTAATGGCTAGTTCTATCTCTTGCTCCTAGGTGTTGGATGTGATTTCTCGATTTATGTACTGTTAGGTGTGTCGGATTTTGGGTCATGTTTCACCTGTTTAAGGAATTGTGGTTTGGTAACCTGTTGATCTGTGGTTTTGAATGATGGTAAATTGCTGTTGAATTAAATAAATCATTAGATAACCTTGTCAACGGTAGATCCGGTTGGTACTTTTATTAGGCAGTAGCTTAAATAGTTTTTTTTCCCTGTCTGATTGCTTAATTTATGGATTTGGGGATCACAACAGAATGAATAGATCACATTACCTGCATTGTGTGGGGTCTGTTATTGCAATTATTGAACCTGAACCTGAACCTGAACCTGGGTGCTGTAATCTAGTGTTCGATTAGATGGTTTGCTCCTTGGTGTGGCTAATGGTTCAATCAGGTTTGTATGACCCTTTCATATTTTTCAGAAATGTTATTAATAAGCTTGCTCTTACCTTTCACATGTAATAATTTTAGTTGATATTTTCTACCTTTTGAGGCAACGGCTTATTCAATTCCCTTTTGTTGCAGTAAGTTGTTCTTTTACCAATATGTCGAGGGAGGAGAATGTTTACATGGCCAAGCTGGCTGAGCAGGCTGAAAGGTATGAGGAGATGGTTGAGTATATGGAGAAGGTGGCTAAGACTGTAGATGTTGAAGAGCTCACTGTTGAGGAGCGCAACCTCCTGTCTGTTGCATACAAGAATGTGATTGGGGCTCGCCGTGCTTCATGGCGCATTGTCTCTTCCATTGAACAGAAGGAGGAGTCCCGTAAGAACGAAGAGCATGTGAACCTTATCAAGGAATACCGTGGGAAGATTGAGGCTGAATTGAGCAATATCTGTGATGGCATCCTGAAGCTGCTTGACTCCCACCTAGTTCCTTCTTCTACTGCTGCCGAATCAAAGGTCTTCTACCTCAAGATGAAGGGTGACTATCACAGGTTGGGAAGTATGCAATGCAATATTACGATGTGCAATCATATCTGTATAATCTGAAGAAACCAACCAGATTTCTTAACCTTAATGTTAATTATGGCAGGTATCTTGCGGAATTTAAGACTGGTGCAGAGAGGAAGGAATCTGCTGAGAGCACGATGTCAGCCTACAAGGAGGCTCAGGTTTGCTCATTTTTTTTCTGTTCTGATAATATGACAACCGTCTCTATTCATATCGTACAGGATGATAAGTTCATTTCTTTGAATGCGTACTGTCAGTCTTCACACAATTTCTTATGAAGTTTTATTCTGCTATGTATTGTGTAGGAGATTGCTCTGGCTGAGCTGGCATCTACCCATCCGATAAGGCTTGGGCTTGCTCTTAACTTCTCAGTGTTCTATTACGAGATTCTGAACTCCCCAGACAAAGCTTGCAGCCTTGCAAAGCAGGTTGGAATGACATCTGCTTTTCTGCTACATACATCTATTTTACTGTCTTCAGGGTGAGGGCTGTTTGTGTATTTGAGCATGGGCAGAAAAAAATAATCGAAAAGTGCCTTTTTAACTGTAAATTATAGGATCCTTGTCCTAAATTGTTCAGTATATCAGGAGCTTTTTATATTGCTCCTCATGCAGCAAACTTTTGCCCTTATATAGGTTCATTGTTACAATACTGCTAGATATCTTGATCCGTGTGTATCAGATCAGATATTTTCTGGTTAGTAATGCTACCTCTGATGTGATGATATTTTCTGATTGGTGATGCTACCACCGATACGATGAGTTTCTGATCCTCCATGTTTGCACAAAACTGGCTTTTCTAGTAGTCTTGTGCCATTATGCCCTGTTATTGCTAGACTCTTGCTTGTTATTATCCACCAAGTTAAAAGGATTCTTCATGTTCTGGTGGATTGTGGTGATACTTGTAATATCAGGCACCTACATTATCAAGATGACGATGATGCCATGTCCTTTACAGTTTTGAGTATCTATTAATGTCACTTAATTAATTTGTGGGGTAACTGGGAGGCATTTGAGTCGGTTGGCTGATCATTTACCTTTTTTTATTGTGCCTTAGTCCTTATATGCGATTGAAACTTTGATAACTGATAATGATTGGCTAATCTTTGCAGGCGTTTGATGACGCTATTGCTGAGTTAGATACCCTTGGGGAGGAGTCATACAAAGATAGTACTCTGATCATGCAGCTCCTGAGGGACAACTTGACCCTTTGGACCTCTGACCTCACGGTAATTTCTTCCCAAAATAAACCAAATCTTTAATCTGTTGTGCCTGTCTACTCTTCCTGTCCGGTGCTAAAAATTTGAATTTGGAATGTGCAGGAGGATGGTGCCGACGAGGGCAAAGAAGCCCCGAAAGGCGATGATGGCGAGGGACAGTAATCTTTCGAGAGGGGCCTGTTGTTCGAGCCCATTGTTTTAGATGCTCTATATGCTGTCGAAGCTGTGCCGTGCCATTATTGTAGCTGATTTCCTCTCATCCCCCACTTCCTTTTCCTTATATTAGTAGGCTGGTAGTGGTCGAATTAGTTCCCCATTGCTTTGTGTTGCAGGTCCGTGTGGACTGGTATTGTTCCCCAGGATTTGACAAGCATGTCTGTGCTCGCTCTAGCGTTTTATTGAGCTTTGAAGTCATCGCATTTATTTCTGTTGCAATCAGTTATTGGCTGGATTAGCGGACGGCAGTTATTGTCCGGATTAACCTGTTGTCCTTTTGGATCCACCGAAAAGCGGAAACATCGTGCACCGGAGCTGTGTGGCAAACTGGCAATGTGGAAAATAAAAGCCACGCAAGTATCAGATTAAGGGGTCATGTTTGGAAGTTTAGTTTCTAATAGAGCTATATAAAATCGGTACCCGAAATTTTTATGCTCAGATTTGTGGGTCGTCTGTTTGAAGCTTATTAGTCAGTTTTCGCGCAGCTTCCTCGCCATGGGCGCTGTTCAATCGCTTTCATGAATCTCCATGGTGCTCTCCCAAGTTTGAAAAAGCAAATACATTCTCCGATTCTCGAGAACATGAACATGCAGTCCGTCCGTCTCCACCTTCATCCGCCATAGCAGTTGCAGTCGGAGACGAATCCGAATCCGAATCCAAGCTCTCCGAGGTCGCCGCAGATTACCAGCACGTACATACCGCGGCCGGCGTGAAGTTGAGCATTACCTTGTGGCAGCAGATCTCACACGCGACGGCTTCCTCGGCCCTCGGGGTGGCTGCTGTAATGCCGACCCCCCCTGCAGGAGCCGCCCCCCGCTCGATTTAATTTCCTGGGCCAAATTGAGATTATTGTCCTTCCGTACGTGGGTCGGCCCGCCAACCATTTCTGCCCCCGATAACCAAGTTTGTTCCCATGCTCGCTGATCTGATTGACTGCCCGCTGGTCTGCTTGACTAAGAAACACAAAATAAATGAGCAAAGCCAAAATTAGAGGAAACTGGGAATTAAACGCATATCCTCCTACCACTACAACACAAGGACGTCTGAGTAGATAAATTAAATCTATGAAAAATACTAATCTCACTAGAATAGTATTAATTATAAAAAACAATATTCTAAACTAAATATACTATCATTAATCTCACAAAATATGGAAAATTATGTGATAGGAAAGTAAACAAGGAAGAATGAGAAAACAAAGTAAAACAAGCAATGTGATGAAGGAAATAAAATAATAATAGTAATCAAATGCAAATGAGTGGAAGAGAAAATTAAATATAATATGAAACGATGCATGAAAAGAGCATTACGGCAACGCTATTCTACACCCTAGGTATAGAATATTATTCTACACCAAGTAGCTGAAATTGACTAGAAAATATTGAACGATACTGTTCAGTATCAGTCAACGCGTCAGTATTATGAATACTGAAAAATACTGACACACGACTACTAATTTGTACTGAATTTGTTTCAGTATAACACCTTGGTGTAGTATAAGTGTAGAATAACACTTATATATTAGTGATTTTATCAGTGATTTTATACCAGTATTGTTATAGGAGTTTGAGTCCGACTCTTGCAGAATGAAGACACATATATATAGAACACACATACATCATATGAACATAACACTTATCTCTCAGAATGAAGACAATTTAAAAACTTAAATAAAAAGTAAATTGTTTAGTTAAAGTAAAATCAATAACAAAAATGAAAGAAATAAAATCTAGAGACAAACAATAAAAAAATCTCATGATATTATTTTGAACAACCTATGATAGAATATATCATACGTACTACATAAATACTTAAAAATACATGTAGAACATCTTGTTTATACGACCTGAACATCAAAAATAAATTACAGAACATCACATGTATGCTAGGCGAACACTATATGTATACTATGTGAACAAAACCAGATTTCATGAAATATAAGAAAAATTAAAATTAAAAAAAGAAAATAAATCTCACATGTATATTACATGGACATCACAGCTATAGACCAACACAAAATATATCCTAGAACATCAGTGTATGCTACCAAACATTACAACAACATAGAACATCACATTAACACTACACGAACACCACTAAATATAACATAGAACATTATTTGTATACTACCTAAACATCACATATGACATAAAATATAAAATAAATAATAAAATTAGTGAATTAACTAATTAGAATTAGATAAAAAATATTATCAAACATCATGAAATATATCTTAAAATGTTGAACATCAATGTTCTATGATATGTAAATTATAAAAAATAAAAATGGTGAATTAATTAAATGAAGTCAAATAATAAAGATGAAAAGATGCAAAATAAAAATAAAAATAATAAAATTAAAATATAAAATGAAAAACCAAAAAAATGAAAAAAATGCATGAAACATAAAAGAGAAAATCGAAGTAGATAATAGAAGAAAACAATAAATAAAATAAAGAAGAATAAAGGAGGACATAGTAAAATAATAAAAGAAAAAGGTAAAGGAAAATAAATGAATGAATGGAAAAAAGAAAAGAAAATAAACAAAGGAAATACATTTTGAAATAACAAATAAATAAAAAGAAGAATGAAACAAGTAAACAATACTGTTGACACCGTTTTTTGGCACGTGTCAATATAATCTAAGGATTGTGCCGATCGGCAAGAGGCTGGTTGCTGTTCCTTATCGGCATCGGGATATTATCAGTCAGACTGCCGATAGAGGCAAGAATGTTGCTGATGAAGACAGGCTTGTTGCCGATGGAGGCAGAAGGACTTGATAAAGGCAAAGGTCAGCTTGCCGATGAGAAGTCAGTGCCGATGAAAACTAAAGGCTGTTGCCGATGAGTGGTAGATGCTGCCGATGGAAGCAGAATGACATGGCTGGCAGTTGCCGATGAAGGAGTGTTGCCGATGAAAGATGACATGGCTAGCGTAAGCACACGGTTGCCGATGACGTTAAAAGGAAATTGCGGATCGGAAGGATGTGTTAATGGAAAGTTTCATCGGGGAGGAAACATAAGGAAACTGGTGATTTTATACCAGTATTGTTATAGGAGTTTGAGTTCGACTCTTGCATGAGTCATTTTATTCCCTTAATAATAGTAGAGTCTGTTTAGGAAAAAATTGTTTCTGTTTGGGTCCGACTCCTGCGCGAATCAGTTATTTCCTTAAAATTAGGAGTTTTTGTTTAGGAAAGGTACGAGTCGTATCTATCTACAACTCACTTTGCCGGAGTATAAATAGGTACCCAGGGGTGCTGTAAACGAAAAAAATCCAAGATCAATCAAATCAATTTTACTCTTATTCTACTTTTATCGTAATTTACCCTTTATTGCATTAGTCTTAGATTATCAACGAGTTCTTCAAGCTTCGACGGGCTGCATCATCCTGATCTCCGTCAAACCCTTGTAAGTTCCGCGTGGGAGTATCTCTGAGCTTTGACATCCGGGCGTATCGTTGTTGTCTCGTTCAGCTCTGCTCTAGTTATCCTGATCAAGTCTCAATCTCAGCATCCGGGCGCATCGCCGTTGTCTAGATTGAATGTTGTTCTAGTTATCGTCCTTGTCGATTAACTGGTCAAATCGACTGGCACGCCTCCGGATATCGAATTTCGGGTATAAGGCCGAGGTGTTCGCAGATCCTGATGTTTTTTGTGTCAACAAATACATAGAAGGAGGAAAAGCAAAAGAAAAAAAGAGAAAAAGTTATTTAAATAGAAGAAAAGAAATAAAAAGAACAAAACTTAAAAATAAAAGATAAAATAACGAACACATTTAATTAGAGGAGTATAAAAAAATATAAAGAAGATGAAGATAAAATAAAACAACACAAGGAAAAGAAAACATAAATAAAAAAATAACAAAACCCAGAAAAAACGGAGACGGCGTGGTGCTTCCGAATGAAACATGCACGAGCGCACGGAAGAAAGAGTCCCCGCACAGGCAAGGAAACAGCGCTGCTGCTCTGCTCACGAATTGAATTGGGCCACGCTCGCGAATTGAGTTGGGCCACGTTCTCTCGTGCTCCAGCAATTAAAATAGCGCGGGGGGTCGGCACGCGGCTAGCGGCCACCTGGTCGGTGCGGAAGATTTCCGTGAGCACGGTCTTGCGTCCTTGCGGCCACGTATCTTGCATGCAACATCCTTGGGTACTGGCGCCATGACCAAAGTTGATGCTCGTCGGCGTCGCTGCAGGCCGCCGTGTGACGCTATGCATGTGGGGGAAGACTTGGATTCATAGATTAAATGCGTTCTAACTTAATCCATTTAAGATTTTAATTTGGATACACGTGTATTCACTTCAATCTAAGTGTATTGGTATGAATTAAAATGAAAATTTATTTAATTTTATCCAATTCACTTCAAGATTAAAATTCAATTTAAATAGAGATAGAAACATCTACATCTAAATAAGCCTGTTCGGTAAAATGTTTTTGACTGCTTGTTTTAAAAGAAACACTGATAAATTAGACTAATAAGTTAAAATGAATAAACTCATAAACTCATAAATTTAAAGCAGGTGGTCAGTTGTTTCATCATGCTGGTTGCAAAGCGAGCAAGCCCCCTCTGACTGCAGTTCGTGGCGCCTCCGTCGATCCGCCGTCCAGAGACCGTGGAGGGCAAGCCAGAAGTAAAGCTTCACCTTGGGCGGCGCTGCGGCGCGCCAGAGCTCCCGGGCCCCAGCCATGGACGTCCAACCGTTGAAGAACGCAAGGTAAGCCCATCGGGAAGAGAAGACACCGTCCGTGGACCAACGCCACACAAAGCGGTCCAGTACCAAGGGATGCAGGTTGACGTGCAGGAGGCGTTCCCATAGAGTGAGGTACTCACAGATTACAGCAGCAGTGTGAGCCCCGGTGATGTCTGTGACCCAGCGTCGCCCAGAGATTGCCTCAGCCACCGAGCGGTTACGTCGTTACGGCGTCGGCGACCCACAACCGCGAAGAGGCTAGGCGTAAAGGAACAGATGGCTCCGTCCGGGAGCCAGGAATATGTCCAGAAGCGGGCCGAGGTGCCGTCGCCGACCTCCACGTAGACGGAGGCAGTGAACATCTGGGAGACCATATGCTCGGTGGTGGCGGGAAGGAGAGCCCAAGCTGACCCCACATCCGTCCGGCGCGGCCACTCCCATCGGAGATGGAGGGCGAAACCGGTGATGCGCAGGTCAGGGATGCCCATCTCGCCATTGAGCCTGGGCGCGCAGACCAGGGGCCATGCGACATGGCATCGTCCACCCGACGCCGTTTCCTTGCCGACCCACAAGAAGCCTCGGCGGCGTCTGTCGATTTCCTTGATGGCCCAAGGGGATAAGTAGCAGGAAATGGAGATGTGCACCGGGATGGCGGATAACGTTGTTTTAATCAAAGTCATTCTCTCAGCTGCAGTGAGAAGGTCACCCTTCCAGGCTGGGATCTGAGCAGCCATCTTGTCAACGAGGCACTGCACATCAGCGCGGCAGAGCCTGGTCAGGGAGAGAGGTGCACCAAGGTACGTGACGGGGAATTCTTGAACCTTGCACGGGAAAATGTCACGTACAAGGAGCACCTGTTCGGGCGAGCAACAGATGGGTGTAAGGACACATTTGTCCACGTTGGTGGCCAACCCCGATGCCCCTTAAAAAAGCTCAAGTAACTGTCTGACCCCGACGAAGTCCTGGACCATAGGCGACAGGAAAATGCCGATATCGTCAGCATAAGCCAAAGCCCGATACCAAATGCGGTCGGGTAGCAGGGCGAAGACCTCCCGCCGGTCAGCCTCGGCGATGAGCGCATTGAGGACCTCCATGACGATTACGAACAGAAGCGGTGAGAGAGGGTCTCCCTGGAGTAGGCCGCGCGCGTGTCGGATGCGCTCCCCAGGTCGTCCATTGACACATAGAGTGAATCAAGCTGATTGGCCTGTAGTCTTTGAGCCGTTCTGGAGCCAAGGATTTATGTAGAAGGACCATGTATGCCTCATTCAAGAGGTGGAAGCTACGGAAGTCCAACTCCCATAGGCATTGGAAGGCGCTACCACATCCGCATCGATGACACTCCAAGTGGCCTTGTAGAAGGCGACACTGAGTCCATCCGGTCCCGGAGCGCATCCAGACGGCGTTGCTGAGACAATGACGCCACCTCCTCAACGGAGAAGGGAGCCACTAGCTCTTCCAGATTGATACGCGGGAGGTGGAGCTGCGACAGGTCGATCCGGTGGCGACGGACAAACCTGGTACCAATTATGGCGCTTGGTAGTCGAAGGCCACGTCCGCTTTGGCTTCCTCTTCTGTGAAAACAACTCCGTTGTGGTTGATGGCAAAGACGTAGTTTTTGCGGTGGCGGTGACAAGCCTGTAGATGGAAGAAGCGGGTGCAAGCGTCCCCCTCCCTGAGCTGCCGCACCATCGTTCTGGCAAGGGAAGCAAGTCCGTGGGTTCGGCGCTTGAGGTCCGTATGCCGCTGTGCTTCCAGTGCCGTGAGCGCCCGAGCCTCCTGGGCCGTGTCTAGCTCGTAGACGACGGCTCGGGTAGCTACCAGCTGCAACCTGATATTTCCTACCTTCATCTCCTACCAACTGGACAAGGCCCATGCGATCGATCGAAGCTTTTGGTCAACAATGCGGCAAGGAGCATTGCCAGCAACGTGCGTGTGCTGTAACACCCCGGGTGTTAATCTCTTAATTAAAATTTGATCATGTCATCATATGCATTAAGCATCATTCATTTGTTTGAAAACCCGGATATGCATTGAACTAAAATGAGTTTACTTGGTTGTGTTTGATCAATTGTTGAATGCAGGTCATCTTTTCAAATTCTCAAAATTTAAAATTTTGAAATCCAAACCCTTTTCCCAGAAGGGGTGGATTAAACCCTAAACATGATTTTTAAAATCTATAAAGTTTTTGCTTGTGGTTGTTTAAGTAGAGTTGTAGATCTCAAAATTTTGAACATCTTTTGTGTTCAAAGTTTTTCTTGAAAACCCTTGGAAGCTTGTGCATTTTTGCAAAGTAGCCGCAGGGTCAGTTCTGTCCTTTCATCGAGCAGCTGCTTGGCGGGGTCGATCTCGACGTCGCTCCTGACCGACACTTGTCGACAGCCGCGCAACGCCTGTCCATGGACTCGCGTCTTGTCGAGTGTACGTGGCGATCTTGCGGAGCCCGTTGCCGTCTTTAAAAGCGGGACACCGTTCTCTCTTCTTTCCTTTCCACGCCACACCACTGCGCTGCTCCACTCTACTTCGCTCTGCTCTGTTCCGCTGAGCGCTTCACCTTCACCATTGACGAACTCGTCCGAGCTCGTTAGCTGCTTCCAATCACTCAATCTTTCGTCATTACCTTCGCCTTGACCTTGCGCATCCTCGGGGTAAGTTGGTTGAAGTCGTCAAGCCCGCATTCGTTCCGTGCGGATCCGTCTTCCTCAGCTCCGACGCGACCGCTGCCGCTCTGGTCCGTCTTCGACCGGGCTGCGCTGGAGCCGCATTGTCTTGTTGTCTTATGTTTCTTGCTCCTTGTTCATCTCTGATGCTTGTCGGTTCTCCGTTTTGCAAATGGTGGACCTTAGCTCCGGGAATATCTTCGTTGCCGCGCAGTTCTTCGTCTTCGCCGGCGCGTTCTCCATCGACGGTCGTCTTTGCTTCATCTCCGGCCACGCTTGCTTGTGCTCCGTGACCAGGGTGAGCTCCTCGATCTCTCCGCTCTTCTCGTTTATCCTTGTATCGGGCCTTCGAGCTCTATCCTCGAGCGCCGCCGCTGTTCTTGTTCGGCGTGGCAGTGTGTTCGTCGCCTTGTCGTTGTAGTTGATCTTTTCGAGATCCAAGTCCCGCGCTAGCTTCGCCTGGCCGTCCTGAGTCAGTCTCGAGGGGTAGTTGCCCTTGAGCGCGTGCGTGTTCTCTTCGGCGCGCGTCGCGCAGATCTCCGTCGACCGCCAACGCCGTCGTCGAGGGGGTTGCTCTTAGCTCTGTGTTCGTTTGGCTTGCGCTTCGCGTTGTTTGGGGTCCCTTTAGCTTGCTAGAGTTGTTGGTTGTTTCGATCGAGGGTCGATCGAGGTCTGATCGAGGCCTAGTGTCTCTGCTCGAGGCCTAGCTCCTTTGATCGAGGCCTGTGTCCGTCGGCATGTGTGTGCGGTCGAGCTCAGTTCACCGCCATGGTCGTCGACGAGGTTGGATGTGTAGGTTTTAGCCTCGTTTCTGTGGGCGTTTTGCTCGCGGATGTCTTCTGAGTCGCGATCGAGGCCTAGCTTCTTTGATCGAGTATCGATTGAGGCTTAGCGTCTCTGTTCGAGGCCTAGTTTCGTCGACCGAGGCCTAGCTTCTCTGATCGAGGGTCGGTCGAGGCCCAGTTTCGTCGATCAAGGTCCTTCTTCATCGATCGAAGCCTCATTTCTTTCGGTCGAGGTCTGTCTTCGTCGATCGAGGTCTAGTTCTTCGATCGAGGTCTGTTCTCGATGGTGTGCGATCGGTCGAGCCCTGTCCGACCATCAGCACCCTCGATGAGGTGTCTCTGAAGGTTTGTTTGAGTCGTGGCGTACCTCGTTGGGTTTGGCTTGGCAAGCCGAAGCAAGTTCGAGGGGTAGCCGTTCGGTTTGGTCACCGACGTCGACTCGCTGCCGTGTTTTGTGGTTCTCGACGCCGCCGCTCGAGCCTCTGTGCCGCTGACGGTCGAGGTCTAGCCTTCAGTGGGTTTTGTGCAGGTTGTTCCGGTTTCCTGTTTAGTCAGTGTGTTCTTAGTTCTGTAATAATGCCCTGTTTAATTATAAAATGTTTAGAAACCCTAATACCTTTAGGCTTTGAGTGATTTTTGATTATTTGGTACATATGGTCATTGTCCAGTGACAAACACAAGTTGGACATGCTTGATGAGATGATGTTTGCTCAGTTCTTTTGGTTGTGAGTGTTAACTTAGATAATCAAGATAAATAGGGCCTAATCAATTTGCTTCCTAGCCTAGTGTTGCTTTCCTTCTTGAAGGGAAGTGGTACTCGAGGGCTATCTGTTTTAGTTTTCTTTTAAGAGCCTGTTTGTTTGTGTTGAGCATCATGTTTACCATTCAAGCATCATCTTAAACATGTCATTTTATCGTGTAGATTGTTCGTTGGTTGGGTTGGATACCTCCAGTGAAGGGGTTTTCTCTCTTGAATCTGAGCCCGAGTTCGTTTATCCCTCCAACCAAGGCAAGCCCCGGTGCATTCAAACACTTCCTTGTATTTAAAATGATTGCTTTAAATACACTTATGTTTATACTATTGCATTACGGTATTCAATCAAATTCCTACTTGATGCATAGCCTTACCTTGAATTATTTATTCCTGTACCTTGATACCGTTTTAAAAATACGATTGTGCTTTTTGCTGCTTAGCAATGCTTAGACCGCTAGAGTCAGATGATTTCCTGTCATCTGCGAGAATAGGTGTTAACCTGTTTGCTTCGGCAATGGTTCTGTTTTCAAGATGAATAGCGGATTGCTGCGGCAAATGGCTATGTCCTCTTGATGGAAGTAATAATCTGAGACCGGGCGGACACGGTGTTGGAGAGCCACCAGATATGGATATCTGGTGAGCGGGTTCTTTCCGCCTGTGTCGATTAGGAACCGTCCGTTGTAGACGTCCAAGGGTTGTGACTTTGGAGTACTTATCACATACTCCGGGAAGCTGGACTCTGGCTATTCTCGCTTGAAGAACGGTTAACCCGCACTGGGAGTGGAGAGATGGCGAGAGTAGTGTGTACCCTCCAAGTTAGCGAACTGGATGGAGGTGTACTGTGCTCTCGGGTGGCGGAACCCCGGTCTTGGCGAGAGGATCCAGGGAAAGGTAGTCATATGCGTGCTTTAAGCGGCTGTATATGTCGTGTGATAGGGAAGCCCCAGCTGGGATAAACCGGTTCGAATCGTCGTGTTCCTCGGATATGGAAACATGACCCTGTCCTCTACCGCGTAGTAATACACTTTAACTGGATACTTGTCGGATCCCTTCGTGGATGTTTATTACCTTGTTATCGATCATACATCTAGGTCGATACTTGAGTAATCTTATGGATAACATAAATGATTTCAATTCTTTTTATAAATGCTCATTTATGCAAAATACTTGATTCTTGCAAACCACACCTTGAATCCTATGACTTGCATACTGTTTTGTCCACCAAATACTTTTCTTTGTCGGATAAGTCTTGTGGAGTACTCCCGTACTCAGGGTTTGTTAACCCCTGTTGCAGATGAGGATCGCAACCCGGTTTGTGTGGCTCCTTGCTGCATGACCGTGGTCAGTATAGATGAAGCTGAAGAATAAACTGTCTTTGCTTGACTCTTGGGCAAGAGTACCTCGGTTCTTTGTTCTTGCTCTATCAGCAGCTTGATGTATCTTTATCGTATGACACTAAGTTATGTTTCAAAACTTATGGTTTGTAATATGACTTTAAATTTCCGCTACTTTGATGTAATATAAAAATTTCGTATTACTTCTGTCATGGTTGTAATGAGGTGATCCTGTTCGGAAAGAGGTGGATGACCTGCTGCAAAGTGGCGACACCTGATGGGCTAATTAATGTTTGGATCATCTATTGGGATTAAGTGGTTAATCCTGACAAGTGGGCCCTATCTTAAGAGGTTCTGTCACATGTGCCACGTAGTGCTGACCACCTCGTAGAATCCTGGCAGCGATCGCTAGTCATCAAAGCGGAACCGAGGTCGGTGAAAGATCTCTAGTGTTTTGGTTAATTGATGAAACCTAAGTACTAACCTAGCTCTAAGTGATGAGTAGGTTTAGTACACAAAGGTGAAGATGACAAGTGATGGAGCAAGGATGCAGACTAGGAGAATGCAAGCCAAAGCTCACACTTGGTCAAATGGAGGAGACCCTAAGCTAAAACAAGGCAAAGGTATAAGCTAGGGCTTTTCTTTTGGTGATCAAGACACTGTTGACGGTAAGAATGACCCTTTTTGTTACTATCAAAATACCGTCAACATCCTCATAATCGAAGAAATACAAGCATAACATGAGCACATTTTATCCAATAACTAGTTCCACATATCCCTTGAATATTTGTATGCAAGTAATGACAAATGGGGACATTTGGGAGCCAGTGGGCCCACTTAGGGGGTCGGCCGACCTCCCTATGGGACCACTAGGCCTCCCATGCCCCCATGATCCAAGTAACACCCTCCAAAGCACTTTTAACCCCTTGGATCAACCTGTGTCTTCTCCCAACGGTTCAGATTCACATCACATGAATCCATGGGCCCACATCATGGAAGAAAACATGACGAAACCTTCCAGAAGCATCAGATAAAGTCCATGACACATGGGACCACCCTCTAGAGAGAGGTGGTGGGCCACAGACCCTATAGGGGGTCGACCAACCTCCCTAGGGTGGGCACCACCCCCCACTTGGTCCCTGACCAGTGGGACATCTTCTAGAAGGAGCAGGGAGGGCCCACAGGCCAGTAGGGGGGTCGACCGACCTCCCCTAAGGCGGTTCAACACCCAGTGATCACCCCACATGTTAAACACATGTTGGAAATTAACACCATCCATCCTAAGGCGGTTGAGACATCGGTTTGATCCTACGGTGGCTGATGAAGGTGACGCAGATCGCTAACGTGGCACCGGAGTAGCCCCTGCTCCACCTCTAGCTATAAATAGACCCCTAGAGGTCTCTTCTCATTCATGCCTCATTGGAGAAATACTACTCCCTAGTATCTTAGTAGAGCTCTGTAGTAGTGCTATGCTCGTTGGAGGAGAGTGAGGAAAGTCTTTTAGAGAAAGCCCCGGGCCTGTCGGGAATCTTCTTTGGAGTTCTTCCTCAGCGGATGCGAGTCTCTTGTAAGTTTAGCACTTGTAAGTGACTTCTTTTGAGTTCTTTATAGCATTTAATATTCTAAATCTAGTTTAGCTGTTATACAACTTTTCGTGCTTGTTCATCGCTTTGCTCTGAGTGAAGTGCTTTAATCTTAGGCCAAGGTTAAAGTAGTAAGATTAGTGTAGACATGGTGTCTAAGATTAATCTTGCCTTTGTAAACCGCTTATCGCACAGATTATTTGTGGTAGCTAGTAGGAGGTGACAGCCATATCTAGTCCTCATATTCCACCACGTGTGTAAGATAAGTTCTTAAAAGGTAGGGCCTCAATTGTAACACCCGATTTTTAGAACAAAACCAGATATACACTATATGTGAGCCCAGGAAGTCAAATGTCACATATAGCCACAGAACAAGGTAATATCAAAAGACAATACCTAAAATATATAACATATAAGGTCAAAGGATAACCTTAAGAAGCAAACAACGGAATGATCACTCCGATATTCGGGTGAAGACTCCAACTCCATAGGGACCAACTGACTGGTTGACCACAAGCCTATCTTTTCCAACTCTTACAATCTGTTACCCATCCGGATTTTATATAAAGGTGATGACAACAAGCGTCAGCTCACCATGCTCAACAAATATAACATGGGGTTCATGAGGCTCAAAAAGGATAGACACGGGTTTAACTGCATTAGCTTTTAGTAAGTCATAGTTTTAGCAATTGAGCAGCATCAAGTTCTTCATAAGCCTAGATAACCACATGATCAAGTGAACAAGATATAATGCTTATATGAACAAATAACAATAATCAATGATAAAATAACAACTCATGAGCTATGACATAAGGACATCACATAGTAATGAGCCCAGGCCACTCATAACCGTGAGCACGACTATCATGACAGTGCAGAGGTCGTACATCTTTACCCACAAGTCGTGAATTGCCCTTTTTCCCGAGGTGATCAGCCTCTTAACCCACAACCAAGGTAGGTCGGCAGGGTTCACTACGAGACATTTCATAGGTTCCACTAATAAGTAGCAACCCGCTACAAGTTTCCTCATTGTGATATAGCAACTCCCCTCCCGGAGGTCACATCCCAAAAACTGTGTACCTCCGCGACAGAGCAAGTCCCATATCCCCAGAGCCCCTCCTGCGCCCTTTCAGGTAAGCTGCCACAAACTAGTAGAAGCCTAATACTAAGTCAAGCTAGAGCCCATTGGCTTATGGTAGCACTGTTTTCCCGGGTTATCGGATTACAGAAATATCCCTATGAGTGAGAACACAGGTGTGAGTTCCTGATGTCCCACCTATAGTCCACGTTGCTAAAAAGTCATATTTTTTTGTCACTGCATATAACATTAGTCAACTTACAAGATCATGGTTATTCTTTAGGAGCACTAGCTTTGATCTACCCAATGCATCCCACAAAGGTGACAAGGTACAAGATATCAAATCTCTAGGGAATCCTTAGGGTAACAAGGTAGACACATGCATATGTATTAAGTATTTAAGGTGAATAGGACAATAAGGAAGATCCCATGCTATACTTGGCTTAAACTTAGATCCTTGTTCAACTGATTCTCAAGGATCAATTCCTTCTTGATCACCAACGTAACACTCACCGATTGGACAAGATTACAACACCACTCAAACACCTGGTCAAACATGCATAACATACATGCAAATATATTTAGAACAATACACCAATCAATGAAAAGGAAATAAAGAGAAACTACGCATTGCTACGATCACAAAGTCGCGAGGAACTCGCTAAACAGAGTTGCGGTGATCAAGATAGACTAACAGTAGATTAGCTTTTAAAAAGAGAACTAAGAGCTTTATTAGTTTTAGCTATGTAAAAGGATAGATAAAGTACTTCAGAGAAATACCCAAGTTGGATTAAGTCAAACTTATATTTTTATTTGAAAACTAAATTGAAAACTAAAAGGTTATTCATATTTTATTTATAAAGCAATTTGCATAGTCCTTAATCAAGTTAAAGATTAACCATGAAATTACAGAGCTATTAACATGGTATAAAAGGACACTGCTACATAGATCATGTTATTACAAAACCAACGCAACTTGAACGAGACGATTTGGATCTAAAACGGAGAAGATATGCTTGAAGCAAGTTTTAGGAATTAAAACACATACTTAAAACCATTAAACAATTAAGTATTTTTTAAAGTTGTAAAACAGAGCTGATTATGGTTTTAACATGTAGATTAAAATGGTACGAATCTAACACAATTTGTTTGGGTTAAAACTGAGTTAAAACACAAAAGTTATGGGTATTTGAAATTTGATTGCATTTGTGTAATTAATTCAAAGTGTTTTTGAATTAAAACAATTAAAAACTGAACTAAAATGAGCTCTGTATGGCGGGTTCTATTTTGCAAAAGCTCAGGGGCCTTAACAGAAGAAAACAGGACCGAAAAAGAATTATTTTGAACTGACTTGGATTGCGGGTTGATATCAAGAAAAGGCAGGGGCCTAAGTGCAAAAGTTACAGGGGCTGTCGGTTTGACTGTGTCACTGCTGATGCAGGGCTGACATCGTGCTGACGCGGTGCCACATGGAGCTGTGGGGTTGGCGCGGTCCACCGCGTGGGCGTGGACCCGTGCGTGTGGGCACAGTGGACCGAGTCCACAGCCGATGCATACCGGTTCGTGGGGGATCTAATCCTGACCGCACAACACGGATCCGACGACGGAGAGAAAAGGGGAGGCTTTCCCCCCTCAGTACACAGCAAACCCGTGGTGGCTCCATGGACGCCGACGAGCCGAGCTCGCCGGAGTGCACAGAAATGGCGTTTCCGGCCACCTGGGGTTCAACCAAGCACACGAGAAGACTCCGCGTGACCTCGCAAGTGCGGTGGGGGTGTCGGTTGAAGCAGTGGCTTGCCGGTGTGGGGTGTCCACAGTGGTGCCATGGCCACCGGCCACGATGTGCCTCGAATTGACCGATGCGATGCCTAATAGACTGAGAAAAGGGGTTGGGGAGGAAGAGGGATTCACCGCGAGATCGACGGAGGGGTTCGCGAGGTTCGGGAAAGCTCCACGGGCTCCGGCGGTGTGCGGCGGCGTTTTGTGACCAGAGAAACGCCGGTGAGCGTTATGACCGAGCAGAACACGGTGACAGGGGACAGAGACGGTACCCACGGCTTCGGCGGTGAAAAGCGGAGCTCCGAGGGCGCTCGGCGTCGCGTGAACGAGCTCCGACGGCGAGGACGTGTGCGATAGAGGAGGTACGGGAGCAGAGAGGAAACAGGGGAGGGGAAAGAGCTCCGCGGGGCTTTATAGGTGAGGTCGGGGTGGTTGAGTGGGGCCTTTGCCGACCGTGGCGTCAAGGCAGGGCTTGAAGGCCTCCTTGATGGCCTGGCGTTCAAGCGCCATCAAGTGGATTGAAGAGGGGGAGGTGATGAATGCCGTCGGGCATCGGCATCCACAGCACAACGAGGAAGAAGGGAGGGCGAGGGTTACAGCCGGGGCCCGCGAGTCAGTGGGAGAAGAGTGATTGTGGTGGTAGCCATTGGCGCTGATGAGCTGGACCCATGGGCAGTGAGAGAGGGGAAAGGAGCGCGTGTGTGCGGGTGCTTGACCGGCGCCGACAAGTCGGGCCCGCCGTGCTGTGAGAGTGAGAGAGAGGGCTTGCGGGTGAAGGGAGGGGGCGTCTCCCGCGTGGGCCGAGCTGGCTGGGCCAGCTGCTGTGCGGCTTGGGCCGAGGGGCGAGGTGGGCTGCGGGAAGGTGAGTGAAGGAGCTGGGCTGGTTCTCGGTTAGGCTAAGAAGGGAGAGAGGTAAAGAGAGTATGAAGAAAACCTTTTTCTTTTGATTTGTTTAACTTCCTTTTTAAAAGCCCTTTTGAAAATATTTTCAAAGTTAAGTTTTGAAATACATTTTCTCTTTATTTTCTTTTGCTATTTCAAAACACTTTTAAAAACTTGTTTTCAAATCCTCTTTTATTTCAAAATTTGTTTTTCTTTCTAAATTGATTTTCCAAAACCATTCTCCCATTGAATTTTGAAAAATGGTTTTTGAATCCTTTTGAACTTCTTTAAAATTTTAACAAAACCACACACATTAAATCATATGCAGAGGCATGAGTGCACAAACATGTTGCTAGCTCCAACAAATTTTTAATTTGATGATTTTTTATATTTCTTAGGGTTTTATGAGCACCAAAAGTAAATAAATAACTCATTTTATTACTATTTCCAAGAAAGAAAAATTTAGGGTGTTACATCAATACAACATGATGGCGCGGTCCGGTTAGAGTTTTGCCCTCTTTCTAATCTATCCCATCGCCTCCTGCAAGAGAAGGGATGATAAAGCCAGTATAACCAACTTTACCTTGTTAGATATCTTTGCTATATCGAACCTCTCAACCCAGTTATCATAGTCTCCCTTGATCCATCATAGGACATATCCATAATCCTAGTTAACTCACTTCTCGTTCCCTGTGGAAAATACGATACCTGGAATACTCCTGGTGAAAGCTACACTTGACAACTGTACGCTTGCGGTCTTTTTTCCGTTTGCCACCTTTGGTGTCAACAAGCTTTCTGGCGCCGTTGCCGAGGAACGGTAGCTATTTTGACTAGTATCCTTTGGTCCTATTTTATCTTTGTTTGATTTCATCCTTCCTTCCACATACACATATGGATCAAACACCACTTTTCGAATATGGTGCTCCAATGGGCACTAGTTTAGAGCCACCTAAATCATCTTAGGCCGTTTTGGCCGTTCGTTATGAGATTCGCCCGAGTTTCATAGCGATGGTTCAAGATAAGCCATTTTCTGGGGACGAAGATGAGAATCCTTACACTCACCTATGTGACTTTGAACAACTTTTTTCATGTGTCCATATTCAAGGGATGAGGCAAGGTACTCTTAAGTGGAAGTTATTTCTGTTCTCTTTGACGGGAATAGACAAACAATGGTACGCTCGCCACGTAGATAGTGCAAAGGGAGAATGGGAAAAGTTGCAATCCAAATTTTGTTTAGCTTTCTTCCCTATCTCCCGTGTCATTCGTCTTCGAGTAGAGGTCCTAACCTTTAAACAAAAGGAGAAGGAATCTCTAGGTGCGGCATGGGACCGTCTTGTAGATCTAGCATCTTCCGGCCCTGATCTTGCTATAACCGAGCCTACAATGTTACAACATTTTTATGGCGGTCTTAGCAAAGATTCCGCACAACTTCTTGATATTTCTTCCGGGGGGAGCCTTCCTGAGTTTAGCTGTTAGTGTAGGGAAGAGTCTTTTAACAAAGATTCTTGAAAACACCCCTTATACTAACGTTTTTTATGAAGGACCCACGGAAGAACAAAAACCTGACCCCAGAATAGAAACAACATCGATAGCCGAAACTCTTCCCTCTACATCTCAAGATCATGCTATCGAACCTGAACCACCAAGGGAAAAAAGAAATTTGACCCTTGGAATTTCCCCTTGATATCGAGGCTGATTTATTTTCCGATTTTGGAAATGCCTTGAATCAATCTGTGCAAAAGAAGTCTTCTGCTCGAAAAGCTCCGAACCTTCACATTCCTAGTCATATAGAGGAAGCCTACCTATAGGAGACAGTTCAAGAGCTAGCTTCTATCATGAGCAATGAGTGGTTAGAAGAGGTCGAATCTTCATTTGAGCTAATTCGAATTCTTTCTTCCTCCACAACCATTCCTTGTCCAATCAATAGAGCAAAGTTAGACTCTCTTTACGATCCTTCCATAGGAGTCAGCATTATGTCTAAATCATTAGCTAATGCTCTCCTAGGCAATGTAAATCTGACTCCAACCAATAAGTTCTTGAAGCTTCCTTCAGGACAATTGATTGAGAGTTGTGGGATCGCACAAACCATTCTTACGATAATTAACAAAGTCAATATCCTCTTGAATTTCTTCATATTTGATATAGAGGAATTTGATTTGTTAATTGGACATCCACTCATGAGATTCCTTGATGGATCTCTTGATGGAAGTCTTAAGGGTAATCTTGGGAGTAATATTAAACTCTCAATTCCGCTTACCAATTCCATAAACACCATAACGGAATCACTCCCAGAATCTGACCCCATAGAGGAAGTAATGGTTGCAGCTCTTCTAGAATCATCTCATCCTGATCTAGAAGAAGCTGAAGATTTCATCTAGGAAGAAGACGATCTAGAAGAACCTATAGATCTGGAGAAATCCGAGCTGCCACCTAAACCCTCTATAGAACTTAAACCCTTCCAGTTGTTTTAAAGTATGCTTTCCTAAATAACGATCGTGAGGCGCCTGTGATCATAAGTGACAAACTCTCTCCTGAAGAGTCCTTCAAACTTCTCACTGTCTTAGAAAAGCATCAATCAGCCTTAGGCTACTCTCTTCAAGATCTCAAGGGCATTAGTCCCGCTCTTTGCATGCATCGCATTGCTATAGAACCTGAGGCTCTTCCGTCTAGAGAACCTCAGCATATATTGAATAATGCAATGAGAGAAGTAGTAAAGAAGAGGTCTTAAAACTCTTGCACGCAGGGATCATCTACCCTGTTCCTCATAGCGAATGGGTTAGCCCTGTGCAAGAAGTACCTAAGAAGGGAGGTACGACGATCGTTCGAAATGACAAGAACGAGTTGATTCCTCAATGAACTGTCATGGGTTGGAGAATGTGTATAGATTACCGAAAACTTAATAAGGCTACAAAGAAAGATCACTTCCCATTACCCTTCATTGATGAGATGTTGGAACGGCTTGCAAATCATTCTTTCTTTTGTTTCCTTGATGGTTATTTGGGATATCATCAAATACCAATCCACCCTGATGATCAAAGTAAGACCACCTTCACGTGTCCCTATGGAACAATGCATATAGGCGAATGTCTTTTGGCCTATGCAATTGTCCTGCTTCCTTTCAAAGGTGCATGATGTCCATTTTCTCTGATATGATCGAAGAAATCATGGAAGTATTCATGGACGACTTCTTTGTCTATGGAAAGACTTTCGATGATTGTCTTGAGAATCTGGATAGAGTCTTACAAAGATGTGAAGAAAAGCACTTAGTCCTGAACTAGGAGAAATGCCACTTTATGGTTCGCGAAGGCATAGTGCTAGGACATAGAGTGTCTGAACGTGGGATAGAAGTGGATAGAGCTAAGATTGAAGTCATAGAACAACTTCCACCTCCCACGAATGTCAAAGGAATTTGTAGCTTCCTTGGGCATGCATGCTTTTATAGACGGTTCATCAAAGATTTCTATCAAATTGCCCGTCCTTTTACAAACCTGCTAGCTAAGGATTCACCCTTTGACTTCAATGATGAGTGCTTAGATTCTTTCTACCTTATCAAGAAAGCACTCATCTCAGCTCCAATCATTCAACCCCCTAATTGGAAGCTTCCCTTTGAAATAATGTGTGATGCTAGTGATTATGCTGTCGGTGCGGTCTTAGGCCAAACCAAAGATAAGAAGCATCATGCCATTTCATATGCTAGCAAAACCTTAACAGGGCCATAGTTAAACTATGCAACAACTGAAAAAGAGTTGTTGGCCATGGTTTTTGTTATAGACAAGTTTAGATCTTACTTAGTTGGAGCAAAAGTAATTGTTTATACTGATCATGCTGCTTTAAAGTACTTGCTCACTAAGAAAGATGCTAAACCCCGCTTAATAAGATGGATCCTTCTACTCCAAGAATTTGATCTTGAAATAAAAGATAAAAAGGGAGTAGAAAATTCTGTTGCCGATCATTTGTCTAGAATGCAATTCAAAGAAGCACATAATTTTCCCATCAACGATTTCCTCAAAGATGACACCCTTCTCAAGGTAACAAACTCCAACCCCTGGTATGCAAATATAGTCAACTTTATAGTCGCAGGCCATGTCCCACCAGGGGCAGATATGAAGAAACTAGTTCAGGAGAGTCAAGTCCATCTCTGGGATGAGCCATACCTCTATAGAGTATGCAATGATGGATTATTAAGAAGATGCATACCTATGGAGGAGGCAATCAAGATGATGGAAAGATGCCATGGAGCAGAATACGAAGGTCATTATGGAGCATTCAGAACTCATGCTAAGATTTGGTAGAGTGGTTTCTACTGGCCAACCATGTACAAGGACACCCAAGATTATGTCAGAAAATGTGCAAGGTGCCAAAAGCATGGGAACATCAATGCCCGAGATGCCATGCCACTCACCAACAACCTACAAGTCGAGCTCTTTGATGCATGGGGCATGGACTACATGGGGCCCTTTCCTCCGTCGAAAGGGTGTGAATATATCTTAGTAGCGGTGGACTATGTGTCCAAATGGGTAGAAGCAATGCCCTGCCGCAAAGCAGATGCAACCAACTCAAAGAGAATGTTCCATGAAGTGATATTACCCAGATTTGGAACCCCAAAGTTAGTCATAAGTGACGTGGGATCTCACTTCATTGACAAAGGCTTCCATCAGTTCCTCACTGATCAAGGAATTCGACACAATGTTGCAACTCCATACCATCCTCAAACAAGTGGTCAAGCAGAAATATCCAACAAACAAATCAAGAACATTCTATAGAAGACCGTGGATGAAATGGGTACGGCCTGGAAGCACAAGCTACCAGAGGCACTATGGGCATATAGGACCGCATACAAGACACCCATGGGTATGACACCATACCAACTTGTATACGGGAAGACATGCCATTTGCCTGTAGAATTTGAGTTCAAGGCACATTGGGCAATCAAGAAATGGAATATGGATCTGCCAGCTGCTGGAAAATTCACTAGAATGCAAATCTCTAAATTAGAAGAGTGGAGAGAGAAAGCATACCACAATACCAGAATATACAAGGAGAGAACCAAAAGATGGCATGACAAGAGAATCAAAATCAAGGGGTTCAATCCAGGAGACAAGGTCCTGCTATTCAACTCAAGATTCAAGCTCTTCGATCACGGGAAACTGAAAAGCAAATGGGAAGGGCCATACCTCGTAGTCAATGCCGCATCTCATGGAGCAATCACACTCCAGGACGACGACGGCAAAATCTTTAAGGTGAATGGCCAACGTCTTAAAGTTTTCCATGAGCATGAAACACCTTAACAAGAAATTGATATGATAGGTTTTGTTCTTAATCCAAATTAGAACTAAAATCTACATGTTTTAACTTTTTTGTTCAATTTTCATGTTTGACCTTAGACTTAGCCTAGATTTAGCCTTGTCTCCTCCCACAAAAAAATTTGGGCCTTTTGGCCTTAATAGGAGGTCGACTGAGCTCAGGCTAGGGCCTTTCAGCCCGAGGTTGCACGGCCTGCCAAGCCTAACCCGTGGAAGTTCGAAACCCAGCACGGTTGTACCATACCTTTTAAAGGGAGGTCGGCCGACCGTGGTTCGAAACCATTCAAAGTGCCCATTGCACATGAACGTTGGACCCACGTTCCCCCTCTGTTTCATCATGATCCGAGTGAGAACGAAGCGCTGAATGTTGGAATTCATCTTCTTAACCCCTTCTCCTTCTTCTTCCTCCTCCTACCTTGCTCTTTTTCACAACTAGTAGAACCTCTATCACTCCTTGCATCCTTTCACACCCACTTGATCCTCACCATGACTCCACCAAGAAACAACGGAAAAATGCCCCTCATTCCCTTTGATGGAAGCCCTTCCATGGTCCAAGATCCCATCAACGCCGACGCCATGGCCGTCGAGGTCCTCAACGTTGCTCCCCTTGCCATGGCGTCGCTGCTTGCCCAGTCGAGCACCCCTAGGGGGTCGGCTAACCGGCTCCTGGAGCTCAGAGAGGATGAGGAGCATTGCTCAATCAATGTCTCCTCACTACAATCTGAACAAGCCGGCTGCGCGTCCAGTAACTCCTGGAAGGCCGACCACCAGCCAATTGGGGGTGAAGAAGGCCACCGTCTCCACCACTGAAGGCGACACAAGCACGGGCTACACCAGCTCGTACTCGCCATTGGCACCGACGTGGATGCGCCTTCAAAGGGCTCATGGTGGACCAGGAATGGACAAGGTGCTTGTCCCTCCCCTCACCTCCATGGAACGGCGGGAGGCATGCAACTCCCTGGAATCGGAGGCTTCTCGCAAGTCGGTCCGGCGGACTAGCAATCCTCCTTCCATCTCCGGCCCTCCAGGTCAATTCCAAGAGGAGGACGAGGAGAGCGACATGGAGAAGCTGCTGCGCGTAGTTGCTAGGCTTAGATAAAGCAACAAAAAGCTAGCGGAGAGGGCAGCAGAAGAAAGAATGACGCACTTAGACTTAGAAGATAGTTTCAATGATCTTCGCATTAGCAAAGATCAAGCGCTTGGCCAAGGCAATAGAGAGGGAGGATCTCTTTGCCCCTCCTTCTCCATAGATCACTAGTTTCACTAATAAGTTAGCCACTTAGATTTGTTTTCAACCATTTCCCTTTATTAATGTAACATGTGCCTAGAATGGAATTTTGAATTAAATAAAGTGTTGGTTCTGCTGGTGTCTTACCCCAGCAGAACCCCTACATTTGATCTCTCTCTGTCACTGTTTACAGTATGCTCTGAAACAAGTATGGGGGGGGGTGTCGGTCGACACCCCAACATGCCAATTCACCAGTTTGGCCATGGAACCATGGTGTACACGGTCATGACACATTCCACAGAAAAAGTTGGACTTCAACGACCAATTTTGTGCATCGGCTGATGCACCTTGGAGGCTAAAATGCAGAACTTACAGAGCAGATGTAACACCCTAGTTTTAACTTTTGCAAATAGAAGTCAAAATTGAGTTTTATTCAATTTATACTCATGAAAATATAGGGGAAATTAAAACTTTTTGGAGTAAAAGCAAATCACCTAAAGCTTAGTAACATGTATGTTGCACTCATGCTGAACTTTTAGCCTTTGGTTGAGTGTAGGACAGGTTGGGTGAAGCTCAAATTCTGAATTTGAGATAGTTTGCAAAAACCAGAAAAAAAGAAAAGGATTCTTTCTCTCTTTCTCTCCCTCTCACTCATCTGGCTCAGTACCAGAGCCAACCCAGCCTTTCCTCCTCCCTCCCCGCACTCTTCTTCCTCGGCCCAGCCGAGCTGGCCCAAGAGCCATGTCCCATGCGGCCACACCACTCACCCGCACCCCTCTTTCTCTCTCTGCCATGTGGACCCCGCGTGTCGGCGTTGAAACACAGCCCATACTCACAACCTCACCCTCACTCTCACTCATCTAAGGGGCCACGTCGCCGGCGCCAGTGGACCACCCACTCCCGCACCCACTCTCTTTCTCTCACTGACCCACCGTCCCCACCAGTCACCCTCCCCTCTCCCTTCTTCCTCGACGAAGCAGAGATGCCGCCCGACATCATTGCCTCCCTCCTCTTCACTCTGGCTTGATGGCGATTGATGCCAGGCCATCAAGGGGGTCTTCAACCTCCGCCTTGATGCCTCTGCCGGTAACGGCCTCCGCATCTGTCGCCTTGGCGCCCTATAAAGCCCGCTGCAAGGTCTCTCTGCTCCCCTGCTCTTCCTCTGTCCGCACACCACACCCACTGCCGCCGCAATTCTCGCCGTCCCGGAGCACCGACGCCACCGCCGAGCACTCCAGGAGCTCCGCCTCGACGTCCCATTACCGTAGTGCTGCTCACCATGCCTTGTCACCACTCGGTTTGCCGCGCCGACGCTCACCGTGCGTGCTCTCTCTTTGCAGATCGCCAGCGTTCGCCGTCGAGTCGCTCGGAGCTCTTCCAGTCCCCGCAACTGCTTCCTACGGCTTCGCGTGACTCGCTCTCCCTCCCCATCCCTTTAATTCAGTCAATTAGGCACCTTATGCCCGAATCGATGAACACAGTGGCCGCCGACAATGGCGCCACCACGACCACCTCGCTCCGGTGGGATTTCGCCTCAACCGAGCACCTCAATACACCCGCATGGTCACATCGCACCTCCCCGTTCGTTTTTGTTTATAGTGCTTCACACCATCTTTTTCTGCATACATAGAGCACACTGGCTATGCCGGCGCCGCGGGCACACCGTCTCGGCCGGCCTAAGCCTCACCCAAGCACACCTTTTGTAACACCTTAAAAACCGTTTTTAGAAATAGGCTTGAAAAAAATAATTTACTTATATCCAATTTTCATGACACATAGAATAAATAAATAATTAATTTCATAAATGTAAAATCAACTTAGGGTTTAAAACACTTTTGTTGCATTCATGCTGGTGCATAGGGTTTATGTTTGAGTGTAGGTTAGCTTTGTTTGGCTTGAATTCAAACATAGTTTGAATTTGAGTTTGATTCTTTTGGAAATAAAAAGGAAAGTTCTTTTCTTTCTCTCTCTCTCCCCTCACCCCTATCTGGCCCAGATTAGCTGAGCTAGCCCAAGCCCCAACCCCCTCTCCCTCTATCCTTTTCTCTGTGCAGGCCCAATCACAGCAATCGGCCTGCTAGGCCTCCCCCACCCCTTGGCCCGCTTGCTCGGCCTGCTAGCATGCACAACGCGCGGCCCAGCCAGCCCCTCCCGCGCTGCTCGGCCCACACCGCGCTGCAGCTCGCTCGCTCCATCCCTCGGGCCCACCTGTCGGGCGCCTGAGTCGCTGCCACCACGGCCCCACCCGCCAGCGACCCAGCCCCCTTTCCCCTTCCCTTTCCTCTGGCCGAACGGGAAACGGCAGCGCCGCCGACCGCCGCTCTCCTAGTAACCAACGGAGTGGCCATTATGGCCACTCAGCCGCGCCGCCCGCATAGTGGCGCACTCGCGCCGCCATCTGTTACCCCTCCTTGGCCTATAAAGGGAGAACTCGACCTACCTCTCCCTTCCCCCGACCCTATGCTCTACCACCGCTCTGCTGCCGCCTCTCCCGAGCGCCGTCGCCGCCGTCGTCTCGCCCTGGTGAGACCCCGCGTCCTCTGTCGAGGCCGCGACCGCATGCGCCGCGCCCGCCCGAGCCCCTTGACTCCTCGTCCTCGCCGTTGGAGCGCCGTAGCGCCGCCCACCCGCACGACCGCGAGCTCCGAGCTCCACCATAAAGCTCCGCCGCGGTAACGCCCTCACCGGCCTCACCGCGGCCTCGGACGTGACCGCCGATGACTCCACGACGTCCCCGACCCCTCGCCTTGGTGCGACACCGACCAAGCACCGCCCGCCGTGGAGCTCCATGTCGCGCCCTTGGCGTCCGCCGCGACCAGCACGCCCCGCGACCCCGCTGTCATCCGCTGACCCCGGGAGCCACTTCGCGGACCGCCTACGACGTCCTGGAGGCCTCGCCCCGTCTTCCCGACGCCTCCAATGCCACCCCGCAGCCTCGCCGGCGAGCCAGTGGCCGCGCCCATGGCGCGTGTAACAACCCGGGTTTTTCTAACAACCAAAAATCCGAACTTTCAAAAACTTTTCCTGCAATGTGTTAAACATGTAGTCGCTAGGACAAACCGAAGCTAACCTACGAAAGCTTACTGATAAAACGTTGCATTGCATATAGATTTGATTGTAGACGTGTGCCTTGTTCTCGTGTTGAGTTTTCGTTGGAGTTTTGGAGTGCACGATCCATGACAACTTCCTATCAGATATCTTTGAACCTCTATCAATTCCTCGAGTTAAATCCCCTTTCGGACTCTTGTCAAAACCTTTGACTCATGAAAGGGTTTATCCCAAACCCCACCTTGGATCCAATTCAATCTGTAGGAATCCTTTTTCCAAATCTATATCAAAGTTCCCTTGATTTTCTCTCAAGATCTTTTGAGGTTTTCTCCCGAAACTTCCTTCCACACAAAACCCTTCTTGGACATATATAAATGTATACATATGTATATATGTATACGTGTATATGTGTACATGTATATATATACACACAGATAAATATATGTACCAAAATCCCTTTTCTTTGATGACATAATGGGAGCAGGCCTTTTTCCTTCCTCTCCTTCCCCATTCCCTGGCCTAGCCCGCAGACCGGCCTCTCGCCTCGGCCTGGCCCAACCGACCGCAGCAGCTTAGCTAGCACCCCTCCCCTCTCTTTGGCCCAGTAAGCCCAGCCGAGCGCCCCCTGCCCAAGGCCCAACCGGCGCCCTCCCCCAAACCCTAGCGGCAGGACTCCCCAGCGCCCTGCTCTCGAGCCGCCGCCGCCACGCTTCGGGCACACACGTGCTCGCGACCCGCGTGACCGCTCGCGACCATGCCTGGGCTCTGCTACCCACGTCCATGCCCTGGCCCACCTCCCGATGCTCGCCACGCGCCCACCTTGGTACGGACGCCGAGGCCTCCGCCGTCCGCTCCCGAACCCTAGCCGGGCGCGCGCTATAAGAGCATTGACCGCAACCTTTCTCCCTTCCCCGTCGCCGCACTCCCTTTCTCCTCTCCTCAAGGCGTGGCACCTCGCCGCTACAGCCGCGCTCTACTCGCCAACAACCGGCCGCGAAGAAGCTCATCCCACCGGTGAGGGGACCTGGCTGGGACCTGCTGCTCTCTATGGACGCTGAGTCGGAGCCACGCCCACACTGGCCGCTGCCACTCATAGCCGGCCTCTGCCTTCCACCTAGCGCCTCGCCAACAGCCGGCCGTGGATCCGTCATGGCCTTCCTCGACCCGAGCCCGGCCACTGCCTGCTACGGCGACCACATCGCCACTCTGTCGCGCACGCTGTGCTTCGCCTCGTCGACCAGAGCTCCGACCCCGACCACCACAGGACCGCTATGTCGTTGCCATGGCAACGTGGCCGAGGACGGAAGCCGCTCCACCGAACCTCTCCTCGCCGTGCCTCCTCGACCGTCCGACTGTTGCCGCTCGGAACCACGACGACAATGCCGTAGGGCGCCTCGGTCCTGCAGTCGTGCCCTACCGCCCCTACAACCGGCCGCTGGAGGACCCAGCCCACCGACGTAGAGGCCCGACCGGAACCTATTGTCCTCCGCGGGGAACGAAGCCACCTCTGGTTCATCTCTAGCACCGACCACGACATCATGCCGTCACCGTGAGTTTCGCTTCGCCTTGCCTCGTCGCACTCCCAGGGCGACCAGCTCGCCACCGGAGTCGTGTCCGCGCCGAAAACCCTACGCCAAGCCCCGCCTTCGTCGAGCTGTGACCCAACCTCGCCATAGCCTCGTGGACGAGCTCACCGTCGAGCCCGTGCCACGGAGTCGCCAGCCGACTACAACCGTGATGACCTTGGCCTCCTCCGCCCGATGCCCTGATGACTCCTCCGTCACAGCGAGCTCTGACGCCGTCCACGATGTCGCCCACAACACTGCGGGTGAGCCACCAAACCAAAGGCTTTGCCTTTTCCCTCCACTGTTGCCATTGGGTCTGATACTGTCCTTCGTGCCGCGTTCTTCACCATCACAGGAAGCTGTGGACCTGCTACACCTGTTGGCTATTGCCGGAGTCTTGATGTTTGCTGTTCGCATGCTGCCGCGTCCGACTAGACGCTGCTCTGTCCGGCCATCGTGCCATGGGTTTTCTGTTGCAGGGAGGGGTGTCTGTGACTGTCCCAGACGCTCCGTCAACCCCTCGCAGCAACCCATCGTCATCCCGCCATTCAAGGTCAAGCCTTTGGGAACCCTCGCCGACTCCATCCTTGACGTCGACAAAGTCCTTTTATTTGTGTTCATACATGTCCGCACTCATCTGCATATGATATCCATGTCTACACTTGTTATCTAATATATGCCTATGTCATGCCTTCGCGCCGACCTATCTCTATCGCTATGGCGAGTGGATCAAAGGAAGGTGCATCCTTTTCTCTCCTCTTCTCTTTTAGCTTCTTTCTGCTCAAGCCCCTTGTATGCTTGTACCTATTTTAGACCGTAGCGCTACTTAGGTCCTTGCGGTGACAACCGCACCGCTAAGGCCCTAGGGGTGACTAGGTGCATTTAGTGCACGTAGGTCGTGGTACCCTACAAGTGGATTTGGGCATTGTGTTTCTCTCGTGCGTCACTCCCTTCCAATACCTCGCCTTTTTCCATGGCGTGTGGATTGGGAGAAGTAGGCGGCTAGCCCTTTTTCTTCTCTCGTTCCAACCTCCCTTCTAGTTGGCGAAGCTATGGTCTATTTCATATTCTTGGAACCATGCGAGTCCACTTGATTGACCGTCAGAAAACCAGCTTTACCGAGAACGTGATATGGACAACCTAGCCAACCCTTTGCCTATTTCTCTTGTCCCATTCTCTTTTGCTTGTGCCAATTTCCATGGCGTGCAAGCCGAATTACCGTGGAACCAAGTCGCAACTCTCGCGTCTTGCGTTGTTATTCGTTCATTCTTTAGTTGTGACTTGTGGGGTTCAAGGCTACAAAAGCCGAACCCTGTTGTGTTTCTTCCTCTCTTGCTTGCAATCTTTCGGTTCCTATCAATTTCCATGACACCCGGATCAAATGACTACAAGCCATGGTGTATGTTAAGTTAAGCTAGGGTCTAGACCCCTTTCTCTTGAGGTCATACAGGTTGACACCAACTCGGGAAGTGTGGCTATTTCGAGGTCATGACTCGAGCTTATGCTTAGCAGACAACCACTCGTGTTTTATTTTGAGCCCGAGGAAAGCGGACAACCACCGCGAGGGCTAAGTCTTTTGGTGTCTTTTGTCGTTAGCCGCTCTTTCTGTGTCTCGCTGTCTTTTAGTTGGATCTTGGTCAAGAATTGATTGCTTTCTTCCTTGTATGTCGCTCTATCGAGGTAGTTGCATCGAGGGCGATGTTGATCGGACCAGTGATCCGTTGGAGGCAGGAGACATGAGCAACAACAGGATGTGGATGACTATGGATCTATAACAAACAGGTGCCACATCCCACCCAACCTCGTAGAATCCTATTAGACATGCATATACATAGATGCTAGTTCTTTAATTTCTGCAATTAAACTGATAGGTTGCATGGTAGATTGCTTGGAAAGCCTATACCTTGTCGCAACCTTACCCCTGCACACCCGCTGTTAGGATAGACACCTGCTTTACTTACTTGCTACTTCTACTTCGCATTATGTCATTGATGTGATGCTGAGTGGAGGATTGTTTGTGAGTGGCTAGGCACTGTGTGCCGGTATAATGATAATAACTGGGGAGATCTTGGCGTGTGTCTTGGGTGTGTGGTGAGGGTCGATTCGATCGGACAGGTCCTACGACGAGTCTGGGGGACGAGTCTTGCCAGGGGTGCGACTTGGGCATCCCCACATGAGGTACCTGTGGCGGGTACATGTGTTTCTGAGGAGATCCCGGGGCGAGCCCCGGGATAGAGGTGCTGTGATGGCACGGGGGAGGACCCCGATTGAGGAGATGACCTGTCTGACCCCACCGAGGATCTAGAATAGCAAGGGAATCGGAACCATGAGCTTTATTCGTGCACACCACTCGTTCCTGAATGGGCGGGGTGCGGATGTCAATCGGTTTGGGCGATGCCATTATTGCCAGGTTGTTAGGTGATAAGGGTGGGTGGTTGTAACACCCCTGGTGTTACTCATCTTAATTAAAAATTTATCATGTCATCATATGCATTAAGCATCATTCACCTGATTGAAAACCTGGATATGCATTGAACTAAAATGAGTTTACTCGTCTATGTTTGATCAATGTTGAGAATGCAGGTCATCTTTTCCAAATTCTAAAAATTTAGGTTTGAATCAAAACCCTAATTCCCAGAGGGGGTGGATTAAACCCTAAGCATGTTTTTCAAAATCTATAAAGAAATTGCATATGATTGTTTAAGCAAAGTGGTAGAGCTCTGTTTGATTTGCATTTGTTGTGTTTACAGTTTTTCAAGTGTTATTCAAGTTTTTAGAGTAATTGAAAAGGGGGCAATTCCTTTTTAAAAAGGTTTTCAAATTTCAAAAATGCATTTGCATTTCTAGGCCAATTTTGAAAATGTGAGTATTGACAAAGTTTTAGATCATGAAATTTTGAGCAACTTTTGTATTCAAAGTTTTTCATGAAAACCCCTGGAACTTGAGCAATTTGCAAATTAGTACCAGGGGCGGTTCAGTCTTTTCATCAAGCAGTTGCATGGCGGCGTTGAGCTCGACGCCGACACCTGGCCGGCCACCTGCTGACGCCACCATGTGACTCCTGACCTCGACTCATGTCCTGTCGTGTGCGTGGCATCGTCGCGCACACTCCGTGCCCTTCAAAACGGGACAACGTCCACTCTTGCCTCCCTTTCCACGCTCGCGCGCTGCTCTGCTCTGCTCCGCCGAGCGCGCCATCATCGGCGACGAGCTCGTCCGAGGTCATTAGCCACTGTCAACCGCTCAATCCACTGCCGTTGTCTTCGCTTTGACCTCGCGCATCCTCGGGGTGAGTTGGTTAAAGCCACCGAGCCTGCATTCACCCAGCACGGTTCCGTCTTCCTTAGCTCCGGCGAGAGCGCCGCCGCTTTGGTCAGCTATCGACCGGGCTACACAGGAGCCACATTGCTCTTTCATCTTGTGTTTCTTGCTCCTTGTTCATCACTGATCCTTGTCGGCTTCTCCGTTTTGCAAATGGTGGACCGTAGCTTCGGGAACATTATCGTTGCCGCTCGGTTCATTGTCTCCGCCGGCACGGTCTTCATCGCCAGCTCATTCTGCTTCATCTCCGGCCATGCTAGCAAGTGCTACACCTCCAGGGTAAGCACCTCGAACTCTCCGCACACTCGGTTGTCCTTGAATCGAGCCATCAAGCTCTGCCCACGAGCGCCGCCGCAGTTCATGGCCAGCACGGCGGTGTGTTCGTCGTCTGGTCGTTGTAGTTGATCATTTTCTGATCCGAGTCTTGCGCTAGCTTCGTCTAGCCGTCCTGAGTCTGGTATGGGTGATGGTTGTTCGAGCGCGTGCGTATTTTTCTCCGGCGCACATCACGCAGATCCCCGCTGTCCGCCATGGCCGTCGACGAGGATGTTGCGTTTAGCTCTGGGTTTGTTTTGCGTGCGCTTCGCGTTGTTTGGGGGCCGCTAAGCATGCTGGGGTTGTTGGTTGAGCCGATCGAGGCCTGTGTCCGCTGGCGCATGTGCGGCCGCGCGCGGGTTGCCGCCATGGCTGTTGACAAGGTCACCAGGGTAGATTTTAGTCTCGTTTCTGTTGGGCGTTTTGCTCGTGGTTGATCCCTGAGTCGTTTTTGAGGCCTGGTTTCTCCGGCGCATGTTTGTGCTCGTCGGCGCACGAGCGGCCGAGCTTGGGTTCGGGGTGGAGTGTAGAAGCTGATTCGAGGGTTGGTGGTTCGGTTTGGTCACCGACGGCGACGCGCTGCCGTGTTTTGTGGTCGCCGGCGCCGCTGCTCTGGCGCTGGGACGCTGACGTACGGGCCCCAGGCGTCAGTGTCGGTTTCAAAGGGGTTTTTCCCTTTTTAAGTTTTGAACAGTAATAACTTTTGTTATTTTTGTATGTTTAAATCTATGCATATTTAAATTCTGCAAAAATTTGTGTATGCTCTCTGTGATGTGTAGTATTTCAGAAAAATATAACATGACCATGTTTAATACATTTTTAATCCTGTAAAAATGCTGAAAGTAATTGAAAAACGAGTTTTCCATGAATTTTCATGCTTTGTATATTGTTCCAAAAATTCTGAGAATTTTTGTGTGACCTGTATACACTGTTACCTTGCTGTACAAAAAGTTTGGGAATTTTTGGATGAACTGTTATACATGGCCAGTTGTTTAATTAATTATAAAATGTTTAGAAACCCTAATGACTTTAGGTGTTTAGTGATTTTGGATTAGTTGATGCAAATGGTCATTTGTCCAGTGACAACCACAAGTTGGACATGCTTGATGTGATGTTGGTTGCTCAGTTCTTTTGGATGTAATTGTTAACTTAGATAATCAAGATAAATAGGGTTTAATTAAATTTGCTTTATAATCTAGTTTTGCTTTCCTTCATGAAGGAAAGTTGTGCTCAAGGTTGTCATTTGTTTAATTTATCTTTTAAATGCATGCTTGTATGTGTTGAGCATCATATTTACTATTCAAGCATCATCTAAAGCATGCCATTATATCATGTAGATTTTTTGTTGGTTGGGTTGGATGATCCCTCTTGTGAAGGGGATTTCTCTCTTGTTGTATCTGAGACCGAGTTCGCTTATCCCTCCAACCAAGACAAGCCCCGGTGCATTCAAACATTTCCTTGTATTTAAAATAATTGCTTTAAATACATTTATGATTATTTTATTGCATTACGGTACTTTATTAAATTTCTATTCGATGCATAGATTTATCCTTGTGTTACTTGTGCCTTAAACCTTGACACTGGTTTAAAGATGCAAAATTTTTTTTTGCTAAAATGCTTAGTATGCTTAGAACTTTTATAGTAGGTGATTTCCGGTTACCTACACATAGCGTATTGCTTCGACAAATGGTTATGTTTTGATGAAAAAGGGAGATGGTTGGAAGTAATAATCGGGACCGGATCACAGATCCTTGCAAACCACACCTTGGATCCTATGACGTGCATACTGCTTTGTCCACCAGATTTTTTTTATTTGTTGGATAAGTGTTGTTGAGTAGTCCCGTACTCAGGGTTTGTTAACCCCTGTTGCAGATGAGGGCCAGAACCCGGTTTGTGTGGCTTCGTGCTGCATGACCGTGGTCAATGTGGATGAAGATGAAGAATAAAAAGTCTTTGCTTGACTCTTGGGCAATAGTACCTCGGTTGTTTGTTCATACTCTATCAGCAGCTTGATGTAATATTATCGTATGACACTAAGTTATGTTTCAAAACTTATGGTTTGTAATATGACTTAAAAAATTTCCGCTACTTTGATGTAAATTAAATTATTGTATTACTTCTGCAATGTTTGTAATGAGGAGATCCTGTTCGGAAAGAGGTGGATGACCCGCTATAAAGTGGCGACACTTGACGGATCAATTAAGGTTTGGATCATTTGTTGGGATTAAGTGATTAATACTGGCAAGTGGGCCCTATCTTAAGAGGTTCTGTCACAGTTGGTATCAAAGCTCTCCTTATTACCAATCTTGCAGTTGTAACTGTTTTCAAAATATTTTTGGATCTTAAATTAAAATTTGATTTGAGTCTAAAGATTTCTTTAACCCATCTTTTCTCTCTTTCCAAGTTTAGGAAAGTAGACTTTAGGAATATCAAGCTGATGGTATGGATATGGTTATATATATATTTTTGTAATCTATGGATTTCCCTTCGAGGAAATTGAGGATTGTTACAGCGCGCCACCGCGCCGTGCGCCGCTCCAGCGCCCCAACCCGCCGCATCCGCTCCTGCGCCGTCCAATTTGGCATGGACGGCCAGGATTAGATCGCGAAGGGGTGCGCCCCCCTCGGTCCACCGTGGACTGGTGGACCAGCAGCCTCACACGGTCCACACAGTGCGCGTGGACCCGCCCAACCGCAAGCCGCCACGTGGCGCCCTGCAGGCGCACGGCCGATAGCTCTTGGCCGCTTTGCACTGAAGCCTCTGCACTTTAAGATAACTTTGTTTATGTTTTAACCAATTCAAAATACTTCCTTTTAGGTCCTGTTTTCTTTGTTGGTATCAAAGCTCTCCTTATTACCAATCTTGCAGTTGTAACTGTTTTCAAAATATTTTTGGATCTTAAATTAAAATTTGATTTGAGTCTAAAGATTTCTTTAACTCATCTTTTCTCTCTTTCCAAGTTTAGGAAAGTAGACTTTAGGAATATCAAGCTGATGGTATGGATATGGTTATATATATATTTGCCCTATATATATGTTATGTAAATATTATTGTATTTATAGGGACGTTTCATGCATCATATCATACAACTTGGGATGAGTTTAAAATTTTGTTCTTAAGCTACTAAAATTTTGACCCGTTACTTACTTGCCTCTTTCGAAATCTTGTCTATAGGATGGCCAGGACTAAGTGCACGGCTCGCAAGTCTTCCGGAACTCGGGGCGTCCCTCGCCACAGGCTGGCGACACGTGGAGACTGTGGTGAGAGCAGTCAGCAGGGTGCCAGTTGTTGTGCTTGCCACAAGGCGAAGATCGAGCACTTGGAGCTCGAGCTGGGTTGGCTGACGACCAATAGGGATGAGTTTGCTAGCAGTGCTGATGACCTGAAGGGCAAGGTGGAGGAGAAGGAGGCTGAGTTGCAGGCGTGTCAGGCACAACTGGCAGCCAAGGCGACGGAGGTGGCTATCGCTGAGGGTCTCATGTATGAGGCGATGGGAGAGAGGAATGAAGCCTGTGACCGAGAATACTTTCTATCTGAGATGTACCTCAACTTGGGGCACTATGCAGGCAATCTTGAGGTGTTACAACAATGTTCTTCATGATGAGGTTCATCACCTCTACAACATGATGAACCCAGAGTACCAGCAGCAGGCCATGGCAGAGGACCTTAGAGAGCTTGTTCAGGTAGACCTGTCCTTTGCAGACCAGTTCTTTGCACCTACACCTGAGGGTCAGGGTTGAGCTGCACCAGAGCCAGAGCCAGAGGTGATCGTCGAGGACGAGTTTGTGCCAGAGCCAGAGGTGGAGGTTGTAGTCCTTAGTGACGACGAGTAGATCATGTATCACCTAGCTATCTAGTTCGGATGCGAGTAGTGGATGTTGTAATATAATCTATCTTTGCCGCTTTCTGAACTCTTTAGTTTTCAACACTGTTGTGTTATGATGGTCATGTAATATATGTTTGTGCACCTTGGTACTTTTATGCTCGTGTTTTCAATAAAAGTATGTTTGTGCAAACAGATGCCTGAACATAACAATGCTGGGGCTCAAGATGGTGAATTACCTGATCCACCACCTACACCACCAACCTTGGCACAAACTTTGGCGGCATTGATCAGCGTTTCTGCAGATAATGCTCGCCTCTTGAATGAACTCGCTCAGCACCACAACCAAGGTGGTCATGGGAACCGGGGGGGCGTAATAATAATAATCAGGAAACGACTTATGTCGACTTCACTGACACGCGTCCTCCAGTGTTCACGAAGGCAGATGAGCCTTTGGAAGCTGATGATTGGCTCTGCACCATGGAGCAGAAGTTCGAGCTGATCAATTGCACGGAGGAGCAGAAGCTTGTCTTTGCAGCTCAACAGCTCCGTGGGGGTAGCAGGAGCATGGTGGTCGACCTTTACAGCTATGTAGCCGACAGGACATTGTGCCACCTAGAAGGAGTTTCGCGAAGCTTTCCGTGCACACTATATTCCTGATGGTGTCATGGAAGCTAAGTTGGAGGAGTTCCTGAGTTTGAAGCAGAGGGATTCCACTGTTATGCAGTACATGGGAAAGTTCAACCATCTTTCACAGTATGCTGTGGAACATGTCAGTACTGATGCTAAGAAGAAGAGGTGGTTTCTCAGGGGGCTCTCAACTAAGCTGCACACCATGCTCAGTCATAATCCTTATGCTACCTATCATGAGGTGGTGAGCATGGCTATCTCTGCTGAGAATTCTTTGCGCATCCATAGGGAGGCAAAGAAGAAGAAATCGTTTGCTGGATCTTCTAGTGGTAATCAGAAGAGACAGAAGATCATTTACCATCCTCAGAACCACAACCGTTTCCAGTATCGTCCTCCTCAATAGCAGCAGAAGTCTGGACAACAGTTCTCTAGGGGTTCTCAGTATCCTAGGCAGAATGCTGGTCCCAATAATCAAGTGGTTGCCAAGCAAACCAACAATGCCTGTTTCAACTGTGGAAAGGTGGGGAATTATTCCAATGTATGTCCTCTTCCGAAGCAGTATAATCAGAAGTTCACTGGGAATCAGCAGCAACAGAAGCAGAGTGGGAATGCTGGGGTTTAGAAGAACAAGAATGAACAAAAGACTGTGCGAGTGTTTCATACCTAGGGCGAAGGGATGCCAGAAGGAGAACCCGTATTGCAGGGTATGTTTCCTATCAACGATCAACCTGCAGTTATTCTCTTTGATTCTGGTGCATCGCATTCCTTCATTGATAAGTCATTTGTGCTCAATCATAGTGTTCCTTTATCTGAGTTAAAAAATGGACTTTCATGTGCAAAACACCGGGTGGTCGCATCGCAACTAGAGAAGTGGTTTATCGAGTATCTTTGAGTCTGGGTGGGCATATCTTTCCTACGACTATGGTAGTGCTTCCTAACCAGGGTTTAGATGTGATCCTGAGGATGAATTGGTTGTAGCAGCACAAAGCTGTGATCGATGTTTTGAACAGAACTACCAAGGTAGATGTGCCAAACAGTAAATCTCAACTCTTGATTCAGCTTTCTGTGCCAAAAAGGGAAGTAGGAAGAGTCTGTGCTACAGTTGCAGTTGGGGTACATGATATTCCAATAGTATGTGAGTTTCCAGATGTCTTTACTGATGACTTACCTGGCTTACCTCCTGATAGAGATGTTGAGTTTTCTATAGAGTTAAAGCCTGGTACCGCACCTATCTCTAGAAGAGCTTATCGGATGCCTCCTAAAGAGCTAGCTGAGTTGAAGACTCAGTTGAATGAGTTACTCGATAAGGGTTTCATTTGACCTAGTTTATCGCCATGGGGTTGTCCTGCCATTTTCGTGAAAAAGAAGGATCATACCCTTCGCATGTGCGTTGACTATCGTCCCTTGAACGAGGTGACCATCAAGAACAAGTATCCCTTGCCGCGGATTGATCTTCTCTTTCATCACTCGTTGGAGCTACGGTGTTTTCCAAGATTGACATGCGATCAGGGTACCACCAGATCAAGATCCGTCCCAAAGATATCCCCAAGACGGCGTTTACCACTAGATATGGGCTTTATGAATATCTGGTAATGTTGTTTGGTTTGACTAATGCCCCAGCATACTTCATGTATCTGATGAACTCAGTGTTCATGCCAGAGCTGCATAAGTTCGTTGTTGTCTTCATTGATGATATTCTCATCTATTCCAAGAATGAAGAAGAGCATGCCTGTCATCTCTGGATTATCTTAACTCGATTGCGTGAGCATCAGCTATATGCTAAGTTCAGCAAATGTGAGTTTTGGCTAAAGGAAGTGCAATTCCTAGGCCATGTTCTATCCAACGGAGGCGTGGCAGTGAATCCTAGTAAGGTGAAGGACATTCTGGATTGGAAGCCACCGACGACAGTTCATCAAGTTCGAAGTTTCCTCGGTATGGCTGGTTATTATCATCGGTTTATTCCAGACTTTTCTCGAGTCTCGAAGCCAATTACCAGTCTACTGAAGAACTAGACCAAGTTCGTGTGGTCTGCTGAGTGTGAAGAGGCTTTTCATGCTTTGAAGAAGTGTCTTCAAGTTAAAGATACAACGGTGGAAGTTGAAGGATTGCAATTAGAACCTGTATTGACACAAAAAGTGTCAGAATCTGTGAACACCTCGGGCTATTACCCGAATTTGATATCCAAGGTGTGCCAGTCGATTTGACTAGTTAATCGACAAGGACGATAACTAGAACAAGATCCAAACAAGACAACGGCGATACACCCAAATGTCAAGATTCAGACTTGATCAGGATAACTAGAGCAGAGCTGAACGAGACAACAGAGATGCGCCCGGGTGTCAAGGCTCAGATTACCCCCACGCAGAACTTGCAAGGGTTTGACGGAGATCAAGGAGATGCAGCCCGTCGAAGCTTGAAGAACTTGTAGATAAACTAAGACTAATGCAATAAAAAGGGTAAATTGCAGTAAAAATAGATAAGAGTAATTGATTTGTTTGATAGATTATTGATTCTCCTTTCACGACCCCTAGGTACATATTTATACCCCAGCAAAAGGAGTTGTATACAGACACGACCCATATATTTTCCTAAACAAACATCTCTATTTTTAAGGAAAATAAATGACTCATGCAAGAGTCGGACTCAAACTTCTATAATAATACTGGTATAAGATCACCAATTTCCTTATGTCTTTTCTTCGATGAAACTTTCCATCGGTAGACTCTTCAATCCACAACTTCCTTCTATTGCCATCGGCAATCCTTTGCTGACATCAACCGCCACGTCACTCTGTGCCCATCGGCATCATTTCCTTATCGGTAATACCTCCCAATCGGCAACCTTTCACCTCCACTGGTAACTTGTGTTCATCAATTAACTCCCATCGGCAAGAAATCGCCTAGCTTCCATCGGCAACAAACTTATCCCTTTCGCAATATTCACTCTCATCGGTAAATTTGACCGATGACCTTCCGATGCCGATAGAAAATGGTTACCGATCAACGCAAGTCTTAGCTCATTTGACACATGCCGAAAAACGGTGTCAACACATGCCCCCCAATTTCGGAGTGTAGAATATTTTACATGGCAAAATTTTCTCTACTGTAACCTTTCCCTCCAAGATACTTGCACAACCTCCTCGATTACCGCGCGTAAAAATCGCAATTTATCAACAAAATTCCGCGACTGCAGCACAAACAGTTGTAAGCCCAATCATATCTCCTCGATTGCCACACATACCTATTGCATACCCTTCCACATTTCTGCTCAGTGCGAAGAAAATTCCAAAATACCCCTGACCAGACTTATAAAAGTTACCACCATCCAATCTGTTTTTTACCCCGAGCCTGCATTCACTCTCATTTGCCCTCATCTTCAACCTCGGCGGTGGCTCTGAAGAACAGTTCTGTGAACTCAAGCGATAGCGACCTCCTCAAGCAGAGCAGGAACAACTTCAATGGCGATCAACTTCGAAGTCCCTAGAGTAAATCCGCTCTCTCCTTGATTTATCTTCTGCGAGTTTCTTCTCCGTACTAATTTCGTAATCCTTTTTTCCCCTTTCTTTTTCTGATCTTTCTGAAACCTAGGAAATGTACAACAAGGTTGTAATCCCCATTGAACAATCCAACTTCAACTGTCTAGGCCCAATGGGAAACCCCGATCCCATGAATCTGATTAATGCGGAAACCAACCGCATCCCTTTCAGATCCGAGTGTTTTAGTCTAGGGTTATGGAAAGATGCTTTCCGTTCATGGCCTAAACCCACCAAGGGATGAAAGAACTGGTACCTCAGAGTAATCAGAACACAACAAGTTTATTGGTCAGAGCGCAACCTGGACCAGTGCATTAGACTCTCCATTGCCGATATGGCAAAGAACGAAAATATGATGATAGCTGCGTCCTATTTTTGGTCCGATACAATGAATGCCTTCTTATTTAGACACGGACCAGCTACTCCCATCCTTGCCGATGTGCATATGTTTACCGGCCTTGATGTTTCTTCTGCCGATCCCTCCAACCTTTTCGGTAGGAAAGCCGAATACAAAGTGAACACACGCAATATCGGCGGTTGGACGGGATACATCCGAGAGAACCAAAAGACTGGATCGGTAGGTCAGAGAGAGCATGCCACCTTCTTGAATATGTGGTTGGAAAAATTTATCTCCTGCGGTAGAACAGTTGGACCTACCACCATGTACCTTCCCGCAGCAGAGCTTCTGGCCGATGGTGTAAGACTTCCTCTCGGCCGATACCTCCTTGGATCGGTATACCACCTCCTGCACCAAGTATCCAGGAAGCTATTGCTAGGTGAGCCCATCGGCAACCTCGGGGGTCCTTGGTGGTTTATAAACATGTGGTTAAATGCCCACATGTACAAGGTCCTCCAATTCGATCTATTCAGTTAGCAATTTCCAAGAGATATATCAGAGGACTATGTATATGATGATGACGAATCGGTAACCCGTTCCCCACTCAATTTTGGGGAGGCTATCATAGTACTACCAGGAACCGATGCCAATGCAGATTAATTTGGTAGGTTCTTCCAAAAGCTTTACAATGGAATCCCCGTCGCAGAACGACTTTGGTGGACTTATGTCGATGAGAATAACCGATTCCCGTTGTTATTCAACCTTACCGATTGGAACGTGCCACAAAATGAAACAATCATGAAGGCCAGCATTGTTCCCTGAGCCATTCCAGTCAACATCTTTGGAACCGGGAAGAACTCTCCTCCATCTTATGAGTTCTATTATCCATCGGCAACAGCAAGGCAACTGGCATTCGGCCAATTACCGATCAAACTCAGCTTTGCCAATGTGATAAAGCCAAGAGAAATTATCTCTAGTGCCATGGATTGGAACAGGATTGTCAACCTTTCTCCCCATGCCGATACATCAAACATCGACCTATCCTCCTAGGCACCAACATCTTTCATGACAGAGCTATACAAATCTTGGTGGCAAGAATGGAGAGGCCAACTGTTCGCCAAATCATCGCATTACTATCGGCATTTGATCGACGCCGATCACATCATTCCTGATGATGCAGTAAGTTCTTTACTCTAATGCATTTCTTATTATTTACTTCTACCATCGGCATCTGACTCAGCACTCTTAAACAGGTTGACGATCCAATCCCCCGAACGAGCAAGAGCGGTAAGTACTTCAACCTTCGAATAATGAGCCCCGCATCAATTATCGGCAACAAGGCTCCAACATTGGCTGCCTTCACACCTCAAAGGATGCCTAAAGTTACCCTCAAGCCTAAACCGACACCTGCTAAGACTATTGCTTCTCCATCGGCCGCTGCTGCTATCTTGGCGTGAGCTTTTGCAGTAAGTTTTTTACTTTATGTCGATTATAAACTCCCATTGGCAACATTCACTTCATTTAACTTGCACCAAATATCTTTCAGGCAACGAGGTCATCGGCAGCTGCTCCGAATGTACAATCTTCTCCAACTCATGCTGCCGATGCCCCCCAAGCTTCGCAGCCAAAACGTGCCGACTCACCAACTGCTGCCCCGAGGAAGAAGAAACGTCTGAGGCTAGCCACCCCATCTACACCACCAACTCTAGTTGCACCACCAACTTCCACTGATGCACCAACAACAGAACCAACATCGGCGCCTATTCCTAAGCATCCATTGGATGACATTCCAGACCAGGAAACAATACCACCGCTGCAGGAACCAGCTGCACCAGTAGAGACAGCATCGACATCGGTACCAGATGAAATTCCTGACCAGAGGACAGCATCACCGCCACAGGAGCCAGCCACCACAGCAGGAGCAGCACCAGCAACAGCACCACCAGCACCAACCGCTACTCCTACGGAGGCAAGTGCATCAACAACCATTGCCGATCCTCAAGATCATGCTATGCCGGCCGACTTCCCAAGTCCCAGGCAAGAGATCTGTTTCAAGATTGTAAGCTGATTTACAAAATTCATAACATAAACTTATGATCGGAAAGTCCTAATCTTATTCCTTCTCAGGCCCAAGGCTCTCTGAATAGCTTGTTCTCCTTTGCCGTCAACCTTCCCGATGAAGACGAAGACGAAGAAAACTCTGCTCTAGCTCTATCGGCAGAAGTTAAACTCAAGCTCGAAGCATTGCTATCTTTACTGCAATAAGACACATCTCACCTTGTCCAAGACTCTACGGCAGTAAAGATAGCTTTCAAAGACATTCAAGGTCATCTATCTGCCGATATAGAAGAAACACTCTTCCAGGCGGCGTTCCTTGAAAGCAAGCAACTCCAATATCAAAGGCTCTCTCGTCGTATAGCCGATAGGACTGCTCAATCAGAACTTGAAGAGAGAATGCTTCAATTCAAGCGATCTGCCGATGAAAAACACAAGGACATAGGTCGCGTAGAAGCTTCTGGCGTAGAGCTTGATCAAGACATCGCCCATTTATCGGTAAAGAAGGAACAATTATTAGCAGAGCTGAAACAGGTTGAGGAAGCCTTAATCGCAGCCAATCAACAAAAGTCTGAACTTCCAGGCGCCATCCAAGCTTTACAACAAGAAAGAGATGCCGACGCACGTCAAGCCCTCCGGATGAAGAAAAAGATCAAGACAATAGAAGGATCCGCCGATGATGATGCCAAGGAGATGGAAGAAATAGAGCAAATTCGCCTGTGTGCGATACCAGCTATTCAATCCTTGTTGTAATTTGTTACAATACATTACATCGGCAAGTGTAATATTGATACTTGATCTTTTCTTGTAATATAATACCAATATGCTTTTTACCGATGTCTTATAACTTTTTCTTTCATCGGCATTCCAACGGGTATTCTACGCATCCACCCAAATACTAGAGTAATATTTCTTCAAGTATTTACCGTTGATTGCTCTGGGAAACGCAACCCCTTCAAGAGTTTCCAAAATATATGCATTACCAGGAATAGACTGATTTATCCAAAACGGACCCTCCCAATTAGGAGACCACTTTCGAAACTTAGAACTCTTAGTCCCAATCGGTAAAATCAATTTCCACACCAGGTCACCATCGGCAAATTCTTTCACCTTTACCTTCTAATCATACCACCTGGCAACCCTTTTCTTATTTTCTTCAATGCTGATCAAAGCCCTCAACCGATGACTTGCTAAGTCTTCTAACTCATCCTTCATAAGAGTATCATACTCATCGGCTGTCAATTGATCTTGAGAAAACAATCGCCTAGAACCAGTTTTAACTTCCCAAGGCAAAACAACATCGTGTCCATAGACCAACTGATACGATGAAACTTTGGTTGCACCATGACACGCCATCCGATACGACCATAGTGCTTCATTCAACACTATATGCAATCTTCTAGGGTTTTCTTCAATCTTGCGTTTGATAAGCTTAATAACTCCTTTATTAGTCGCCTCAGCCTGACCGTTAGCTTGGGCATAATAAGGAGAAGAATTCAATACCTTGAACCCCATACCAGCAGCAAACTCATCAAACTCTCCCGATGTGAACATAGTCCCTTGATCGGTGGTAATAGTTTGAGGAATATTGAATCGGTAAACAATATGTTCTTTTACAAAATCTACCATGTTTGCCGATGTCACCTTTCTTCAAAGGAATTTCTTCAACCCACTTTGTAAAGTAATCGGTAGCGATAAGTATAAACTTATGCCCCTTGCTTGATGACGGATAAATCTGACCGATGAGATCAATAGCCCATCCCCTAAACGGCCAAGGCTTGATTATAGGATTCATTGCCGACGCAGGTGCCCTCTGGACATTACCAAAGTTCTGACAATCTTCGCACCCTTTAAAATAGTTGAAACAATCTTCGAGAATTGTCGGCCAATAATATCCATTCCGCCTAATTATCCACTTCATCTTGAATGCCGATTGATGTGCTCCACACACACCCTCATGGATCTCACCCATCAACTCTTTTGACTCTTCTCTACCAAGGCATCTGAGCAAAACTCCATCAATTGTCCGATAATACAATTCATTGTCAAGGAGCACATACTTGGTAGCTTGAAACCTTAGACGCCTTTCAACTTTCTTAGAAGGATCTCGTAAGTAATCGGCAATTTCTTTTCTCCAGTCATCGGCAACCATTACCGATGTCATACCTTCTTGAATCGGCTGATATCCTGAAGCATTCTGTGCTAACCGATTGGCCTCTTCATTATGCAACCTAGGAATATGCTCAAGGCGGTACTCTTTGAATTCTTTTAATAATTGCAAACACTTTTCATGGGTTGCAATCAAAGCTTCACTTTGGCACTCATATGCTCCAATCAATTGGTTAATTACTAACATGGAATCACCGAAGATTTCAACAGCATCGGCACGTATCTCCTGAGCAATTCCAATCCCTTTAGCAGAGCCTGGTACTCAGCCTGATTGTTCGTTGAGGTAGGAACAATTGGCAGTGAAATTTCGTATTTCTGTCCTCAGGGTGAAATTAAGAGAAGACCGATACCTACCCCTTCTTTGCACGTAGGCCCATCAAAGAACAAAGTCCAAGGAGCGATCTCTATAGAGCTTATCATACTGCAATGCTGAGTAACAAAATCGGCCATCACCCGACCTTTAACTGCCTTAGCCAATTCATACTTCAGATCAAATTCTGAAAGTGCTAGAACCCATTTGCCGATTCTCCCACTTAATATCGGCATTGACAACATATACTTAACCACGTCATCTTTGCAGATAACAGTGCATTCAGCCGATAATAAATAATGCCTTAATTTTATGCAAGAGAAATATAAGCATAAACATAATCTTTCTATGGCTGAATACCTGGCTTCAGCATCTACCAACCTTCTGCTTAAATAATAAATCACACGTTCTTTCCCTTCAAATTCTTGGATTAAGGCTGACCCGATAACACCATCATCGGCAGACAAATACAACCTAAAAGGCTTCCCGTGCTGAGGTGGAACCAAGACTGGAGGGTTTACCAAATATTTCTTAATCTCCTCCAAGGCTAACTGCTGTTCTTCTTTCCATGTAAACTCTTGATCGGCTTTTAGTTTTAACAATGGACTAAAAGATCTAATCTTACCAGATAAGTTGGATATAAATCTTTTAATAAAATTAATCTTGCCGATCAAGGATTGCAATTCAGTCTTATTTGTGGGAGCAACTACTTTGTTAATTGCATCAATAGATATTCTGCTGATCTCGATGCCTCTCTGATGTACCATAAAACCCAGAAATTGACCTACCGATACACCAAATGCACACTTGTTAGGATTCATCTTCAACCCATGCTCCCTCGTGCACTCCAAGATTTTTCGCAAATCGGCAAGATGCTTCCCAAAATTTCTGGATTTAACCACCACATCATCAATATAGATTTCGACTATCGTGCCGATGTACTTATGAAAGATAAAATTCATTGCTCTTTGATAAGTAGCACCGGCGTTCTTCAAGCCAAAAGTCATTACGACCCACTCAAACAAACTGACGTGACCTGGACATCTGAAAGCAGTCTTGGATATGTCTTCTTCAGCCATGAATATCTGATTATATCCAGCATTACCATCCATGAAGCTAATGATTTGATGTCTAGCAGCAGCATCGATCAGTAGGTCGGCAACGGGCATCGGATAACCATCCATCGGTGTAGCCTTGTTGAGATTCCTGAAATCAATACAAACACGGAGTTTTCCATTCTTTTTATACACAGGAACCACATTAGAAATCCAATCGGCATATCGACATTGCCGAATAAACCAAGCTTCGATTAACTTTGTAATTTTAGCTTTAATGTCAGGCAACACCATAGGATTACATCGGCGCGCAGGTTGCCGATGAGGTTGGAAACCAGATTTGATAGGCAACCGATGTTCGACTATTGATCGGTCTAAACCAGACATCTCTGTATAATCCCAAGCAAAACAATCTTTATATTCTTTTAATAAGTCAATCAATTGCTGCTTACATTGGGAATCTAACTTAGCACTAATAAAAGTAGGCCTATGCTTACTACCATCGCCGATATCTACTTCTAATAAATCATCTGCCGATATGAACCCTTGTCCCAGTTTTCCATCATCGGCAAATCGATCCATTAAAACTCTTCTTCAGGACCGACTGCTTGGATCGGTGTAATGTGGTAATCGGCAATTTTGAGAAACTCTGTCCCAAACTATGCCTGATATGCACCTGGTCTGCTCATAAGTTTCCACCTCTGCCGATGCAAAAATTGACGGGGTCTTGCTCCGGATGACTTCAATCTTGTCTCCGACCCACTGCACCAGGCTCTGATGCATAGTAGAAGGAATACAGCAATTGGCATGGATCCAATCCCTTCCCAGGAGCAGGTTGTAGGTACCTTTGCCACTAATCATAAAAAATGTTGTCGGCAAAGTTTTACTGCCGATGGTTAATTCAACACATACGTCCCCCAAAGCTGGCGACACATTGCCTTCAAAATCTTTGAGCTTCATGTCCGTCTTGACTAAGTCTTGATCGCCTTTCCCAAGCTTTCTGAACATGACATATGGCATTATGTTGATTGACGCCCCACCATCCACCAGCATCTTTGTCATAGGCTGTCCATCTACCTTGCCCTTAACGAACAGAGCCCTCAGGTGCTGCCTTTCACCATCGGCAGGCTTCTCAAAGACAGCTACCATCGGATCCAACACCAATTGTGCCATTTTAGAAGCTTCTTCCTCGTCACTGGCAGGCGCCATGAACTCCATTGGCAATATGACGACCATATTGATTTCTGCCGATGGGTCCCTATCCTTGCGCTTTGGCCTCCATTGCTTTTCCCTTGACGGATTTTCACCGTCATATAAGTCATTTTGGCGTTCGCGCTGGATCCTCCTTTTCTGAGTCTTTGTCAGACCCTTAGGGCACCATTGAGGAAGCTTGGTTTTCCAAACGGGCCGGTGTTGTCTCCCTCTGCTCGTGTCGGCATCACCCCTTATGTTCGGATCTCTGGAGAATATTTCTTCGTCGGGTACACTTGCATTGGCCATTTCCTCAAGTTCCTCTTGACCAAATGCCTGCCAAGCCTGTCATACGCGCTGAGCTTGCCCCCAGGCGGTCATGTGCCGATTTCTTTTCTCTGAGCGGCCTAGCATACCTGGATATCCGATCGTCAAAGCAAGGCTTATTTTCTGACCGATCGGTAGGGTAGTACGCATTACATTCAGGACAGTTATCGGCAGTAGGTAGCTTGATGCCTCCTTCCTAGCAATGAACGAAGAAAGGACACTTCCAATGGTCCTTATGCCGAAGCCATTCTTGGTGCTTCTCCTCTTCCTGTCGATATCGCTCCTCTTGCGATTGCCGATAATTTTGCCGTGGCCGCCTATGCGTGATCACGACGCCATGAGATCTCCCGGCGCTATCGTTATTATTGGCAACTTTCTTGCCCTTTCTGTCATCGGCAAACTTCTTCACATTACGTTCAGCTACTTGATGATCAGGATCTACCGATGCATTCTTCCTGGCAGCTTCCGATGTCAGCACTTTAGTTTTTCACTAGTTTCCACCATATTATTTGGAAACGGATGCTGATCGATCTTCATCAGTTTCTGTGCTTTAGAATTTTCAAACTTAATTTGTCCAGATTCAATTTCTGACTGCAACTGTTGCCTAAATACTTTGCAGTCATTGGTACTGTGCGAAGTTGCATTGTGCCACTTGCAATACCTGATCTTTTTGAGTTCTTCGGCCGATGGAATTACTTCGCTAGACGCCAACTTGATCTGCCCTTCTTGAAGTAACAAGTCAAACATCCTATCGACCTTGGTGATGTCGAAGGTGAACCTTTCAGCTTCCTTCTAGCCAAACGGACAAGACACAGATTTCTTATCCTTCACCCATTCGGCAGCGCCGATGCTTAGCTCCTCATGGGAATCCTCTTCTTGCTCAATGAAGGTCACCCTCTTATTCCAAGTCTTTCTAGGCTCAAAAGTCTTGACGTCTTGATCGACAATTCTCTGCACAAGGTGGCTTAGACTTTCAAACTCTTGAGATGCATACTTATCTTTGATGTGCGGCAGCAATCCTTGGAAGGCCAAATCTACCAATTGCTGATCATCAAGCATCAAGCTGTAGCACTTGTTTTTCATGTCTCGCAGCCTCTGGACAAAGCTTTCAACCGATTCATCATTACGTTGCCTCAGCTTAACCAAATCGGTAATCTTCTTTTCATGTATGCCAGCGAAGAAGTACTTATGAAACTGCCTCTCTGGATCGGCCCATGTGATTACAAAGTTTGGAGGCAATGATATAAACCATGTGAACGCCGATCCAGACAATGATGATGAGAACAATCTCACCCTCAGCTCTTCCCTGCTGGCAGCTTCTCCACACTGGTAATGAAGCGGTTGATGTGCTCCATTGTTGATGTGTCATCTTGGCCAGAGAATTTGGTAAAATCAGGCACCGTGTACCGATTTGGGAGAGGAACTAAGTCATATGCCGAAGGATACGGTGTCCAATAAGAATATGTATTAACCTTGGGTTTAATGCCGAATTGTTCCTTCATCACCTCGGCAATCTTATCGGTCCAATATGCATCCTGCTCTTGCCGACTCATTAGCTGATTGTGGACTAGTGGAGTCGGCTGATGCGCCCCTTCAGGTCTTGGTAGATGATGCGGAGTGATTGTCACGGGCGCAGCACCAGTCATCTGGATGTTATGCATCGGCTGACTTACCAATGGATAACTTTGCACACTCACTGGGTTATGTTGTGGTATCATATTCATCGGTTGCTGTACCGATGCTCCACTCTGAGTGTTTGCTGGACTTCCGTACTGATACATTAGTACGCCAGGCTATTGAACCGGCGACTGACTGGTCCATCCAGGATTGTAAATCTTTGGCATGTGACTTACCGATGGCTGATAGTTAACTGGCGCCTGGTGTTCCTGTACCTTAGAGTAATCAACAAATTGGTTACCTTGATGTGCTAGTACTCCGGCTTGAGGATTTACCACCATAGGTTGACTTCCAATTACTATACTGTGTTGCATCGGCACAGAGTTTGCCGATGGTAGCATCAGAGGTACTTTAGGAATTACCACCTGGAGATCCTCCGATGGCATTTGCACAGTTGGAGAAGACGTAGAATAATGCGTCATAGGGATCATCGGCTATGATTGCATTGCCGATGCCATGGAGCCCTTCCAAGCTGAACTGTCTCCCTGCACTAGATTGGAATCAGCAGATGGATTTGAAGGCATACTGTATCCCCACCAGTTGGCAGGAGCTGGATGATTCTGGATAGCAGGTCCCGACATTGCTGACGCCACTGGATCTGTACTAAGCTTGGTGATGCTTTCAGGACTTGGCCTTGATGGTGTAGCCACATCGGCAGACAGATCCACGGGAGTGGAAGACGCCATTGGGGTCACCGATGGGTTTATAGATGCCAATCCAGGTTGATGATACGCTGGACCAACATACTGGGGTGCTTGTCCTTCTTTGAAAGATTGCATGACAGCATTGTATACAGTATTGGACAGCACATTGGAGTGGCTAATTAATGCTTGATTTAACGCAGAATTAACCATCTCTTGCAACTTACTAGGATTGGCATCAAACGTGACCTGCCGCGGCAACGGCGAATCTTGCTTCTGGATGGCTTCGCCGCTCCTTCTTAGGCTGAAGGACTTCAGATACAACTGTTTGTACTCCTCCATAGTCCGCTCCATAGCCAGCTTTTGATCATCTTTCAGATCGGACTCGAAGACTTCAATGACGTTCCTCTGATTGACGTCAGTATGATCACCCATGATAGATGTATAATTGGTCCCACTGGGTGTGCCAAAAGAGGTGTTGACACAAAAAGCGTCAGGACGGGCTATTACCCGAATTCGATATCCAAGGTGTGCCAGTCGATTTGACCAGTTAATCGACAAGGACGATAGCTAGAACAAGATCCAAATAAGACAACGGCGATACGCCCAGATGTCAAGATTTAGACTTGATCAGGATAACTAGAGCAGAGCTGAACAAGACAACAGCGATGCGCCCGGATGTCAAGGCTCAGATTACCCCCACGCGGAACTTGCAAGGGTTTGCCGGAGATCAAGGAGATGCATCCCGTCGAAGCTTGAAGAACTCGTAGATAAACTAAGACTAATGCAATAAAAAGGGTAAATTGCAGTAAAAATAGATAAGAGTAATTGATTTGTTTGATAGATTATTGATTCTTCTTTCATGACCCCTAGGTACATATTTATACCCCAGCAAAAGGAGTTGTATACAGACACGATCCATATCTTTTCCTAAACAAACATCTCTATTTTTAAGGAAAATAAATGACTCATGCAAGATTCGGACTCAAACTTCTAAAATAATACTGGTATAAGATCACCAATTTCCTTATGTCTTTTCTTCGATGAAACTTTCCATCGGCAGACTCTTCAATCCGCAACTTCCTTCTATTGCCATCAGCAATCCTTTGCTGACGTCAACCGCCACGTCACTCTGTGCCCATCGGCATCATTTCCTTATCGGTAATACCTCCCAATCGGCAACCTTTCACCTCCACTGGTAACTTGTCTTCACCAATTAACTCCCATCGGCAAGAAATCGCCTAGCTTCCATCGGCAACAAACTTATCCCTTTTGCAGCATTCACTCTCATCGGTAAATTTGACCGATGACCTTCCGATGCCGATAGAAAACGGTTACCGATCAACGCAAGTCTTAGCTCATTTGACACATGCCGAAAAACGGTGTCAACAACCTGATGTGACATACTCTGAGTATCCTGTAAAGGTTCTCGATCGAAAGGATCGAATTACTCGTCGCAAGAACATCAAGTTCTACAAGGTGCAGTGGAATTAGCACTCAGAAGAAGAAGCTACGTGGGAATCTGAAGATTATCTTTTAGAGAATTTCCCAGAGTTTTATGCTTCTATCGTTTGAGCTGTTTTGTAAAACCTGGTCATAGTTGTAACAAGGATGATGTGAAAAAGAAAAGTTCTTGATACGTTTCCTTTTCCATTACTTTGTTTCACTCCTAAATCTCGGGACGAGATTTCTTTAAGGGGGAAGGGTTGTAACACCCCTGGTGTTACTCATCTTAATTAAAAATTTATCATGTCATCATATGCATTAAGCATCATTCACCTGATTGAAAACCTGGATATGCATTGAACTAAAATGAGTTTACTCGTCTATGTTTGATCAATGTTGAGAATGCAGGTCATCTTTTCCAAATTCTAAAAATTTAGGTTTGAATCCAAACCCTAATTCCTAGAGGGGGTGGATTAAACCCTAAGCATGATTTTCAAAATCTATAAAGAAATTGCATATAGTTGTTTAAGCAAAGTGGTAGAGCTCTGTTTGATTTGCATTTGTTGTGTTTACAGTTTTTCAAGTGTTATTCAAGTTTTTAGAGTAATTGAAAAGGGGGCAAATCCTTTTTAAAAAGGTTTTCAAATTTCAAAAATGCATTTGCATTTCTAGGACGATTTTTAAAATGTGAGTATTGACAAAGTTGTAGATCATGAAATTTTGAGCAACTTTTGTATTCAAAGTTTTTCATGAAAACCCCTGGAAGCTTGAGCAATTTGCAAATTAGTACCAGGGGCGGTTCAGTCTTTTCATCAAGCAGTTGCATGGCGGCGTTGAGCTCGACGCCGACACCTGGCTGGCCACCTGCCGACGCCGACTCCTAACCTCGACTCACGTCCTGTCGTGTGCATGGCGTCGTCGCGCACACTCCGCGCCCTTCAAAACGGGACAACGTCCACTCCTGCCTCCCTTTCCACGCTCGCGCGCTGCTCTGCTCTGCTCCGCCGAGCGCGCCATCATCGTCGACGAGCTCGTCCGAGCTCGTTAGCCACTACCAACCGCTCAATCCACTGTCGTTGTCTTCACTTTGACCTCGCACATCCTCGGGGTGAGTTGGTTAAAGCCGCCGAGCCTGCATTCACCCAGCGCGGCTCCATCTTCCTCAGCTCCGGCGAGAACGCCGCCGCTCTGGTCAGCTATCGACTGGGCTACACAGGAGCCACATTGCTCTTTCATCTTGTGTTTCTTGCTCCTTGTTCATCACTGATCCTTGTCGGCTTCTCCGTTTTGCAAAGGGTGGACCGTAGCTCTGGGAACATCATCGTTGCCGCTCGGTTCATTGTCTTCGCCGGCACGGTCTTCGTCGCTAGCTCGTTTTGCTTCATCTCCAGCCACGCTAGCAAGTGCTACACCTCTGGGGTAAGCACCTCAAACTCTCCGCACACTCGGTTGTCCTTGAATCGAGCCATCAAGCTCTGTCCACGAGCGCCGCCGCGGTTCATGGCCGGCGCGGCGGTGTGTTTCGTCATCTGGTCATTGTAGTTGATCATTTTCTAATCCGAGTCATGCGCTAGCTTTGTCTAGCTGTCCTGAGTCTGGTATGGGTGATGGTTGTTCGAGCGCGTGCGTATTTTTCTCCGGCGCACGTCACGTAGATCCTCGCCATCTGCCATGGCCGTCGACGAGGATGTTGCGTTTAGCTCTGGGTTTGTTTTGCGTGCGCTCCGCGTTGTTTGGGGGCCGCTAAGCATGCTGCAGTTGTTGGTTGAGCCGATCGAGGCCTGTGTCTGCTGGTGCGTGTGTGGCCGCACGCGGGTTGACGCCATGGCCGTTGACAAGGTCACCAGGGTAGGTTTTAGTCTCGTTTCTGTTGGGCGTTTTGCTCGTGGTTGATCCCTAAGTCGTTTTCGAGGCCTGGTTTCTCCGGCGCATGTCTGTGCTCGTCGGCGCACGAGTGGCCGAGCTCGGGCCGCCGCGGAAGCCATCGACGAGGGTTTCCGAGGGATGGAAATCGTCGTGTCGCACCTCGTTGGGTTCGGGGTGGAGTGTAGAAGCTGATTCGAGGGTTGATGGTTCGGTTTGGTCACCGACGGCGACACGCCGCCGTGTTTGTGGTCGCCGGCGCCGCTGCTCTGGCGCTGGGACGCTGACGTGCGGGCCCCAGGCGTCAGGGTCTGTTTCAAAGGGTTTTTCCCTTTTTCAGTTTTGAACAGTAATAACTTTTGTTATTTTTGTATGTTTAAATATATGCATATTTAAATTCTGCAAAAATTTGTGTATGCTCTCTGTGATGTGTAGTATTTCAGAAAAATATAACATGACCATGTTTAATACATTTTTAATCCTGTAAAAATGCTGAAAGTAATTGAAAAACGAGTTTTCCATGAATTTTCATGCTTTGTATATTGTTCCAAAAATTCTGAGAATTTTTGTGTCACCTGTATACACTGTTACCTTGCTGTACAAAAAGTTTGGGAATTTTGGATGAACTGTTATACATGGCCAGTTGTTGAATTAATTATAAAATGTTTAGAAACCCTAATGACTTTAGGTGTTTAGTGATTTTGGATTAGTTGATGCAAATGGTCATTTGTCCAGTGACAACCACAAGTTGGACAGGCTTGATGTGATGTTGGTTGCTCAGTTCTTTTGGATGTAATTGTTAACTTAGATAATCAAGATAAATAGGGTTTAATTAAATTTGCTTTATAATCTAGTTTTGCTTTCCTTCATGAAGGAAAGTTGTGCTCAAGGTTGTAATTTATTTAATTCATCTTTTAAATGCATGCTTGTATGTGTTGAGCATCATGTTTACTATTCAAGCATCATCTAAAGCATGTCATTATATCGTGTAGATTGTTCGTTGGTTGGGTTGGATGATCCCTCTTGTGAAGGGGATTTCTCTCTTGTTGTATCTGAGACCGAGTTCGCTTATCCCTCCAACCAAGGCAAGCCCCGGTGCATTCAAACATTTCCTTGTATTTAAAATAATTGCTTTAAATACATTTATGATTATTTTATTGCATTACGGTACTTTATTAAATTCCTATTCGATGCATAGATTTATCCTTGTGTTACTTGTGCCTTAAACCTTGACACTGGTTTAAAGATGCAAAATTTTTTTTTGCTAAAATGCTTAGTATGCTTAGAACTTTTATAGTAGGTGATTTCCGGTTACCTACACATAGCGTATTGCTTCGGCAAATGGTTATGTTTTGATGAAAAAGGGAGATGGTTGGAAGTAATAATCGGGACCGGGCGGACACGGTGTTTGGGAGCCACCAGTGGTGACTGGTGAGCGTGTTCTTTTCGCCTATGTCATTAGGGCCTTGCCGTTGTAGATGTCCAAGGGTTGTGACTTTGGAGTACTTATCGCATACTTCGGGAAGCTGGACTCTCGAATCCAGTCTAAAGGACGGTTAACCCGCACTGGGAGTGGAGAGATGGCGAGAGTAGTGTGTACCCTCCAAGTTCGAGGAACTGGATGGATGCGTACTGTGCTCTCGGGTGGCGGGCCCCCGTTCTCGGATGGAGGATCCAAGGAAAAGTAGTCATATGCGTGCTTTAGTGCTGTATATGTCGTGTGATAGGGAAGTCCCAGCTGGGTTTAACTAGTTCGAATCGTCGTGTTCCTCGGATATGGAAACATAACCCTGTTTTCTTCTTCGTAGTTAATGAAACTTAAACTGGATACTTGTTGGATCCCTTCATGGATGTTTATTACCTTGTTATCGATCATACATCTAGATTGACACTTGAGTAATCTTATGGATAACATAAATGAATTTCAATTCTTTTATAAATGCTCCTTTATGCAAAACACTTGATCCTTGCAAACCACACCTTGGATCCTATGACGTGCATACTGCTTTGTCCACCAGATTTTTTTTATTTGTCAGATAAGTCTTGTTGAGTAGTCCCGCACTCAGGGTTTGTTAACCCCTGTTGCAGATGAGGGCCACAACCCGGTTTGTGTGGCTTCGTGCTGCATGACCGTGGTCAATGTGGATGAAGATGAAGAATAAAAAGTCTTTGCTTGACTCTTGAGCAAGAGTACCTCGGTTGTTTGTTCATACTCTATCAGCAGCTTAATGTAATATTATCGTATGACACTAAGTTATGTTTCAAAACTTATGGTTTGTAATATGACTTCAAAAATTTCCGCTACTTTGATGTAAATTAAATTATTGTATTACTTCTGCAATGTTTGTAATGAGGAGATCCTGTTCGGAAAGAGGTGGATGACCCGCTATAAAGTGGCGACACCTGACGGATCAATTAAGGTTTGGATCATTTGTTGGGATTAAGTGATTAATACTGGCAAGTGGGCCCTATCTTAAGAGGTTCTGTCACAGTTGGTATCAAAGCTCTCCTTATTACCAATCTTGCAGTTGTAACTGTTTTCAAAATATTTTTGGATCTTAAATTAAAATTTGATTTGAGTCTAAAGATTTCTTTAACTCATCTTTTCTCTCTTTCCAAGTTTAGGAAAGTAGACTTTAGGAATATCAAGCTGATGGTATGGATATGGTTATATATATATTTTTGTAATCTATGGATTTCCCTTCGAGGAAATTGAGGATTGTTACAGCGCGCCACCGCGCCGTGCGCCGCTCCAGCGCCCCAACCCGCCGCATCCGCTCCTGCGCCGTCCAATTTGGCATGGACGGCCAGGATTAGATCGCGAAGGGGTGCGCCCCCCTCGGTCCACCGTGGACTGGTGGACCAGCAGCCTCACACGGTCCACACAGTGCGCGTGGACCCGCCCAACCGCAAGCCGCCACGTGGCGCCCTGCAGGCGCACGGCCGATAGCTCTTGGCCGCTTTGCACTGAAGCCCCTGCACTTTAAGATAACTTTGTTTATGTTTTAACCAATTCAAAATACTTCCTTTTAGGTCCTGTTTTCTTTGTTTTAACCCCTTTATCTTCTCTGTTTTCAGACCAGCAGGACCAGCAACCCATATCTATCATCTAACCCTTGTAGATTTACTTTAATTACATATTAGTCCTCAGTTTTAGTTTTAGTACATTAGAAAAATGTTTTCTATTTACCAAAAGATCCCTGAAACTTGTTTCTTTCATAACTTTCTCGTTTTAAGTCCGATTAGAGTGATTCTCACGCTGATGTGTTCCTAGTAACGTGTAGATTAGTTTTATACATGTTTCTCTTTATGTTTCTATTGTATGGTGTAATGTTCTAATAGTTGTTTACTCTCTTTGCATGTGATGATGGTGTGGTTATCTATTGGTGATTGTTTCCGCGAGTAGAAAGCGAGGCTTTTGAGGAGCAGGAGTTCCAGGAGCAGTACCAGGACCAAGACTTTGAGGAAGGCAAGTATATCCTATGTTATTCCTTGTTACCTAGCAACTCAAAATAATCGTCACAATATAAATGCATGTGTCTTTTTACTCAAACCTTAGAGACTTACTTAGTTTCACTTGTACCACATCCTTGTCACCTATGGGGGGTTTAAGCATGATAAGTTTAGTTGTATAAGTAATGCTACGCTCAACTTTATGTTATGAAACTTGTATAATGGAAGGTTGGAACCTGTGATCAAATGTTAATGATAACTTTAAATTTGACTAGGGGGGCTGGAGATGCATTTTCTTCCCATATGCTCCAGTACCTCTCCATAAGGTTTGTATTTGGGACAGACAATCCAAGAGGTCCGTACAACCTTGAGGATCACATGGCTCTGATCTTAGTCGTAAAACTAGTTTGCTCTAGCTTGTTAGTGGTTACCAACTCGTGGCGCAAGAGGGGCGTTTCGGTTTAAGGATGGTTCTCTTGCCTGTCTTGATGTGCCTTGGAGGCTGCAGTCTTTTTAGAGAGCCGTTTCGAAGGGGGGCCCCATTCGCCTAACTTGTTAGAGTGGCTAGTGTAAGACTTCGTAGTGAACCCTGCCGGCTTACCTTGGTAGTGAGCTAAGAGGCTCGCGATCTCGGGCAAAGGGGTAACATGACTTAGGGGTAAAGTTGTACAAACTCTGCGGAGTTCTAAAATCTATCATGATAGCCGTGCTCACAGATACGAGCGGTCTGGATCTTTCCAATTATATTACCTGTCTTTACTTTAAAATGGAAATGTTGTTAACTTGGAAACTGATGCTTATGCTTATTCATCGGGAAAGGGTTAAACTTATGTTTTTATATGTTATGTACTTAATAAAACTTGACCAACTAAAATTTCTTACTGTTTAAACTAGAGTCAGCCTTTTGAGCTTGCATCCCCATAGATATACTTGTTGAGCATGGTGAGCTGACGCTTTGTTTCACCACCTTTTGTATAAAAATCCCGGATGGGTACCAGATGTTGGAGGCTATGAGGAGTTCCCAAGGATGCCGTGACTTCTGAGGAGGGTGTACCCCTAGTTGGTGTCCCTGTGGTTGGAGTCTTTGTTTATCTACGTATTCCACTGTAATAAACAATGCCGTTGGCTATGATGTGATGAACACCATGTGATGTAATAAATATAATCGTTGTTCGTGTGATGATATTGTAATTTGTAAGGTATATGTGAATCAAGACATCCTGGGTTCACATATATTTGTCTTCCAATTTATTATTATAAATTGGGGTGTTGCACCTTTGCACTCGAATGAGCACGTGGATCACTTCTGTGTACTTGGTTGAAACGGGGGCAGTCGGAAACGTCGTTCTGACGTTCTCCGACGAGCTCTGGCTGCCGGCATTCATGGCGCCGCCGTGCACCGAGGGGGGAAACCTCCCCTTTCTCTCGCAACTGTCTGATCCGATCCCAGCGGTTAGGATTAGATACCCCTTCAGGGTTAAGTAACTGGTGCACCGTGCACCCATGGACCCGCTGGTCCCGCATTGCATTAGCAGTCCACGCGCACGCGTGGTGCACTGCACCAGTCGCGCGCTGCCACATGGCGCTTGCGTCTGCGGAGACCAGGTCAGCGCCGACCAGCCCTGCCACTCTTGCACAAAAGCCCCTCTGTTTTCCACTAATCAACCCGCACTCTGAGCTAGTTCTTTTCCTTTTAATTTTAGTTCTGTTTCTTCTGTTTTAACCCCTGCAGTTTGGAAATTTAGAACCCGCCGTCCAGATAACGTTTTTAATCCAAATTTTAATTGTTTTAATTCAAAAATACTTCGGGTTATTTACAGAAATGCCATTGAACCTTTAAACTTGCATATCTTTCTCATTTTAAATCCGATTTGAGTGAATTTCGCGTCTATGTGATCGTAGCAGTATGTAGAATAATTTTAAAAGCTTTTTACTTTCTGTTTATACTGTTTGGTGTACTGTTCTAATTAAACTCTATTTGTTTGCATGTATTAGATGGTTTGGACTATTTGTATGGTGATTGCTTGATGTTTAAAAGAGGGTGAGCAAGTTGAGTTTGAGGAACCTTTCTTTGACCAGTAGGAACAGCAGGAGAACTTTTAGGAAGGAAAGTGTAACTAAGGCCCCTTGCACCTATTTAACCTTAATTCACATTTTATTCATGCATGAGTCCATTCAAATTGATGAACCATAGGCTTTCATATACTAGACTTTTGATCCTTATACCTTGTATACCTATGGGAGTAGTTGCATTATGGCTAGATGTGCTATGCTTATCAATGATAAATGCTTAACTTGACTAATGGACTTATGGAACAAATGTAAAATGAGGCTATTTAGCAACATGATAAAGGGGGCTAAAGCACGGGTTTTGTTGCTTTAGTACCTTTCCATAGGAACTCTCCTGAAGCGGCCACCCAGGAAGGCCGTGCAACGCCAAGTGTCATATGGCTCTGACTTTAACTAATTAACTAGTATGTCTCTAGCTTGTTAGTGGTTACCATTTTGTTGGCGCAAGAGGGGGGTGCCGAGGGATGTTTGGCGGTTCTCCTGTCTTGTAGGCATGCATAGTGCTGCGACCACATGAGCCACTCGAAGGAGAACACCCATGCATACTTGCCATTGAAACCTAGCGGCCACTAACTTGTTAGGGTATCTAGTGAAAGGTTATGTAGTGAAACCCTGCCACGCCTCCTTGGTAGAGGTATTTGGGTCTGGCTAACCCCGGCAAATGGGAATCACGGCCTGGGGGTAAAGTTGTACAACCTCTGCAGAGTGTAAACCTATCATGATAGCCGTGCTCACGGTTATGAGCGGCCTGGATCCTTCTTGATAGCTGATACTTGGGTTACATGGTTGGTTGGGAATGATGTTAATTTTGCTTAATGATTTAATCACTTGGGATGGGTTTTTATCACTAAAGTAGTATACTTGTTTAATAAAACTTGACCAACTAAAATTGCTAACCGCAGTCAAACAGTGTCAAACCTTTCGAGCCTTTAGTACCCTGGTTATACTTGCTAAGCTATGGTATGCTTACACTTGTTTTATACAATGAAAATCCCGGATGGGTACCAGATGATGGCTTTGAGGACTTTCTAGAGGATGTCCAGGACTTCTAGTTGATGTCTCCCAGTCATGTCCCTGTGGCTAGTTTACTTTTATGTTGAATTCTTATATTATGATGTAATAATGTGATTGATATCGATGTAATAAAGCACTTTACTTTGATATTCTTCAATATTTGAGTATATGTGTGTTTGGACATCCTGGGCACACATGTATGAGTACTTGGTTTTGCTTTGCAAAACTGGGTGCTACAAATTGGTATCAAAGCTATCTTGACTGTAGGATGATCAGCCTAGATAGAAATGGACACATTCTTAGGATCACATCTATTTTTACTGTCTTATTTTACTCTAAAAATGTTGCTTATATTTCTATCTATTATCTGTTACAAAATATCTTGTTCTGATCAAAACTTATTTAATCTTATAGATGGCCCGCACCAAGACCACTCCCCGGAAGAGCATCAACGCGTACCTCCGACCCTGCATGCTTGTCACCTATGGCAAGCCAGTGCCCCAGGAGATGATCCAGAACCTGCGTGATGCGAAGGACGACATGGATGACGAGCCCATGGAGTACCACCCCATGGAGGATGAGCCCATCATGTTGGAGGACTCGGTGGATCATGCCATGAATGAGCCACACCATGGTGGCCAGGATGGAGCTAGTGATCCCGACGACGGAGGTGACGACTCCGACGACTCCGGAGATGAGAGCCATGGCTCTCATGACGGAGGAGATGGAGGCAACGGAGGAGACAGTGGTGATGATGAAGATGACAGCCACGACTCCACCTTCCACGAGGCCCTTCGGAGGGAAGGTTGGACAGTGGAGCTGTACTACGACCTCCACGGGGATGCCTACTTCCATCCCCAGCTGCTCTCCTTGGTGCGCCGCTTCCACCCTAGGTGCACAGTGTAGTACAGGACAGAGCACTGGACCCAGACCACCCACATCGACTTCTTCGAGACGAAGGCCTACATCTGTGAGGGTAGCCGGGTGCACTTCATCCACCGCTGCATCAACGCTAGGCTCACTCATGGAGCTGCCATCCAGGATGTTGCCAGGTAGGCTTTCTTGGTCCATCTCCATCGCCACTTCGATGTCATCAAGTGGGATGCGGACCGCTACCTTCCTCGACGCCCCAGTGGACAGTCCACCTGCACCATTGCCGCCCCTCCTGAGGAGGAGAGTATTAGGGTTCGCCCCGCACTGGAGTGTCTGGCTCGAGTCCACACGAGCTTGGACCAGACTCTTGATGAGCTTGACACCATGGGAAGAGCTTACTTACAGCTTATCCATGAGAATGCCTTGCTCAAGAGGCGCCTGGGAGAAGTTGACATCATTCCACCAGTCAGGCCAGCAGAGTCACCTGCTAGGCAGAGAGGTGTCTATGGAGACCCCAACATCAGCACCAACCTGGACTTTTAGGATTTCCCCGCTTTATGTAATAAACACGCGTAGTCTACGCGAGAGAGTGTTTACTTTCCATGCATGAACAATTGTCATTAAGTGTTTAAATGTTTGTTATAATGCTTAATGTTTGATTTGGATCTTTCTATGCTTGTGAGAGTTGTGGGCATGTCTACAAACTCTCTAGTATAAGTTTATGTTGTAAGAAATGCATAAATAAAATTTGGGGTTCAATATCTATCTTGCTGTCCTTTGCTGAAATTTTTTGAGCAGTCTGTCTTTATCTGTTCATATCTCAATCTCCTTTTATCCAACAGCTATGAAATTTTTATGGCAGAAACTAGAATTCTTTATATATCATATGCAATTCGAACCACCTCCATATCAGTTACGGATTGGGAGATATAGCTGTTACAAGTTGATGTATCTGTACAGTCAGGAACCTGGAACAGTTTTGCTTATCATCAGTTTGCACCCCGTTTATGGTAGAAATCTGAGAATAAAAGTTTAACAAAAGTATAGATAACCTCAAGAGATTTCCAGAAATGTTTGCTACACCATCATAGGATTAACAGAGAATAAATTATGATCATTTTACTGCACTGCTGTTTACAAAAATCATAAGCTTTACAGTTGAATATGTGAAACTTATACAAGTTATATGCTACAGATGGTGAACACCAGGAGGAATGCTGCTAGCAATGAGAACCTGCCACCACCACCCCATGTTAGCATGGAACAACTGCTCATGATGCAAACTCAACTCATGCAGCAGATGACACAGTGTTGACACAAAAAGCGTCAGATCCGTGAACACCTCGGGCTATTACCCAAAGCTCGATGTCGAGGGCATGCCAGTCGATTTGACCAATCAATTGACAAGGATGATAACTATGACAAACTGAACGAGACGACAGCGATGCGCCCGGACGTCAAGGCTCAGATTGATCACGGATAACTAGAGCAGAGCTAGACGAGGCAAACAACGATGCGCCCGGATTGCCAAAGCCTAGAGGTACTCCCAAGCGGAACTAACAAGGATTTGACGGAGATCAAGGTGATGCAGCCCGTCGAAAGCTTGAAGAACTCGTTAAAGCTATAACTAATGCATAATAAGGGTAAATTGCGATAAAAGGTAGAATAAGATAAAATTGATTTGTTTTTGATAGGATTGATATTATTTTATTCCATAGCCCTCGGGCTCATATTTATACTCCCGCATGGAGAGTTGTACAAAGACACGACACATATCTTTCCTAAAAACAAACTCCTACTTTAAAGGAAACTGACTCGCGCAGGAGCCGGATAATAATATTTATTCCCTAAAACAAACACACCTATTTTAAAGGAAAATAAGCGACCCATGCAAGAGTCGGACGCAAACCACTATATTAATACTGGCACAGAACACCAGTTTCCTTATACTCCTTCCCGATGGAAACTTTCCATCAGCAGATCCATTTAATCTGCACCTTCATTCTTTGGCCACCTGTAGTCTTCTGCTGCCACCAAGTGCTAAGTCAGGCCCATCGGCATCGGCAACACTCTCTCGACCGGCAATCAGCAACATCTCCTCATCGGCAACCAGCAATAAACCCTTATCGGCAATCGGCAACGAGTCCTTATCGGCAATCGGCAATGACCTCCCATCGGCAGTTAGCAATGACCCCTCATCGGCAATCGGCAAGAACTCTTCACCGGCAATCAGCTTTAGCAAAACTCCACCAATCTTGTCAGCAAAGCTCATCAGCTTCCATCGACAAAACACTTAGCCTTCCCATAGCTCCCTTCCATCGGCACTATCGACTCCTGATACCGATGGAGAACGACTGCTGAGCAGTCGAGCCTCAGCCCATTTGACACGTGTCAAAAAACGGTGTCAACACACAGAATATTCAAAACTTACAGAACAACAATGGCAATGGCAATGCGCCCCCCTCAGGTTAGGGATAAGAGGGGAGAGTTTCTCAAAGGACACCCACCGGTGTTCAAGCACTCTACTGATTCCCTCCAAGCTGATGACTGGCTCCATGCAATTGAGAGGCAACTTGAGATTGCACAGTGTGATGATAGAGAGAAGGTGCTCTATGCTGCTAGTCAACTCCAGGGAGCAGCCCTGGACTGGTGGGACTCTTATCGCTTCGGACGTAATGAGGTTAATCCCATAGCATGGTAGGAGTTCCGTGAGGCATTCTGCTCTCACCATGTCCCATCAAGCCTGATGCGCCTGAAGAAGGAGTTCTTGGCCCTCAAGCAAGGGGGTATGTCTGTTGCTGAGTACCGTGACAAGTTCACTCAATTGTCGCGGTATGCTCATGGAGAAGTGGCTGGGGATGAGAAGAAGCAGGAGTTATTCATGGAGGGCTTGAATGATGGCCTTTAGTACCAACTACTCTCCCATAGCTTCGCCAGTTTTCAACTGCTGGTGGACAAGGCACTTGTGATAGAAAACAAGCACCGTCAGATGGAGGACAAGAAGAGGAAGTTCCAGGGATAGTCCTTATCATCCAGGAACAACACTCTCTATCGCCCATCTGTTCAGCAGGCTAGCAATCAGCAACGCTACCAGGGCCAGTCCAGTGCCACCAGCCGTGCACCTCAGCAGTACCAGCGTGCACTGCAGCAACAGAAGGAACAATACCCTGTTCAGGGGCAGCGTCAGCCTCAGAACAACTACAACACACCAGCTAGAAGCACTGCCTCCAACACTCCAACAAAGAATGGTGCACCAACTGTACCAAGGGCACCAGCAGCTGTCAATGACAACAAATGCTTCAGCTGTGGTGAACCGGGACACTACTCCAATAGGTGCCCCAAGAAGGTGGTGCAGAACAATGTCCGTGTGAAGATCAACCACGTGACAACTGAGACCGCACAGGGAGCACCGGACATGATGCATGGTATGTTCCCAGTTAATTCAAATCCTGCCTCAGTTTTATTCGATTCCGGTGCATCGCATTCATTTATTACACAAAGTTTTGTCAAGAAGTGTGATATACCCATGACTGCATTGAAAAACTCTATGGTAGTAAGCTCACCAGGAGCAGAAATGCAAGCAAACCTTAAATGTCCAATAGTGAGTATCATCTTAAGGGGGGTAGAGTTCACAGCTAGTCCAATGGTTCTCAACTCCTCCGGTATAGATCTTATCTTGGGTATGGACTGGTTAAAGCAAACAAAGGCAGTCATACAGTGTGAAAACAAAACAGTTCAGCTAGTGACAGCCTCAGGAGACAGAATTGAGGTAGAAGTCTCTATGTCAGCCAAACACTATTATACAGTCAATAAGTTGGAAAGCACAACTGTAGAAGGCATGCACATAGTGGATGAATTTCCTGATGTCTTCCCCAATGAGTTGCCAGGTATGCCACCTGATCGTGACATTGAGTTTATAATTGAGCTTTTACCTGGAATTGCACCCTTAGCTAAGAGACCGTATAGAATGGGAGTGAATGAGTTAGTAGAACTTAAGAAACAACTCAAAGAACTGCTAGATAAGAAATATGTTCGCCCTAGTTCCTCACCCTGGGGAGCACCAGTACTTTTTGTAGAAAAGAAAGATGGTACACAGATAATGTGCATAGATTACAGATCTCTCAATGAGGTAACAGTAAAGAATAAGTATCCCTTACCTCGGATCGATGATCTTTTTGACCAGTTGAAAGGAGCTTTTGTGTTTTCTAAGATCGACCTCCGATCTAGATATCACCAGCTAAAGATTAGACCTTCAGATATACCCAAAATAACTTTTGTGACTCGTTATGGACTATACGAGTTCACTGTCATGTCCTTTGGTCTGACAAATGCACCAGCTTACTTCATGTATCTGATGAACAAAGTGTTCATGGAATATCTTGATAAGTTTGTGGTAGTCTTTATCGATGATATCCTGATCTACTCTAAAGATGAAAAAGAACATGAAAAACACCTAAGGCTAGTCTTGCAAAAGCTTAGAGATCACCAACTCTATGCTAAGTTTAGTAAGTGTGAGTTCTGGTTAAAGGAAGTCTCTTTCCTTGGTCACATCATCTCTAATGGTGGAGTAGCAGTAGACCCTAAAAAGGTTAAAGATGTGCTAAGCTGGAATCCACCTGTGAATGTGAGTGAGATTCGGAGTTTCCTTGGTTTGGCCGGTTACTATAGAAGGTTCATTGAAGGATTCTCTAAACTGGAAAAACCGATGACCAACTTGCTAGAAAAAGATGCTAAGTTTGTGTGGTCTAAGGAATGTCAGGCTAGTTTTGATGATATGAAAAAGAGGTTGACCTCAGCTCCAGTGCTTATCTTACCTGATATCTCTAAGAGCTTCTTTATCTACTATGATGCTTCTCGTCTGGGTCTTGGTTGTGTACTTATGCAAGAAGGCAGGGTTGTGGCCTATGCATCTAGACAGTTTAGAAAACATGAGTTGAACTATCCAACACACGATCTGGAGTTAGTAGCAGTAGTACATGCACTCAAGATATGGAGGCATTACTTGATAGGTCATAAGTGTGAGGTATATACAGATCATAAGAGTTTGAAGTATATATTCACTCAGACAGATCTGAACTTGAGACAGCGGAGATGGTTAGAGCTGATCAAGGATTATGACCTAGAGGTACACTATCACCCTGGTAAAGCTAACATTGTAGTTGATGCCTTGAGCAGAAGGAGCCACACAAGCGTAGCTCACACGAGTCAGATGTCTGAAGAGTTGTGTGCTGAATTTAAGTATCTCAACTTGGGTATAGTAACAAACATCATGGAGTTAGAAGTTGAACCTACCTTGGAACGTGAAATCCGGGAAGGTCAACTTACTGATGAGAGAATACAGAAGATTGCAGAACATATTGTGATTGGTAAAGCTCCGGGTTTTAGGATAGATGATCAGGGAACCGTGTGGTTTGGTAAGAGGATATGTGTGGAAGAGATAAAGTCTATTCGTGAGTCGATACTTCTAGAGGCCCATAACTCGGCTTACTCTATACACCTAGGTAGTACTAAGATGTATCTAGATCTAAAAGAGAGATACTGGTGGTACAATTTGAAACATGATGTAGCTGAACATGTGGCCATATGTGATACGTGCCAAAGAGTCAAGGAAGAGCATCAGAGGCCAGCAGGTTTACTACAACCAATGAAAATACCTGAGTGGAAGTGGGAAGAAGTCGGGATGGACTTTATAGTGGGTCTACCTCGTACACAGAGAGGTTATGACTCAATATGGGTTATTGTTGACCGTTTAACCAAAGTGGCACATTTCATACCTATTAGGACCACATACTCTGGAGCAAAGTTAGCAGAGCTCTATATGGAAAGAATTGTGTGCTTACATGGCGTTCCTAAAAAGATAGTCTCTGACAGAGGTACACAATTCACGTCACACTTCTGGCAGAAGCTACATGAGTCTATGGATACTAAGTTGAACTTTAGCTCAGCATATCATCCACAGACAGATGGCCAAACTGAAAGAACAAACTAGATACTAGAGGATATGTTAAGAGCTTGTGCTCTACAATATGGTACGAGTTGGGATAAGAGTCTACCTTATGCAGAGTTCTCTTATAACAATAGTTATCAGAAAAGTCTCAAAATGGCACCGTTTGAGGTATTATATGGAAGGAGGTGTAGGACACCATTACATTGGAATCAAACAGGAGAAAGCCAAGTGTTTGGACCTGAAATCATAAAAGAGGTAGAGAAACAGGTACACACAGTGAGACAGAATTTGAAAATAGCTCAATCACGACAAAAAAGTTATGCAAATACAAGAAGAAGGAATCTAGAATTCTCAGTGGGTGACTATGTATACCTTAAAGTATCACCTATGAGAAGTGTTAAGAGGTTCTATACCAAGGGGAAGCTATCTCCCAAGTATGTGGGACCTTATCAGTTGGAATTTAAGTATCCCAAGTATATGAAGCTTATCAGTTGGAATTACCCGAGAGCTTGTCAGGTGTACATGATGTGTTTCACATGTCACAGCTCAAGAAATGCTTAAGGGTACCCGAGGAACAATTACCATTGGATGATCTTGAGATTTAGGATGATCTATCTTATAAAGAACAACCCATAAAGATTTTGGAAACAACTAAAAGAGTCAGAAGAAGGTCATAAGAATGCACAAAGTACAGTGGAGTAGGCACTCAGAGGATGGGGCTACTTGGGAAAGAGAAGAGGATCTCATATCAGACTATCCATATCTTTTTCCATCTTCCGAATCTTGAGGACGAGATTCATCCTAAGGGGGGTAGGTTTGTAACACCCTAGTTTTAACTTTTGCAAATAGAAGTCAAAATTGAGTTTTATTCAATTTATACTCATAAAAATATAGGGGAAATTAAAACTTTTTGGAGTAAAAGCAAATCACCTAGAGTTTAGTAACATGTATCTTGCACTCATGCTGAACTTTTGGCCTTTGGTTGAGTGTAGGACAGGTTGGGTGAAGTTCAAATTCAAATTTCATTTGAATTTGAGCTAGTTTGCAAAAACCAGAAAAAAGAAAAGGATTTCTTTCTCTCTTTCTCTCCCTCTCACTCATATGGCCTAGTACCAGAGCCAGCCCAGCTCTTTCCTCCTCCCTCCCTACACCCTTCTTCCTTGGCCCAACCAAGCTAGCCCAAGAGCCACGGCCCATGCGGCCACACCACTCACACGCACCCCTCTCTCTCTCTGCCATGTGGACCCCGCGTGTCAGCGCCGAAACACAGCACACACTCACAACCTCACCCTCACTCTCACTGATCTGAGGGGCCACGTCGGCGGTGCCAGTGGACCACCCACTCCCGCACCCACTCTCTTCCTCGCACTGACCCACTGTCCCCACCAGTCACCCTCCCCTCTCCCTTCTTCCTCGACGAAGCGGAGATGCCGCTCGGCATCACTGCCTCCCTCCTCTTCACTCCGGCTTGATGGCGATTGATGCCAGGCCATCAAGGGGGCCTTCAAGCTCCGCCTTGATGCCTCTGCCGGTAACGGCCTCCACATATGCCGCCTCAGCGCCCTATAAAGCCCGCCGCAAGATCTCTCTGCTCCTCTGCTCTTGCTCTGTCCGCACACCTCACCCACTGCCGCCGCGATTCTCGCCGTCCCGGAGCACCGACGCCACCGCCGAGCACTCCAGGAGCTTGGCCTCGATGTCCCATTACCGTAGCGCTGACGCCACTCACCATGCCTTGTCACCCCTCGGTTCGCCACGCTGACACTCACCGTGCGTGCTCTCTCTTTGCAGATCGTCGGCGTTCGCCGTCGAGTCGCTCGGAGCTCTTCTAGTCCCCGCAACTGCTTCCTACGGATTCGCGGTGACTCCCTCTCCCTCCCCATCCCTTTAATTTAGTCAATTAGGCACCTTATGCCCCGAATCGATGAACACAGTGGCCGCTGGCAATGGCGCCACCGCGGCCACCTCGCTCCGACAGGATTTCTCCTCAACCGAGCACCTCAATACACCCTCACGGTCACACCGCACCTCCTAGTGCCTTCATTTTCGTTTACAGAGCTTCACACCATGTTTTTTCGCATACACAGAGCACACCGACTATGGCGCCGCCGCGGGCACACCAGCTCGGCCGGCCAAAGCCTCACCCGAGCACACCTTTGCACCCGCACGAGCACGTGGATCACTTCTGTGTACTTGGTTGAAACGGGGGCAGTCGGAAACATCGTTCCGACGTTCTCCGGCAAGCTCCGGCTGCCGGCATTCATGGCGCCGCCGTGCGCCGAGGGGGGGGGGGGGGAAACCTCCCCTTTCTCTCGCAACCGTCTGATCCGATTCCAGCGATTAGGATTAGATACCCCTTCGGGGTTAAGTAACCGGTGCATCGTGCACCCATGGACCCGCTGGTCCCGCACTGCGTCAGCAGTCCACGCGCACGCGTGGTGCACCACACCAGTCGCGCGTTGCCACATGGCGCTTACGTCAGCGGAGACCAGGTCAGCGCCGACTAGCCCTGCCACTCTTGCACAAAAGCCCCTCTGTTTTCCAGTAATCAACCTACACTCTGAGCTAGTTCTTTTCCTTTTAATTTTAGTCGTGCTTCTTCTGTTTTAACCCCTGTAGTTTTGAAATTTAGAACCCGCCGTCCAGAGAACGTTTTTAATCCAAAATTTAATTGTTTTAATTCGAAAATACTTTGGGTTATTTACAGAAATGCCATTAAACCTTTAAACTTGCATATATTTCTCATTTTAAATCCGATTTGAGTGAATTTTGCGTCTATGTGATCGTAGCAGTATGTAGAATAATTTTAAAAGCTTTTTACTTTCTGTTTATACTATTTGGTGTACTGTTCTAATTAAACTCTATTTGTTTGCATTTATTGGATGGTTTGGACTATTTGTATGGTGATTGCTTGATGTTTAAAAGAGGGTGAGCAAGTTGAGTTTGAGGAACCTTTCTTTGACCAGCAGGAACAGCAGGAGAACTTTGAGGAAGGCAAGTGTAACTAAGGCCCTTGCACCTATGTAACCTTAATGCACATTTTATTCATGCATGAGTCCATTCAAATTGATGAACCATAAGCTTTCATATACTAGACTTTTGATCCTTATACCTTGTATACCTATGGGCGTAGTTGCATTATGGCTAGATGTGCTATGCTTATCAATGAAAAATGCTTAACTTGACTAATGGACTTATGGAACAAATGTAAAATGAGGCTTTTTAGCAACATGATAAAGGGGGCTAAAGCACGGGTTTTGTTGCTTTAGTACCTCTCCATAGGAACTCTCCTGAAGCGGCCACCCAGGAAGGCCGTGCAACCCCAAGTGTCATATGGCTCTGACTTTAACTAATTAACTAGTATGTCTCTAGCTTGTTAGTGGTTACCATTTTGTTGGCGCATGAGGGGGTGCCGAGGGATGTTTGGCGGTTCTCCTGTCTTGTAGGCATGCATACTGCTGCGACCACATGAGCCACTCGAAGGAGAACACCCATGCATACTTGCCATTGAAACCTAGCGGCCACTAACTTGTTAGGGTATCTAGTGAAAGGTTATGTAGTGAAACCCTGCCACGCCTCCTTGGTAGAGGTATTTGGGTCTGGCTAACCCCGACAAATGGGAATCACGGCTTGGGGGTAAAGTTGTACAACCTATCATGATAGCCGTGCTCACGGTTACGAGCGGCCTAGATCCTTCTTGATAGCTGATACTTGGGTTACATGGTTGGTTGGGAATGATGTTAATTTTTCTTAATGATTTAATCACTTGGGATGGGTTTTTATCACTAAAGTAGTATACTTGTTTAATAAAACTTGACCAACTAAAATTGCTAACCGCAGTCAAACAGTGTCAAACCTTTTGCGCCTTTAGTACCCTGGTTATACTTGCTAAGGTGTGGTATGCTTACAGTTGTTTTATACAATGAAAATCCCGGATGGGTACCAGATGATGGCTTTGAGGACTTTCCAGAGGATGTCCAGGACTTCTAGTTGATGTCTCCCAGTCATGTCCCTGTGGCTAGTTTACTTTTATGTTGAACTCTTATATTATGATGTAATAATGTGATGGATATCGATGTAATAAAGTACTTTACTTTGATATTCTTCAATTTGTGAGTATATTGATGTTTGGACTTCCTGGGCACACATGTATGAGTACTTGGTTTTGCTTTGCAAAACTGGGTGCTACAGCAGATCAAAGTTCAAAGGTAAGGGAGTCCAATTCAGAGACCGAAGAGGCCGAACGGCCCCAAGTGAGGTTGGCCGACCTCACATTGGGCCCTCTGGTCCACCAGCCAGCGTCCACTCAACCTCAACATCCTTCCTGACTGGTTTGCCACGTCTCTCCCCTTTTTCCTTTACATTTTCATTTTGTTATACTCATTTCCCCTCTTAAAAAAAATAAAAATAATTCCTTTAGAAAATTAATCACTTAGTTTATTTCCCTTTTTAATATTGAATAAAACAAGAAGGTCGCATCTGAATTTAAAACTTTGAAAAGTAACATGATCTATGACATTTAAAGGGCAAAAGCATCATAAAGACAAATTCTTGCTTTTTGCTTATGCTAGTGGGAAAATACTTTGATAGGAAGATCATATTGACTAAGTTGTTGATTAATGTGATATAGTCTCGGCTGATGATTCATACCCTTTCTATTTAAGGTTCTTGGAGATTATCTTTTGAAAATGTCATAAAGCCATAATGTCACTACTCCTCTATAGTGAGAAAATTCCTACCAAAGCCATAAATGTTTATGCATGTTCACAAACTTCCTCATATGCTTCTTGTGATTGCTTTGAGTTTAGTCAAACCTTGTGACCCTTGTTGAGAATTTTGTCATAGTTCAAAGATCAAGATCACGTACACGCCACATATTTTCACTGCTTCTACATTGGAAGTACGCAAAAACATGCCTTTCATTTACATGTCTCATGTTCATCCAATAAATACTCTAGAAATAAATGTTATGATCTCTCTCAAAATCCTTCAAAAGAGATATGGCTATCATGAAAAATGATGATGAGCAAAATCTCTAAAAAAATGAAACAAAATGATAGCCATGTCTCAAGTAATTCTAAAGTTAGAGAGACCATATACATAGTTAAGGAGTACATGATAGTCATCTACCAATTTTTCCACACACATGCACATCTTGATCTAGGACTATGACATTCTTCTCCTTGGATCCTTGTTTTGACTTTACAATATAAGTGATGCAAGTTTGCTACATTGTTTATCCCTACCTAAGCCCACATAAGCCTTTTAGAAGTAGGAAGATGAAAAGAAGGCAACTTCATGCCTTGGTAAGGATTTATACACCTTGAGCGATCTAGAGTGCTATATGAGGAGTAAGTTGACTTATGAGCTTTCTTTCAAAAAACGTATCAAAAACTCCAAGTACTAAAATATGATTTGGGGAAGATGACTCTGCCTTGAGAGCTGTTCCATTTCTCAACCTCTCAAGGATATATGTTAGCCAATACCACATATCCCACTTGTATGACAAAATGTCTTGAGTAAATCTTTATGCTTGCTTTATACTTTGAATAGCATAGTTATGTTAACTTCTATCCTTTACTCGAGGACGAGCAAAGAGGTAAGTATGGGGGATCTTGTTGATGGTAAGAATGACCCTTTTTGTTACTATCAAAATACCATCAACATCCTCATAATCAAAGAAAGACAAGCATAACATGAGCACATTTTATCCAATAACTAGTTCCACATGTCCCTTGAATAGTTGTATGCAGGTAATGACAAATGGGGACATTTGAGAGCCAGTGGGCCCACTTAGGGGGTCGGCCGACCTCCCTATGGGGCCACTAGGCCTCTCATGCCCCCATGATCCAAGTAACACCCTCCAAAGCACTTTTAACCCCTTGGATCAACCTGTGTCTTCTCCCAACGGTTCAGATTCACATCACATGGATCCATGGGCCCACATCATGGAAGAAAACATGACGAAACCTTCCAGAAGCATCAGATAAAGTCCATGACATGTGGGACCACCCTCTGGAGAGAGGTGGTGGGCCACAAACCCCTATAGGGGGTCGACCGACCTCCCCAGGGTGGCCACCACCCCCACTTGGTCCCTGACCAGTGGGACATCTTCTAAAAGGAGCAGAGAGGGCCCACAGTCCAGCATGGGGGTCGGCCGACCTCCCCTAAGGCGGTTCAGCACCCAGTGATCACCCCACATGCTAAACACATGTTGGAAATCAACACCATCCATCCTAAGGCGGTTCAGAGGTCGGTTTGATCCTACGGTGGCTGATGAAGGTGACGCGGATCGCTGACGTTGCACCGGAGTAGCCCCTACTCCACCTCTAGCTATAAATAGACCCCTAGAGCTGTCTTATCATTCATGCCTCATTGGAGAAATACTACTCCCTAGTATCTTAGCGGAGCTCTGTAGGTTGGAGGAGAGTGAGGAAAGTCTTCTAGGGAAAGCCCCAAGCCTGTCAGGAATCTTCTCCGGAGTTCTTCCTCAGCGGATGCGAGTCTCTTGTAAGTTTAACACTTGTAAGTGACTTCTTCTGAGTTCTTTATAGCATTTAATATTCTAAATCTGGTTTAGCTGTTATATAACTTTTCGCGCCCGTTCATCACTTTGCTCTGAGTGAAGTGCTTTAATCTTAGGCCAAGGTTAAAGTAGTAAGATTAGTGTAGACGTGGTGTCTAAGCTTAATCTTGCCTTTGTAAACCGCTTATCGCACGGATTGTTTGGGGTAGCTAGTAGGAGGTGACAACCCTATCTAGTCCTCGTATTCCACCATGTGTGTAAGATAAGTTCTTAAAAGGTAGGGCCTCAATACAACATTATGGCGCGGTCCAGTTAGAGTTTTGCCCTCTTTCTCATCTATCACATCGCCTCCTGCAAGAGAAGGGCTGATAAAGCCAGTATAACCAGCTTTACCTTATTAGATATCTTTGCTATATCAAACCTCTCAACCTAGTTATCATAGTCTCCCTTGATCCATCATAGGACATATCCATAATCCTAGTTAACTCACTTCTCGTTCCTTGTGGAAAATACGATACCTGGAATACTCCTGGTGAAAGCTACACTTGAGAACTGTACGCTTGCGGTATTTTTTTTGTTTGCCACCTTTGGTGTCAACAGACACCAAGTGGGTGTGATCACATTTAGGATAGGTAACCGTACTATTAAGTGGGGAAAATAGTATGTGGTTACAATTGTCAAGTGCCATTAAGTGAAGCATGACATGCATTGCATTTAGACCTAATGAGAAACCCTTGTAAAACTTGTTAAAATATGCCAACACACGAGCACAAGTTGTGGAACACTTGGTGAAGGCACATGTGAACAAGGGAAGAAATGAGAAGTGAATTCTCAACTGTTAAAGGGCTTCGGACCAGTTGCTTAGGGAAGCTCCAAACCATTGGATGTAGTCCGGAGGCTTACCCTAGCCCTGGCCGCTTCATTGGAAGCTCCGGACCAGGTGACCTCTGAGGCTCTGGACCAATGTCTATTGGTCCGGTGGTGTTGACTTGGCAGTCAGCTGTGCTGAAGGAGGCGTCGGACCAGGAGTAATGGTCCGGTGCTAAGCTCCGGACTCGAGTCCGGAGACTTGGAACTCCCTGAGTAAGTAATGAAGTTATAGTCCGATGGTGGAGCTCCGGACCAGAGTCCGAAGCTTGGGTGCTCTCTGCGTAAACTTGGACAGAGCACTAGACAAGGTGTTGGACCAGACCTCCGGACCAATGCAGGTGGTCCTACGGTGGTAAGTTTGAGCGCCAACGATCGAATCAAAATTCATCAGAAGACACGTGGTAGTCAGAGGAGGCGTCGAACCAAAGCGTCGGACCAGATGGTATGGTCCGACGGTATTGAAAGTAGTCCGACGCTACACTTTTCAGCAGACCCAAGTGCATAACGGCTAGTTCCTCTTGAGGGGCTATTTAAGGGGTTTGACCGGCTCAAGCTCACTCTCTTGCACACTTGGCTATTGCATCCACATTGTGAGCTTGTGACACACACTACCACTCATCTCCTAGTTGATTGATCATCCATTTGAGAGATTTGAGTGTCCTATTGCATTGCAAAAAGTGAGTTCATCTAGTGGCACTTGGGAGTTGTTTCTCGCTGCGGTTTTCTTATTACTCTTGGTGATTGCCATCACCTAGACGGTTTGGAGCAGTGGTGGTGATTCGAGAAGCTTGGTGATTGTGCTTCGTCGATCACAAGTTCTTGTGCCTTCCCCACGGGAGATCACAAAGGTAACTCTAGTGGATTGCGCATGTCTTTGAGTGCCCTCATCTTGTGTTGGTTTTGCGGCACTCGGTGACGGGTTTGGCGTGTGATGCCAATTAGCTCGTGAACCTCCAAGTGAGTGAGCCAACACAATGAGGACGTAGCTAGTTGGCAAACTAGTGAACCTCGGGAGAAAAATCAAGTGTCAAACTTTTTGTCATCATTGTGATTGATTAGGTTTCTTGGTGTTTACTTGATTGGCTCACTTCCTCTACACGGTGGTATACTCACCTCTCCCACTCTTGCATTACTTCTTCATTCTTGCAAGTAGTTCTAGTAGGTTGTGCTAGTTAGCTTCTAGTAGCTTGTGTAGGCATTGTGTGTTCTTAGAACCTTATTAGGGTAGCAATTTCTTGATAGGTGGCTTCGCAACACCCCTTAGGCTAGCGCAACATTCGCTCCGCTTAGTGTGTCTCTAACTTGTTGTTGAGTTTTGTTTAAAGTTTTCAATTAGGCTATTCACCCCCCCTCTAGCCTTGGATTAGGACCTTTCAAGTGGTATCAGAGTGAGTACACCGTTGATTTGAGGCTTAACAACCTACAGTGTGATCATGGCTCATATCAACAACATGAAGAAACCACCAAGATTTGATGGTTCCAACTATGGCTATTGGAAAGTCAAGATGACCGCCCATATCAAGTCAATTAGCCGAAAGGTGTGGCTTGTGGTTGACAAGAAGTTTGAGGTGGTGAATGAGGAAAATCCCACCGCGGCCGAAGAAGAGAAGTTGCAACACAATGACATTGCTCTTAGTGCCATCCATGAGGCTCTTGATGAGAAAGTCTTTGAGAAAATCAAGAATCTAGAGAGTGCTCATGAGGCTTGGAAGAACCTCGAGGAATCATTTGAGGGCACACAAGCCGTCAAGGGGGCCAAGGCATATATTCTCAAGGAGAAGTTTGCAAGCTTCAAGATGAAGGATGATAAAAATGTGCTAGAGATGTTCCATAGGCTTCAAGTGCTAGTCAATGATCTCACGGCTCTTGGTGAGAAGGTTGAGGACAAGGACTTCTCTCACAAGTTCTTGAGGTGTCTTCCATCCTGGTTTGACATACTTGTGACTTTGATTGTGAGGAGTGGGCTAAACACCATGACTCCAAATCAAGTCTTGGGGGATGTGATGACCGAAGACACATACCGGGACAATAAGGAAGAGGATGTCAAGAAGGAAGACAAGAAAGATGAGAAGAAGAAGAGTGTAGCATTCAAAGCTACTTCATCACACAAGAGCAAGAGCAAGATTGAAGAATCTAGTGAAAGTGAATACCAAAGTGCTAGTGATGTTGATGAGGAAGAAATGGCTCTCTTTGTGAAGAGATTTGGAAGATTCATGAAAAAGAAGGGCTATGGGGAAAGGAGAAAGAGGACTTCCTCCAAGAACCTTGATGAACCAAGGAAGTGTATCAAGTGTGGAAGCTTTGATCATCTCATTGCTCATTGTCCATACAATAGTGATCAGGATGATGATGATCACAAGAAGAGAGGCAAGAAAGAGAAGAAGCCCACATTTGACAAGAAGAAGAAGAAGGGCTACTATCATATTGTGACTTGGGATAGTGACTCTTCTTCATGTGGTGATGATGATCAAGAAAAGAAGACATCTACCAAGAAGAAGGAATTTGCTAGCATTGCTATGAAGGACAAGATCTCTCTATTTGACACTCCATCATCATGCTTCATGGCTAAGTCCACTAAGGTACTTTCTCATGATGAGAGTGAGAGTGATAGTGAGGATGAGGGTCCCTCTAAGGAGGAACTCATGGACATGCTTGAACAAGCTAAGGAATACATTGACAAAAAGAGGAAGGAATGCAAGGAATTGCGCAAAGCCAATGAGGCTCTCGAGCAAAACCATGATGAGGCCGTAGCAACTCATGAGAGGCTAATGGAAGTCCATGAGAAGCTAGAGAAGTCTCACATCAAGCTTGAAAGAGCTCATTCCTCTCTCTTAGATCAAAGTAAGAAAGAGATTGTTCAAACATGTGACATGGGAGTAACTTGTGATATTCTTGATGAATCATTTTATACTCCTATTGTTGTTTCTCCCACTAACCCCTCTTGTAGGACTTCTACTTCTACTTCATATACTAGTGATGGTTTTACTTGTGATGCCTCACTAATGGTGGAAAATGAAACCCTCAAGAAGGAGGTTACAAAGCTCAATCACTCCTTAGCTAAGGCTTATGGAGGTGAGGACCGCTTGCTTATGTGCTTGGATAGCCAAAGAGCATCTCTCTACAAAGAGGGATTGGGCTATACCCCCAAGAAAGGCAAGGCCACCTTTCCTCCTCACAAAACTCGTTTTGTAAGGAACACCGGTAGTTATTGCAAGAGTTGCAAGCAAGTTGGTCACAATGAGCATGAATGCAAGAACAAGAAGCCACAAGGAGATGTATCCTCAATTAGAGTTGATCCATTCTATGTCCTTTCCAAGGATACTAATGGTATTCATGCTAAGTTCATTGGTGCACCATGGATGACTACCAAGAAGTCCATTTGGGTACCAAAGTCCTTGGTAACTAACCTTGGAGGACCCAAGCAAGGTTGGGTACCTAAAAAGAATTGATCTCTCTTGTAGGTCAATTACAAAGCCGGAGGGAGGCATTGGGTACTTGATAGTGGGTGCACTTAACACATGACCAGTGATGGAAGGATGTTCAACTCAATCAACCAAGATAGTGATCATGGCTTTGATAGTATCACATTTGGTGACAATGGCAAGGGCAAGGTGAAAGGGCTTGGAAAGATTGCTATCTCCAATGATCTAAGCATTAGCAATGTGCTTCTAGTTGAAAGGCTTGAGTTCAATCTATTGTCGGTTGTGCAATTGTGTGATCTCGGTTTCAAGTGCATCTTTGGTGCGGAGGATGTGGAAATCATTAGTGTAGATGGTTCAAACATGATCTTCAAGGAATTTCGATATGAACACCTCTATCTAGTGGATTTCAATGCTAGTGAGACTCAACTCTCAACATGTCTCATCTCAAGATCTTGCATGGGTTGGCTATGACATAGAAGGCTTGGTCATGTTGGCATGAAGCAATTAAACAAGTTGGTCAAGCATGATCTTGTAAGAGGCTTGAAGGATGTCACATTTGAGAAGGACAAGCTATGTAGTTCATGTCAAGCCGGAAAGAAAGTTGGAAAAACACATCCAAAGAAGAGCATGATGAGTACAAGCAAAGCATTTGAGTTGTTACACATGGATCTCTTTGGGCCAACAACATATACAAGCATTGGTGGTGTGACAGAACCTCCTAAGAACAGGGCCCACTTGCCAGGATTATCGTCCATCCAACTCTAATCCCAACCAATGATCCAAGTCTTAAAAGATCCGCCGGGTGTCCTCAGATTAAACTGAATCATCCACCCCTTTCCGAGAAGGATCGTCCCATTACAGACATTACAGAAGTAATACAATAATTTAATTTACATTAAAGCAGCGGAAAAGGTATAGTTCATATTACAAACCATAAGTTTTGAAAACATAACTTAAGTGTCATACGAATATATTACATCAAGCTAGTGATAAAGAGAGTTTATATCAGAACCAACTGAGGTACTCTGCCCAAGAGTCAAACAACTAAAGTTTAATCCTCATCATCCTCAACATTAACTATGGTCATGCAGCATGGGGCTACACAGACCGATGGTTCAACTTCATCTGCAACAAGGGTTAACAAACCCTGAGTACGGGAGTACTCAACAAGACTTAACCGACAAATAAATTGTGGTGAATGTATAACAGTATGCAGGTCATGGGATTCAAGGTGGGGTTTCTTAAGAATCAAGTATTTTGCATAAATGAGCATTTATAAAAAGAAACTGAAATTGATTCATTTCTTATAAAAGTCACTCAAGTTTCTATCTGAATGTATGATCGATAACGAGGCAACAACCATCTCCAAAAAAAGAATTAACAGGTACCCAGTTCAAATGTATTACTACGCGGAAGAACAATGAGATAAGTCTCCATAACCGAGGAGCACGACGATCCGAATCGATTAAACCCAGCTGGGGCTTCCCAATCACACACCATATGCAGCACTAAAGCACACATATAACTACCTTTTCCTAGATCCTCCAGCCAAGACCGGGGTTCCGCTACCCGAGAACACAGTACACCTCCATCCAGTTCCTCAAACTTGGAGGGTACACACTACTCTCGCCATCTCTCCACTCCCAGTGCGGATTAACCGTTCTTAAGACTGGAATAGCCAGAGTCCAGCTTCCCGGAGTATGTGATCCGTACTCCAAATTCTTAACTCATGCAATTCAACAGCGGACGGTTCCTAATGACACAGGCGGAGAGAACCCGCTCACCAGTCACCACTGGTGGCTCCCATACACCGTGTCCACCCGGTCCCAATTATTACTCCCATCAAAACATTCCTTTCTCAAAAGTGCATAGCCATTTGCCGCAGCAATACGCTATGTGTAGATGACCGGAAATCATCTACCAGTTTTCATTCTAAGCATACTAAGCTGTGAAAGTAACTTGCGTATTTAAAACAGGTATCAAGGTACAGGAATTCAATACTTCAAGGATAAGGCTATGCATCAAATAGGAATTTGATAGAATAGTAACCATGCAATAAATAACCATAAGTGTATTTAAAGAAAACTTTGAAATACAAGGTAGGGTTTAAATGCACCGGGGCTTGCCTTGGTTTGCAGGATAAACAGTCTCAGGTTCAGTACCACAGATATCAAACCCAACCTCGTAGTGCAGATTATCCAAACCAATAATGTGATGGACCTCTCCACCAACAATATTATCTACACGATAATGATATGCTTAGATGATGCTTAAATGTAAACATGATGCTTAACACATACAAAAGCACATGGCTAAGCGATGAGAAATCAAAGTTAACTAGCTTGAGTACAACTTTCCTTCACTTAAGAAAAGAAAACTAGTTCATTAAGTAATTAACCAATTCATGTTTAATTAACTATTTCATTTAATAATTACATCCAAAAGAACTAACACTCAACATAAAATCAAATGATATGTTCATATCTTTGTTTGTCACTGAACAATGACACATGTGCAATCAAGCAATCCAAAGTGACCCAAATCCTATAGTGATTAGGATTTCTAATTGATTTTATCAACTATTCATTAATTAATTAAGTAATCATGTTTCAAAAGTTTGTCCAATGGACCTCAAACTTTTTATACAGCAAGGTACAGTTACACAAAGGTTACATAAATATTCTCATGATTTTTGGAATTATAAACAGAGCATGAAAAATCATTGAAAATGGCTTTTCTAATTAAATTAGACATTTTTACAGAATTAAAAATGTACTGGAAAATATCATATTATATTTTTATTAAATACTACACATATCAGAGAGTATACACAATTAATTTCAAGATTTATGGATCTACAAAAAAATAGATACAAAAATAACAAAGTTTAGTACTATTCACATTCAGAAAATAGAAAATCTATTTGTTATCAGAGAGTATCACGGCGGAGTGTCGTCGTCGTTGATCAAACCGATCAACCAACACTTGCACTGCATTCTACACTTCATTCCGCACCTAACGAGGTACAATACTCCCAGTTTTATCCCTCATAGAGGGCTCACCGACGACTATGGCGGAGCTCACCGCTCGGCCGTGATCACGCCAGCGAATACAAGCTGTAATCGACTCAACCAAGAACCTAGAACTACTCAGTAACTCGTTACGATCATGAAGCGCTCGCTAAACGATTCAGACGACCCTTAAAACATCAAGAATGACTGCGTCGGCGACCATGGCGCACGACGGAGCTCTGGACAACATACGTTGGCTAAACCGAGACGATAATCGAACAACCGACTCCATAAGCATGATCAGGACACTACTACGAAGCTAAAGCACCAATGAATCGAAAGAATAGTCAAGTAACAAGCTCTACTGACGATCGGCACCGACGCGGCGGCGCAAACTCATCGGCGTAACGTGGACAGAGCATTAGAGCTCGAATTGAGAACAACTAAGCACCTACGGACTACCAGTGGCTCACCCCGAAGCTGGCTCTCTCGCAAACGCAGACGAAGATGGATCAGAACGGTCGGACGGTGGAGATAGACGCGGCGAAGAAGACGAACAGCGGCAACAACGCGTTCCCGAGGCTACGAACTGCCATTGATTCAACCAAGAGGTGGGTTAGAACCGCCATACGACGAGGATCAAGAACCAAACAACGAAATAGGATGAGAGCTCCTGTATAGCTCGGTCGACATGAAACCCGAAAGGTGGCGCTGAAGCCGGAGCCAAGGAAGATGACAATGCGCTGGCTGATTCAGTGGACACTAGCTTCAACCGAGCAAAGCTAGAGGTGTGCGGTGCCAAGGTGAAGCTTTTGTGTTACTGGGAAAGCATGGCGTTGGCTGGTTTGAGCAGCAGAGCTCGCCGGAGATGAATACGAGCACGGCGGCGGAGACAGAGAAGAAAGATCGATCTCTGCCGGTATCTGGGGTACTTATAGGAGGCCGCGGATGGATAGATTAGGACCGCAAGGTATTCGCAAAGGTCATAGACATCTCTACAGACGCCGAGAAGGTCGAAGAAGGTCGGCATCCACCGGCTTCTAGGCGTCGGCCGCCATGGCGGTTGACGACAGCTGCCCTAGGGCACTGTTCCCTAATTACCGAATTGCCATCCGCCGAATTTTGCAAATTGACCCCTCTTCCACTCAGATTCAAGAAAAGTTGTGAATACGAAAGTTGTCACAAATTTAATAATATACAAATTTGTCAATACCAAGTTTTTCATATTCGGCTTAGTCTTCAAAATATAAATTTGAATTTGAATTCAAGTTTAAACTGAATTACCCCCTTTATCATAACTCTGCATTTTTTAATAGAACTTAAAAATCTCCAAAAACAACTTTTGTTGTATTTATTCTGCTCTACAACTTTGCTTTAACATTCATATGCTAATTCCTTATAGTTTTTGAATTTCATGTTTGGGGTACTATTTATCCCCTCCTAAATTAGGGTTTTTGGAATTATTTTTAAATTCAATATTTGGAATTCATCACAAACAAGCACAAGCTAATTTAAGAACATACAAATAAACTTGTTTTAGTTCAATGCATAACAAAGTTCTCAAATCATATGAATGATGCTTAATGCATATAATGACATGGCATATTTTAATAATTAAACACCAGAGGTGTTACATGTGGCAACAAGAATGGCTTTGTGATAGTTGATGACTACACAAGATACACATGGGTATTCTTCTTGAGTGACAAGAGTGACACATTTGATATCTTCAAGTCATTTGTCAAGAGGTGCCATAATGAGTTTGAAACAACTATCAAGAGAGTTAGAAGTAACAATGGGAGTGAGTTCAAGAACATAAGAATTGATGAACTTTGTCATGACTTTGGAATCAACCATCAATTTTCTCCAAAGTACACTCCTTAATCCAATGGGATAGTTGAAAGGAAGAATAGGACTTTGATTGACATGGCAAGATCAATGCTAAGTGAGTACAATGTTAGTCATTCCTTTTGGGCCGAAGCTATCTATACGGCTTGCTACTCTAGCAATCGTATCTATTGTCATGGAATGCTTAAGAAGACTCCCTATGAGCTATTAAATGGAAGAAAACCAAACATTGCTTACTTTAGAGTCTTTGGGTGCAAGTGTTATATCTTGAAGAAGGGAACTATGTTGAACAAGTTTGAGAAGAAATGTGATGAGGGGTTCCTTCTTGGTTACTCAACAACTAGCAAGGCTTATAGAGTGTGGAACTTGGCTAGTGGCATTCTTGAGGAAGTGCATGATGTTTAATTTGATGAAACACAAGGCTCTCAAGATGAAGAAGAAAACTTGGATGATGTGAGAGGTGACAAGTTGGTCAATGCTATGAAACATATGTATATTGGTGATATTAGACCAAGACAAGTCCAAGATGAAGATGAAGATCAAGTGTCCATCCCAACAAATGAGCAAGCTAGTGGTTCTCCAACTCAAGATCAATCAAGTGCAAGTGAAGATCAAGTGCAAGCTAGTTCATCATCTCAACCAAATGACATCAACATGCAAGTGCTCCAACCTACCAACATTGCAAGAGATCATCCTTTAGATCAAGTTATCGGAGGGATTCAAAGTGGTGTGCAAACAAGATCAAGATTGGCTTCATTTTGTGAGCATTATTCTTTTGTCTCATCATTTGAGCCAACCAAGATTGATGAAGCTTTGAAGGATGTGGATTGGATCAATGCTATGCATGAAGAGCTTAACAACTTCATAAAAAATCAAGTTTGGGAACTAGTAGAAAGACCAAAGAAGCACAATGTCATTGGAACTAAATGAGTTTACAAGAACAAGCAAGATCAAGATGGAATAGTGGTGAGGAACAAAGCAAGACTAGTGGCGCAAGGTTACACTCAAGTTGAAGGTCTTGACTTTGGGGAGACATATGCTCCGGTGGCAAGATTAGAGGCAATTAGAATTCTATTGGCCTATGCTTGTGCACACGATATCAAGCTATACCAAATGGATGTCAATAGTGCATTCTTGAATGGGTATATCAATGAGGAGGTATATGTTGAGCAACCACCCGGTTTTGAAGATACAAAGAAGCCCAACCATGTGTTCAAGCTCAAAAAGGCTCTCTATGGATTGAAGCAAGCACCTAGAGCATGGTATGAGAGGTTGAGAATCTTTCTCCTCTCTAAAGGGTTCAAGATGGGTTTGGTTGATAGTACCCTATTCACCAAGAAGATTGGAAATGACTTATTCATCTTGCAAATCTATGTGGATGAAATTATCTTTGGTTCTTCAAATCAAGACTTTTGTGAAGAGTTTGGAGAGATGATGGCAAATGAATTTGAGATATCAATGATTGGTGAACTTAGTTACTTCCTTGGACTTCAAATCAAGCAAATGAAGAATGGTACATTTGTGAGTCAAGGCAAGTACATCAAGGATATGATGAAGAAGTTTGGGTTAGAAGAGGCTAAAGGAATTAGTACTCCTATGGGGACTAATGGACACTTGGATAGTGACACAAGTGGCATGATGGTTGAACAAACACTCTATCGGTCTATGATTGGAAGTTTACTCTATGTGACCACATAAAGACCGGATGTCATGTTTAGTGTATGCATGTGTACAAGATTTCAAGCATCTCTAGAGAGAGTCATTTGAAGGCCACAAAAAGAATATTGAGATATTTGAAGTATACACAAGAGGTTGGACTATGGTTTCCAAAGGGGTGAAGATTTGAATTGATTGGATATTCGGACTCCGACTATGCGGGTTGCAAAGTGGATAGGAAGAGCACTAGTGGTACATGTCAAATGTTGGGAAGGTCACTAGTCTCATGGTCATCCAAGAAGCAAAATAGTGTGGCACTCTCTACCGCCGAAGCCGAATACATAAGTGCGGGGAGTTGTTGTGCACAACTATTGTGGATGAAAGCCACTTTGGAGGACTATGGAATTCAATTCAACAAAGTCCCATTGCTTTGTGACAATGAAAGTGCAGTGAAGCTTACAAACAACCCCATACAACACTCAAGGACAAAGCACATAGATGTGAGACACCATTTTATAAGAGATCATCAACAAAAGGGTGACATTTTCATTGACAATGTGGGCACCGATGATCAATTAACCGATATATTCACCAAGCCACTTGATAAGAAGAGGTTTTGCAAGTTGAGGAATGAGTTGAACATCTTATATTTCTCCAACATAAGTTGATGCACCCCACTTATGACATGCCTCTACTCCAACATAGCAAGGTACAATTGGTTGACATATGCATTCATCCTTTGCTAGACTTGTGTAGAGCATATATACATCACTCATGCTAGGCTCATTCATGGAAATCAAATGATTTGGATGTACATATGGTACCACTATTGTGTCTTTGCCTTGATTGATCTAGTGGTAGCATATGACATGTTGATAAGCTTGCAACCTCACATGTTTAGTCTAGAACACTTATTCTTATACTTAACCAACATGGATAAGATAACCATTGCAAGATGTGTGAAGAAGCTTGTCCATGGTTTAAACCATGTTAAGTATATGGGACAAGTGATCTAGAGTGAACAAAAATTGATAAGCTACTTCACTGTTTTCTAAATTGACTTGATAACAAATCTTCCTAAGTATCTTCCTTTGTGGTAACGTGTGACAAAGGGGGAGAAATATGTGATATAAAATTGAAATAAAGGGGAGAATAATCATGCATGGGGGAGAGATAGATAAAAATATGGATTTTGAAAATGAGAAATTAAAAATTGAACACACAAGGAGGGGGAGCAAGCCTATGAACAAGTTGTTGCATTTGTTTGTGCATTCACATATATGCTTGCTTGCATTGTCTTTTAATTCAAATGTCTTGCTTGTGTGGTACATGCCTAGTAGTAATCTTGATTGATGACTTAATCTCTAGCATGTATAAGTGTTAGCTAGAACCTTCGAATACTTATGTATAATTCAATTGGTATCGAGCTAACCATGTTGCTAAGGGAACTATGAAGGCCGCACTTCGATTGGTATCATGCTTCAAAGGTCCATCTCTTATACCTTAGCATCATGTCATAGTTTGTTAGTTGTTCACCCCTCCAAAATTTTCTATCTAAGCATATGTGCAAAGCTTGACCCATATTCATAGAAGTGCACATATGTAGGGCGAGTTAACACTATCAAACTAACTTAGAAATGATTGTCCATGTTTCCCTTTCTCAATTGGTATCTTGCTTGGACAAGCATTTCAAGTTGAAATCAAAATCATATTTCATATCATTTCATATAGGTTGTCATCAATTACCAAAAAAGGGGAGATTGAAAGATCTCTAGTGTTTTGGTTAATTGATGAAACCTAAGTACTAACCTAGCTCTAAGTGATGAGTAGGTTTAGTACACAAAGGTGAAGATGACAAGTGATGGAGCAAGGATGGAGGCTAGGAGAATGCAAGCCAAAGCTCACACTTGGTCAAATGGAGGAGACCCTAAGCTAAAACAAGGCAAATGTATAAGCTAGGCCTTTTCTTTTGGTGATCAAGACACCAAGTGGGTGTGATCACATTTAGGATAGGTAACCGTACTATTAAGAGGGGAAAATAGTATGTGGTTACAACTGTCAAGTGCCATTAGGTGAAGCATGACATGCATTGCATTTAGACCTAATGAGGCAACCCTTGTAAAACTTGTTAAAATATTCCAACACACGAGCACAAGTTGTGGAACACTTGGTGAAGGCACATGTGAACAAGGGAAGAAATGAGAAGTGAATTCTCAACTGTTAAAGGGCTCCAAACCAGTTGCTCAGGGAAGCTCCGGACCATTGGAGGTAGTCCGGAGGCTTACCCTAGCCCTGGCCGCTTCACTGGAAGCTCCGGACCAGGTGACCTTAGAGGCTCTGGACCAATTTCTATTGGTCCGGTGGTGTTGACTCGGCAGTCAGTTGTGCTGATGGAGGCATCAGACCAGGAGTAATGGTCCGGTGCTAAGCTCCAGACTCGAGTCCGGAGACATGGAACTCCCTGAGTAAGTGATGAAGAGGCTCCGGACTAGAAGTTATAGTCCAAAGGTGGAGCTCCAGACCAGAGTCTGAAGCCTGGGTGCTCTCTGCGTAAACTTGGACACAACAGTGGACAAGGCATCGGACCAGGTCTCCGGACCAATGCAGGTGGTCCGACGGTGGTAAGTTTGAGCGCCAACGGTCGAATTCAAATTCATTAGAGGACATGTGGCAGTCAGAGGAGGCGTCGGACCAAAGCATCGGACCAGATGGTATGGTCCAACGGTCTCGAAAGTAGTCTGACGCTATGCTTTTCAGCAGACCCAAGTGCATAATGGCTAGTTCCTCTTGAGGGGCTATTGTTGACGGTCCTTAAGCAGCAATTTTAACCGTCAACTAAACAAGGAAAATGATCTAAATGAAACCACTAGCTAGAATTAGGGTTTATACTGACAGAATTCCACGAGTTTTGGTGAATGTCTGTTTCTGTAGGGGGTTATCAGGAAATACCAAGGAAAGGCCCACATGTCATGTTTACATAGAGATAATTATCAACCGCACAATTTTCTGTACTCAGGAAGGCTCTAGAAGGAACTAGACCAAGCCGGAAGCCGAGGGGGCCCACACCCAGGGTGCCCGCCCTAGGGTTTGGGGCGGCCTCCCTACCCCTGTGACCAATCACGGTCAATCTCGCGGATCGCGCTCCACCGCCTTTGAGGATGAATCTAAACTACTCGCCTAAGGTCGGTTTGATCCGACGACCGACGTTCATTTGAGGAGGCTATATAAGAAAGGCCCCTGACCCCCCTGAGGATGATCTCATCTCATTATTCTTCTCCAAAGCAAAATCTAGGGTTTCAATTACAAGTAGAGAAGGAGAGAGGTCCCTCTAGTTGTCTAGATCTAGTTCTTCTAGTTCTAGTTCATCTAGTTGTAATTAGAGGTGAGAGAGAGGAGGAGAGAGCTAGGAGGAGCCAGATCTGTCGGATCTTCCTCAACATTGTACCTTTGCAGCATCTGGTTCGGAGCAATCTTCAGGTTCTTCATTTATTATTTCTAAGTATCTTATTTCAGTTCTTACTTTATTCTATTTACGGGATCTCCGCTCGTATTGAGTGCTCTAGTTTTCGTACGGGATTAGAGTAGTAAGCGATAGTGTAGACGTGGTGTCTAGACTAGAGTTTACCTGAGTTTGCGCCCAATCCTACGGATAGTTCTGGTAGCCCCAGGGGTGACAGCTCTATAAGGCCTTTGTAGTCCACCACGTTCGGGTTGGTGTTTTCGTAGAGCTTTTGGCAGCCTCCCCCTGACTACCTTTTTCCCAGTCTTATTTGAGAGTCGGGAAGGTACTGTTGCTCCAAAGTAAGTAGAGTATCGTGGACCTTTGATTAGATAAACCCCTTAGAAAACTCTAAAATCTCTCTACCCAGTTATCTTATCTATCCTTGGACGCTCTTAGTTCTTATCTAGTACACTTCACGTTCTCCGTGGAAATCGATACCCTTGGAATACTCCCGGGTGAAAGCTACAGTGGTATCCGTTCGCTTGCGGATTTATTTGTTTACGTTAAGAAATACGAACAACTATTTAAGGGATTTGGCTGGCTCAAGCTCACTCTCTTGCACACTTGGCTATTGCATACACATTGTGAGCTTGTGACATACACTCCCACTCATCTCCTAGTTGATTGATCATCCATTTGAGATATTTGAGTGTTCTAGTGCATTGCATGAAGTGAGTTCGTCTAGTGGCACTTGGGAGTTGTTTCTCGCTGCGATTTTCTTGTTACTCTTGGTGATTGCCATCACCTAGACGGTTTGGAGCAGCGGTGGTGATTCGAGAAGCTTGGTGATTGTGCTTCGTTGATCACAAGTGGTTCTGAGGGGTTCTTGTGCCTTCACCGCGGGAGATCGCAAAGGTAATTCTAGTGGATTGTGCGTGTCTTTGAGTGACCTCATCTGGTGTTGGTTGTGCGGCACCTAGTGACGGGTTTGGCGTGTGATGCCAATTAGCTCGTGAACCTCCAAGTGAGTGAGCCGACACAATGAGGACGTAGCTAGTTGGCAAACTAGTGAACCTTGGGAGAAAAATTAAGTGTCAACCTTTTTGTCATCATTGTGATTGATTGGGTTTCTTGGTGTTTACTTGATTGGCTCACTTCCTCTACACGGCGGTATACTCACCTCTCCCACTCTTGCATTACTTCTTCATTCTTGCAAGTAGTTCTAGTAGGTTGTGCTAGTTAACTTCTAGTAGCTTGTGTAGGCATTGTGTGTTCTTAGAACCTTATTAGGATAGCAATTGCTTGATAGGTGGCTTCACAAACCCCTTAGGCTAGCGCAACATTCGCTCCGCTTAGAGTGTCTTTAACTTGTTGTTGAGTTTTGTTTAAAGTTTTCAATTAGGCTATTCACCCCCCCCCACTAGCCTTGGATTAGGACCTTTCAGTCGGCCCCAAGGTTCTGGGTTGAGAACCAGGAACATGGGGCTGTTATCAGAGGAGTCCGAGGATAGGCAACGTAACATGTGACAGTTATAGAGCTCAAGCCAATCCAAGGAAGCAAAGGCTCTGTCCAGACGCTCCAAGGTGGGGTTATCCCTTCGATTAGACTAGGTGTAAAGCCTCCCGGAGAGGTGCAGCTCATCCAGGAGGTCGTCCAGCAACCGGCGAAAGTGGTTCATGAGCCCATGGCGTAGCCTGCCATTGTTCTTGTCACTTGCCTGATAAATCATGTTGAAGTCTCCGCACAACATCCATGGCCCCGTGACGGATGCGCGGATGTCTCACAACTCCTGAAGGAAGAGGTCCTTGTCAGCGTGTGATGCAGGCCCGTAGATGTTGGTTAGCCACCAAGAAGACCCCGGGCTGCTAAAAGGTGATACCAACACCGAGATGGAAAACTGGTGAACAACAGGAGCCGTGACCGCCCACAAATCACGGCGCCAGTTAAGGTATGCCCCTCCAGCCGCACCCATGGCGGGGAGGAAGGCGTAGTCAAAGTCGATACCCATTAAGTCAATGTTTTGGGTTACAGATATTGCCTGTAGTTTGGACTCCTACAAACAGACAATGGAAGCACATTGCAGTTCAACAAGGTCCCTGACTGCGTTTCTCGTGCCCGACAGTTCAGGCCACAGACGTTCCAAACAAGGATGTGATTAGCACTCATCTTGGACACGCTGGTGCGACGTTGGTGGAGCGGGGCTCAACACAGTAGCTCCTCCGCAATGCCGGTCGGCGGATCACAACATCGAAGCAGCTCGTCAAGGGCCTCCCATTTGAAGGCCGGGACTGATTCCTTGAAATGTTCATGAAATTTGGCCGCAATGGACGCGTCAGTCGTAGGGGAGGCAGCGTCAGACCGCTGGCCATCCCATTTGTGCACCAAGATCCGCTTTGCTTGCTTCTCAGGGTTGGGGTCACGGAACGCCGATTTGGCGGCCAGGCGATCTCTCCTTCGTGGCACGGACGTAATGCATTTACGTGTCCGTGGCCTCTGCGGTGAAGCCTCGAGCACAGGCACTAGCAGTGGGAGACGTAGGTTGTTGGTGAAGGTGGTGACAGCGTCCGGCCGGGGAGCGTCACCTGTTGCGGGGGTAGGGGCGACCAGTGCGCCGAGGGAGCAGCGGTTGGGGGTTTCAACGGGCATCCCCTCCGCATGGGTCCCGGCCAACGGGGACCAATCCGCCGGATCTGTGAGGTCCGAGCACGACGCCGGTACACTCGTTTCCACATCCGAGACAGAGTCCAAGGGTGGGGCACCTCGCAAGTAATGGGGGCCCACCTCCCCCTGGGTGGTGGACTGCGCGGCATGGATCTCCACCTCGGCTTGCTCAGCCCACCAGTCCAAATGCACGAAGGTCACCGGCGATAGGGGGCCGCGCCCAGAGTGTAGCAGGGTAGGCGTGGCATTTAGCAGCCTCCCCACCAAACCCACTGAGGAAACTGCCAGTTGCCGACAAACAGCCATGTCGGGGGAAGGCAGTGCACAGGGGTGGGCAGGGGAAGCCTGGCGCGAAGGCGTTTTGGGGCGCTAGCTATCTTCGGGCCAACAGCCGGTTGCATGACCGGGGAGGTGCAGTTGTCGTGGCCACCCCGAGTCCTCCCATGCGTCAAAGTGTTTGCCAACGTGCAAAAGAACTGCCCCACACGTATCGAGGGTTGAGATACAACGGCTCCGCCGGTAGGGGCGAGGATACCTAGGGAGTACGGCGGCGGCACACCCGAGAGTTCGTCGAACTTGAGCATCCGGGGAGGCATCACCCCCAGAGAAGGGGATTCCAAATGCACCTATCGCAGCGCGGCGTCAACCAATCGTCTCCGCGTTTGCCATCAAGGACGTCGCCAGGATCCCCGTCGTCCCCGTCGTCACCCCCACTGCTGGTCCTCGGATCGCTCGACTGCGGCGGTGGAATGTTGAAGTCCTGGAACGCCACCAGCCGAATACGCACCAGGTAGCGAAGCCCCAGTAACGATCATTCCTCGTCATGGATGCCCAGGATGCGCGGCTCGGGGATGAAGATGATGCGCTCGTCTCCACTGTATGAGGGGTGCCAACACCAGGCCGTGACGAAGAATTCATGGTCGTCCTTGGTCGAGACATTCCGCAGCTCCGTGAGCTCAATCTGCACACAGGCCGGGGCAAGCACTAGTTGTGCAGTGTTGATATTGCGCGCGTGCTGGGGGACCGCGACAAGGGCGAGGAGCACGCGGAAGAGAAATGACCCCGCAGTGGCCATGGAGGTGTGCCGCCAAGGATACCAGCGCAAGGGCATAAGGTAGTCACCTGGACGTGCAGCGCTCACCCGGTCCCTATCTTCCCAGCGCCGAAACCGGACAATAAAGTCTTCCAGGGAGTGGACCTTGACCTTCGCCGCGTTGCGGTCGATCTCGAAGCCGTTCCAAAGGTAGTCGTAGACCATGTCTGTAGAGACATGTGGCCGTGTGCCTGCCACGACGACAACCAAAGCCCGCGCCAGAGTGTCCTCGGCCTCCTGGACCTCCACGGTGCGGGGGGCGACCACCAAGGATGCCAATGGGGGGGAGCAGGCGCCGTGTCATGGCCCGCATCCGGCGGCGCTGGGTGGGCGGGCGCAGCGTTACGACTGGCACGCACCACGCCAGGGGGTGGGGGGCGGGGGGGGGGGGAGGAGGCGGGAGCACCTGATCAGAGCGTTCCATGACACGTTCATCGGTAGGTAGAGGGGGTCCAGGTGGAGGTAGGGTGGAAGCATCTCTGGGGTCGGAGGGGCACAGCAGGCCGGGACCGAAGAGGATCTACCAGTATATACAGAGTGGCCGGATGTGGTATCCGCGGAGGAGGGCCGCCGTGGACGTTGTATAGCCGCGCGCCGCGCCTCCCGCGCCTCATCAGCCAGCTCCAGTGAGTGGCAACGCTTGGACCCCGTTCAGACCGGATGCGTCAGGTACTTGGTTGCCGGCGCCGTGGCCACCGCCCGTCGCCGGCGTCAGCGTGAGCACGCTCAAGCAAGCAATCAAGGGAAATTCGCGGCCAAGAAGCGGGCAGGGCAAACCCCTCTGCCTTGGCTTCGCTCAGTCTATTTTCTGATATGCGATAGTAGTTTTTGGTTCCTTACAGCAATAGAAGTACTCAGCCAGTGTGTCACCGACGCAGCGGTCCACTGGATAGTAAAAGCAGAAAACGTAAACTAGACAAGGCGTTACTCTACATGGTATACGTCTCAGCTGTGACCTCCCCCCCTTGAGTAGCCGCTTGACGCCAAGCGGGCGCGTCTGGAAATCGATGCTTGAGCACAGAGTAATCCTCCCAGGTTGAAGTAGATGGTGGCAGTTCGGTCCAGGCGACACGGACCTGACGGACTGCTGCATTGCCCTTCTTGACAAGCCGCCTCTCGAGGATCTACTTAGGCACCGCCTGCGCTGCCTGGATGTCTGTCAGCACGGGCAGTGTGTCGAAGGCTGGTGTAGAGTCTGGAATGAAGGGCTTGAGCTGGGAAATATGAAAAACATTGTGAATGAGAGCATTAGGAGGCAATTGGAGCCGATACGCGACCGAACCGACTTTTTCTAGAATCTGATAGGGATCGTAGTATCTGAGTGCCAGCTTTGGATATGGGCGATTGGCAACTAAAGACTGAGTGTATGGCTGGAGTTTGAGTAGAATGTGATCACCGACCATGAACTGAAAGTCGTGCCGTTTGCAGTCAGCCATTTGTTTCATGCGGTTTTGAGCACTAGCCAGGTTTTGTTTCAGGGTGGCCAGGTGTAGCTCTCTGTTTTGGACAATTTCTTGAACCTCTGTTGGAGTGTCAGTTGTGACAGTTGGTACCTGACCCAGATTGGGTTCATACCCGTATAATGCTTTGAAGGGTGAGGATCCCAGGGCAGTATGATATGAAGAATTGTACCGGAGTTCTGCTAAGGCAAGCCAGTCCTTCCAGGATGTTGGAGCATGTTGTACTGAACATCTAAGATACATCTCCATACACTGATTTACCCTTTCAGTCTAGCCATCAGATTGAGGGTGGTAGGCTGTGGTGAAATGCAGATCAACTTTGTAGGCTTTGAAGATAGCTTTCTAGAAAGCACTCATGAATATGGTATCTCTGTCAGACACAATTGACTTGGGGAGGCCATGGAGTTTGACAATGTTTTCCATGAATGTTTGTGCAATGGAATTAGTTGTGTAGGGGTGTTTGATTGCTAGAAAATGAGCATATTTGGTGAGTGTGGACAACCAATATCACACTGTATCCATGAGATTTGGGTAGGCCTTCTACAAAGTCCTTGGAAAGGTCTTGCCATATTCCATCAGGGATGGGGAGAGGTTGAAGGAGACCTAAGGGATGAGTGTGGCTGGATTTGGACTGTTGGCAGATCAGACACTGCTTGACAAAGGCTTCTACATATGTTTTCATGCCCTTCCAAGCAAAGTGTGGCTGTAGCTTGTGGAATGTAACCGCTATGCCTGAATGTCCCCCAAGAGCACTGGAGTGACAGGCTGCAATCAGTTTAGTTTCTAGTGCAGAGTTGTGCCCAATCCAGACTTTACATTGATATCTGATGAGGGCTTTGTCCAATGCATAACCTTTAGTGTTGGGGCTGGATATGGATAATTGCTTCAATAGTTCTTGTGCTTTGGAGTCAGTAGCATAGGAGTTTAAGACCTCCTGTATCCATGCAGGTTGTATGGCAAAAACTGCTTGAACTGCTAGCAGGTGAGCTACTCTTGATAATGCATCGGCTGCCAGGTTTTATTTACCCTTGCGGTAGACAATCTTGAAATCCATGCCCATGAGGCGTGTCATAGCCTTTCTCTGCAAGTCTAAATGTAAATTTTGGTCATTCAGGTAAGCAAGAGATTTATGGTCAGTGACAATGGTGAATGACTCTCTTTCTAGGTAATGCCTCCATCTTTCTACTGCCATGATCAATGCTAGAAATTCTTTCTCATAGATGGAGAGGTCCTTGTTTTTTCCCCCCAAAGCCTTGCTAAGATAAGCAATAGGTCTGCCCTTCTGACTGAGCACTGCTCCAATTCCTGTTTGACAGGCATCTATCTCCACTGTGAATGGTTCTTGGAAGTTTTGTAATGCTAAGACAGGTGTTTGGGTCATAGTTTGTTTGAGTTGCTGGAAGGCCATTTGTGCTTCAGTGGACCATGTGAACTGTTTGAGTCTCAAGATTGCTATCATTGCCTTGGTGAGGATGCCATATCCTTTTACAAACCTTCTGTAGTATCCTGTCAGTCCTAGGAAACCCCTGAGCTCAGTCATTGTAGTTGGTACTGGCCATGACAGCATGTTGGATATCTTTGTTGGGTCAGTTGAAACACCCTAAGTAGAAATTATGTGACCCAAGTATTCCAGCTGGGGTTGAGCAAAAGCAAACATTTGGCCGGCAAGGGGCAGGCGGAGGCGTGGTGGCCCTCCTCCCGGCAGTTGAAGCACCTCACCGGGTTGGGACAGTTTGCCCTGGTGTGCCCATCTAAGAGGCAGTTGAAGCAGAGCCCCTGGAGTTCCGCCGGCAGCGGGCCAGGAGACCGGGGCGGGGTGCGGAGGCATCCAAAGCGCCTGCTACGCACCATGAAGAGCCCCTCATTGTCTTGGGGTCCCCGTTCACGCGCTGGGTGCACGGCCGGTGGGGAGTGGGAGCGGTACGTGACTGTGGTGGGCTGTGAGAACCTCGCGGCCGCCACCGTCGTCGCCGTCTGTGCCGCCACGTGCGGCAGCGCTTGCGGCAGGGTTCAGGGGGCACCTCCTTGCCCCGAACAGCCGCCGGCGTCCACAGAGCCGGCGAGTCCTCCCAATCTGAGACCGAGAAGTCCTCCGAGTCACTGAGGGCGACGCGCCCCTCAGGACCGCAGGCGAGGACTTCCAGCAGGTAGTCGAGGGAACCCCGCTCCAAGGCTTCCTCCATCTCGTTGGCCCAGGACCGTCTGGAAGGGGACCCATCCTCCATGGCAGGGGTTGGTGGCGTAGATCTGGAAGCTGCACCGGGGATGGGGGGGGGGGCAGGGGAGGACGTGCGAGTTAGGAGGAGAGGGGCGGGGCCCAGTACTAGATCTCGCTCGAAGCCCATTTGTTCAAGCTGCAACGACAGAAATTGCAAACAAAGTTAATGCGCAGCCAGTAATAAAGCAACATGGAGACTGCCTATTTATGGGCTCCACGAACATTGAGTTGAATCAGTTTACTTAAACGTTGTATAGCTTCATTCTCGTCAGGTGTCACTGCTATTGTCCTAATGCATTCCAGCACCACCGAACTGATCTAGCAAGCTCCTGGTTCAAGATACCAAGAACATCAAGCACAGAACACAAATATCACTAGAAAAATACTACCATCAAGAGATGCTAATTCCATACCCTTCAGCACCCTCAGCAGGGATCATTGATTAAACGCAGGAACTCAGCTTGGTTTTCCTGAATGCGCTGCAAGATTTGTGGATTTTGTTTCCCCAGTTCTAGAAGCAAAGGCTACAGATCAAGGATACTTGTTTCAATGAACATGCCCATAAAGAATTGATAACTAGAATGAAAAGATTAAGAGGAACATGACAAAAAAAATGCAAGATTTGAGCGTTAGTCTGCACCAAGGAACGCAAAACTCTGAATTCTGTGTTGTTTCGCAGAAAGATTTCCACCACCTGCATTTGAAGAAGCATTTGAAAGGGCCTGTGGATAGAATTGGACATGAGTTTGAAATGATGAGAGGATGAGGAAGGATGGAGGGAGGGAGAGAACCTGAGGAAACAGGTCCAGGGGGTTAGCATTGGGTGCAGATGATGGAATTGCAGGTTGGACTGATTGTGGAGCCTGAACTGGATCAACTAGTTGGCCGCTTGCAGGAGGGGCTGCAAGAGTAGCAGGGAACTCTACCTGCTCAGGGACCTTCTATGTCAGATGCATTGAACTTTAGTGGCTAGCAGTTGAAATATAACAAGCTAAAGTTGTGCCAGATCAAGATCTATAGCATAACAAAGATCAGTTTTTAGAAATCAGAAAGCATGCAGTCTTTTGCTACAGACACTGCTTTCCATAATTCCAAAAGAACAGAAAACAATGAAACTACAGAGGACGCTGATTGAAGTTACTTGTAGGAACTTTGCATTCATTAGGTTTAGTCAGTGTCTTGTTGTGCATTGGACAAAATAAAGAAAAGTTGACATGATAGTTTCCTCACACATGCTAAGAGGATAGTCAATATAATCACATACACATATCATTTTTTGAAAGAAGATTAGGAAAATTATATGACTTATAAAATGGACCAGTATTAAGCACATATTCTTGTTTCTCTCAAGAACATTTTCCGTTTAGTAGGGATTATACTGTTTCTAGAGAGAAATGGTTTGGACAGGGAGGATGATGAGGACATCGCCACGCTGGACACGCCTACGTCATCGTCTTTCCCAAGTTGCAACTCATCTCCAACTCATCCGAACTGATGTAGGAAATTTTCGTCTCATCTGGTTTCGTTTCGCTTTTCAATCAGACTCTCGCGACCCGTCCCTCGCGTCGCCCCCGATGGGCGACTCGGGGGCACCCACCGCCGCCTGCTCGGAGCCGCCCTCCGCGCGTCCTCTTCGGGTGCCGTCGCTCCCTCCCTGCGCGCAGCGGCGGCGGCGGCGGCCAACGGCGGGCCCCAAGAAGGTTCCCCGTCCGCGCCTCCCTTGGCCTCCTATGCACCTTCGTGCCTCCTCCATCCCCCTTCTTCTCCGGTACCGGTGGTCCTTGGGCAGAGGCACGGCCGATCCGGTCCCTCCTCCACTGGATCCGTTCCCTCCGCGCCAGGACCTGGCCCTTCCGCGTCCGGATCGATCGGCGGAAGGTCTAGGGCGGCGGCGGGGCCGGCGGCCACCGGGAGGAGGCGTGACCGATCCTGCTCCACCGGATCTGTGATTCGCCCAACGGTGCTGCGAGGTGGCGACCTGCTCGGGTGGTGGCCGATCTGGCACGCACCCCGATGGGCTAGGCGACGCGGACGGCGGCACCGTTCTCTCCACCGATTGATGGATGGACGGACGGCGGCCGGCGTACCTACACCGGTGAAGGGGTCTAGTGGCGGCGGGCCGATCTGGGTATCTCAGGCCTGGATCCGCCGGCTGCTGCCCCGTGCTGTCCCTTCTCGGTGCGGGTGGTGCTCCGACGATGCGGACTCGGGCGGGCGTTTGCCTCGGGTCGGGGACTTTCCCCAGGCGGCGGCTTGGGGGTCGATCTAGACCCTCGGGCACCGGATGGGGATGGCAGTGTTGGCACCGGCCATATCGACAAGCCGTCCAACCCGCCCTCCCACAGACCACGTCGCTCCTAGGAGGCCTGTAATTCGGCTCCAACGTCAACATCAAAGGACATCGTCGCCCCTTGTTTTTCTGCTGCCTCACTGTATCTGGTGAAGACCCTGCCGATCATCTCTGGCATCTTCGTATGTAGGTTCGGCTTGGATGTGCCTTGTAGGATATTGGAATACGGGTGAAAACCCTGCCTGGCGGTGCTGGGCCGGCGGCGATGACGCAATCAACGTCATTTTCCCCCTTGGAGGCGTCGCTGAAGTTCCCTCTTCCTTTCGTTGATGATGGCGTCTGCGGACATCATTTACCTTCTTGAAGACATTAACACAAGCACACCCGCTCCTAGTCATGCCTGCACTGCGGTATTTGGGACTCAGCTGCGGCGTCAAGAGCAAGCCAAGGATGCCCTCTCGTCGATCAAATAGAGGGTAGAAGCATTTATCGTTTTGCTGTATTTGTCCTGGTCTATGTATAAGACTATGTCTTTTCTCTCTTTTGTTTTTCTATCTTTTTTTGTATTTGTTGGCTGTGTACATCCCCGGATGTAGAGGCTAGATATTGAATATCCTTTATCGAAAAAAATTTCTCCAACTCATCTGCCACGTCGACTTCGAGTCTGTTTCGGAGTGCAGGACCAACAAAGAGTAAAACGGACACACAGGACGCATCCGGACTCCGTTTTCGATGATCCACCAAGGATGGAAAGATAATTTCATAAGGAAAGCAACGGCGTTGGTTTCAGGTCTAAATTCCTTCGGAGTCATCAGGAAACTTTGAAACAAGTCAGCGTCCAGAATCTGTTCCGGTGCTGCGTCACTGTTTTTGGCCCGTTGGGCCGTGTATCGTCGTTGAGCCCATTAGGGGGGTGCATCCAGGGGTGGCGATGACCCTTAGACCTATATAATCAGCCGCCACCGCTCTCGTTAAGTTTCGGGTTTTGTTTTAGAGTTTAGTTTTCCATCGAGAAACGGATTCGTTCATTGTAATTGTGTCGATTAGTCCTTTTATAGTGATCCAAGCCCCCGTTCTTGATCTCCTCCACTGTGTCGATTAGTCATTTGGAACCGAGTTATTGAACCCTCTTTTGATATTCGCATCAATCTTATTTGCAATTTCAGATTGCATGTTTATACCTTTTTGTTTGTGTTCTTTGATTCGCTTGCAGGAAAAGCCTTCTTGGCGAGGTCAATCAAGTTGTGCTTGGTTGATAACCAACAGAGCAGTGGTGTAACGGTTGCAGGGTTCGAATCGTGTCTGATTTGAAGCCAGATCGCCAACGTCGAGATCCCCACAAGTCGAATTTATCGGTTACTTCACGGAAGATCGGGTCGGTCCTCGTCATCCAGCTTGCGAGCCATGCTCATGGCGACGATGAGAGTTTGCGGGTTGTGCATCTCCACGTCGTGGCAGAGAGGTGGCCCCAGACCCACCATAAAAGCTTGGACACACTGCGATTCTTCAAGGGGCCGACGCAGGGAAGGAGGGCTTCAAAACGATGCTGGTACTCAGCCACCGACCCCGTGCGTTTGCAGGCCATCAGTTCGCCCAGAGGATTGGAGTGGGGCGGAGGTCCGTAGCGTAGGTTGAGGAGCTCCGCAAACTAGCGCCAAGATGGCGTGCCTTCGGACTGCTGGACTTGGAGGTACCAGAATTGAGCACCGCCCTCCAAGTTATAAGATGCCATCCACACTTGCTCCTCCGCGGTGATCCGCTGTTGAGGAAGGCCAAGGGATCCAATTTTCCATCAAACTTAGGAAAATCCAGTTTATGGAATCGGGGAGGACGATCGCCCCCTTGCTGCCCGGGTCCCGGACCACGCGAGCCGGAAGAGTAGGTTGGCGGTGGTGGGGGATGTTGGAGCTCGCCTATGTGTTGTTGCATGGTGTGGAGGGAGGAATTCACTTGCTGCTGCGTGGCATTCATGTTGGTGGTGAGCTGCTGGATCATCTTGGCCAGATCAGCCGTGGAAGGTGGCTCTGCCATGGGAGTAGAGGTGGAGGCGGAAGAGTGGGTGGGTGAAGATGCAGTGGAGTTGGAATGGTGGGATGAGGACGAGGAATGCCAGCTAGCTGATACCAAGTTGTCATGGACCTCAGGTCCCCGGGAGGGAGGGCCATGACTGTGTAACTCATAGTTGGAGGTTGGAGGTGGAGGCGCCAGTATTTGGTCCTGGCCCTGGAGCAAGGGATGAGACTTAGGTCAATCTCAATGGAGTTTCATCAAAGTTTTATGAGCATTAAATATGCTGATGTGACATTGTATTGATGAAGAGAGAGATGATGAGAGTTTCATGGGAGTAGAGAGTTTCATCTCTCATGCACAGTTACCAAAATATTATTGTATTGGAAACTAGGCAATGAAACTCCCATTGAGGATGGCCTTAGAGATAGTAGAGAGAGAAGGTTAGGGATAACTTCATTGCTTGGTTCATAATAGCGTTGTTGGATTACATAAATAGGAGCCGAGCTCCTTGAGTCTAATGCCAAGCAATAACTACGCCGGGTACTTAATTACTCTAAACCCCTTACTCTTCTTCTTGATTCCTAAGAGACTTAAACTCCAGCCGCCACAGCTCCTTTACTAGGCTGTTGCCCTGTGCGCCCCCAAGAGCTGTGCTTCGTGCTCGAGGCCGGCGGCTGTCTCCCCCACATAACACAACCACACCAGGCCATTCCACCGTCCTATTTGAACCCAAACCAGTCCAGAACCAATTAAAAACTTTGGTTTCCACTGTTTCAGTCCATTTGGTCCAACCCAAACATGTCTGCGGGCTGAATCTACTGCTTGCGTCTGCAGCAGCCTGCAAGCAAATCGCTTGCTTTCGAACTGTCTGCATCAGCCAAGTGAGCACATTGCTACAAATTTGGAACGTGTCTGTCTTTGCATTTGAATTAGGTATTTCAAAAATCAAAACTAGATATAGGTCAACCATATATATAAGAAAAATCAAATTGAAAAGAGAGAATTACAAGAAAAAAGAAGAACAAAAACAAAGTACACATATCAATTTAGTTCACTGGTTCACGAGAAGCGGAAGACTAAATATGCTATTTAGCATTACATCTTAATATACAATACAAAACTAAAACTGCAATTGTGTATTCTCTTTGAATTTTGTTTGATCATACAACCTTGGATTAAATAGATTGTGTATCACAAATCCTCTTTATGCCTCACACACTATGTGATGCTTCCACCACTGCCACCGTAGGGATCGGGGGAGGTTCCACCAAGGTTGTAATCCATGTTTGAACTCAAGAAGGTGCACACATTTAGAGATATTTTACCTGGAAAAAAGGTGTTACAGATAAAGACTTTGATTGCCAATTAAAAGATTATAGACAAAATAAGGAAACCAACCAATTTTGCTCAGCTATCCTCCACAGTCCACAGTACCACACATATTCACTCCAATCCAACAATCCTAACCTGAGAGCATAAGCTATAAACATGCATAATCTCCCAACTAAACCAAACAAATAAATAACAAGGGGAGGGTTAGTGTCAATGCTAAAATGAATTGCTCTGAAAATAGGTTATTTGCTCATCAAAGCACATATAAATTCTGATAAGTGCTTCTTTAAAAAAAAAAACAGTGGGGCATGGTACCAACCCAATACAGAAGTCTGTTTCAAAGCAAAACAAGGGGAGGGGCAGTGTCAATGCTAAAATGAAACAGAACAAATTATGAGCTTCAATTACATTATTCGGCTAATGGTGAAAACTTGAAATTTCCATATTTTCACAATACAAATGTATTGCTCTGAAAATAGGTTATTTGTTCAGAGGCAGTAATATGATCAACCAACAAAACGAATCAATGCACATAATTGAATTCAACATATATCAACTATCAAGCCGCTTCCGATGGTGACTGTTGCAAGCAGAAGCACTATAGCCTAGAACTTCAGATATTGCATAGCACTAGTGAACTTCAGATATTGCGTAGCACTCTAGTGAACTTCAGATATTGCGTAGCACTCTAGTGAACTTCAGATATCCCAGGCGTGGGCCACGCCTGAGATAGCCGCGTGCCTCAGCCCCATGCAGCGGCGGCCGGCAGCCTCCGCGCCCCGTGGCCCTCCCTTCGATCAGAGGCGCCTACGCCTGCAGCGACCGTCCCCCGCGCATGCGCTCACAGCAGCGGCCCCTGCGGCCGGGCACACACGCAGCCCCGCGCCCGCGGCTGGCCGGCTGGCTCTCATCAGTGGCTGGCTGGTGACCACCGGCGGCCGGCCTACCGTGCCTCCGAGCGGCCCTCACGACGGTATTCTGAAACCCATTTTTTTCAATAAAAGGCCTTATCTTTTATTCAAAACATATGGTACATCTTTGTTGATCAAGCATGTTTTTTATGTTTTAACTATCTTGTTTAAACATAAATTTTTAATGCATTATATTGTATTTATATACTACATATAAATGCTCGTTTTAGACCTAATGTCTACTCAGTGCATAAATTATGATGTAAATTATTTACCTAGTGTAAATAGATATTTTGAGACCTATGAGTTCTCATAATTTGCATTGTGAGCACTTATATTGCAGATAAAATTTTAGATATGTTTTTCTGTGTCTATGGTACATCTTTTGTAGAAAAGGTATCTATATCCATATCATATTGACTGATTCAATATGAAGGTATCTTATGATTGTTCTACCTCATAATAGAGGAAGATTGTTTTATGCCATAGTGATTGAGATGAGATATTGGGACATGTGGCCCATTATCTCATATTGATGCGCTAATATATCTTACAAAAGTTCCAGGTTGGATATTATTTTGCAATAATTTGTTATCTAGTAGTAGCGCGACTCCTACCAAATGTTGGTGGATTGAAGTTAAAAATATATTTTGATATCTTAATATCAGAAGTGATCCTGGTGTGTTCTTTTAGAAGAACCCATGATCTGGATGGATATAATGATTCTAGTTACATATAAGATCCCCAAATGCTAGACCATTGAAAGACTTTACATGAATATGGAAAGATCATTTTTGTGGTAGTCTTTAAATAGACATATGTAGTTATGTACACTAATCATTCTAAGGCTTTCACATGAATGTGTATAGCTTGACGGAATGATATCTCACATATTGAAGTTATGTGGTGTTAATTCTATTGAATCAACGGTCATTATCTATAAAGATAATGCAACTTGTATTGTGTACATGGAGACAAGTTATACTTAATACAATATTTTGTATTAAGATGGTTCTGTTCCATAGGTAATATGGACATATGAACATTTGCAAACTAAGTATTGTGATAATTTCATAGAGATATTCACAAAGGCTACCATACTCCACATTTCATGTGTTGAGTGCATTGATATGAATTTACTTTGAGATTTGAATGTATAGGGGGGAGAGTCTCTCGGATTAATAACTTGTTACAAACATCATATTGCACTCTTTTCTTTGTATAAGTTTTCCCTTGTGGTTTCTTATATAAAGTTTTTAATGAGGCAATATCAACATAAGGTTATGTCATATCATCCAATTTTCCCCTCAGGGGTTTTTTTACAGATGATATATGAACATAAGATGCATTATACTTGAGACGGGCTTTTATATTATTTGCCATCCTCTAGAACGACACACTTTCAAATGTCATCGTCCCAAAGTTTTTTACACATTTGCCATTGTGAAGGTATCAGTTCATACAGATTTGCTAAAAACGTCATTTTTCTCCGGCGTGGCGTGCCAGGTCAGCCAACTAGCGTGGACAAGAGGGGGGGAAAAGACCACGGTGACCCTGGCCTCTCAACAATAGCCGGCGCCCGGCTTCCCCTGTCCCCCGCGCCTTATCCAGTTGGTCTGGGTAGAAAACTCTAAAATCTCTCTACCCATTTATCTTATCTACCACTAAAAAATAATATATCTTACCAATTAAAATAATATATATATATATATTCCCCACTAATATAGCTTACCTATCCTTAGACATTCTTAGTTCTTCTCTAGTACACTTCACGTTCCCCGTGGAAATCGATACCCTTGGAATACTCTCGGGTGAAAGCTACAGCGGTACCCGTGCGCTTACAGATTTATCTGTGTGCGTTAATAAATACCAACACTAACCATTAATCTAAATCCATTGCCAGGATCGATCCTGGCACAAACATTTTGGAGTTAGGCACATCCAACTCCACAACTTCTCACTGAAAAGCACACATCACATATAATATCAACTTAGCAGAAATTAACATACCACGGAGGCGGTTCTGATGACATCATGATTTCGCAATGCAATAACGCATGGAATACCAAATCTACAAATCAAACAGAAAGCGCATGAATCAAATGGCAAGGCTTATCCATTCAATCCCCAAACCCTAAAGAACATTCACTGCCAAACCCACGCGGGGAAATGAGTTTGAGGGGCGCACTGGAGTACCTTGCAGGAGGAGGAGGAGGACGGCGGTGGGGTCGGGTCACGGCCGGTGGCGACGGACGGGGACGAGGAGCGCGACGGTGATGTGGCGGCGCCTTGCGGCCTCCACCCTAGACCAACTGGATAGGGCTCGGGGGACAGGGGAAGCCGGACGCCGGCTATTGTTGAGAGGCCAGGGGCACCGTGGTCTCTTCACCCCTCTTGTCCACGCAGGCTGGCTGACTTGGCACGCCACGCCGGAGAAAAATGACATTTTTGGAAAATCTATATGAACTGATACCTTCACGATGGCAAATGTGTAAGAAACTTTGGGACAATGATATTTGAAAGTGTGCCGTCCGAGAGGATGGCAAATAATATAAAATCCCACTTGAGACACCTACGATTGTCTTTGAGGATAATTCAGCATGTGTTACTCATATGGAATCAGGTTATATTAAGAATAATATTGTCACACCCAATTTCAAGAACGAAATGGATGCATAACATTATGTGTGCCCAGGGAATAATCCACACATAAGTTCATAAATTACAAAGTACCATCACAGAGTTTAATACATAACGAACATATATCCATTACAAGAATAAATAAAGCAAATGGAAGGTACAACTAGCTCTTGAGGCTCCATCTCACAGGGAAGGTCAACTGGTTGACCAAGCCTAGAAATCTTCAGGGAACTCCTCATAGCCTCCTGCTTCTGTTACCCATCCGGGATTTTTATCCAAAATTGAAAAGAAAACAAGTGTGAGTACACTCGTACTCAACAGTATAACATGGGGTTATGAAGCTCAAAAGGTTGACACTGGCTTACTGCGTTTAACACTTTTAGTTGGTCAAAGTTTTATTATTAAGTGTCATCAGGTTATGCTTAAGCCCCAAATGACCCCACTTATACCACTGCCAAAGTTTAAAGAGATATAAACAACATCATAATGGTGGTGGCAACAGGAACATAAAGGTTAGTCAAGTTAATTAATTAAACCGTCAGTTTTCCGGGCCGCTCGTAACCGTGAGCACGGCTGATATATCAGTTTTAACACTCTGCAGAGGTTGTGTACCCGTGAGTCGTGATGCCCCGAATGCCCAGGTTAATTACTCCCATAACACTGCCAAGGTGAGTGGGCGTGGTTCACTATGAAACCTTTCATAGTATCTCGTCTAACAAGATTAGGGCCGCTAGGATTGGCAAGGGGTGATAGAGCCCCCCTTCCGAGTAGCATAAAGACCCGCAGCCTACGCTCAAACTCGGAGAGAGGCCGCACTATAACCAGCTCGGCAAGAGCCTAATGTGCCCTTTCAGGTAACCGCTAATGAGCTAGAAAAGAGCCTACTACTGAGTTAAAACCAGAGCCATGTAGCTCTCACGGTAGCACTGTCAGTCCCAACTTTTGCCAACAGTGAGTTATTATAAAAGGTTATGTTCCAATTGCCATAAACAGGATCACCAATTCATTCAAAGCATGATAACATTTGGCAGGGATCAAGTATTCATTTATATAGCACTAGCTATCTACCCATATGCATAACCCATAGGAGTCAAGGTAAAGGGTTTCAATTCTATAGAAATATACTACGGGTATCAATTAAACACATGCACATGAAATTATGAGTACGGTGAATAGGATAACAAGGTAGGTCCCATGCTATACTTGTCTTGGTTCTCAAAGTCTTGCTGGCCAAAACACTCCTGATCAAAGAACTCTTGGTCTCCAACAAACTCCTCACTGCCTGAACTCGATCACGGCATTGCAACAACACGCATTCCAATTGCATGCATACAAAGCAAACAAGACTAATATTAGAACAGTACAACATCAACAGTAAACAAGTGTTAAAAGGCTTATAAAAAGATACTACGCATTGCTATGATCATTTCAACGCGAATTTCACGAAAATCAGATTTGAAACGCAAAAGATATGAATTTAATTAGTTCTCTAAGAGCATCTTTAGTATTTGAATTATCCTTGAATTTAAATAATTCAAACATGACTAACAGATGGTTTAACATGTAGAGAATTTCATTACGAACCTAACGCAAATCGAATAGCTCAAATCGGAGTTAAAATAAAGTTTTTATAAACAAAATAAGGCAGTGGCATTTCCGTAAATAGAGAATTTCCTTTTTAAATCCAAAATAAAACAGACCGATTAGAAATACGCTTCTGAACAGAGGAAAACGTATTCCCCGAAATACGCCAGCGCTGTGGCGCGGGGTCGGCAGGTCTGCCACGCGGCGGCCTGGGATTGGGCTGGTCCACGGGTACAGCCGTGAACCGCGCGCGGGCTGCGGTCCACCGTGGACCGGGGAGCTTACCCCTTCGGCGTTTTAATCTCAGCCACAGATCGATAATCGGACGGCTGGGGGAGAACAGAGGAGAGAAGAGAGGGAGAGCCGGCCGGAGCCGAGAGAGCGCGCGGCGGCGCGCCATTTCCGGCGGCCCGAGCTCGCCGAAGCACTCTGGAAAGGGGTTCCTGGCCACAGTTTCGCAAACCAAGGGTAGGGGAAGGGAGAGCACGGCGAGGCAAACTCGTTGGCGCGCTCGGATGGACCTAGAGAGGCGAGCAGAGGCGGCGCCATGGATACCGGCGGCACAAACTCACCGGCGAACGCGGGAAACTGCTCCCGACCGCCTCGGCTTCAACCAAAAGCACAGAGAGGTCCGTCATGCCCGTGCGAGTGCGACAGAGGGTTCGGTTGAGGCGGCGGCTTGCCGGAACCGGGCGGTCCGCGGCGGCGCCACGATCAGTTTCGATCGGTGTGTGCGGGTGAGTCGATTCAGCGCATTAGAGACCAAATTAAGGGTTCAGGAAGTTGCGGGGTGCTCGTGCGTTGCTGGTGAGGTACTCGGGTGAGGCGGTGCGCGGCCGGGGCACGATGCCCGCGGCGGTGCCATTGACGGCGGCACGGGACGCACGCGGCCAATGCCACATGGGCTGCAAATCGCCAAAATAAAGACTCAGGGAGGGAGAGGGGGCGATGGCAAAGCTCACCGCGACTTCGAAGAGAACGGAGATGGCTCAGGGTGGCTTGACGGCGTGGAACGGTGGTCGGTGTGCGACGGCGGTCTGAGAGCTCTGCATCCACGGCGTCGGACGTTCTGCGGCCAAAGGCAGGGCACAGAGAGAGAGAGAGGTTAGGCCGGGAGATTCGCGGGGAGATCATGAGCATGGAACGGGACTCACCGAGGCGGCTCGAGGGCTCCGGTGTGCTGCTCTGCGGCAATGGCGGCGGCGGCGTTCGAGAGAGCAGATGGGAAAGGGGAGAGCAGATGCGCGGCGTTCCGCTTTATAGTGAGAGAAGGAGCGCGGAGCGTGCGGAGTAGTTGCGGCATCGTGGGCGAGGCGTGGGGAGTGGGAGCGGGGCGTGCCGGCGGTTCCCGATCGCGGCGCGTTCGTGCGCGTCCAAAATCGGCAGGAGGTGAGGGAAAGAGCTGACGGGTGGGGCCATCAGGTCAGCGTGACAGAGGGAGCGAGGGAGCGGTTGAGTTGGCGCCGACAGGTGGGGTCGGTCAGCAGTGAGAGGAAGAGAGAGGGGGACAGTTGGCGCTCGGGGCTGACGGCTGGGACCCGAAGGTCAGAGAGAGGGAAGGGAGGGGCAGAAGGGAGGCCTGCTGGGCCGGTTCCCGGTTGGGCCGTGCATGAGAGAGGGGGAGAAAGAGGGCCTGCGGCCATGCTGGGCTGAAAGGAGGGAGGGAAATGTTTTCCTTTTTCTTTTTCTTTCTATTTCTTTCTTTTTTCCAAATCCTTTTTATTTGAATTTGAATTTATTTGAATTTTGTTTTGCCAACTCAACCACCATAACAAGAATTATGCAGCTGCATGAATGCACATTCATGTTACTAAACTAGAAATTAATTTTAATTCTATAAACTTTATTATTTCCCTAAATTCAATGCTGACATTAATTCATAAATAAATCATTTTCATCTATTTTAAATGCAAACAAAATTTTAGGTGTTACAAATATGACTAAGCATATTATTACAAAGCTATTCTACCCCCATGAGCTCCAAAAGAATGGAGAAATTGAAATCTTGCAAACTAAGTTGTGTGATAATTTATTAGATTTATTCATAAAATCTCTACCATACTTCGTATTTTGTAAATGTGTTGAGTGCATTGGTATGAGAAGACTTAGAGACTTGCAATAATCAGGGGGAGAATTTCTCTAAACATAACCTACTCCAACTTCACATTATACTCTTTTCCCTTTATATGAGTTTTACTCATTGGAGTTTTCTCACATAAAGTTTTAGTGAGGTAATGGTAACACATAGTAAATGTCATATTATCTATTTTTCCTCATAGAGGTTTTTCAAAGATAATATTTATGACATATTGATCTTTGATCAAATCGTTATTAGTGTTGACACCGTTTTTTGGCAAGTGTCAAATGAGCTAAGACCTGCATTGATCGGTAGCCGTTTTGTATCGACATCGGAGAGTCATCGGTCAAATTTACCGATGAGAATAAATGTTGCAAGAAGGATAAGTTTGTTGCCGATGGAGCTGGATGATTCTTGCCGATAAGGGTTAATTGGTGAAGTCAAATCACCAGAACTGCAAGGTTGCCGATTGGGAAGTATTGCCGATGCCGATGGGCATGGAGTGACGATGCCGATGGGCACAAGGTAATGTGACAGTTGACGTCAGCATGGGATTTCCGATGGCAAAAGAAGGAAGTCACGGATTGAAGGAGTCTGTCGATGGAAAGTTTTCATCGAAGGAAGGACATAAGGAAATTGGTGATTTTATACTAGTATTGTTATAGTAGTTTGGGTCCGACTCTTGCACGAGTCGTTTGTTTCCTTAAAAATAGGAATGTCTGTTTAGGAAAATAATATTGTTATTTGGGTCCGACTCCTACGCGAGTCAGTTATTTCCTTTAAAGTAGGAGTTTGTTTTGGAAAGATACGAGTCGTGTCTGTTTACAACTCCCATAGCCGGAGTATAAATATGTACCTAGGGGTCATGAGAAATATAAATCAATCTATCAAAAAACAAATCAATTACTCTTATTTACCTTTACTACAATTTACCCTTTTATTGCATTAGTCTTAGTTTATCTATGAGTTCTTCAAGCTTCGACGGGCTGCATCACCTTGATCTCCATCAAACCCTTGTAAGTTCCGCGTGGGAGTAATCTGAGCTTTGACATCCGGACGCATCGCTGTTGTCTCGTTCAGCTCTGCTCTAGTTATCCTGATCAAGTCTGAGTCTCGACATCCGGGCGTATCGCCGTTGTCCTAATTGGATCTTGTTCTAGTTATCGTCCTTGTCGATTAACTGGTCAAATCGACTGGCACACCCTCGGAAATTGAATTCGGGTAATAGCCCGAGGTGTTCGCAGATCCTGACGTTTTTTGTGTCAACAATTAGACTATGTCGTTGGGAATCCCTAAAGATTCTATTAACATCGAGATTTTATATATCATAGTGTTTCTCCTTACTTTTCCCGCTAGGTTTAAGGAGTTTTGCTTGGTATATCGGTACACTTTGGTTTTTCCCACAGGATTTTCCAAAGCTTGAAGATTATAACCATTGAACAAGCAAAGACGTCTACGGGCACCAATTGATCAAGGGGAGTGTTAAGATTAGATATTTAGTAATCAATAGGTTCACCATAGGAATCCAAAGAGGCACCCTTTCACCAATAGGCACCCCTTCACCAATAGACACCCTTTTACCAATAGACATATGCCCTTGGGTTTGTATATATACATATATTTGTTCAACACGAGACTAATCGGTCATTCCTCATTTCGTCGTTCTCACTTTCACTTTTCACTTCTAACAGAAATAAGATGCTGGAGCAATATTCAACAAAGATTTCTTTATATTGAGAAAGTACATATAATGTTTCGATGTGAGGCCTTCTTTGGATTGGAGAGTTTTCAAAGGAAAAACAAATGATTGAGCAATCCTATGGTATAGGTACCGTAGGTGCCTTTCGTTCACAGGAAAGGTTAGAAAATCCATAGGAATACATTATTGTTGGTACCCTATATTTTCACATGATTTCCATGGAAAAAAGACATCCCGGATTTAGCGGCCCTAATTTTCCAGTGATAAACGACGTGTCCATCGATAGCGAGGCACCTATGGTGACTTCATTAATCTTGAGATTTGCCGATCCAACTCGGTTCTTCGGAGATGCTCATAGGGGTAGGGTATACATGCGTGTATTCATAGGGGTGTGTGCTCGTGTTCGTAAGCGTCTGCGTGTGTAACTAGGTCTCGAAAAAAAAGAACGAGGCAAATGATTGTGAAAAGATAAAATCAATGCTTTTGCTGGTGTGCTGATCCACATATAGGCCTTGTTTGGATGCGCATGTATCTACCTTAAACCACATGGATTGAAGTGTATTGAGGTGAAAATTAGTTCAAATGCACTCCAACACATGTGGTTTGACAAAGATATATGCGCATCCAAACAATGCCTTAGGTGGTGTTTCTCTAACTGATGATGTTTTTTTTTCTCTACAAACATGTTGTCACTTTGTTAGTTAAACCAATCCTATGATTCTTATTACATTAAAATTCCTATGCCCATACAAACACCTAGCCTAGAACGTAGAATTTTTTCACAAAAATTGCACAAGAGTTTCATAGGAATTAGTTTATTGTCACAGAAAAAAGAAAAAAAAAAGTAGAAACAGGGGGAAAAAATCCCGTGTTTTGCTACTCATTTTCCTACTCGTATAAGTTCCGTATGTTTTGCAAATGCAATCCTACGAAATTCCTATTTTTCTTAGTCCTGTGTTTTTCCTTTCCTGTATTCCAAAGAAGCCTTGAAACCAACTGAAACACATGCACAAGCAAATATAATCCAACACGTTATTTTAAGAAAATTGCAATCGGCACTTCGCTGTCATCGATCGTGTCCATTCAATTTGAGACATCATCGACCAACTGTCAGAATAGCCAATCCAACAACACGACGTTACCTCCAGACGAAAAAACATCTTTCTATCGGTTTCGAATGTAGTCTTTTTGCTTCTACTGGTCCTCTCCTGTCAGAGTCAGTCTACAGTTCTACACTACCGGACTTGAGTGGTGCTCACATTTGCTTTTCCTTGAGTGGTGCGGAGCTCACATTGACGAAAAATTAGAGCGTGATCAATTATTAAAAAATCTATTGTGCAAAAAAAAAAAGAGATGATGGTTTTATCACCATGGCACCAGCGGACCTATTGGCTGTGTCCCAGGCTAACTACCGGACTTTTGTCACTAAAAGATCAGGATGTCAAAAAAGAAGTGAATTGAACTTTTCAAAAATCTATTACAAGAATTAAGGACTAATTCTAAAAGTCAATCAACCCTTGTGCCTAAAAGAATGTTCTAGTGTTCTACCACACAAACTCTAGCAACATAGTTTCATTCCTAGGCTAGCAAGTCAAGTTTAAGCAAGTAAATGCGGGAGTTAAATTGCTTAAATTAAATTGCACAGTGTGAAGTAAAAGAAGGGATACGACAACGTTTTAGTGAAGTATCGAGAACTTTGTCTAACATGCAGTTTAGGCAATACACAGTAGGCTACACGGAAATCCTGTGTAAATGGTTTAAAACGGTCATACATGGCCTATATGGTCTACACGGTTCAGTCATAACACAATTTTATTCAATGAGTTAAGCGAGCTAGCGATGGCAGCCTTCATGCATGACACTCTTGAGCTGCCTCTATTGTGTGCTCATCTACAGTGACATGCTTAGCATGTGCGTGCTAGTACTGATGCTCTATTTTTTTCCTAGAAATGAACTTATGTATGGATGTTCTAACATGTACAGATGTGGATTAGTAGTCGACTAATACTCCATTCTCTTATGTAAAAATCATTAGTTATGCTCTAGCATGTGCGTACTAGTAGTCTAGTACTAGACTAGTCCTTCGGTCCTTTCTCTCTAGAAACCAAGTGTGCATTTTAGCATACTAGAAAAGTGTAAGTGACCGGAAATCACCTACTAGAAAAGTTCTAAGCATACTAAGCATTTTAGCAAAATGTTTACATTTTTAAACAAGTGTCAAGGCATAAGGTACAATTAACACAAGGGTAAAGGCTATGCATCAAGTAGGAATTTAATAAAGTAAAACAATGCAATATAATAACCATAGTTGTATTTGAAACAAATATTTAAATACAAGGAAAGGTTAAATGCATCAGGGCTTGCCTTGGTTGGAGGGATACACAAATTCTGGCTCAGAATCAATAATAGAGAAGGTCCCTTCACTAGAGGGATTATCCAACCCAACCAACCAGATATCTACACGATATAATAACATGCTTAGATGATACTTGAAATAATAGACATGATGCTTTGCAACACACAAACATGCACTTAAGAGGTGAACAAAACAGATTATTATCTTCCTTGAGTATAACTTCCCATCATGCAAGAAAGTAAAACTAGAGCATAAAGCAAGTTTAATTAAGTCAAGATTAAAGGATTAACTAGTTTATTAATTATATCCAAAAGAACTGAGCAGGCAACACTACATCATGCATGTCCATACTGTGGTTGTCACTGGACAATGACCATTTTCATCAAACAACCCAAAATCACCCAAATCCTAAAGACATTAGGGCTTCTAATCATTTTATCAATAAATATACAAATAGCCATGTACCACAGTTAATTCAAAAATTCCCAAACTTTTTGTACAGCAAGGTATAAGTGTATAAAGGTCACACAAAAATTTTCATAATTTTTGGAACCCAGTGAATGATGCTTAGTGCATATGATGGCATGATCAAATTTTAATTAAGTTTTTAACACCAGGGGTGTTACAACCCTTCCCCCTTAAAGAAATCTCGTCCTGAGATTTAGGAGTGTAAACAAAGTAACAGAAAAGGAAATGTGTCAAGAACCTCATTTATCCTGTTTCTTATATTACAACTATGACCAGGATTTACAAGACAACTCAAACTATAGAAGCATAAAACTCTAGGAAATTCTCTAAAAGATAATCTTCAGATTCCCAAGTAGCTTCTTCTTCTGAGTGCTGATTCCACCGGATCTTATAGAACTTCATAGTCTTGCGACGAGTAATTCGATCTTTTCGATCAAGAACCTTTACAAGATACTCGGAGTATGTCATATCAGGTTCTAATTGCACTCCTTCAACTTCAACGACCGTATCCTTAACTTGAAGACATATTTTTAATTGGGACACGTGAAACACATCATGAACAACAGAGAGAATTTCAGGCAACTTTAAATGATAAGCCACTTTACCAATGCATTCCAGAACTGGAAATGGACCGACATAGAGAGGTGCTAACTTGCCTTTCACTCCAAACCGAGAGATTCCTTTCATAGGCGAGACTTTTAGATACACATGATCTCCTTGCTCAAACTGTAAAGGACCCCTCCTTTAATCAGCATAGCTCTTTTGCCTAGATTGAGCGATCTCAAGATTGATGCAAATTTGCTTGACTTTATCTTCAGCTTCCTTAACTATGTCAACACCAAAGAACTCGCGTTCCCCGGGTTCTGACCAATTAAGAGGAGTTCTACAACCTCGACCATACAAAGCTTCAAATGGTGACATTTTTATGCTCTGTTGGTAACTATTATTATATGACAACTCTGCCAAAGTTAAGCATTCATCCCATTTTCTGCAAAGTCAAGCACACAACATCTCAAGAGATCTTCAAGAATTTGGTTTACTCGTTCTGTCTGACCATCTGTCTGGGGATGATAGGCAGTACTATACAAAAGCTTAGTACCCAAAGACTCATGAAGATGCCTCCAGAAAGCTGAGACAAACTGAGTTCCCCTATCGGACACAATGGTTTTTGGAACACCATGAAGACTCACTATTCTGGATAAGTAGATACTAGCATATGTAGCAACAACATTGGTGGTCTTGACCAGTATAAAGTGAGCTGACTTGGTTAAACGATCAACAATTACCCAAATAGAATCATGGCATTTAGCGGTCTTTGGTAAACCAATAATAAAGTCCATGCTAATATCCTCCCATTTTCGAGTTGGAACTGGCAAGGGTTGAAGTTGACCTCCAGGTTTCAAACGCACTGCTTTCACTTTCTGACAAGTGTCGCACTTGGCCACATAGCTTTCTATCTCGATTTTCATTTTTGTCCACCAGAACTTTCTTCTGAGATCATGGTACATTTTGTTGCTTCTAGGATGGATGGACAATCGAGAAATATGAGCTTCATCAAGAATAGCTTGTCGTAACTCTAGAACTTTGGGCACTACAAGACGATCTTTGAACCAGAGTACATCAGCTACATCTAATCTAAAACAAGTAGGTATTCCAGATTTAACCTTTGCTTTAAGATGAGCGATGCCTTTATTGGTTTTCTGAGTTTCGATAATTTGATCTCGAATGCTGGGTTCCACCAAGATATTAGCTAGACTACCATGCTGAACCATAGATATGTCTAACTTATATAACTCATTACAAAGAGTGAAATTCACCGCTTTTAGGCTCAGACAGTTGCAACTGCCCTTACGGCTTAAGGCATCAGCTACAACATTCGCTTTGCCTGGATGGTAATGCACTTCAAGATCAAAATCTTTAATAAGCTCCAACCATCTTCTTTGTATCATATTCAACTCAGACTGAGTGAATATATACTTCAAACTCTTATGATCAGTATAGATATGGCAAAGGTTGCCCAGAAGATAATGTCACCAAATCTTCAAAGCGTGGACAACTGCTGCTAATTCCAGATCATGAGTTGGATAGTTTTCTTCATATTTCTTCAACTGCCTAGAAGCATAAGCAATGAATCTCCCTTCTTGCATTAAGACACACCCGATACCGATACCGGACGCAGCGCAATATATATCGAAGGGCTTTTCAATATTAGGTTGAGCTAATACTGGAGCGGTAGTCATTAACTTCTTCAAGGTATGAAAAGCTTCTTCACACTCCCCAGACCACACAAACTTGGTTTGATTCTTCAACAGACTGGTAATGGGCTTCTAGACTCGAGAAAAGTCTGGAATAAACCGACGATAATAACCAGCCATACCGAGGAAACTTCGGACTTGATGGACTGCCGTTGGTGGCTTCCAATCCAGAATGTCCTTCACCTTACTTAGATCAACTGCCACTCCTCCGTTGGACAAGACATGTCCTAGGAATTGTACTTCTCTCAGCCAAAGCTCACATTTGCTGAACTTAGCATAAAGCTGATGCTCTCGCAATCGAGTTAAGACGATCCTGAGATGACGGACATGCTCCTCTTCATTTTTGGAATAGATGAGTATATCATCAATGAAGACGACAACGAACTTGTCCAGCTCCGGCATGAACACGGAGTTCATCAAATACATGAAGTATGTCGGTGCGTTGGTCAAACCAAACGATATTACCAGATATTCGTAAAGTCCATATCTAGTGGTAAACGCAGTCTTAGGGATATCTTCAGGGCGGATCTTGATTTGGTGGTATCTTGACCGCAGGTCAATCTTGGAGAACACTGTAGCTCCAGCGAGCTGATCAAAGAGAAGATCAATCCGTGACAAAGGATACTTGTTCTTGATGGACACCTCGTTCAAGGGACGATAGTCAACGCACATACGAAGGATATGATCCTTCTTCTTTACGAAAATGGTAGGACAACCCCATGGCGATGAACTAGGTTGAATGAAACCTTTATCGAGCTACTCATTCAACTGAGTCTTCAACTCTGCTAACTCTTTCGGAGGCATTCGATAGGCTCTTCTAGATATAGGTGTTGTGCCAGGCTTTAGCTCAATAGAAAACTCAACATCTCTATCGGGAGGTAAGCCAGGTAAGTCATTAGGAAAGACGTCCGGAAATTCACACACTACTAGAATATTATGTACCCCAACGACAGTTGTAGCGTAGACTCTTCATACTTCCCTTTTTGGCACAGAAAGCTGACAAGAGTTGAGATTTACTGTCCGGCACATCTACCTTGATAGTTCTATTCAATACATCAATCACAGCTTTGTGCTGCTGTAACCAATTCATCCCCAGGATCACATCTAAACCATGGTTTGGAAGCACTACCATGGTCGTGGGAAAGATATGCCCACCCAGACTCAAAGATACTCGATACACCAACTCTCTAGTTGAGATACGACCACCCGGTGTTTGCACATGAAAGTGCATTTTTAATTCAGACAAAGGAATCCTATGGTTGAACACAAATGACTTATCAATGAAGGAATGTGATGCACCAGAATCAAAGAGAATAACTGCAGGATGATCGTTGATAGGAAACGTACCCTGCAACATGGGTTCTCCTTCCGGCATTCCTTCACCTTGGGCATGAAACACCCACCCAGTCTTCTGCTCATTCTTATTCTTCTGATTCCCAGCATTGCAACTCTGCTTCTGCTGCTACTGATTCCCAGCAAACTTCTGATTGTACTGCTTCGGAAGAGGACACACATTAGAATAATGCCCCACTTTTTCACAATTGAAACAGGCATTGCCGGTTTGCTTGGCAACCACTTGATTGTTTGGACCAGCATTCTGCCTAGGGTACTGAGAACCCCCAGAGAATTGCTGACCAGACTGCTACTGAGGAGGACGATACTAAAAACGATTGTGGTTCTGAGGGTGGTAGATGATCTTCTGCCTCTTCTGATTACCACTAGAAGACCTAACAACAGTTTTCTTCTTCTTTGCCTCCCTATGGATGCGTAGCGAAGTCTCAGTAGAGATGGCCATGTCCACCATCTCATGATAGGTAGCATTAGGATTATGGTTGAGCATGGTGTGCAACTTAGTTGAGAGTCCCCTGAGAAACCACCTCTTTTTCTTAGCATCTGTGCTGACATGTTCAACAGCATACTGAGAAAGATGATTGAACTTGCCCACATACTGCATGACTGTGGAATATCTCTGCTTTAGACTTAGGAACTCTTCCAACTTGGAGTCCATGACAACAGCAGGAATATAGTGTGCACGAAAAGCCTCACGAAATTCCGTCCAAGTGACACGATGACCAGCTGGCTGCTCTCACCACCGTCACGCGGTGCCAGCTGGTAGCGAGGGATGCCCCGAGGTCCGGAAAACTTGCGAGCGGTGTGCTTAGTCCTGGCCATCCTACAGACAAGATTTTTAAAGAGGCAAGTAAGTAACATGATAAGTTTAAGTTTGATTAAGAACAAAAATTTAAACCCATCCCAAGTTGTATGATATGATGCATGATACGTTCCTACGAATACGATAATATTTACATAACATATATAGGGCATATATAAACCTTATTCATACCACCATAAGCTTGATTTTCCTAAGAACTACTCTCCTAATATTTGAATAAGAGAAAAGATGAGTTAAAGAAAACTTTAAACTCAAATCACATTTTAATTTAAGATCCAACATATTTTTGAAAACTTTTATAACTGCAAGTTTGTAATAAGGAGAGCTTTGATACCAACTGTCACAAAACCTCTTAAGACAGGGCCCACTTGCCAGGATTATTGTCCATCTGACTTAATCCAAGGCAGATGATCCAAGTCTTAATTAGCCTGTCAGGTGTCGCCACTTTACAACGGGTCATCCACCTCTTTCCGAACAGGATCATCCTCATCACAAACATTGCAGAAGTAATACAATAGTTTAATTTACATCAAAGTAGCAGAAATTTGAAGTCATATTACAAACCATAGGTTCTTGAAATACAACATAGTGTCATACGATCTTATTACATCAAGCTATTGATAGAGTATAAACAAATAACCGAGGTACTCTTGCCCAAGAGTCAAGCAAAGACAGTTTATTCTTCATCTTCATCCACAGTAACAATGGTCATGCAGCACGAAGCTACACACACCGGGTTAGAACTCTCATCTGCAGCAGGGGTTACAAACCCTGAGTGCGGGAGTACTCAACAAGACTTATCCGACAAAAGAAAATATTTGGTGGACAAACGATATGCATGTTATAGGATTCAAGGTGTGGTTTGCAAGAATCAAGTATTTTTCATAAATGAGCATTTTGTAAAACAATTGAAATTCATTTATTTCATTCATAAGATTACTCAAGTATCGATCTAGATTTATGATCGATAATGAGGTAATAAACATCCATGAAAGGAAACCAACAAGTATCCAGTTTAAGTTTCATTAACTACGATGTCAATAACACGGTTATGTTTCCATTTCCGAGGAACACGATGATTCGAACCGGTTAAACCCAGCTGGGGCTTCCCTATCACACGCCATATACAACCCCAAAAGCACGCATATGACTACCTCTCCCTGGATCCTCCAGCCAAGACCGGGGTTCCACCACCCGAGGGCACAGTACACCTCCATCCAGTTCCTCGAACTTGGAGGGTACACACTACTCTTGCCATCTTTCCACTCCCTGTGCGGGTTAACCGTTCTTAAGACTGGAATAGCCAGAGTCTAGCTTCCCCAAAGTATGTGATAAGTACTCCAAAGTAACAACCCTTAGACATTTACAATGGCAAGGCCCTAATGACATAGGCAGAAAGAACCCACTCACCAGTCACTGTTGATGGCTCCCAAACACCGTGTCCGCCCGGTCCCGATTATTACTTCCAACAACATTCCTTTCTCAAAAGAGCATAACCATTTGCCGAAGCAATACGCTATGTGTAAGTGACTAGAAATCACCTACTAGAAAAGTTCTAAGCATACTAAGCATTTTAGCAAAATGTTTGCATTTTTAAACAAGTGTCAAGGCATAAGGTACAATTAACACAAGGGTAAAGGCTATGCATCAAGTAGGAATTTAATAAAGTAAGACAATGTCATATAACAACCATAGTTGTATTTGAAACAAATATTTAAATACAAGGAAAGGTTAAATGCTCTGGGGCTTGCCTTGGTTGGAGGGATACACAAATTCTGGCTCAGAATCAACAATAGAGAAGGTCCCTTCACTAGAGGGATTATCCAACCCAACCAATGAGATATCTACACGATATAATAACATGCTTAGATGATAGTTGAAACAATAGACATGATTCTTTGCAACACACAAACATGCACTTAAGAGGTGAACAAAAAAGATTATTATCAACCTTGAGTACAACTTCCCTTCATGCAAGAAAGTAAAACTATAGCATAAAGCAAGTTTAATTAAGTCAAGATTAAAGGATTAACTAGTTTATTATTTATATCCAAAAGAACTAAGCATGCAACACTACATCATGCATGTCCATACTGTGGTTGTCACTGGACAATGACCATTTGCATCAAACAACCCAAAATCACCTAAATCCTAAAGTTATTAGGGTTTCTAATCATTTTATTATTAAATATACAAATAGCCATGTACCACAGTTCATCCAAAAATTCCCAAAATTTTTGTATAGCAAGGTATAAGTGTATAAAGGTCACACAAGGATTTTCATAGTTTTTGGAGAAACATACACAACATGAAAAATCATGGAAACGCCATTTTTTAATTACTTTGAGCATTTTTACAGGATTAAAAATATACTGAACATGGGCATTTTATATTTTTCTTAAATACTACCCATCACAGAGAGCATACACAAATTGTTCCAGAATTTAAATATGCACAGAAATAAATACACAAAAATTACAAAAAACATTACTGTGCAAAACAGGAAATCAGAAAAACCCTTTGCTTAAGTCACTGACACCTGGGTCCCGCGTGTCAGCGACCCCAAAACAGAGCAGCGGCGCCGACGACCACAAAACACGGCGGCGCGTCGCCGTCGGTGACCAAACCGAACAACCGAGTCTCGCGCTGGACTCTGCACTTCACCCCGAACCCAACGAGGTACGAAAGAGCCATTTCTATCCCTCGCAAACTGCTCACCGGCGGCGATGGCGGCAACTCGCACTCGGCTGCTCATGCACCAGCGAGTACAGGCCATAATCAGCTCAACCAAGCACACCAGAGGACTCAGCGACACTCAAGCCACGAGAAGCGCAAGAAAAACGAAACGAAACCCTATCGCAACAACTTTGCCGACGGCAATGGCGGACGGTGGAGATCTATGCGACGTACGCCGGCGAAAACACGCATGCGCTCGAACAACCAACATCCCAGATAGACTCAAGACGACTAGACGAAGCTAGCTCAAGACTCAGACAAGAAAACGATCAACTGAAACGACCTACCGACGAGCGCACCGTCGCGATGGCCATGGACTGCGGGGGCGCGTCGTGGACAGAGCACGACGGCTCGATTCAGGAACAACCAAGCGCGCGGAGAGTTCGAGGAGCTCACCCCGGTTACGAAGCTCGCACTAACTTGGCCGGAGGTGAAGCAGAACGAGCTGGCGACAAAGGCCATGCCGTTGGAAGCGATGAGCCGAGCGGCAACGATGGTGTTCCCGGAGCTACGGTCCACCTTTTGCAAAACGGAAGAGAGCATCGTGATCAGCGATGAACAAGGAGTAAGAAACAAAGAGATGAACGAACAATGTGGCTCCTGTGTAGCCCGGACAACAGCGAACTAGAGCGGTGGCGCTCTCGTCGGAGCCAAAGAAGAATAGGTTGCGCCGGGCAAACGAGAGCTCGGCGACTTCAACCAGCTCGCGCGGGAGGTGCGCGAAGTCAGTGCGAAGACATTGGCGGTGGTTGGGTGGCTTGGTAGTGGCTGGAACGCTCACGCGGGCTCGTCGTCGCGGAGAGCACTCGCGGCGGAGCAGAGCAGGTGGCGGCGCAAGCGTGAAAGAGAGCAGAAGGAGGGGTGTCGCGTTTTGAAGATGGAAACACGACCGTGGGCTTGCCACGCACCCAATGGGATGCTCGTCGACGCCAGAAGGCGCGCGGTGGCGTCGGTAGCTGGCCGGCCAGGTGTCGGCGGCGCAAGCCTGCACCGACATGCAGGTGTTTGATGGAATGACCAAACTGACCCTGAGACTATTTTGCAAATTGCTCAAGCTTCCAAGGGTTTTCATGAAAAACTTTGAATACCAAAGTTGCTCAAAATTTCATGGTCTACAACTTTGCCAATATGAACTTTTTCAAATTTGTCCTAGATATGAAAATTCTTTTTTGAAATTTGAAAACCTCTTTTAAAAGAATTACCCCCTTTTCAATTGCTCAAGATTTTTGAATAAAACTTGAAAGACTCCAAACACAACATTTGCAAATGAAACAGAGCTCTACAACTTTGCTTTAACAACCATATGCAAATTCTTTTTAGATTTTGAAAACCATGTTTAGGGTTTGATCCACCCCCTCTGGAAATAAGGGTTTGGAAAGGAATTTGAAATTTTGAATTTGAAATCATGACAAACATTCACACAATTGAGCTAAACACAAACAAGTAAACTCATTTTAGTTCAATGCATAGCAAGGTTTTCAATCCAGTGAATGATGCTTAGTGCATATGATGGCATGATCAAGTTTTAATTATGTTTTTAACACCAGGGGTGTAACATAGCGTGCACCACAACTAACCATTAGACTTATCTAGGTCAAACTATCCATTCATACCTCTTAATAGTATAGTAAAACAAAAAAAAGTCAGGCACTATTTGTTTCTAGCTTCCTATGAGGTTTTGATGTTGGTTTTGGAACCTTCCAAAAACCAATCTACTCTTGGAAGCCAAAGCCCAAAACAAACATGGCCTTAATCTAGTCTAAGTATCTTTTAACTTTAATTGATATTTAGAATTAGATCATCCTTAACCTCGCCCTCTTGTTTCAAAATCCTTTAGTCTCAGTTCGTAACACCAACCGGGACTAAATGTCTTGGCACCTTTAGTCTCGGTTTAACACCAACCAGGACTAAAGAGCCCCACGTGCAAAAGGCTGGTACACTAGCCGTTGAGCAAAGGACTTTAGTCCCGGTTGGTATTACATAGTTGAAGAATCATGGCCCTAATGGTTTTGGTGATTAACGGCAATAAGGGATTATTATGGCTAATGTGTGTTTTGTAGAGGCTATGCGTAGCTTAGCCATAGTGATCAACATGAATTGGCATCAATGGTTATCACTTAGCCCCCAAGATGGATATCGTTTCGGATTTCAAAGACGACATGATGAAGACCCTAGAGTGATAGGCTAAGTGCCATAGGGTGATGAAGGGCACTTAGAATTAGATAGGGCTTTATTTGATCTTTGACCGTACTATTAAGAGGGGTTGAGATTAGTAGCTTGACTTAGGAGAGCTTCATGACTTAGGTGTGGTGCACACTTGACTTCCTTAACTCTAAGCAAGCCTATGGTGACCGTAAGATAGCCTAGAACAACTTCCATATTCATCGCGACGAAAACTGAAGTTGAGAGAGCCAGTTTCTGGGCATCGGACGCTAAGGCCAGAGGCGCCGGACGCTGTTTGGCACGCCAGACGCTGGCGTCAGCATGACGCAGCGTCCGTCAAGCCAGCAGAGAGCTCCAGAGACGGCCAGTTTGCGACGAACGCGTCTGTCGCATGGGCATCGGACGCTGCAGGGCGTCCAGGAATATTTTCCTAGAAACCCGAGAGCAGCTAGTTGGCGCCGGACGCTGAGGCTCAGCGTCTGTCGCCAAACGTCGGAGTGTCCGTCGCCTGCTGACGTGAATAGGAACTAGCCGTTATAACCATTGAACAAGCAAAGACGTCTACGAGCATCAATTGATCAAGGGGAGTATTAAGATTAGATATTTAGTAATCAATAGGTTCACCATAGGAATCCAAAGAGGCACCCTTTCACTAATAGGCACCCCTTCACCAATAGACACCCTTTCACCAATAGACATATGCCCTTGGGTTTGTATATATATATATATATATTAGTTTAACACGAGACTAATCGGTCATTCCTCATTTCGTCGTTCTCGCTTTCACTTTTCACTTCTAACAGAAATAAGATGTTGGAGCAATATTTAACAAAGATTTCTTTATATTGAGAAAGTACATATAATGTTTCAATGTGAGGCCTTCTTTGGATTGGAGAGTTTTCAAAAGAAAAACAAATGATTGAGCAATCCTATGGTATAGGTACCGTAGGTGCCTTTCGTTCACAGGAAAGGTTAGAAAATCCATAGGAGTACATTATTGTTGGTACCCTATGTTTTCACATGATTTTCATGGGAAAAAGACATCCCGGATTTAGCGGCCCTATTTTTCCAGTGATAAACGACGTGTCCATCGATAGCGAGGCACCTATGGTGACTTCATTAATCTTGAGATTTGCTGATCCAACTCGATTCTTCGGAGATGCTCATAGGGGTAGGGTATATGTGCGTGTATTCATAGGGGTGTGTGCTCGTGTTCGTAAGCTTCTGCGTCTGTAACTAGGTCTCGAAAAAAAAGAACGAGGCAAATGATTGTGAAAAGATAAAATCAATGCTTTTGCTGGTGTGCTGATCCACATATAGGCCTTGTTTGGATGCGCATGTATCTACCTTAAACCACATGGATTGAAGTGTATTGGGGTGAAAATTAGTTTAAATGCACTCCAAAACATGTGGTTTGACAAAGATATATACGTATCCAAACAATGCCTTAGTGGTGTTTCTCTAACTGATGATGTTTTTTTCTCTACAAACATGTTGTCACTTTGTTAGTTAAACCAATCCAATGATTCTTATTACTTTAAAATTCCTATGCCCATACAAACACCTAGCCTAGAACATAGAATTTTTTCACAAAAATTGCACAGGAGTTTCATAGGAATTAGTTTATTGTCACAGAAAAAGAAAAAAATCCCGTGTTTTGCTACTCATTTTCCTACTAGTATAAGTTCCGTATGTTTTGCAAATGCAATCCTACGAAATTCCTACTTTTCTTAGTCATGTGTTTTTCCTTTCCTGTATTCCAAAGAAGCCCTGAAACCACCTGAAACACATGCACAAGCAAATATAATCCAACACGTTATTTTAAGAAAATTGCAATCGGCACTTCGCTGTCATCGATCGTGTCCATTCAATTTGAGACATCATCGACCAACTGTCAGAATAGCCAAACCAACAACACGACGTTACCTCCAGACGAAAAAACATCTTTCTATCGGTTTCGAATGTAGTCTTTTTGCTTCTACTGGTCCTCTCCTGTCAGAGTCAGTCTACAGTTCTACACTACCGGACTTGAGTGGTGCTCACATTTGCTTTTCCTTGAGTGGTGCGGAGCTCACATTGACGAAAAATTAGAGCGTGATCAATTATTAAAAAATCTATTGTGCAAAAAAAAAAGAGATGATGGTTTTATCACCATGGCACCAGCGGACCTATCAACAGGCTGTGTCCCAGGCTAACTACCGGACTTTTGTCACTAAAAGATCAGGATCTCAAAAAAGAAGTGAATTGGACTTTTCAAAAATCTATTACAAGAATTAAGTACTAATTCTAAAAGTCAATCAACCCTTGCGCCTAAAAGAATGTTCTAGTGTTCTACCACACAAACTCTAGCAACGTAGTTTCATTCCTAGGCTAGCAAGTCAAGTTTAAGCAAGTAAATGCGGGAGTTAAATTGCTTAAATTAAATTGCACAGTGTGAAGTAAAAGAAGGGATACGACAACGTTTTAGTGAAGTATCGAGAACTTTGTCTAACATGCAGTTTAGGCAATATACAGTAGGCTACACGGAAATCCTGTGTAAATGGTTTAAAACGGTCATACATGGCCTATATGGTCTACACGGTTCAGTCATAACACAATTTTATTCAATGAGTTAAGCGAGCTAGCGATGGCAGCCTTCATGCATGACACTCTTGAGCTGCCTCTATTGTGTGCTCATCTACAGTGACATGCTTAGCATGTGCGTGCTAGTACTGATGCTCTATTTTTTTCCTAGAAATGAACTTATGTATGGATGTTCTAACATGTACAGATGTGGATTAGTAGTCGACTAATACTCCATTCTCTTATGTAAAAATCATTAGTTATGCTCTAGCATGTGCGTACTAGTAGTCTAGTACTAGACTAGTCCTTCGGTCCTTTCTCTCTAGAAACCAAGTGTTGCTGTGCAATTCTTATATATACTCCCTCTGTTCCAAAATAATAGTCGTTTTGAGTTTTCGTGCCACAAGTTTGACTTGATTTATAGAAAATACGTTCAATATTTATATCTTCGAATAAATTTATTAAAAAACTAGACAAAAAAAATCTTTTCGATGATACTAATTACTTAACATAAATATTTATATATTTTAATATATAATTACCGACATTTGTTTCTCAGGAAGCGAGAAAGACAGTTATTTTAGGACGGAGGGAGTATGTGTGTGTGTTTTATTATAGTTTTTTTTAATAAATACAGTAAAAAAACAGGTAATCCGTGTAAAACGTGCACACAGCATGTACACGGTCTAAACGGTACATAAGATCTTGCCAACTGTGTATCCGTTTAGGAGAACATGGCTTCAAACATACATAAGATCTTGCCAACTGTGTATCCGTTTAGGAAAACATGGCTTCAAACATACCCATTGGGTTCAAAGTTTGCTGTTTAAGTAGTGACTAGACGTATCGGTTGGGTCGACCAGACATCTCCGGTCACTGCCTAACGACTATATTTCGTCTACATCAACACTGTGATCGTACACTTCCATGCGTCCGATGTATACTGACTTGACGCATCCGGTCAGGATCTGACCTCTCTGAAACCTCTTTGTGTGATGACCAGGTGCTGCCCTGCATCTGGTCAGCACTGACCGGACACATTCTACCTACTAAAACTTTCTCTAAAACCTCTCCGGAAACGACCGAACGCTGCCCTCAGACATGTCTGGTGCAAGTCAGAGAACAAATGAGTCCACCACCATGTCCGGTAAACCACAGGGGTGAGTCCGGTGGCGTGCCCTAGCCATCCAACACTGATTAGATGCGTCTGGTGCACTGCAAAACACCCCCAAACAACTCGAAATTGAAATTCTTTAAGAACTAAAGTTGTTCTAATTGATCTTAGGGCCAACTCTGAGCTATCTAGTCTTAAGTTTGACTAGTGTGTGACAGAATCTCTTAAGACAGGTCTCACTTACCAGGATTAATGTCCATCCGACTTAATCCAAGACATATGATCTAAGTCCTAATTAGTCGGTCAGGTGTCGCCACTTTACAGCGGACCATCCACCTCTTTCTGAATAGGACCATCCTCATCACAAACATTGTAGGAGTAATACAATAGTTTAATTTACATCAAAGTAGCGAAAATTTGAAGTCATATTACAAACCATAGGTTTTTGAAATACAATATAGTGTCATACGATCTTATTACATCAAGCTGCTGGTAGAGTATAAACAAATAACCGAGGTACTCTTGCCTAAGAGTCAAGCAAAGACAGTTTATTCTTCATCTTCATCCACAGTAACAACGGTCATGCAGCACGAAGCCGCACAGACCGGGTTAGAACCCTCATCTGCAACAGGGGTTAACAAACTCTGAGTACGGGAGTACTCAACAAGACTTATCCGACAAATGAAAATATTTGATGGACAAACGATATTAATGTCATAGGATTCACGGTGTGGTTTGCAAGAATCAAGTATTTTGCATAAATGAACATTTTGTAAAACAATTGAAATTCATTTATTTCATTCATAAGATTACTCAAGTATCGATCTAGATTTATGATCGATAACGAGGTAATAAACATCCATGAAAGGAAACCAACAAGTATCTAGTTTAAGTTTCATTAACTACGATGTAAATAACAGGGTTATGTTTCCATTTCTGAGGAACACGACGATTCGAACCGCTTAAACCCAGCTGGGGCTTCCCTATCACACGCCATATACATCCCCAAAAGCACGCATCTGACTATCTTTCCCTAGATCCTCCAGCCAAGACCGGGGTTCCGTCACCCAAGAGCACAGTACACCTCCATCCAGTTCCTCGAACTTGGAGGGTACACACTACTCTTGCCATCTCTCCACTCCCAGTGCGGGTTAACCGTTCTTAAGATTGGAATAGCTAGAGTCCAGCTTCCCCAAAGTATGTGATAAGTACTCCAAAGTAAAAACCCTTAGACATTTACAACGGCAAGGCCCTAATGACATAGGCGGAAAGAATCCGCTCACCAGTCACCGCTGATGGCTCCCAAACACCGTGTCCGCCCGGTCCCGATTATTGCTTCCAACAACATTCCTTTCTCGATAGAGCATAACCATTTGCCGAAGCAATACGCTATGTGTAAGTGACCGGAAATCACCTACTAGAAAAGTTATAAGCATACTAAGCATTTTAGCAAAATGTTTGCATTTTTAAACAAGTGTCAAGGCATAAGGTACAATTAACACAAGGGTAAAGGCTATGCATCAAGTAGGAATTTAATAAAGTAAGACAATGCAATATAATAACCATAGTTGTATTTGAAACAAATATTTAAATACAAGGAAAGGTTGAATGCATCAAGGCTTGCCTTGGTTGGAGGGATACACAAATTCTGGCTCAGAATCAATAATAGAAAAGGTCCCTTCACTAGAGGGATTATCCAACCCAACCAACCAGATATCTACACGATATAATGACATGCTTAGATGATACTTGAAATAATAGACATGATGCTTTGCAACACACAAACATGCACTTAAGAGGTGAACAAAACAGATTATTATCATCCTTGAGTATAACTTCCCATCATGCAAGAAAGTAAAACTAGAGCATAAAGCAAGTTTAATTAAGTCTAGATTAAAGGATTAACTAGTTTATTAATTATATCCAAAAGAACTGAGCAGGCAACACTACATCATGCATGTCCATACTGTGGTTGTCACTGGACAATGACCATTTTCATCAAACAACCCAAAATCACCCAAATCCTAAAGACATTAGGGTTTCTAATCATTTTATTAATAAATATACAAATAGCCATGTACCACAGTTAATTCAAAAATTCTCAAACTTTTTGTACAGCAAGGTATAAGTATATAAAGGTCACACAAAAATTTTCATAATTTTTGGAACCCAGTGAATGATGCTTAGTGCATATGATGACATGATCAAATTTTAATTATGTTTTTAACACCAGGGGTGTTACAACCCTTCCCCCTTAAAGAAATCTCGTCTTAAGATTTAGGAGTGTAAACAAAGTAACAGAAAAGGAAATGTGTCAAGAACCTTCTTTTTCCCGTTTCTTATATTACAACTATGACCAGGATTTACAAGATAACTCAAACTATAGAAGCATAAAACTCTAGGAAATTCTCTAAAAGATAATCTTCAGATTCCCATGTAGCTTCTTCTTCTGAGTGTTGGTTCCACCGGATCTTATAGAACTTGATAGTCTTGCGACGAGTAATTCGATCTTTTCGATCAAGAACCTTTACAAGATACTCGGAGTATGTCACATCAGGTTCTAATTGCACTCCTTCAACTTCAACGACCGTATCCTTAACTTGAAGACATATTTTTAATTGGGACACGTGAAACACATCATGAACAACAGAGAGAATTTTAGGCAACTTTAAACGATAAGTCACTTTACCAATGCATTCCAGAACTGGAAATGGACCGACATAGAGAGGTGCTAACTTGCCTTTCACTCCAAACCGAGAGATTCCTTTATAGGCGAGACTTTTAGATACACATGATCTCCTTGCTCAAACTGTAAAGGACCCCTCCTTTTATCAGCATAGCTCTTTTGCCTAGATTGAGCGATCTCAAGATTGATGCAAATTTGCTTGACTTTATCTTCAGCTTCCTTAACTATGTCAACACCAAAGAACTCGCGTTCCCCAGGTTCTGACCAATTTAGAGGAGTTCTACAACCTCAACCATACAAAGCTTCAAATGGTGACATTTTTATGCTCTGTTGGTAACTATTATTATATGACAACTCTGCCAAAGGTAAGAATTCATCCCATTTTCCGCAAAGTCAAGCACACAACATCTCAAGAGATCTTCAAGAATTTGGTTTACTCGTTCTGTCTGACCATCTGTCTGGGGATGATAGGTAGTACTATACAAAAGCTTAGTACCCAAAGACTCATGAAGATGCCTCCAGAAAGCTGAGACAAACTGAGTTCCCCTATCGGACACAATGGTTTTTGGAACACCATGAAGACTCACTATTCTGGATAAGTAGATAGTAGCATATGTAGCAACAACATTGGTAGTCTTGACTAGTATAAAGTGAGCTGACTTGGTTAAACGATCAACAATTACCCAAATAGAATCATGGCATTTAGCGGTCTTTGGTAAACCAATAATAAAGTCCATGCTAATATCCTCCCATTTCCGAGTTGGAACTGGCAAGGGTTGAAGTTGACCTCCAGGTTTCAAATGCACTGCTTTCACTTTCTGACAAGTGTCGCACTTGGCCACATAGCTTGCTATCTCGATTTTCATTTTTGTCCTCCAGAACTTTCTTCTGAGATCATGGTACATTTTGTTGCTTCCAGGTTGGATGGACAATCGAGAAATATGAGCTTCATCAAGAATAGCTTGTCGTAACTCTAGAACTTTGGGCACTACAAGACGATCTTTGAACCAGAGTACATCAGCTTCATCTAATCTAAAACAAGTAGGTATTCCAGATTTAACCTTTGCTTTAAGATGAGCGATGCCTTTATTGGTTTTCTGAGATATTAGCTAGACTGACATGCTGAACCATAGATATGTCTAACTTATCTAACTCATTACAAAGAGTGAAATTCACTGCTTTTAGGCTCAGACAGTTGCAACTGCCCTTACGGCTTAAGGCATCAGCTACAACATTCGCTTTGCCTGGATGGTAATGCACTTCAAGATCAAAATCTTTAATAAGCTCCAACCATCTTCTTTGTATCATATTCAACTCAGACTGAGTGAATATATACTTCAAACTCTTATGATCAGTATAGATATGGCAAAGGTTGCCCAGAAGATAATGTCACCAAATCTTCAAAGCGTGGACAACTGCTGCTAATTCCAGATCATGAGTTGGATAGTTTTCTTCATATTTCTTCAACTGCCTAGAAGCATAAGCAATGACTCTCCCTTCTTGCATTAAGACACACCCGATACCGATACCGGACGCAGCGCAATATATATCGAAGGGCTTTTCAATATTAGGTTGAGCTAATACTGGAGCGGTAGTCATTAACTTCTTCAAGGTATGAAAAGCTTCTTCACACTCCTCCGTTGGACAAGACATGTCCTAGGAATTGTACTTCTCTCAGCCAAAGCTCACATTTGCTAAACTTAGCATAAAGCTGATGCTCTCGCAATCGAGTTAAGACGATCCTGAGATGACGGACATGCTCCTCTTCATTTTTGGAATAGATGAGTATATCATCAATGAAGACGACAACGAACTTGTCCAGCTCCGGCATGAACACGGAGTTCATCAAATACATGAAGTATGCCGGTGCGTTGGTCAAACCAAACGACATTACTAGATATTCGTAAAGTCGATATCTAGTGGTAAACGCAGTCTTAGGGATATCTTCAGGGCGGATCTTGATTTGGTGGTATCTTGAACGCAGGTCAATCTTGGAGAACACTGTAGCTCCAGCGAGCTGATCAAAGAGAAGATCAATCCGCGACAAAGGATACTTGTTCTTGATGGACACCTCGTTCAAGGGACGATAGTCAACGCACATACGAAGGATATGATCCTTCTTCTTTACGAAAATGGTAGGACAACCCCATGGCGATGAACTAGGTTGAATGAAACCTTTATCGAGCTACTCATTCAACTGAGTCTTCAACTCTGCTAGCTCTTTCGGAGGCATTCGATAGGCTCTTCTAGATATAGGTGTTGTGCCAGGCTTTAGCTCAATAGAAAACTCAACATCTCTATCGGGAGGTAAGCCATGTAAGTCATTAGGAAAGACGTCCGGAAATTGACACACTACTAGAATATTATGTACCCCAACGACAGTTGTAGGGCAGACTCTTCATACTTCCCTTTTTGGCACAGAAAGCTGACAAGAGTTGAGATTTACTGTCCGGCACATCTACCTTGATAGTTCTATTCAATACATCAATCACAGCTTTGTGCTGCTGTAACCAATTCATCCCCAGGATCACATCTAAACCATGGTTTGGAAGCACTACCATGGTCGTGGGAAAGATATGCCCACCCAGACTCAAAGATACTCGATACACCAACTCTCTAGTTGAGATACGACCACCCGGTGTTTGCACATGAAAGTGCATTTTTAATTCAGACAAAGGAATACTATGGTTGAACACAAATGACTTATCAATGAAGGAATGTGATGCACTAGAATAAAAGAGAATAACTGCAGGATGATCGTTGATAGGAAACGTACCCTGCACATGGGTTCTCCTTCCGGCATTCCTTCACCTTGGGCATGAAACACCCACCCAGTCTTCTGCTCATTCTTGTTCTTCTGATTCCCAGCATTGCAACTCTACTTCTGCTGCTACTAATTCCCAGCAAACTTCTGATTGTACTACTTCGGAAGAGGACACACATTAGAATAATGCCCCACTTTTCCACAATTGAAACAGGCATTGCCAGTTTGCTTGGCAACCACTTGATTGTTTGGACCAGCTTTCTGCCTAGGGTACTGAGAACCCCTAGAGAATTGCTGACTAGACTGCTACTGAGGAGGACGATACTAAAAACGATTGTGGTTCTGAGGGTGGTAGATGATCTTCTGCCTCTTCTGATTACCACTAGAAGACCTAACAATAGCTTTCTTCTTCTTTGCCTCCCTATGGATGCGTAGCGAAGTCTCAGTAGAGATGGCCATGTCCGCCATCTCATGATAGGTAGCATTAGGATTATGGTTGAGCATGGTGTGCAACTTAGTTGAGAGTCCCCTAAGAAACCACCTCTTTTTCTTAGCATCTGTGCTGACATGTTCAACAGCATACTGAGAAAGATGATTGAACTTGCCCACATACTGCATGACTGTGGAATATCTCTGCTTTAGACTTAGGAACTCTTCCAACTTGGAGTCCATGACACCAGCAGGAATACAGTGTGCACGAAAAGCCTCACGAAATTCCGTCCAAGTGACAGGATGACCAGTTGGCTGCTCTCACCACCGTCACGCGGTGCCAGCTGGTAGTGAGGGATGCCCCGAGGTCCGGAAAACTTGCGAGCGGTGTGCTTAGTCCTAGCCATCCTACAGACAAGATTTTTAAAGAGGCAAGTAAGTAACATGATAAGTTTAAGTTTGATTAAGAACAAAAATTTAAACTCATCCCATGTTGTATGATATGATGCATGATACGTTCCTACGAATACGATAATATTTACATGACATATATAGGGCTTATATAAACCTTATTCATACCACCATAAGCTTGATTTTCCTAAGAACTACTCTCCTATTATCTGAATAAGATAAAAGATGAGTTAAAGAAAACTTTAAACTCAAATCACATTTTAATTTAAGATCCAACATATTTTTGAAAACTTTTATAACTGCAAGTTTGTAATAAGGAGAGCTTTGATACCAACTGTCACAGAACCTCTTAAGACAGGGCCCACTTGCCAGGATTATTGTCCATCCGACTTAATCCAAGACAGATCATCCAAGTCTTAATTAGCCTGTCAGGTGTCACCACTTTACAACGGGTGATCCACCTCTTTCCAAATAGGATCATCCTCATCACAAACATTGCAGAAGTAATACAATAGTTTAATTTACATCAAAGTAGCGGAAATTTGAAGTCATATTACAAACCATAGGTTTTTGAAATACAACATAGTGTCATACGATCTTATTACATCAAGCTGTTGATAGAGTATAAACAAATAACCGAGGTACTCTTACCCAAGAGTCAAGCAAAGACAGTTTATTCTTCATCTTCATCCACAGTAACAACGGTCATGCAGCACGAAGCTACACAGACCGGGTTAGAAATCTCATCTGCAACAGGGGTTACAAACCCTGAGTATGGGAGTACTCAACAAGACTTATCCGACAAAAGAAAATATTTGGTGGACAAACTATATGCAAGTTATAGGATTCAAGGTGTGGTTTGAAAGAATCAAGTATTTTTCATAAATGAGCATTTTGTAAAACAATTGAAATTCATTTATTTCATTCATAAGATTACTCAAGTATCGATCTAGATTTATGATCGATAACGAGGTAATAAACATCCATGAAAGGAAACCAACAAGTATCCAGTTTAAGTTTCATTAACTACGATGTCAATAACAGGGTTATGTTTCCATTTCCGAGGAACACGACGATTCGAACCGGTTAAACCCAGCTGGGGCTTCCCTATCACACGCCATATACAACCCCAAAAGCACGCATATGACTACCTCTCCCTGGATCCTCCAGCCAAGACCGGGGTTCCACCACCCGAGGGCACAGTACACCTCCATCCAGTTCCTCGAACTTGGAGGGTACACACTACTCTTGCCATCTTTCCACTCCCTGTGCGGGTTAACCGTTCTTAAGACTGGAATAGCCAGAGTCTAGCTTCCCCAAAGTATGTGATAAGTACTCCAAAGTCACAACCCTTAGACATTTACAACGGCAAGGCCCTAATGACATAGGCAGAAAGAACCCGCTCACCAGTCACCGCTGATGGCGCCCAAACACCGTGTCCGCCCGATCCCGATTATTACTTCCAACAACATTCCTTTCTCAAAAGAGCATAACCATTTGAGGAAGCAATACGCTATGTGTAAATGACCAGAAATCACCTACTAGAAAAGTTCTAAGCATACTAAGCATTTTAGCAAAATGTTTGCATTTTTAAACAAGTGTCAAGGCATAAGGTATAATTAACACAAGGGTAAAGGCTTTGCATCAAGTAGGAATTTAATAAAGTAAGGAAATGTAATATAATAACCATAGTTGTATTTGAAACAAATATTTAAATACAAGGAAAGGTTAAATGCTCTAGGGCTTGCATTGGTTGGAGGGATACACAAATTCTGGCTCAGAATCAACAATAGAGAAGGTCCCTTCACTAGAGGGATTATCCAACCCAACCAATGAGATATCTACACGATATAATGACATGCTTAGATGATACTTGAAATAATAGACATGATTCTTTGCAACACACAAACATGCACTTAAGAGGTGAACAAAACAGATTATTATCATCCTTGAGTATAACTTCCCATCATGCAAGAAAGTAAAACTAGAGCATAAAGCAAGTTTAATTAAGTCAAGATTAAAGGATTAACTAGTTTATTAATTATATCCAAAAGAACTGAGCAGGCAACACTACATCATGCATGTCCATACTGTGGTTGTCACTGGACAATGACCATTTGCATCAAACAACCCAAAATCACCCAAATCCTAAAGACATTAGGGTTTCTAATCATTTTATTAATAAATATACAAATAGCCATGTACCACAGTTAATTCAAAAATTCCCAAACTTTTTGTACAGCAAGGTATAAGTGTATAAAGGTCACACAAAAATTTTCATAATTTTTGGAGCAACATACAGAGCATGAAAAATCATGGAAACGCCATTTTTTAATTACTTTGAGTATTTTTACAGGATTAAGAATATACTGAACATGGGCATTTTATATTTTTCTTAAATACTACCCATCACAGAAAGCATACACAAATTGTTCCAGAATTTAAATATGCACAGAAATAAATACACAAAAATTACAAAAAACATTACTGTGCAAAACAGGAAATCAGAAAAACCCTTTGCTTAAGTCACTGACACCTGGGTCCCGCGTGTCAGCGACCCCAAAACAGAGCAGCGGCGCCGACGACCACAAAACACGGCGGCGCGTCGCCGTCGGTGACCAAACCGAACAACCGAGTCTCGCGCTGGACTCTGCACTTCACCCCGAAACCAACGAGGTACGAAAGAGCCATTTCTATCCCTCGCAAACTGCTCACCGGCGGCGATGACGGCAACTCGCGCTCGGCCGCTCATGCGCCGGCGAGTACAGGCCATAATTAGCTCAACCAAGCACACCAGAGGACTCAGCGACACTCAAGCAACAAGAAGCGCAAGAAAAACGAAACGAAACCCTATCGCAACAACTTTGCCGACGGCAATGGCGGACGGCGGAGATCTGTGCGACGTACGCCGGCGAAAACACGCATGCGCTCGAACAACCAATACCCCAGACAGACTCAAGACGACTAGACAAAGCTAGCTCAAGACTGAGGCAAGAAAACGATCAACTGAAACGACCTACCGACGAGCGCACTGTCGCGACGGCCATGGACTGCGGGGGCGCGTCGTGGCAGAGCACGACAGCTCGATTCAGGAACAACCAAGCGCGCGGAGAGTTCGAGGAGCTCACCCCGGTTACGAAGCTCGCACTAACTTGGCCGGAGGTGAAGCAGAACGAGCTGGCGACAAAGGCCATGTCGAAGCGGTGGAGCCGAGCGGCAACGATGGTGTTCCCGGAGCTACGGTCCACCTTTTGCAAAACGGAAGAGAGCATCGTGATCAGCAATGAACAAGGAGTAAGAAACAAAGAGATGAACGAACAATGTGGCTCCTGTGTAGCCCCGGACGACAGCGAACTAGAGCGGCGGCGCTCTCGTCGGAGCCGAAGAAGAAGAGGTTGCGCCGGGCAAACGAGAGCTCGGCGGCTTCAACCAGCTCGCGCGGGAGGTGCGCGAAGACATTGGCGGTGGTTGGGTGCCTTGGTAGTGGCTGGAACGCTCACGCAGGCTCATCGTCGCGGAGAGCACTTGCGGCGGAGCAGAGCAGATGGCGGTGCGAGCGTGAAATAGAGCAGAAGGAGGGGTGTCGTCGCGTTTTGAAGACGGCAAAATGACCGTGGGCTTGACACGCACCCGATGGGATGCTCGTCGATGCCAGAAGGCGTGCGGTGGCGTCGGTAGCTGGCCGGCCAGGTGTCGGTGGCGCAATTTTGCACCGACATGCAGGTGTTTGATGGAATGACCAAACTGACCCTGAGACTATTTTGCAAATTGCTCAAGCTTCCAAGGGTTTTCATGAAAAACTTTGAATACCAAAGTTGCATATGATGCTTAGCAAGGTTTTCAATCCAGTGAATGATGCTTAGTGCATATGATGGCATGATCAAGTTTTAATTATGTTTTTAACACCAGGGATGTAACATAGTGTGCACCACAACTAATCATTAGACTTATCTAGGTCAAACTATCCATTCATACCTCTTAATAGTATAGTAAAACAAAAAAAAGTCAAGCACTATTTGTTTCTAGCTTCCTATGAGGTTTTGATGTTGGTTTTGGAACCTTCCAAAAACCAATCTACTCTTGGAAGCCAAAGCCCAAAACAAACATGGCCTTAATCTTTTAACTTTAATTGATATTTAGAATTAGATCATCCTTAACCTTGCCCTCTTGTTTCAAAATCCTTTAGTCTCAGTTCGTAACACCAACCGGGACTAAATGTCTTGGCACCTTTAGTCTCAGTTTTAACACCAACCGGGACTAAAGAGCCCCACGTGCAAAAGGCTGCTACACTAGCCGTTGAGCAAAGGACTTTAGTCCCGGTTGGTATTACATAGTTGAAGAATCATGGCCCTAATGGTTTCGGTGATTAACGGCAATAAGGGATTATTATGGCTAATGTGTGTTTTGCAGAGGCTATGCGTAGCTTAGCCATAGTGATCAACATGAATGGGCATCAATGGTTATCACTTAGCCCCAAGATGGATATCGTTTCGGATTTCAAAGACGACATGATGAAGACCCTAGAGTGATAGGCTAAGTGCCATAAGGTGACGAAGGACACTTAGAATTAGATAGGGCTTTATTTGATCTTTGACCTACTATTAAGAGGGATTGAGATTAGTAGCTTGACTTAGGAGAGCTTCATGACTTAGGTGTGGTGCACACTTGACTTCCTTAGCTCTAAGCAAGCCTATGGTGACCGTAAAATCGCCTAGAACAACTTCCATATTCATCGCGACGAAAACTGAAGTTGAGAGAGCCAGTTTTTGGGCATCGAACGCTAAGGCCAGAGGTGCCGGACGCTGGCACCAGACGCTGGCATCAGCATGACGCAGCGTCCGTCGAGCCAGCAGAGAGCTCCAGAGAAGGCCAGTTTGCGACGGACGCGTCTGTCGCATGGGCGTCGGACGCTGCAGAGCGTCCGGGAATATTTTCCCAGAAACCTGAGAGCAGCTAGTTGGCGCCGGACGCTGAGGCTCAGCATCTGTCACCAAGCGTCGGAGCGTCCGTCGCCTGCTGACGTGAACAGGAACTAGCTGTTGGGGCTAGCGACGGAGCGTCCGTCGCCAACTTAAAATGCCTGTTTTTCTCAGCCCGAGGGTTGAGTGTGTGGGGGCTATAAATAGCTTACCCCTTTCTCTCCCACCTTGCCTTTGCTCATTTGAGTTGCTGAGTTCTTTGAGAAGGTTGGGAAGAGAGCAAGAGCCCTAGAGAGAGAGTGATTTGCGAATCCATCCATCTTTCTCTCCTCTAGTTCATCCAAGAGTTCAAGTGTGCATCCACTCTAGTTGTGAAGCTTGAGTGAGTCAAGTGAAGATCAAGGCTTGTTACTCTTGGTGATCGACATCACCTAGACGGTCCGGTGGTGCTTGGGAGGAAGGTGATCGCCGGAGGATTGTCGGCGGCCCTTCTCCATCGACTTGTGATCAGTTGTGGGCGGTTCACCGAGCCGGAGTGGCGAAGAACCAGCCCGTAGAGAGCACACATCCCTTGCGCGGGATTGAGGGGGAGCAATACCTTGCGAGGTGCTCCAACGAGGACTAGGGGGGAGTGTCGACAGCTCGATACCTCGGCAAAACGTCGTCGTGACAAGAATCTCTTTCCCTAGCTCTTTCATACCGCATTACTTTCCGCACTTGTTCTTCAATTCATACTAGAATTGTGTAGGGTGTTTTTGCTTTCCTTGGCTTGCTACCGCTTTCATAGTCTAAGGCACACGAATCGTTAGGCACGGGGTGATTGGCACTTGATAGGATTTCATATTTGCTTTAGAAATTTGAAATAAGCCCAATTCACCCCCTCCCTCTTAGGCATCTTGATCCTTTCAATTAGTATCGGATCTTTATTGCTCTAAATTAGGCTTCACCGCCTAGATCAAGATGTCCCATGGGGATGGACCACCACCCATGTTTGATGGGGATGATTTTACTTATTGGAAAGTGCAGATGGAGGCCTACCTTGAGGCCGTGGATATCGGTGTGCACAAAGCCGCTACCATAGGTGGCACCGTGTTCGCCGAGGATCCCTTCTTTGAGAAGAACAATGCCAAGGCAAAGAACATTCTTTTCTGTGGCATTGGCAAGGATGTGTTCAACCATGTGCGGAATTGCAAAACCGCATACGATGTTTGGACAAACATTTGTGCGCTACACGAAGGGACCAAATGTGAGCGTGAGGAACGCTACCATTTGGTCATGGCTAAGTTGAACTCCTTTGCTATGCTTACTAATGAGAATGCTAATGAAATATACTCACGTCTCAATATTCTTGTAGAGGAGTTGAATGGACTTGGACTCACCCAAATGCAACCCGCCGATGTGGTGCGCAAGATCCTTTGTGTCTTGCCAATTGACAAGTATAGCCACATCGTCACCGTTCTTCACCAAGGGGATCTCTCTACTTCTACACCAACACAAGTGTTGGGCAAGATTAATGATCATGAGATGTACATGAAGATCGGTGATGGTGGTTCTTCATCCTCCTCCAAGAAGAAAGACAAAGAGAAAGAGGAGAAGAAAGACTTGGCCCTCAAAGCTTCCACCAAAGAGAAGTGCAAGATCCAATTGGTGGTTGAGGACTCAAGTGATGAAGATGATGAAGACAACATCGCTCTCATGGTGAAGAAGACCACCAAGATGTTGAAGATGCTAAACAAGAATGGAGTCAAGTTTGACTCAAAGAAGAAGAAATTCTTCACAAGCTCTTCAAGGAAGCCAATCTCCCAAATGAAGTGCTTCAATTGTGGCATTCTTGGTCATCTAGCTCATACATGCACCGAAGAGAAGAAAGACAAGTTCAAGAACTACAAGAACAAGAAGGGTGCACAAGATGATTCAAGTGAAGATGACAAGAAGGAAGATAAGCCCTACAAGAAGAAGAAGAACTTCAACTTCCACAAGAAGAAGAAGGATGGCAAGGCTTATATTGTTGGTGATTGGCTCACCGACATTGAGGACTCAAGTGACTCCTCCGATAATGAGAGTGAAGAAGAGAAGGTGGCCGCATTGGTGATTGGTTCCTCTACTCCACCGCCACCTCCTCCTTCATCACCGGGCTCATCCTCTACACACATATGCCTCATGGCTAAAGGTGACAAGAAGTTACAAAAAGAGGATGATGGTGATGTTTCCTCTAGTGATGAGAGTGATGATGAAGAAGCACCTTCCTATGTTTAACTAATTAAAATTTGCAACAAATACTCGGACATCATAAGGAAGTACAAAGCTAAAAATGACAAACTTCTTGTGATACAAGAAAACTTGCATGCTAAGCTTGATGCCTTGTCTAGTGCTAATGATGTTTTGAAGCTTGAGACTAACACTCTCACATCTAGCACTAGGGAGCTCAAAGCCTCTCTTAAGCAAGCTAATGAGAAACATGATAAGCTTGAGAGGTCAACACAAGAGGTCCAAACAAGGTATAACTCGCTAAAAGATGACTACAACCAAGTGAAAAATGAACATGGCACACTTGTGATAGCTAATGAATTGCTTACACATGTTGCTATTAACCCGGTTGTTAAGTATGATAGTGCTACTTCTTGTGAGGACTTGCTTGATGAAGTTGCTAGTGAGCAAAAAGCTAAGTGCAAGGGCAAGAAGATAGTTGAAGCCGACAAGTATGATGACTATGTGAAGATGAGGGAAGAGAACTCAAAGCTCAAGGAAGAGATAATCAACCTCAAGGCAAACAAGCCCTTCACTATCAAGTCGGCCAAGGAAGATGACAAGGATACCTCTACCTTAATCAACACACTTAGAGAAGAAAATGCAAAGCTCAAAAATGAGAAGATCAAGCTAGCAAGTGGTTTGGAGAAGTTCACCAAGGGCCACAACCTCCAAAGTGAGCTCTTGATGAACACCGTGATGAAGAATGACAAGATGGGCATTGGGTTCAAGGAGAACCAAGTGATGAAGGCCAAGTTCAAGATTGAAGCAAAGAATTACTACAAGAACAAGTACAGTGGCTACAATCAAGACAAGCCAAATCCCAAGCCTAGAAGATGCTTTTGATGTGGACAAGTTGGTCACCTTGAGTTCCAATGCAAAACACCACCTCCCAAGACCTTTCCCAAGCACACAAGGATATTTGCTCATGATGCACACTTTGTCATCAACAAGGATTCCAAGGGTAGACCTTTAGTGGTGTTTCTTGGTCCACCCATGAAGAACAAGCCTAAAACGTTGTGGGTTGCTAAGGAGTTGGTTGACAAGGCTATGGGTCCCCGCAATGTGTGGGTTCCCAAACAACAAGCTTAACTCCAAGTTGCTTGTGTGTAGGTGAACTACAAGACCGGTGGTGGCCATTGGGTAATTGATAGTGGTTGCACTCAACATATGATCGCCGACCCCCGGATGTTCACCACACTTGATGAGGATTGTGCAAATCAAGATAAGATTACATTTGGGGACAATTCAAAGGGAAAAGTTCAAGGGCTTGGCAAAGTGGCAATCTCGAATGATCAATCAATATCAAATGTCTTGTTAGTGCAATCTTTGAGCTTCAACTTGCTATCGGTTGGTCAACTTTGTGATCTCGGGTTCCAATGTCTTTTCACTCCAAATTAGGTAGTTGTGACCAAGATTGAAGATTCTTCATTGATATTCAAGGGGTTTCGACACAACAATCTCTACCTAGTGGACTTCACCTCAAATGAAGATAGCTTGCAAACATGTCTATTATCTAAGAGTTCTTTGGGTTGTCTATGGCATAGAAGATTAGCACATGTGGGCGTGTCAACTTTGAAGAAGCTTGTCAAGAAGGAATTGGTTAGAGGGGTTAAGGATGTGGTGTTTGAGAAGGACAAACTTTGTAGTGCATGTCAAGCCGGCAAGCAAGTAGCAAACACTCATCCAACCAAAGCTTTCATGTCAACCTCAAGAGTCCTAGAGCTACTTCACATGGATCTATTTGGACCTGCCACCTATGCTAGCCTTGGAGGCAATCTCTTTTGCTTGGTGGTGGTTGATGACTACTCTAGGTACACTTGGGTATTCTTTCTTCAAGACAAGGGAGAGATAACAAAAGTTTTCAAGAAATTTGCAACTAGAGCACAAAATGAATTTTATGTGAAGATCAAGAAGATAAGAAGTGACAATGGCACCAAGTTTGTGAACACCAAGATTGAAGACTATTGTGATGAAGTTGGCATCAAGCATGAAGTGTCCGCCACATATACTCCACAACAAAATGGTGTAGTTGAGAGGAAGAACCGGACTTTGATTACACTTGCTAGATCCATGCTTGATGAGTACAACACCCCCGAGAAGTTTTGGGCCGAAGCAATCCACACCGCATGCTATGCGGCCAACCGGCTATTTATCCAAAGGCTTCTCAAGAAGACCCCCTATGAGCTTGTGAATGGGAAGAAACCGGATATTTCATTCTTCCGGGTGTTTGGATGCAAAGTCTACATCTACAAGAAGCGCCAAGACTAGGGGAAGTTTCAAAGGCGTTGTGACATTGGTTTCCTTGTTGGTTATTCGCTTAAATCCAAGGCATACCTTGTATTTGACAAAGTCACCGGCTTAGTTGAAGAAACGTATGACTTGGAGTTTGATGAAACTAATGGCTCTCAAGGAGCGCTTGAGAATCTTGATGATGTAGGTGATGAACCCTTGAAGGAGGCTATGAAGAATATGCCCGTTGGTGCTGTCAACCCACAAGAGGTGGAAGAAGGAGAAGATGGTGCAAATCAAGAACCTTCTCCACCTCGCACACCTAAGGTTGAAGAAGATCAAGTGAGGGAAGCACAAGAAGATACCTTCATCCCTCAAGATCAAGCGGAGGAGAAAACTCAAAATGTTGAAGCACCACATCCCCCTCCTCAAGAGATTACAAGAAGATCCACGCCTATACTTCAAGCTCATCCACAAGAACTCATCATAGGGAGTCCATCAAGGGGGGTAACAACTCGATCTAGACTTGCTTCTTATGTTGAGCATCACTCTTTTGTTTCCTTTGTTGAGCCTACTAGTGTGGAGGAAGCACTTGCGGATCCGGATTGGGTGAATGCCATGCATGAAGAGTTGAACAACTTCACCCGGAACGAAGTGTGGACACTAGTGGAGAAGCCCAAAGGAGCAAGAATAATTGGCACCAAGTGGGTGTTTCGGAACAAGCAAGATGATCAAGGCGTGGTTGTGAGGAACAAGGCAAGATTGGTGGCAAAGGGGTTCTCCCAAGTTGAAGGCTTAGATTTTGGGGAGACCTTTGCACTGGTTGCAAGACTAGAAGCCATTCGTATCCTTTTGGCGTATGCTTCACATCACAAGATGAAACTCTTTCAAATGGATGTGAAGAGCGCCTTCTTAAATGGTTTCATTAATGAACTTGTCTTTGTCTCACAACCTCCTGGATTTGAAGACCCAAATTGTCCTAATCATGTGTATAGGTTGTCCAAGGCGCTCTATGGATTAAAGCAAGCTTCAAGAGCTTGGTATGAGAGGCTAAGGGACTTCCTACTCAAGAAGGGCTTCAAGATCGGGAAAGTGGATACCACACTATTCACCAAGGTGCTAGATGGAGAGATCTTTGTTTGCTAAGTATATGTCGATGAGATTATATTTGGGTCAACAAACCAAGATCATTGCAAGGAATTTGGTGCGTTGATGTCCAAGGAGTTCGAGATCTCGATGATTGGCGAGCTAACCTTCTTTCTTGGCTTCCAAGTGAAGCAATTGAGGGAGGGCACCTTCATATCTCAAGAGAAGTACACTCATAATGTGCTCCAGAAATTCAAGATGGAGGATTGCAAGCCAATCAAGACCCCAATGCCTACTAATGGACATCTCGATCTTGATGAGGGAGGTAAACCGATTGACCAAACTCTATCGTTTTATGATCGGTAGTTTACTTTACCTCACCACATCTAGGCCGGATATCATGTTTAGTGTGTGTATGTGTGCTAGGTTTCAAGCAAACCCTAAGGAGTCACCTCTATGTGCGGTTAAAAGAATCCTTAGGTACATTAGGCACACCCCTAGCATTGGCCTTTGGTATCCCAAAGGAGCTCCCTTCCATCTTGTGAGTTATTCCGATTCGGATTATGCCGGGTGTAAGGTTGATAGGAAGAGTACCTCCGGAGGGTGCCATATGCTAGGAATATCACTTGTTTCTTGGTCCTCTAAGAAGCAAAATAGTGTGGCATTGTCTACCGCCGAGGCGGAATACATTGCCGCGGGAGCATGTTGTGCATAAATCTTATACATGACCGAAACACTCCTTGATTACGACGTTAACCTAAAAAATGTTCCACTCTTGTGTGATAACGAAAGTGCCGTAAAGCTTGCAAACAACCCGGTTCAACACTCTCGCACCAAGCACATAGATATTTGTCATCACTTTCTTAGAGATCATGTTGCCAAGAAGGATATCACACTAGTTGGAGTTAGAAGCGAAGAGCAATTGGCGGATATCTTCACAAAACCACTCGATGAGTCAACCTTTGGTAGGTTGCGAAGCGAGTTAAATGTGCTTGATCACTCTAACTTCACTAAAAGATGATCTTGAGTGAACCAACCTTGCATTCATGTGTAATATAACATGTTTAATTTAGTAATGCACATAGGCTTGGCTAACGCGGTTGAGATAACCGCCCTCAAAGCATGTGACAAAGCTTAACCACGGTTCAAACTTGCAAGCAACCTAGATTCAAATTCCGCAATGCATTGCATGTGCATGTGTGTTGTTTGTCGTTTCTTCTCGGTTAAGTTTGAGCATCCGCGGTGTTCGTCCACTTAGGGGAGCATTCCAAGCTCAAGTCACTTCTTTACCCCTCTTGTGGCCATATGATGTCTCCTTGCAAGTTTCCATTCAAATATTTTGAGCTAAAACTAAATCCAATCCTATGGCAAACTACTTGCAAATGAGAGTTTGAGAGATGGTTCTCATATCAAGTCCAATCAGGTGTTATTTGGATCTTATTGGGATTGGGACTTGGTTGGGAGAAAGACATAAAAATCAGATTTGAAAAACTCTGTTTCAAAGGCGTCGGACGCTGCTGATGGACGCTCGGCCTCCCATGCCTCAGCATCCGTCGCGATCGTCCGCAGATTAAAAGTTGCTCGCCTAAGGGGCATCGGACGCTTGCTAGCGTCCGTCGCAGAGGCATCAGACGTGTCTGGCGCGTCCAGGAGCTCTCTGGTCCTCTCTGAGCGACTGGAGCTCTCTGGTCCCTTACTGCATAAGCGTCGGACGCTGTGACCTAGCGTCCGTCGATCCCGATGGAGCGTCCGTCATGAACTTGCAGAGCGCATATTATTTCAAAAGCGTTCTTCTCCCTCGGTCAGTCCTATTCGAGATCCGTACGCCGCCGCTTCTCTTCTCTGCCGCCGTGCCCTCGCTCTCGCCACCTCTCTTTCACCTACGCCGCCACCCTCCTGCGTTGCTGCTCACCTATGCACCCCTGTCGCCGGTGTGCGCCCGAGCCCGCGCAGCCTTCTCTCAGTGAGACTCCTCCCTTTGTCCTGTGCGTTTCAGCCGGACAGAGCCTCCAGGGAAGGCTTCACCCTCTGCATTGGCTTGGATCTTGTTGATCTTTGCTCAAGGTCCTTCCCTTATTTGATTACTTGCTCTTTCTGTCTCAATTCGACTTCAAGTGAATCATTCATCCACCTTTATTATCGTAACCCTAATTCAGCCCCATCTCTCTCCTTGTTTAGGTTGCGGTTTGAGATTGGAATTGATCGAGGATTCTTACCCCTTTTCTTTTTCGATCTCTGGGTCACTGGTTTGAGGTATGGACAGATGCGATCTAATTCTTATCTATTTCATTCTCACCAATTATATACTCTCATCTCTAGATACATGCTTATTGTTATATACTCTTTCTATCTATCGTGCAGTTGCTTGAGTTGGTCTGTGGGCAGTGACAGTAAACTCGGGGCAAAGCCCAAGAGTACGGAATGAGGCAAAGCCTCGAGAGGACAGTCCAGGGCCGTCGTGCCACTCTTTTCAGTTGGGCAGAGGATTGTCAGTTTCAGTGATTGTTTGTGGCTTCTCAGTGGCAATGGTCAGTTGGGGTCCTTGTTGGCAGTTGATTCTTTGTGTTAGTAGTTCTTCTCGTGCTCGGCAATGGCACGCACGAAGAACGCAGTCCCTGTTCCCGGTGGTGGTAGTGATCCTCCACCTCCTCGTCGTCCACCCACCGACCGGGACAAGGGCAAGAAGAGGCTAGTTGTGAAGAAGAGGAAGCGACCACTGATGGATCCAGACTCAGTGGCAGCTCTTGCAGCAGCAGAGGCAGCCGAGCAGGGTGGACGTCGCGCCGGCTTGAGGATTGGTTCACCACCTCACCGTGGAGCGCGTCGTGAGTACACCGCTCGCACTGAGGAGGAGACAGTGCCAGAGACAGAGCCCTTAGAGGCTATAGATACAGAGGAGAAAGAGTAGGCAGACCCTTCGGGGCCTTCCTCAGTTCAGGAGTTGATGTCTCGACGTGTTACACGCGCTCGTGGTTCGGAGCCTCCTCCTAGGCCCGATGGTCCACGACACAACGACAGACCTCCGCCTCGATCCAGTTTGCCATATCCAGTGAGGCACCAGGTCACCGCTCTATCAGCAAAGCAAATCCAGCAGATGAGGTTTGCCGACTTTCAGACCTGGTTTCCAGCAGCTCAAGACCCCCGTGCCATTCCAGATTTCCACACCACAGTGCACGAGGATTTATACAGAGGGTATGTTCAAACCCGTGCACCGCTTCGAGCTCACCGGGTGTGCCCTCTATAGTCTATCATTGAGGTTGGTGGTCCAGAGATAGCCCAGCATCTCGAGTATCTTCAGGGGCTGATAGGATTGATTGGCAGGATTGGCACCTATCAGGAGAATTGGGTCAGGCAGTTTTATGCCTCCTTGTGGGTCTCTCCGGATCACAAGTTCATCCATTTTTCCTTCAATGGCAATGTCGACGAAATATGCGTCGCAGTCTACCTAGGGGGTACCTTACGGTAGTAGATTGTAGGCGGAGGTGTGACGACGGCAATCAAGCGTAACACAGAGAGCGTAGACACGACGATTCATACAGGTTCAGGTCGGCAAGTCGCCGTAATACCCTACGTCCTGTGTTTTGGTGGCTGGATTGATCTTGCGTATTAGGTTACAAGATCTGTAGATGATCTGAGAGATGTTGTGAGAGGGTTTTCGAGAGGGTCCCTTCTCGCCTTATATAGCCGGGGAGCAGGGTTACAATTTCCATATCCTAACACATTACGATCGGTTCCCTATGGCAAGGGATCCGAATCTATCTACTAGGTTCTTCCTTGGCGAGCAAGACTTCTTCGGAGTCCTTGGCGAGCACGGCGGGCTGGTCGCGTACCGCAAGGCCTCGCGGGCTGGGCTGTCTCCTGGTCGGCAGGCCCATAAGGTCCCTGGGGATATGCCGAGGTAATATCCCCAACAAGTCCCCGAGCGCGTTGCATTCTTCTAGCCAGCCCGCAGCGTAATCCTCGGAGGTGTTCAGCTGGTCGCCATCACGCGGAGTGGTCGTCGTAGAGTCCTCACCAGGGTGACTGGTCGAGATGCTGCTCGGAGAAGTCTCCCGACCAGTTCGAGCTGGTCGAGAAGGTCATAGCTTGATGCGCGAGCTGGTCGCCTTGCCGGATGCTGCGGCTGCTTGTTGGAAGAATGTGACGTGCTGAAGAAGAAAAAACTTTTGAAAAGTCCTTCCCTGGTGCCACTTAGGCTCTGCAAAAACAACACACACAAAATGGCAGAGCTTTGCCGAGAAGAAAATTAGTACATTCACCGCAAGGTGAAGTGTACCCACTTAGTCCCGAGCATGGTAGCAGGTGAAGTATGCATGTGGTGTCATGCTTTATAAAATAGTGCATAAGGTATGTAAATGAAGATTGAAGCATAAGTTTGCGAAAAACGACTGCAAATACCCATAGTCCCCGAGCCTGATGTAAGAAACTGGAAGCTTCTTACATCAGGATCATGTATGTAGAGAATAAAGAATTGAAATATTGGTTTAGTAAGAAACGCCTGCGAATACCCGTAGTCCCCGAGCCTGATGGAAGGAGCTTGAAGGGGTTCTTGCATCTGGGTCATTTGGTTTTTATTCGCAGTCCCTGGGCGTCGGTCCCCAGGTATTGTCCTTCGATGCCTTAGCCGCAGTCCCCGATCCTTGCTCGGCGTGAAGTTGGACGAAGCCCCCGAGCTTGGTCGGGAATGCGATCAGCACTCGGGTGGTAGTTGCTGTCGACGGAGTCCCCGAGCGTGTTTGTGTTGTCCACTCTGTGAATTCTATCTACCAGATTACTGTAGTCATCTGTGTTGTTTCGCAAAAATAACAAAGATGCGCATCCAGTCCCCGGGACTGTAGCGTTTGTGAAATTGCAAAGAAAAATTATTAGCCTTAAATCATGTAATTGACTATAAGTGAATGTATAAGGAAGAGGAAGTAAATGGGCCGTGTTTTATCTGCGTGATTATCGGCCCGTTTTTGAGGCACAACAGGCAGGCGGCGTGGCGGTTCCATATTTGATCATTGCGGTTTCCCAAAAACCCTTGAAGTCAAAGCGTCGCGCTGCTCGGTATAAAAGGCTATCCTGATGGTTGACGGAATGGGAAGGATCGCGTTTCTTTGCCTTAGAGCGATTAGGATTCGAATAGCCGGCGATTCGGTGCCATATATTTTTGGTGATCCGAGAGGATTCCCATCCGTCTTGTTAATAATCTCCACGCGTGCCGCCACTAAGGTTTAGGCCAAGAGTAGGAGAGTTCGTCGGTGCTAGGGTTTGGTCGGCGAAGATGGAGGGAGACAGCGCGCGCCTTGCGGTGGGTTTCGCCGCCTTGCTGGCTTTGCCGGAGGACTTGGTCTTTCGGATTCTTCTTCATGTGATCGACGGCAGCAACAATGTGCGTGAGTATGCGAGGATTCGCCCAATCTGCCGTCTCTTCCGCCGATTTTGCGACGACGCTTCGACGATTCGGCTGGTGTCTCTTCGGCGTGTTCAGGACTTTTGCCGGCCTTACTATCCTTTCCTGGAGACTACCTTCGAGCAGCGCTTCCTCAATGTCGACCACCGGGAGGCCTTGTTCTTTCGTGGTTTGGAGCGGTTGATGTTGCAGGGGCGGGATCCTATTGGGCAGGAGCTTATTGGTAGGGCAGTGGCTGCTGGAGATGATGTTGCGATGTACTTTAGGGCCATGATGTTGTACTACGCTGATTCAGCGAATTTGGAGATGCTTGCTATCCTTCATTGCCTCGGCGGAGGTGTTCTTCCAGATGGTCAGTTTTGTGATCGAAGCTTGCGTCATCTTCGGGAGCGTTCTCGTGACGACATGCACAGGATCTGGCGGCGGTGGTGGATTCGTGCCCCGGAGGATGTGCCCAATTTGGTCGTCGTCGTCGGTCCTCATCTGTGCGTCTGGAATGAGTGTCGTCGCTTTGGTACCAACACACCTGGGATCATTATGTACTGTAGCCTGCAATGTCAGCTTCGGCATGAATTTGATCTCTGGACTAGGAACATTAGTGAGGTGGTCGCTTATCGCATTAGTAGGATGAGGTTGTAATCGTTGGAATGACTTGTCTTTAGGTGTGGTCTCTTCTTCCTCAGAGTCTCAACTTTATCTTTGTGTTCTACTTTGCTGCGGGACAGCGATAAATTGTATCTCGGATACAAGTATTCGGACGTATAAGTGACAAACTACAAAGCTATAATATATCCGGGGTGGTGAGCTTTTGTTTCACTTGTATGTCCTGTCGTGCCTACTAAGTTGTGAGCCGTAGCGATGAAACGTTCGGCCTTGGGTCTCAAATGGTCCAGATCGTAGGGCTAGCGCCACTTCACGAGTACGATACATAAGGACTCCCAAGGAGGCACACCGCTGGCAATCCGCAGCGCAGAGGGCGAACAACCCATGCACGCTTAGGATGATACCAGAGACAGGGCCTTTTTCTGAGAGGCTTGATCGTGGCGTGACTAGGGCCTATGGAGACCGTTCCTGTAGACGATGGGCGAAAAGCCATGCTGCTTGTAGAGTCGTCGACCGTATCGTGATCATGTACAGATTCTGGGCGCATAACCTCATGGCTCCCGACCCAAATGATACCGCCCGGTTGTTGGCGAAATACCATTTAGGAGGTCTATCAACATGGTCGTAACGATTAGGGTAGCTACTTCTATTCGCTATGACTCATTGATAGACCAGCTTCGGGAGCTTTCTGGTTACGGCCAGGCTGTTTGGAGAAATGCACTGTTGCATTTTGGCGAGGTCGTCGAACACTATGGGAGTGTTTTGGAGAGGTCGTCAATCGTTAGTAGTCGCATTGTCGTGGTCGCCGAATGTTATTGATGTTTTTATGATGATGGTGATACGGCGTGGGTGTTTTTTGGAGCGGTCGCTCTATGCCGTGAGCGTGTTGCGAAGATCGTCATACGTCGTGAGTGTTTTGCGGAGATCGTCATACGCCGTGAGCGTTTTGCGGAGATCGTCATACGGCGTGAGCGTTTTGCGGGGGTCGTCATATGGCGTGAGCGTTTTGCGGAGATCGTCATACGCCATGAGCGTTTTGTGGGGGTCATCATATGGCGTGAGCGTTTTGCGGAGATCGTCATACGCCGTGAGAGTTTTGTTCGCATAGAAGGTTCGGTTAGAAGAGACAAGAGAAACAAAGCACCTTTATTCATTGTTTGGGGGAGAAATAGTACAGACTTTGTTGGACTATGCTTATGTTAGGACATCTTCTTGCATTACTTGGGAGCTGGTGGTCTCTATATTTGTTCGCTGGCGTGGTTGGAAGTGGTCGCTGGTTGTTCTGCTTCCTTCTGTTTTTTCGCGACCGGGCTGTCACCGTCTTCGGAGTTGTACATGTTCGGGACACAGGGCTTCTCGACGACGTTTATCGTCTGTTGTTCGCATTCGTATGCGATCTTGAGGTTGGTACGGAGGCTGAGGATGCCTTACTGCGTCGGGATCTTGAGCACCATGTAGGTGTAGTGCGGAACCGCCATAAGCTTGGCAAGTGCTGGTCGGCCCAGTATCGCGTGGTAGGCCGTTTCGATGTTGGCGACGATGAAGCTGATGTGTTCCACCTTGAAGTGGTCTTGATTGCCGAACTGTACAGGGAGGGTGATCCGGCCTACCGGTGTTGACGCCTTATTCGGGATGATGCCCCAGAAGGAGAAGTTCGCGGGCATGGGGTCTTTCTTGGAGTATTCGAGTTGGTAGAAGGCAATGGCGAATATAATGTTGAGGGCATTGCCGCCGTCGACCAGTACCTTCCTGAAGCGGCATGTGGCGATGGTTGGATCAGCGATGAGCGGGAAATGGTCAGGGTATCTGTAATTTGTCCACTCGTCTTCTCTGGAGAAGCTGATGGGTTGTTCTTACCAGTCTAAGTGCCGGGTGTTGTTCGAACCTTCACCTGTTGCTGCTACCGAGTAGACATCCTTGCGTACCTAACGGCGTCTCCTTTCTCCTTCAACAACCATGACGCCTCCGAAGGTGGAGTACGTCATTGATGGTGGGCGAAACTCCGGTGCTGGTGGTTCTTGGTCTCTTCCCTTGTCAGGGTCATCCTTTCTTGCTCTCTTGTCGCTTCTTCCCTTTACCGCCGACTCAAGGAGATCGCAGTCACGCATGGAGTGCTTGGAGTTCTTGTGTATGGGGCAGGGGCCGTCGAGGATCTTCTCGTAGCTGGCGTTATAGTTCTTTGGTCTGGCGTTCATGTTGGCGACGTAGCGGTTGTCTCGCCTGTGATCGTACCTCTGTGGGTAACGCTCGGAGTTGCCCGATCGGTAGTCCCGGTAGTCACCGGCCCTTCCATTGCTACGGTAGTCTGATCGGCGGTCCCTGTCCCTTTCGCGCTCCGGGGAGCAGGAGTAGCGTCGCCTGTTCTCCTTGCTTCGTGCTGCGTCATCTTGGTTGGTGTAAGGATTCGCAATCGTCATGAGTTCTTCTATGGTTGTCATGTTCTTTCGTGCTAACTTGTTTCTGAGCTCGTCGGCCCGCAGACCGTTGGAGAAGATGGCGATGGCCTCTGGATCGGAGATCTCTGTGATGCTTAAGCGTTTATCGGAGAAACGCCTGATGTACTCGCGGAGACTCTCGTTGCTCCTCTGGCGGACATTTTCCAAGTCATAACGTGTCCCCGACTGGACACAAGTGGCTTTGTACGTCTTGATGAAGATTTCCTTGAGCTGTTCCCAGCTATCGATTGTGTCTTCGGGGATCTTCTGGAGCCAACTGTTGGTTGAGGTTGACAACATCACCGGTAGGTAGTTGGCCATGACGTCTTGGTTTCCTCCTGAAGCGTATGCGGCGATCTCGTAGGTGGACGCCCATTGCTCTGGGTTTACCTTGCCATCGTACTTGTCCACGGACGTTACTCTAAAATTCAGAGGCCACTGGACAGCACGCAGATGAGGGGAGAGAGGGCGCAAGTTCCCAACAGGTGGTGGTGTTAGGTCACGTCGACGATTATCATCATACCATGGAGATCTGCGTCGGTACTCCCTCGGAGGGCTTCGTCGCACCGGCTCTGGTGTTCGTTCACGCCGGGGGTTGTCGGGTTCCTTGACATCTCGTGGGGGGATCTTCGCCTGTACTCCCGAGGAGGGCTTCGGCGTGCCTGCTCCGGTGTTCGCTCGTGGCGAGGGTTGTCGCGGGCGTCACCGTCGCGCGGCGGAGATCTTCGCCTGTACTCCCGCGGAGGGCTTCTGGAGTGGTTTCTGTTGTGGGACTGGTCGGGGAATTCAGTTGGGCGAGCCGCTCTGTTTACCTGGACCACTGCTGCCATGAGATGGGCTTCTATCTTCTCGACCTCTAGCGTGGGTGGGAGTTTGGACAATTCGCAGGTTGCTGCGGCTAGGTTGGCGCTTGGCGTTGGGTATACCGGAACGTTGCCTATCTGGTCAAACTCGTGCTGGAGATTGCGTCCTGGCATGCGACCTCCGTTTCTCTGGTCCCGCTTGCGCTGTTCACATGCAAGTCATTCGCGTTCGCGGCGCTCCTCGTCTCGCTTCTCTTGCTCGATGTGCTCCCGTTCGCGCCGTTGTGCACGCTCGATGTTGCGCTGCTCTCTTGCGATACGATCGGCCTCTGTCTCGTTGTCGCGGGGAGCGCTATCGGCAGAGACTTGAAAAATCATCCCCCCGAAGCCTGGGGGGAACTCTAGGAAGTCGCTGGTTGATCCGGAGGAATCGGGTGTTTCAGGCCTCGTGGTGGTAACCGAGCCTGACGAGACCGTGCCATCGAGGGACACTGCCTGGTTGGAGTCACTAGAGATTGGGGAGATGATGACGGTGTTCAAGATCGGAGCTGCCGGGATCTGGTCAGAGACCGATCGGTAGATTTGGCGCTAGAAAACAGTGGCTTGATTACTGAGCCCATAAGGCATTGTTGGAGAGGGGCGGATGTCCCTGGTCGTCGTGGCCATCGTCTTCGGCGGGGACCGGCGGCGGCGTGGTCGGCGACCCTGGTGGACGGAGAGTCGAAGCCGTGCCACCTGCACGAGGTCGAGGCAATCCATGATACCACTGCTGGAGCGATTGATGGCGTCGACCAGGTCGTCGATGTCGATCTTCTTTCGCGGGTGGTGTATCAGCGCAGCGGAGTGACGCATGGGCGGCGGCGCGTCTGCGCCATATGGAGTAGATCCGACGGTCCAGGACAAAGACCCGATCTGGAGCACGGTGCCGGTCGCTGGGAGGACCATCGAATCCGGAAAAGTAATTGCTTGACAAGCCATGAAGTCGATGCACACACCCCCTACCTAGCGCGCCAACTATCGACGAAATATGCATCGCAGTCTACCTAGGGGGTACCCTACGGTAGTAGATTGTAGGCGGAGGTGTGGCGACGACGATCAAGCGTAACACAGACAGCGTAGACACGGGGATTTATATAGGTTCAGGCTGGCAAGTCGCCGTAATACCCTACGTACTGTGTTTTGGTGGCTGGATTGATCTTGCCTATTAGGTTACAAGATCTGTAGATGATATGAGAGAGGTTGTGAGAGAGTTTTCGAGTGGGGTCCTTGCTCGCCTTATATAGCCCGGGAGCAGGGTTACAATTTCAATATCCTAACAGATTACGATCGGTTCCCTATGGCAAGGGATCCGAGTCTATCTACTAGGATCTTCCTTAGCGAGCAAGACTTCTTCGGAGTCCTTGGCGAGCATGGTGGGTTGGTCGCGTGCCGCAAGGCTTCGCGGGCTGGGCCGTCTCCTGGTCGGTAGGCCCATAAGGTCCCTGGGGGTATGCCGAGGTAATATCCCCAACAGGCAAGGATGTGAGGATCTTTGAGACTCGATTCAGAGAGATCTTCCACCTAGAAGAGTCAGCCGTACAAATTCACAGTTTGTGCTATGGGGATCAGGAGGCCCCTCGACGTCCTCACGAGGGGAATATACCATCAGTGGATTTTGTCCGACCTTGCTTCAGAGAGCCGTTCGGAGAGGGTTCCAGTCGCAACGTTCATGACCTCACGCGAACTGCCTGAATCCTGAACGAGGTTATCAGGCAGACTATAAGTCCCAGAGGTGGAGCCTGAGAGACCATCACTCGCCTTCAGTTGTGGCTTCTAGCTCATATAGTTCGGATGGAGAAGTTTGACTTGTGGGATCTGATAGTTAGCGAGATGGAGGATATCATTGCTTCCGGGTTCAGAGGACACTGGCAGCTTCAGTATGCTCATTGGATTTCCTTCCTGCTCGTGTCTCGTGGTGGTTATGCATCACATCTCACCACACTCACCCACTCTGACACGGTGTTTCCTGAGTATAACATGAGTCAGCTGGTGAGTCACAGTGGCCGAGGTCATTTGAGGCATCAGGGTCCTCACACTCGTCAGACAGGGCTTGCCCCTCAGTCAGAGGAGCAGCAGGAGGCTACTGTTCAGGTCCTAGTAGAGGCAGAGATAGCCGATCTCGACGCTCAGATTGATGTTGTAGCTGATGAGGCCTATGATCTACCTTTAGATAGTTTCGATGAGTACGCACCCCGGTCTCATGACCACGAGGCCGGTGGGTCAGGTGTAGCTCCAGCTCCAGCCTCAGGTTCCTCAGAGGTCACTCTACTCACTATCCTTACGAGGATGCAGGAGGAGCAGTCTCGACAGGCAGAGGAGCAGAGGAGATAGGCTGAGGAGGTCAGGAGACTCGCAGCTCAGCAGCTCACGGCTCTGGCAGAGTCTCAGGCCAGGCAGGACGAGTTCCAGCGTCAGTTTCTCTCTTATCAGATTCAGCAGGCCGAGATTCAGAAGACCCAGACACTGCTACTTGAGCGTCTTCTAAGTTCGAGCTCCGGGCCATCTGTCACTCCGCAGCTACAATTGCCTAGAGTCTCCTAGCAGCAGTAGTACACCTCACACCAGCAGACGCCACCAGTAGTCATGGTACTGACTCCCACCTTACAGCCAGGTGGGCTTCAGAGCCCGGCACCGACTTCTCCTGCAGTTCAGACACCGATGATGTCGACGAAATATGCGTCGCAGTCTACCTAGGCGGTACCCTACGGTAGTAGATTGTAGGCGGAAGTGTGGCGGCGGCGATCAAGCGTAACACAGAGAGCATAGACACGGCGATTTATACAGGTTCGGGCCGGCAAATCGCCGTAATACCCTACGTCCTGTGTTTTGGTGGCTGGATTGATCTTGCGTATTAGGTTACAAGATCTGTAGATGATCTGAGAGAGGTTGTGAGAGAGATTTTGAGGGGGGTCCCTGCTCGCCTTATATAGCTGGGAAGCAGGGTTACAATTCCCATATCCTAACAGATTACGATCGGTTCCCTATGGAAAGGGATTCGAGTCTATCTACTAGGATCTTCCTTGGCGAGCAAGACTTCTTCGGAGTCCTTGGCAAGCACGGCGGGCTGGTCGCGTGCCGCAAGGCCTCACGGGCTGGGCCGTCTTCTGGTCGGCAAGCCCATAACGTCCCTGGGGATATGCTGAGGTAATATCCCCAACAAGTCCCCGAGCACGTTGCATTCTTCTGGCGAGCCCGCAGCGTCATCCTGGGAGGTGTTCAGCTAGTCGCCATCACGCGGAGTGGTCGTCGTAGCTTGATGTGCGAGCTGGTCGAGGTGCTGCTCGGAGAAGCCTCCCGACCAGGTTGGGCTGGTTGAGAACGTCGTAGCTTGATACGCGAGCTGGTCGCCTTGCCGGATGTTGCGGCTGCTTGTTTAAAGAATGTGACGTGCTGAAGAAAAAAACTTTTGGAAAGTCCTTCCCTGGTGAAGTGTACCCACTTAGGCTCTGCAAAAACAACATAGAAAACACTAGAGCTTTGCCGAAAAGAAAATTATTACATTCACCGCAAGGCAAAGTGTACCCACTTAGTCCCCGAGCATGGTAACAGGTGAATTATGCACGTGGTGTCATGCTTTATAAAATAGTGCATAAGGTATGTAAACGAAGACTGGAGCATAAGTTTGCAAAAAATGACTACAAGTACCCGTAGTCCCCGAGCCTGATGTAAGAAAATGAGAGCTTCTTGTATCAGGATCATATATTGAAAATTAAAGAACTGAAGTATAAGTTTAGTAAGAAACGACTGCGAATACCTGTAGTCCCCGAGCCTGATGGAAGGAGCTTGAAGAGGTTCTTGCATCGGGGTCATTTACTTTTCGTTCGCAGTCCCGGGTATCAGTCCCCGGGTGTTGTCCTTTGGCGCCTTAGCCGCAGTCCTCAAGCCTTGTTCGGTGCGTAGTTGGACAAAGCCCCGAGCGTGGTCGGGAATGCGATCAGTGCTCGGGTGGTGGTTACTGTCGTCGAAGTCCCCGAGCATGTTTGTGTCGTACACTCTGTGAAACTTGTCAGCCAGACTGATGTAGTCGTCTGATGTTGCTGCATAAGAGTAACAAGTCTGTTCGTCCAGTCCCCGGGACTGTAGCGTTGGTGATATTGCAAAGATAAAATTATTAGCCATAAATCATGTAATTAACTATAAGCAGAAATGGAAGCAAAAGAAGTAAATGGGCCAAAACAATGAGGCGGCTAGCGGCCCAGTTCACGGGGCAGAAAGTGGGCGTGGTGGTTCCTTATTTGGTCATCGCGGTTTCCCAAAAACCCTCGACTGGGGATCATTGTGCCCCAAGGTATAAAAGGGAAGCGGCGGCTGCGGCGATCTTTGTTTCCTGGTGAAGTGTATTGCGTTCCTCTATTCGCTTTTCTCCTGCTCTGTGACCCACTACAATCTTAGTTCTTTGTCGTCCTATCCTACCGATGGCACCTCGGAAGAGGCCAAATACTCGCTCGTTGGTGAAAAAGGAGGGGAAGACTTCGAAGATGATGGATGTGCTTCCGGATTGGACCCAGTATTGGTCCAGATGTACTTTGAAGGAGGACGATATTCAGCTTCTTGTTACCACTGGTATTCTTCAGGACAAGTCCATTGTGGATTGGAGGCCGGCGACCAGTGAGGAGTTCCCGACCCCTAATACTGGTGATCTTGTTGTCTTTGAGCCTTTCTACTAGCGTGGATTCGGGGTTCCTGTTCACCCCTTTCTCCGCAGTCTCTTGGAGTTTTACAAGATTGCGTTGTGCAACCTCCATCCCAACTCGATACTGCACATCGCAGTTTTTGTGCATTTCTGTGAAGCGTATTTGGGGATCGACCCGCATTTCGAGTTATTTCGTTATTTCTTCCGTCTCAAGCCGAACGGGACCGCCACATCCCGAGTTGTCGGTTCTGTGTACCTTCAGCTCCGGGAGGGTATGGCGGATGTGTATCTTGCTACTCCGTTGCCTTCGAAGGTTGCGGAATACAAGTCTCCTTGGTTCTAGATCCCCCAGGAGGAACCATATGCTCATGGTGACCCGACACACATCCCGGTGTCGCAACCTAGCTGGTCGGCGGCCCCTTCGCATGCGGCGATGGAACAGGTGAAGGATCTGTTGTCGTTGATGGACCGGTCGTCGCTCGATGGTGTTTCGGTTGGTTGGAATTTTGTGATCAGGCGTTGTCAGCCTTGTAAGGACAGGGTTCATCCTACCTTTCTTTACACTGGTCGTGGTGATCCGACCCGCGAGACGCCCCAAAAGTTGGATCCAGAGGATGCATTGGATCGTGTTGCTTTAAATTTGATCTTTCTTTCCCCTATATGAGGAATCCACATGGTGCATTTCGTGCTGGGTTATCGCCACCGTCGGTGAGTTTTGATTTTGCTTTTCTAGCAATCGTCTAGCTTTTGGTTTTTTGGTGGGTTTACTCAAATCTTCTTGGTCAAGATCGTGTCGTCTTTTTTTCTCAAGTTCCGTCAATGGAATGGCCTGGGTGTTGATTAGACAAGGAATATGGAAGATATAATGAGTGGGGGTGGTCGCGAATCATCTGGCGAGCGGGTAGTTCATGATCCCCTGGGTGAAAACGCCGAGTACATGGCGACCGAGTCGAGAAGCGACCGGCCGACCTGCCCCGTGAGAAGGTGAAGCCGCCAGTTGGGACCGAGGGCATGAGCCGTGGCGAGGAGCGATGAAGTCAGCGTGAACCGTGACGAGGAGCGACGAAGTCGGCGGGAACCGTGACGAGTCGACGACAAGGAGCGACGAGGTTGGCATGAGCCATGGCGAGTCGATGACGAGGGCAGTCCCGAGACTGTAGTCGGCGACAAGGAGCGACGAGGTTGGCATGAGCCATGGCGAGTCGATGACGATGGCAGTCCCCGAGACTATAGTTGGCGACGAGGTTGGCATGAGCCATGGCGAGGAGCGACGAAGTCAGCGTGAACTGTGACGAGTCGGCGATGAAGCCAGTACCCGAGAATGTAGTCGGCGACGAGGAGCGACGAGGTTGGCACGAGCCACGGCGAGTCGAGGACAAAGACAGTCCCCGAGACTGTAGTCGGCGACGAGAAGCTATGAGGTCGGCATGAGCCGTGGCGAGGAGCGACGAAGTCGGCGTGAACCGTGACGAGTCGGCGACAAGAAGCGACGAGGTCGCCATGAGCCGTGGCGAGGAGCGACGAAGTCGGCGTGAACCATGACGAGTTGGCGACAAGGAGCGATGAGGTCGGCATGAGCCGTGGCGAGGAGCGACGAAGTCGGCGGGAACCGTGACGAGTGGGCGACGAGGGCAGTCCCCGAGACTGTAGTTGACGACGAGGAGCGACGAGGTTGGCATGAGCCGTGGCGAGGAGCGACGAAGTTCGCGTGAACCGTGATGAGTCGGCGACAAGGAGCGACGAGGTCGGCATGAGCCGTGGCGAGGAGCGACGAAGTCGGTGTGAACCGTGACGAGTCGGCGATGAAGCCAGTCCCTGAGAGTGTAGTTGATGACGAGGACATGATTCATTTGGAGGCGGAGGCAGGCGTGGCTGCTGAAGACCTTCTTTCAGACATGGAGTTTTTTGCTACGGGGTAGCTGTTGTGGAATACAAGGTGTTTATGGACTTGTAAGTGAAATGTGTCAAAACTGTATTTATCGAGGCGGTGAGCTTTTATTTCACTTGTATGTCCTCTCGTGCCTACTGAGTCGTGAGCCATAGTGATGAACAGTTCGGCCTTGGGTCTCAAATGGTCCAGATCGTAGGGTTAGCACCACTGCACGCATAGGATACATAAGGACTCCCAAAGAGGCACGCAGCTGGCAACTCGCGGCGCAGAGGGCGAACAGCTCATGCACGCTTAGGGAGATGCCAGTGCACAGGGCCTTTTTCCGAGAGGCTCGATCGTGGCGTGACCAGGGCCTGTGCAGACCGTTCCTGCAGACGCTGGGCAAAAAGCCATGCTGCTTGTAGAGTCGTCGACCGTACCGTGGTCGTTTACAGATTCTGGGCACATAACCTCATGGCTCCCGACCCAAATGATATCACCCGGCTTCTGGGGAAATATCATTTGGAAGGCCTGCCAATGTAGTCGTAGCGCTTAGGGTAGCTACTTCTATTCGCTATGATTCATTGGCAGGCCAGCTTTGGGTGCTTTCTGGTTATGGCCAGGCTATTTGGAGAAACGCTCTATTGCGTTTTGGAGAGGTCGTCGAACACTGTGGGAGTGTTTTGGAGAGGTCGTCGAACAAGTCGTCGAACGTTGTGAGCGTTTGGTAGATGTTGCCGAATATCATGATGAGTTGGCGACGAGAGCTGTCGACGATGTTGGCGACGAGGGTCGCGGTGTGTTGTTGACTAGCGATGATGAGGGACGAGGCGTGTTGTCGGCGAGGCCGGCTGCGGGGCAAACCATGCCGATGAGGTCGGCGGCGAAGAACAACCAAGGTCGTCGATAGGATGGCGGTGAGGAGCGACAAGGGCCACCGATGGGATCGACGGCGAGGAGCGACGACGACCATCGACGAGATCGGCGGCGAAGAACGACGAGGGCCACCAACGTGGTCGGCGGCGAAGAACGACGAGGGCCGCCAACGGCGTCGGTGGCAAAGAACGATGAGGGCCACCAACGGCGTCGGCAGCGAAGAACGACGAGGCCCGTCGATGGGATCGGCGGCGAAGGACGACGATGGCCGTCAACGGGATCTGCGGTGGAGGACAACAAGGGCCACCAATGTGGTCGGCGGCAAAGAACGACGAGGGACGCCAACGGCGGCAGCGGCGAAGAACGACGAGGGCCGCCAACGGCCTCGGCGGTGGAGGACGACGAGGCCCGTTGACGGGATCGGGGGGGAAGGACGACGATGGCCGTCAACGAGATCGGTGGCGGAGGACGATGAGGGCCACCAATGTGGTCGGCAGCGAAGAACGACGAGGGCCACCAATGGCATCGGCGGCGAAGAACGACGAGGGCCGCCAACGGCGTCGACGGCGAAGAACGACGAGGCCGTCGACGCAATCGGCGGCGAAGGACAACGAGGGCCACCAACGTGGTCGGCGGCGAAGAACGACGTGGGGAGCCATGGCGAGTTGATGACGATCTCCGAGGCAAGGACGGTGCCGTCGCTGGTCTAGATCATAGATCCAATCTGGTCATGACAAGGGGCGTCGAGGGCGGCGGCGGTGGAACGTTGACGAGGGTGAAGGTGAGGGGCCGTCGACGAGATCGACGACGAGAAGCGACAGGGGCCATCAAAGAGATCCGTCGACGAGGGCCGTCGACTGGGAAGATGATCGCTTGACGAGCCATGACGCCGTTGCACACACCCCCTACCTGGCGCGCCAACTGTCGATAAAATATGCGTCGCAGTCTACCTAGGGGGTACCCTACGGTAGTAGATTATAGGCAGAGGTGTGGCGACGGCGATCAAGCGTAACACAGAGAGCGCAGACACGGCAATTTATACAGGTTCGGGCCGGCAAATCGCCGTAATACCCTGTGTCCTATGTTTTGGTGGCTGGATTGATCTTGCGTATTAGGTTACAAGATCTATAGATGATCTGAGAGAGGTTGTGAGAGAGCTTTTGAGGGGGGGGTCCCTGCTCGCCTTATATAGCCGGGAAGCAGGGTTACAATTCCCATATCCTAACAGATTACGATCAGTTCCCTATGGAAAGGGATCCGAGTCTATCTACTAGGATCTTCCTTGGCGAGCAAGACTTCTTCGGAGTCCTTGGCAAGCATGACGGGCTGGTCGCGTGCCACAAGGCCTCGTGGGCTGGGCCGTCTTCTGGTCGGCAGGCCATAAGGTCCCTGGGGATATGCCAAGGTAATATCCCCAACAGATGACCCAGGTGTCATCTTGGTTGGCTTCCCGGTGAGTTTCAGACCAGATTCACACCTACCCGGGGGGCCACACTTGATGAGGCGACTCGTGATCTCACAGCTTCCTACAGAGAGCTTACTGGAGAGGACTCACCTGTCATAGCAACTCCAAAGACACAACCTGCAGAGGTTCCTCCTCCGGCGACGGGCACTCACCTTTCCTCAGTAGCCTCGTCGGAGATCGCACCAGACCAGTCAGCTCAGACAGTCACCACTCCTCCTACTGTCGTTCAGACAGATGCTACCTCAGTTGCAGCAGAGGCTGTAGAGTCAGAGATTCCAGCTCGGTCAGCCGGTGAGCCAGCAGAGGTTGAGGCAGCCGTCACTCTTGCAGAGCTTGCAGTCACACCTTCTCCTCCGCCTCGAGTCTACGCTCGTCGGGTCGCAGTGCCCACATCCACAGAGGCAGAACCGTCAGAGGCACCAACTGAGCCTCAGGGGGAGCCTGTAGAGTCAGCAGTTACTCCAGAGCTTGCAGAGCCAGTCACAGAGTCAGTTCAGCCTACCCAGACCGCTTCTCAGATAGCTCCAGCTTCAGAGGGTCAGGCAGCTGAGGACAGCGACTCCATCCCCGACTACACTCAGTTCGATCTTCGTGCTTGACAGCCTGGTACTTCACCTCCAGATGCTCCAGCAGACGTGTAGTTTTTGGTGCTAGACGCCAAAGGGGGAGAGGGTCGAGTAGTATCAGAGATAGGGGGAGGGATTTGGATTTACTTGTGTGATTTACTTTCCCCGTACTCATGCATCATGTCTACTTTTCTTGCACTTATGTCTATGTGTGATGGATATTGCTTGTGAGATATTTGTGTTTGTGTGACAAACTCTTATGCTTTCGCTAATATATCTTGTAAGTTGTCACTTGTTTCATGATATGACTCTATGATCTAATGGTAATTGAGCTTCCGCGCCATACTCCGATACATATGTGAGAATATCATGAGGTACTCCGATTCTATTTCATATTCTTGAGTACCATGTTTGTGGGTTGGCTTTGATGAGCAAGTATTGTTCTCTCTTATTCACTAACCCTTGCTCAACCCACCCAAGTCACTTGAAATCCTAACCTTTCATTCTTATATCCATACTCGAGGAGTTATTGTCGTCAATCACCAAAAAGGGGGAGATTGAAGAATCATGGCCCTAATGGTTTCGGTGATTAACGGCAATAAGGGATTATTATGGCTAATGTGTGTTTTGCAGAGGCTATGCGTAGCTTAGCCATAGTGATCAACATGAATGGGCATCAATGGTTATCACTTAGCCCCCAAGATGGATATCGTTTCGGATTTCAAAGACGACATGATGAAGACCCTAGAGTGATAGGCTAAGTGCCATAAGGTGACGAAGGACACTTAGAATTAGATAGGGCTTTATTTGATCTTTGACCGTACTATTAAGAGGGATTGAGATTAGTAGCTTGACTTAGAAGAGCTTCATGACTTAGGTGTGGTGCACACTTGACTTCCTTAGCTCTAAGCAAGCCTATGGTGACCGTAAAATAGCCTAGAACAACTTCCATATTCATCGCGACAAAAACTGAAGTTGAGATAGCCAGTTTTTGGGCGTCGGACGCTAAGGCCAGAGGTGCTGGACGCTGGCACCAGACGCTGGCATCAGCATGACGCAACATCCGTCGAGCCAGCAGAGAGCTCCAGAGACAGCCAGTTTGCAACGGACGCGTCTGTCGCATGGGCGTCGGACGCTGCAGAGCATCCGGGAATATTTTCCCAGAAACCCGAGAGCAGCTAGTTGGCGCCGGACGCTGAGGCTCAGCGTCTGTCGCCAAGCGTCGGAGCGTCCGTAGCCTGTTGACGTGAACAGGAACTAGCTGTTGGGGCTAGCGACGGAGCATCTGTCGCCTAGCGACGGAGCGTCCGTCGCCAACTTAAAATGCCTGTTTTTTCTCAGCCCGAGGGCTAAGTGTGTGGGGGCTATAAATAGCTTACCCATTTCTCTCCCACCTTTCCTTTGCTCATTTGAGTTGCTGAGTTCTTTGAGAAGGTTGGGAAGAGAGCAAGAGCCCTAGAGAGAGAGAGTGATTTGCGAATCCATCCATCTTTCTCTCCTCTAGTTCATCCAAGAGTTCAAGTGTGCATCCACTCTAGTTGTGAAGCTTGAGTGAGTCAAGTGAAGATCAAGGCTTGTTACTATTGGTGATCGACATCACCTAGACGGCCCGGTGGTGCTCGGGATGAAGGTGATCGCCGGAGGATTGTCGGCGGCCCTTCTCCATCGACTTGTGATCGGTTGTGGGCGGTTCACCGAGCCGGAGTGGCGAAGAACCAGCCCGTAGAGAGCACTCATCCCTTGCGCGGGATTGAGGGGGAGCAATATCTTGCGAGGTGCTCCAACGAAGACTAGGGGAGAGTGTCGACTCCTCGATACCTCGGCAAAACGTCGCCGTGTTAAGAATCTCTTTCCCTAGCTCTTTTATATCATATTACTTTCTGCAGTTGTTCTTCAATTCATACTAGAATTGTGTAGGGTGTTTTCGCTTTCCTTGGCTTGCTACCACTTTCATAGTCTAAGGCACACGAATCGTTAGGCACGGGGTTATTAGCACTTGATAGGATTTCATATTTGCTTTAAAAATTTGAAATAAGCCCAATTCAACCCCCCTCTTGGACATCTTGATCCTTTCACTAGTCCCGACCGCAAAAAATACCGAAACTAAAGCCAAATTTGTATTTTGTTCAAAGGCATGTTCTCTACTTAGTATCACCGAAATCCACTAGGGGTCTACATACTTTCACTCGAATCGGTAGAGACTAACGGGCTGGCTGATATTCTTTATGTGTTTTTTAGATACTTATTCATATATATAGTTCGTGGGTCTCACCTCGGACCGTAGCATAAGACTGTCTGCATTCGTGGTCCTCTAAATCCATCCTCTATATGTCCTAATCATTAAGAATTTTTCTTCTACAAACCTTTCTTCCACATTCATCATTCTCTATATCTCATACTCTATACAACTACCAACGATGGGACTCATTTATTACTTTATCTAAATATATCCATGTGAGATCTTATTTTGAAAGATTTATTGAAATAAATTTAATAGTGCAAACTAAATTTTATTTAATTTTTTAGTTTGGGAGTTATAATACTTTTTATTAATTGAAATAGAAGTAACACGTACTTGGAAGACGTGCAAGTCTAGCCGGCTACATACGGTACAGCCTTTGCCAACGCAACGAATAGCAGATGTGCGTGTTTAGAGTACGTGCGTTTTTTTCTGTACACGTTACTCGAGTACTTCCTTTTTTTCTAAATTATAAGACGTTTTTAGCTTTTCTAGATGTATTTCTTTTATTATATATCTAGACATAGTGTATAACTAAGTGCATAGCAAAAGAAATGTATTTAGAAAAGTCAAAATTTCTTATAATTTAAAATAGAGGGAGTGGATATAAAGGACCCAGTACAGACAGTCTAAGCAGCCCGGGCCTGGATCTGCCCCTGCCACCATGGGTGGAAAAACTAGAGAGGCAGCCTACTACGAAAAGTTTGTGAGAAAGAGTCCATGATGTCATCTTGAAAAAAAAACGGTTCTTGATCGTAACATCATACGACTCAGATGCCGAATATCACCATGTCACCAGGTTGTTTGCTGTCCACACACAGCACATGTGTTGCACGGTGCAAAAATCACTCCGAGTAGTGTCCACCAAGAGGATCCTTGTTGATTGGGATGCAAACGATCAGAAACCATTGGTGGGAGTTCAAATCACTTTTATTTTCATATTTTTTTCTCAAAAAAATGAAACGATATTGTCAGAAGCAAATATGGCACCAGTATTTTGGTAAATTTAAAAACGATATAGTCAATCGGAAAACACAGCGATATCAGTCAAAATCTATGAGAACGATATCATAAAAATGATAAACATATCAAACCACCTGAGAAGAGCCATATAACTTTACATATCTCACATGAAAATAATAAATATAAATAAAGTCATAATTAACAAGACAAAAAGCTAAATCACATATCCCACACCAATTTTAGTCTTAGATAGTGATAAATCATGCAAGAGCATGACAATTCTTAATGATAACATAAATAAACGCTCAAGTTCTAAGTTCTCTTGACAAAGTATAGTGATAAGAACATGAATTATTAGAGTTTATTCTCTAGTGCACCTAAAGTATGCACCGTATAATCTATAAATAAATTAGAATTAAAGGTCTTTGAATCAGTAATTACCGATGGTAAATTACCGGTTAAATACGACGGTCTTTGAAATCAGACAGAAGAGGGCAAAATCATTTTCGTTTTCACTTTCATTTATTTTTACCATTACCATTTTCGTTTTCATTTTCATTTATTGCCACCATTAAAATCGGAAAAAACTCAAAATCGATTTTCAAAAATCGGACATTATCATGTTCGTTTTCATCCCTACTTGTTGCCATCTTCCTCCGATCAGAATGCAAAATTGAACAAACCGCAGTGTCATTTTAAAAAGATCGGATTGCCTTTTTTGTGCTATATAAACACAAGTCTCAACGTGAAACATGTGTGCATAAGCAATTCCCAGTAAGTATTTTCTTTAACATAATAACCCCAATTTGCACTTCACTGTTAGGAATGAAGTGGCGAGCATCTGTAACAGTTTATCTTAAATTGAATCACTAAATCGTCATTTAGAGAGCTATTTCATTAAAACTTTGCGCTTTATATTTTTTTTTCATCCTCCAACAGTCTCACTACATCTTCTATGTACTTTGGGAAGCCATTCCTACTCTCTATCTTTAATTAGCTAGAAACTAGAAGTTAGGATGGCAATATTTAAAGATCTAACTAAAGAAACTGTTGGGTGATTTGTTTTCACCAGAATCTCTATTCTATTCAATATAGAAATATATAAACAGACTCTTGGAATTGCTCAATCATAGTAGTTTGTTAGGTCAGTGAGTCCAGATTATTTCTTCAACCAAGTTATTTACGTGTACCTTATTTAGCAAAATTTTAGACGCGGGGAACAGTTCCAATGGCTATGAAAATATTGATGCATATATATTTTTCTAATCTATAAGAATAATAAGGTGTATAAAATAAGAATATATTCCATAATATATATTCGTACAAAAATGACAATTGAAGTGTCATGTGTGCGTGCGCACGTGCAAGTGTGTGGTGTGGGCGCGCTAGTAACTGTAACCATACTTTTGAAATTCGGTCTTTGGTCATCAGCACTAATTCAACGTTCAGCGAATTAATAATATTTTTTCTCACAAAAATTAATATAAACATTCAATATAAGTCATATTTCAGTGAAAAAAAGGGCCAGTCTAGACACATATAATGAAACGACAATATATAAGTATAGTAAAGAACAAGCGAAGATTTCTTTACAAGTTTTAGGTCTAGGCCACTTATATAAAAAACTGTGACTTTTGACGGGGTAACTTAATACTAGTATATGAAACAAAATACTCTCTATATCTCAAATTACAAGAGTTTTGACATTTTTAGATTTATAGTTTTTATTATGTATCTAGATGCGTTGCAATAGACAGAAATAACAAAATATTATATATATATATATATATTATATATATATATATATAAAATTTTGAACGAAGATGTACTATTTATTTGCAGGATAGTTGACGCGTTTTTTCATAAACTTTTGCCCAAAAAACATGCACTTGTATCATTGTATGTGATTGCTACACTCAGTTCATTTACCAACAGAAGGCCGAAAGGAAGTTTAATTTCTTCATTTTTCTTGGAGCTACACACATCATATATATTGCCGATTTATCTTCCACGTGGGCTCACATGCACCATCTGTTTGCTGTATGGTCAAAATTTGCTCCCATACATTTGCCACTCATCATCGACAATACATGGTTCCTCAAGAAAAGTCGCAGGAACGATACACATATGGATAACTTTAATTGTCTTGAATCTCAAATTTGCTCATGTACCTCGACATAATTTAATGATTACGACCCTGACGTCCTTACTGTTAACGTCTGTCCCTTACAATACGGAGAATGTATGGCCCTCAATCCTGAGTCTCTCCGTTCTAAATTATAAATCACTCTAACTTTTTTTTTTAGCAAAGCATTTAAAGTTTAATCAAAATTACAAGAAAATTACAAAGAGATATAACATCAAATAGGTATACTATAAAAATATAAAGAAAAAATCTAATGATATTTATTTGTATTATAAGTATTATTATTTTATTATATAAATGTGGTTACACTTGAGATAATTTTACTCTAAAAAAATTAAAATGACTTATGATTTGAGATGGAAAGAGTATCTACTAATAGTTATTTTTTTAATCCAAATAGGTATAGCTAATTGTTAGCAGGACCTTAGATAGATCTCAGTGCTTGGACCAAAAATTAAATGATAGCAATGAATAGTTATCTTAGTAGCATTTTTCATTAGCTGTACATCTAGACGCCCTCGACTAACAGGTAGTTAATAGTTACCTAACTTAGTCAGCTAAGTATTAGCAGATAATGAATCCAACCATGTCCTAAATAGCACTGTCTTTGTAGCATCTACCTAAGCCCGCTGATACTGTTTTGTTGTGAGACCATGGCTAATAAGCCAGACTGATAAATTTAAGTAAATAGGCTGAAATGTCTGCTACAATGTGAAAGGATGACATGAACACCCGGGAGAAAGGCCGCCGTCGTAGCCCCCCTCCATTGGTCCCCCTCTCTTCCCCTCCGGCATCTCGCTGAGGGCTAAAGGGAGTAGAGATCTATTATTTTTAATAAGTTTTCTCCATTAGATCGAGTCATTAGGGTTAGTGTCTCCATGCCAAAGCTTTTGATATTGGAGTTTTCCTCTTCTCTAGCAACGTGAAGGAGAAGAGTGGAATTGTCTTGACGGCTTCGTTGAAGACGAGGACGACAACTTCGGCGTCACCATCTTCATCGACATGACGACATGGAATTTTTGTTTTTCGATGGCGATATCAAGGCGGAGATGATGTCGTCACTATAGAATAATTTTCTCCAGTCTTTTCTCGGTTTTGTTGTGATTAGATCTGGCCACCATGAAAGACTACAGAGAATAATTTTTAGACCAGTCTTTTTCTTTCTTCGGTGGCAGAAAAAAAAGAAAGACATCAAAAAGAAGAAAAAGATCCTCAATTTCACCTACAAGTATATTTGTCATCGTTCGTTGGAACAACTCTCAAGCCATTTACTGAGTGTTTGTTTATGCGATCATCCGTACTGCAAAGCGATTAACAGGTTAAGTTTTAAGTTGTGCTATTCACAACGTGTGTACTATTTTATAATACAAAGTGCTTATAACGTACTGATGATGTGGCCAGATTTTATATAATATAATTCTTCTTTCATCGATTTTTTTTGAAGGATCACACGCACCCTTTGGCCACCTATAAAGGTGCACGGTGCGCCAACGAAGTGTTGCTCCACAGCTCCAGTAAACTAAAAGAAACAATAAACACATGGGTACTACCGGCACTGCATCTTTGCCAGCACCTGTATTTCACCCAACAGTATGGGGGGATTACTTCATTAATTTTATCCCAGAGCGGTTGCAGGCACGTCCATACATCTCTCTTTTACTGCAAATATTCTTGTTTTTTTGTGTGTTTATTTAATGCTAATACTGTTGCTACAGTATTCATTAAGAAACTGTACATAATATTAAATATATTTCTTGCGTCTCATATAGTCTGAAGTGTTTGGTGCCACTTCGATAACAAACCACAGATCTCGTTTTGGTTTCCTTCGCCCATATCGTGATTCTGCTAACCATGAAAATATATACATCCTCACTTATCGATTCACCTTTTCAAAGGTTGATCCTGCAGCTGTTCTATTAGTTTTTATATACTATTACCTATATTTCAGTGTCTCGATGATTATCTCGGTTAATGGTTTTTAGCACTAATTAAAATTGCTAGTAATTTAATTTAGGTTGTGTTTGGCAGCTCGGAATGGATTTGTTTCTTGTATGGAACTGCAAAATCGCCGTCATACAGAAATGTTGAGAAACAGTGAATCACTTGGATTTATTCTCCCTTTTCTACATACCAACCAGAAATGACCATATATTGAATAGTTTTGTAGGATTCAGTTTCTCAGCTCCTCTCTACACTTGAAGTCTATTTTTTCTAATAATTTATTTTAAGTGCAAATTTAAAATGAGTTGTATTTAAGTTGTTTATTATCCACTAAAAGTTCTATTTTTAAGAGTTTTATTATTTATATGATTTTTAATAGAAAAATGAACTTCAGTTTACCATAATCTAGCTTGCTAGCCAAACAATCTCACTGAGTAATTCTGATTTATCATCCGAAATATTTCTTCAACAAATCTGGATCTAAAATGTTTCTACAAGAATCTGGATCCCTACCAACACATTTTTAGTTTATACTCCATCTCCTCTAAAACATGGTTCATTTTAGTTTTGAGCATGCCTATATTTTATTCGTGTGTTTTTGGTCAAGTAGCAGCGCATAGATGTTCATAAAGTATACATGTGATGGTTTATGATGTATTTTACAATGTTCACATAGTATATACATGATTTTTTTATGAAAATCACTTGTTGTCAGCCCATAAAATTAGCATGTAGTACACGGGGATGTTCGTGTAGTATACATGTGATGTTGTATGTTGTATTTTGTGACTTTCACATGGTATACAAGTGATGTTCTATGATGGTCACTAAATTCGTGTATTGGCTCATGTAATGTCCAAGTACCAAATATTATATGTGATGTTTATATAATATACATATGGTATGATGTATTTTGTGATGTTCACATGGTATACAAGTAGTGTCCTATGAAAATCACATGTTACCAGCCATATATAAAACACACTTAGTTGACATATAGCATTTCTGTTTAGTTTAGTCCTAAATCACCCCTTAGACAAAGGACAAGATAGAGTACTTGGTCAATAACCAATAGTAGTTTACTTATGCGTGCCTTTTTATTTCTGTTTCCAAATTTACATCTAATTAATATATGGGTAGTTCAGTTTAGTTTGGTGTTTGTAAACAAAGTTATCTTGTTGTCTACCCATAACTCTATCCCTACCCATTGCACACCATCTAAATCTAATATTCCATACTTCTTTATCCTATATATCTATATATTTTATATTTTCAAACCTCATTGCAAGTTTCACCTCAACATGCAATTCGTCCTGCATCATCTTCTAAATATCCACATCATCTCTATTAAATGCCACATCATCCCCACTAACTTATATTTTCAAACCCCACTACAAGTTCTATCTCAACGTGTAAGTCACCCATATCTTCTCCCACTAACTGTCCACATCATCTCCCACTAAATGCTACATCATCCCCAGTAACTTTTGACCTCTAAATGCAAGTCATCTATATCATATCTACTAAGCGCAATTACTATTTCTAATATATAAGAAATATGCAAGGCATTCATACAAATTTGATCTAGTTCTCTATTAGTATTTTATTTGCTTCTTTCATTGTCTTGTCTAATTTTGATAAGAATTGATCTAAGACATATTGGTCTAACTCATACATGTAATTATCTTTTTTTAAAAAAAGTCCAGTAGCAATGCACGGGGATATTCTTCTAGTATCTTATAAAATCAAACACCACTAGTTTTCAATCTCAGCATGAAATCACAAAAATTACATGCAAGCTATCAAGCTATCCAGATTGTCCACTATATATGACTAAGCGCCACATCATCTCCCACTAAGTGCACGTACCACTAATCTTTCATACAACTACCTATGCCATCGCTCACTAAATTTCGTTCATCATCAACCATCGATTTGGTCATCCCATTCTATCAATTTTTTATTAGATTATTACATTAGCTTGTCTAGTTTTTATCATATATTAATGTACACTACTACAATTGTTTTAATTGAGGCAGGAAAAAATAGTTAACCAAGACGAGCATCACAGCCGCCTCGGGTGAAAGATCACGGTAAATCAATCTTTACCGAGGTAGTTGAATTGCCTGTCTCATTAAATATAATTAAAAACTAAAAAAATGAAAACCCATAGATAAGCCCAGTAAACCCATCCATGAGCTCACCAAGCCCATCCACGGGTCACTACCATGGTACCTCCTCGCCGGTGCTTGCACCCTCCCTACTGCCAGATCTGGCATCCTAGCCATCGGATCCTGGCTCGTTCGCGCTCGCTCCGTTTGCCATCGCTAGATCCATGCCACCGCCCACATGAATTCCATCTACAAGGGAGAGGTGAGGGGCAGATACGGGATATGAGAAAGGAGATAGGAGAGAGGATGAGACATATCACTTTCGTGCCGGATCCATGTTGCCGACTAGGGAGCACCACCACCGCCACCGGCTAGGGACGGAGCGGAGGCATGCCGACCATTTGCATGGGGGAGGAGAGCGTCAACATGCCATGTGGGGGAGAGAGGGCGGGCACTGCCACTGTGGAGAGAGAAGTGAGTGGAGGGAGGAAAGAGCAAGGAGAGGAGAGAGGGGCGGGGTGCCGCTGCCATGGAGAGAGAGGTGCGGCCGCCACCGTGGGGATAGAGAGAGTGGAGGGAGGGAGGAAGTGTTGGGGCAGCGAGATAGGGGAGGGTCGTGGCAAACGCCGCGTTGGGCTGGGGATGAGTGCACGTGGAGGGAGGTGGCGGTGGCATGAAGCTAACTTCCTTGTGTGTGTGTGTATATATATATATATATGAATCCGATATTGGACTAGATAATGGGCTTTTTGGTGTGCTTCGAAAATACAAACTGAGGTGGGCCTTATAAGTGGTCCGTCTATGAAAATAGGGCTATATTTGAAGACGACCCTATTATAAGCCCCCGCCTCTATTAATAGATTTTAGCCGTCTTAGAAAATTAATTTTGCGAGGCGGCTGACTACACCTCAATTAATAAAAAATTACTGGGTCGGTTAATGCTCCAAGCCCGTTTTTCAAATGCCTCAGATAAGTTTTTCTACAGTAGTGGTAGTAACATGAATGCTTATCTCATATATGCCATATGAAAAAACATTAATTTGAATAAAATTCCACCGCAATGTGCAGTGTAGTTTTCTAGTTCCCGTTAAGTGCATGTATGTATGTCGTCTTGTTTTTACTTTTTTTTTTCAAAACAGGGTACATATGCGGATGCTCATGTGCATGACGAGATGCAGGTGAGTTAGCTCGCGAATCTATATATAGACATAATTTTTGTTGGTTTAAGTGACAATCTACAAAATTAAGTTTATATATAGGCTCACGGGTCAGCCCGATTGCATCCCCATTATTTATAGACTCATCATTATAAAAGAAAGCACAAGCGTTCTACCCCTATAAGCACATCTAAAAGATTCAGTTGTGAGATCTCGATATTGATGAAGTCAGATAAGTATCTCTACACATTGTCTTACCACTAAGACTAGCATAGTTAAATCTTTGAATTATCTATAAGGTTAGTCTCAATGGAGTTTCATAGAAGATTTCATGCATATTTAATAAAGTATCACATCAGCCAGCCAACTGCATCAAACAAGGAAGAGAAAGAATGTATTTATTTCATGGCCACGAAACTAATGGGGCAACGTTTCCTAGAAGTATGAAACCCGATGAAACCTGCACTGAGGCGCTTGATTCGTTTCATCCATCCGATGTTTTCTTCCTCGCCGCCGCAGCGTCACATGCCTCGCGGTCATCCCCTCCCCATCCGCAGCGCATGGCCTCTGCCACCAACCATGCCTGCTTCGATCCCCCGCCTGGCGTTCTTCTCCTCCTCCGCCGGCCCTGGGAAGCTCCTCTGCTGCGAGCGCAGTCGCGGACTCACCGGGAGCGCGAGCGCAAGCCGCTCCATCGCGGGATCTCCGGCCGCCAGAGCTCCTCTGTGGCTGGCACGGTCGCGGGCTCGCCGTCCACGGGAGCGGTTCTGTCGCGGGCTCACGCGGCCGCGTGTGGTCTTCCGCTGAAGCTCCGTCGTGGTCACGGCCGCGGCCTCCATCGCTGTTGCGTGAGTTCCACGGGTGCCGTCGACCAAGCACCGCGTGTGTTAGCCGTGGCTCTGCCTGCCGCGCGAGCGCCGGCCGCAGCTCCTCCGCGGTCGCAGCTCCGCCTCGCGAGCGCGTGGTCTTCAGCGAGATCTGCTCTGCTGTAATCCTAGCTCAGCGAGATCTGTTCTAATGCTACGTTCATGCGGCGGCCTCCTGTCTTTTTCATTCTTCAGGAGTAGTGGAGGCACTCGACATGCTTTTGACCATGGATGCGTCACCTTCAGCCAGTGCCAGCCAGGTTCCGGTGGGGAAGAGAGATGGGAGAGACGGTAGGACCTACAAAAGTTAAAATAACAAGTGAAACTGTGCGATAAACCAATGCATTGAGAAAGATACTCGTTTCAGGTACAATTTTATGTTTTTGGAAACTAGGAGATGAAACTGTGCATTGGGACTGACCGGGAAGATTTAAATTTGAGTGGATAAGTTACGACACAAAGACCTATGCATTGAGTGGATAAGTTACTATAGTAATGGAAATATGCTTATCTGCTTTTGCCCCTTTTTCCTTGCATCATTCCAGTGTTTATACAATTATTCTTCCATTAAAGTTACCATGAGATGCCAAATCAAAACGCACAATCAAAATTTATCAGGTAAAATTTATATATAAGATTTTGCTTGTTTTTTCTTTACAAACTAGCAGATTTCAGATGACAAGATGGAAGAGAGAATCAACCAATTAAAAGATGAGGTGAGTGCTATGTTTCCGGCCTGCAAGAACATTGTGGAAAAATTGGATCTAGTAGATGTGATCCAACGTCTTGGGATAGATCACCATTTTGAGGAAGAGATAGCCACCACCTTAACAAACATTCACAGTGCTCAATTCCATAGCTCAACACTATATGAGGTTGCCCTTCGGTTTCGCTTGCTTAGGCAGCAAGGGCTTTGGGTTTCTGCAGGTATACAATCATAAATAGTAGCCTAATGATATAATAAGGTCATATGATACTTGAACATAAATGGATTAAATCCTTATGCATACTCTGCAGAAGAATTTGACAAGTTCAAAAATGAAGATGGGAGTTTTATCAGCGGTATAACTAATGACCCAAAGGGCTTGTTGAGTTTATACAATGCAGCTCACCTTCTTACTCACAATGAGAGGACACTTGAAGATGCTATCAAATTTGCAAGGCACCGTCTGGAAGCTATAAGAAGTAGTCTCCCGTCCCCTTTAGCTGAACAAGTTGGCCGTGCCCTTGAAATACCACTACCAAGGGCTTTAAAGAGAGTGGAAGCAATATCTTTTATCCAAGAGTATAGCTTACAAGATCAAATGTACAGCCACGTGATATTGGAGATTGCCAAGCTAGATTTTAACCTTCTTCAGCATCTTCACCAAAAGGAACTCAAGGAATTTTCTCAGTAAGTATTTTTCTCGAACGATGCCAGAAAGTTACGTGTCATTTCATTAAGATAGAAAAATGGTCAGTTGGCCAGCTCCCATACATAATGAGTGAAATTCACCAGAGTTCTTCCTCGAAATACATTTTTGGGTCTCTAAAGTTGGTTTGTGTCTCATCCAGGTCTAAATGGACGTTCAACATGTTACTATAACGTGGCATGTCGATTCAACACTTAATTAGATCCTACGGATGGGACCACATGCTAGTGGCAAGACGCAACATTAGAAAAAAAAAACATTTTCATGTGAGCTCAGGTCAAGATGATTTCTTATTAAGATTTCGTATGTTTTTCATATGACCATGGATGAATATGAATTGTATTAGGATTGTAGTCCGAAATCTACAACTTTTTAGTTTTGAGTTAGTTTCGTAAACATATTAGTGCCATACCAAGCTTTCCTTTTTTTTAAAAAAAAATCGTAACTTTCTTGGGTGGTGTCTGATAAAGATTTGTATATGAAAATTATATCCCTTGACGAGATGTACAAATTTATATTTTTAGATTTTAGGTTGTTAAGGTGTTAAAAAATATAAACATATTAATTGCGTATAGGTCTATCCTTTTAGAAAAAAACTACGTCTTTCTTTTTTTAGAATGAGGAGGAGCGAGAGGCTCGTACGTGCCCTAAATAAAGCCCTATCTTTGCCACATAAAGATACTTTTGTATGAAAGTTGTAGGTCAGTCTCAATGGAAGTTTTATTGAAGTTTAATAGTCTGCCACATGTGCACTTCTGCTAATATGGTAATATTTTAATAAAGACAGAGAGAAAATGAGTGTCATGGAGATGAAACTCTCTTGACACGATTACCATATCTCTATGAGTCATAGAATTTAATGTCAATGAAACTCTGGAATGAAACTTTGTATTGAGAGTGAGAGTTTCATTCAAGTTTCATTTCATTTTAGATGACATGTCAGTCTTGGAAATAGTATAATAAAACTCTTCATTGAGACTGGCTTAACACTCGATGAGAGATCTATATTAATTATTATATGTTCTTGATATCAGATGGTGGAAAGAGCTTTCTGGAGAAATTGGACTGGACTATGTAAGGGATCGGATTGTTGAGTGTTACTTCTGGTCTTATACCGTGCACTATGAGCAAGAGAATGCACGTGCGCGGATGATTTTGGCCAGGTTATTCTTGTTAACATCTTTGTTAGATGACACTTACGATACTCATGCAACTTTGGAGGAGGCCCGAGAGCTCAACAAAGCAATTGAGAGGTAGGTCTAGATTCTTTTCTTATAACCTAAAAAATTAGAACGAAAATTCTGCGTGGAAAAGAAAATTAACCATATGACCACCAGCATCCTAAAATATAATGGTTGCCATGCATGCAGATGGGATAAGAGTGATGTTTCTCTTCTACCTGAGTACCTAAAGAAATTCTTTGTCAAGGTGATAAGCAACTTCCGGGAGTTTGAAGATGAGTTGGAACCACACGAAAAGTATCGCAATGTTTACAACATTAAAGGGGTAATACCTCCCCCAAGCTGATGACCTCTCTTGTATTTATGTTCAGTCCTTGGTATTGAAACTATCCGCATTTCTCTAAGTACAAACACTATACTCCCTCCGTCTCTGAAAGAATGGATTTCTGGGTTTATCCTAAGTCAAACTTTTTAAACTTTGACTAAATTTCTAGAATAAAGTATTAAAAATTATGATATCAAACTAGTATCATTAGATTTATCTAAGAATATATTTTTACATAGTACTCATTTTAAATCATAGATGTTGTTATATTTTTCTATAAAGTTAGTCAAAGTTAAAAAAAATTGACCGACACGGATTCTAGGAATTGATTGTTTCGGAGGGAGTACAACAGAGGCGCAGATCCAGAAACAAACAAATCCCTTTAAATCTGGGTGGATGCTGCCACATCACCGATAAGCGCTCATGATTAGTGGGTATAGGGAATCTCGAGGGTTTGAGGGTGTGGTTGATTCTGCTACCAACGAGGGTCCACCCCTACGTGTCGGTTGCTTCTAGATCCATGAGGAATCAGAGGCCTATATGCGGTGGTCGCTTGATTCACCCATGATTTTGGAACGAGGATTGGAATAGGAAGAGAGAGAAATGAATAGGAGAGATTAGAAATGGGGAATAGTACTAGATTAGACGGCTTGGTGCGTTGAAGAATTCAACGCTCGCGTGCTATTGACCTAAGTGCAGATATTCCTGTGACCTCACATTCACATAGCAGAACCATTCATCTTGACCGTATGGTACTGAAATCTATCGCATGGCCGGCAGAGGGGGAGGTCGTCGCTGCGTCCGACAAGAAGCATTATTTAATTTGGGTTATTTGATTTATCTTCACCGGGATTTTGGGCCAGTTGTCCTGGAGTTCCCGGATTCTGGTGTTTTTTACTAACCAGTAAAGACATGTAAAATGAAATTAAAATTCATTTATAATATAGTCGTCTTTATAACCTATCTATATATGATTGTTCTCTGTAAAATACTAATAGAAACTTTTTTTTTGTCTAACGTCCAGTTTCAAACTTTATCCAAATATTATCTCCAAGAAGCAGAATGGTTTCATCACAGTTACACTCCCAGCTTCAAAGAACAAGTTAATGCGTCTGTGATAACAGCAGGGGGTCAAGTGCTTAGTATTGGGTTGCTTGTTGGCATGGGTGATGTAGCAACCAAAGAGACATTTGAGTGGGCCATTGGTAAGACTGATGCCATCTGGGCATGTGGAGAGGTGTCACGTTTCATGGATGACATGTCAGCATTCAAGGTATTAATAGTATATTTCTTCGATTTTGCATTTCGTTTTGTACATCCATTTGAGCAAAAACTTAATTCGATCTATGCATACCTAAGTAACTACCTTATTCATAGAATGGTAGGAACAAATTGGACGTAGCCAGTTCCGTGGAGTGCTACGTCAAGGAGCATAATGTCACTAGCGAGGTTGCCATTGCCAAGATAGGCTCCTTCGTTGAAGATGCATGGAAAACCATAAATCAAGCACCATTCAAGTATCCTGCTCTTTTTCCAGTTGTGAAACGAGTTACTAGCCTAGCAAAGAGCATGACACTGTTGTTCCTCGACAAGAGGGACGCATACACATACAGCAAGGACTTCAAAAAGACATTGGAGAGCCATTTCGTCAATCATATTCCTCTCTAATATCAGTGAACAATGTGTTAAAAAAAACCTATATCGGGATGGAGTAATCTCATCACATGGATCAAGTAAGTTTCATATGGATTAATTAATGATAAGACACTAAATCCAATCGTCCATTTAATCTATCAGCTCATGTATTTATCGAATAGTCGCGTCCGTTTGAGCTGTTTATTCACCATGTGTATCTTTTTAGATTGATGAATATGTTGGTTGCCAACATTCACCGGTGAATGAGTACTATATAGCCATTCGATACAAATTTGCACCACTTAAACCGCATTTCGCCACAAGGCAACTAAAAGGTTCTGTCTCAAAATAAGGACTCAAGACTCAGGCTTTTATCCGCATCCTATTTCTCCATCCAAACTTGCTAAAAAAAATTCATCACCAAGGTTATTTCTAGCTTACAGAAACTCTCCCTCAAGGTTATTCTCACTTCCTCAATAGACAGCTGCAACTACTAAGATAACCTGCAAGAAAGAATCAGCAGATATACGTTTTTTTGAATACAATATCATTTCTACTCAACCATAAAGCCTAACACAAAGGCACAATACCAATTAAGATTTGTTTTCTAAGCTTAGGAAAAAAATGCAAGCCGAGAACCAAACAATTTAGCCATACTGGAGGGTGGTTGGATCCTAAAACTGATAAGAACCACATTCCAAATGGATCTAGCTAGGGTGCAATCAAATAAGAGATGTTGAATAGTCACCTAGGAGTTACAAAAAAAAAACATTTTATCGAACCTTTCCGATTTCTTTTTGTCAAGATGTCTTTAGTTAAAATCACACCCTTTTAAAACTTTATAAATCGAATTTCATCAACATAGAAATTTAACGGTTTCATGCCATGTGGTCTGAAGGTCTGCACAATGACTTCCAACCATCAGAGAAAAGGGGGAGGATGCAAGGAAAAGTTGAGAAAACGTTGCCCACCCAATTATGGCATGTCGCTCTCAGCGGGCTTCATATTCATGTACATGGAAAATTGTTGCAACAAACTCACCAATGCTAATTGGAAAACAATTGAGATTGTTTAAGAAAACCTAAGTATCGATCAGTCCTAATTTATTTTGTTTTGAATAGTCATGCCGCGCACATGATGTCCTTCTTTGATGTGCTAAAGTGCATCTAAAAGAAATTGGATTTTTATATATTAACTTTTTTTTGGCCCAGGGACAACCATAGTAAAATATAGGTTGTCAAAATTGGGGTGGGGGAGGTTGTGCCCAGGAGGATTTAGTATCGCAAACCTCCAGATCCAAAATGAGTATATTTTCTTAGCAAATGGTTATTTAAGCTTAGCAGAAAGTACTTGAAAAATAAAACTTTTAGTGAGGCTTATCGAAAACTTGGGATAGTCTCGTTTTCAGGCTGAATGATGGTCAAAGATCTTTCCATAGAGTACTGGTTGAGGCAAACTCCATTAGATGGAGCATAACTAATTAGGGGGGTCTTTATGTTATGATCGTTGTTCAAATGTCGTATGAACCACATTGCAATGACAAAAAACAAATCATTGTGGAAACTAAAAGTTCCCTGAAAGATAAAGATATTTGCTTGGTTATTAATGAATATGGTCATGTTGACAAATATAATCTTTTAAATGAATTTGGAGGCGTGATGAAACTTGTTGTGTTCACAATAATAGTGAGACAATTCAACATTTGTCGATCGTCAATGTTACTAGATTTGTTTGGACCATTGTCTATGTTATTTTTAGTTTACAACCGGCATTGATTATAAGACATTTCTTGACTTTTGGTTATCAATACTACAACTAAAATTGCAATCTCTAATTCTTGTGGGAGTTTGTGCATTTTTTTGGTCAATTTAGTTGAGTAGAAATGATGCATCGCTTGATAAAAGAAGACTACGTTCTCATTTACTTATTTTTAGAGCGCAACTGATCACATGTTTCTAGTAAGCTCTTCAGATCAAAAGCAGGATGACGGGCCTGTGTTGAAAGGGTTGTGTCGTCTATTGGTGACCTCCAAAATGGAAGTTTATGCCAAGCATGTATAGTCACCTTCAAATAGGCTTCACGCTTAGTCTCCATGTTGCTTTTGGTGAGTGTGTGAAAGCATCTAGGCCCTAGAAGTTTCTGTTGATTAATGATAACGTAAGATATTATGACTAGCGTGTGTTTCATAGAGGAAATTGGAGTTAGGTCATAATAATGGTGATTGATTGGGAAACCAATGGATTTTATGCCCCTTGGCGATGGTTATCGTTTCGGTTTTCAAAGGATGATGACAAGGCTTAGAATGATCTAAGTCTAAGTGTCATTGGAGTTGAGAGACACTTATAGTAGATTAGGGTCTTTGTTTTTACCTTTGTGTAGAGATATAGGGAAACTACGCTAGCTGGAAAACAAAAATTTCGACCTCATAAATCAGGAACTACTGCTAGTTATAGATCACGGGATTACCACTAGACGCGCATGTGCAGTAGAAGCGACTCGATGTAGTCGTACGTATCGTAGCAATGTTATGCAGTTGCAAGGTCATCCGTACGTCCATCTCCTTTGTGTGGTTTGTCCTTGTGAAAAAAATATAGAAGATCATACGTACGTTACTACGTGAATGTTGGTATAAATTAGATGCATATGAATAAGTTAATTATTCACAAGCGCACAGATACAATACTAATGTAGCACTTCATTGAGAGTAACCCAGTTTTAAATATCGAATCCAGAGGAACGGTGCTGTGAGGGAAACTAAGTCTATAAACTTAACCCAACGCACAATCAAGCTAGAAACTAACGATACGAAGAGAAAAAACAAGGACTATCTAATTCTGATCACTGGTAAAGCTATGTCTTTTATCTATCTGCAAGGGCGATGACTTAAATAAAAGTAGAAAACAGAGTTCTCTTCTACCAAGCACCTATAAGCCTGCCAAATCTATTACGGGAAACAGACTACTGCGGAATCAACGAAGCTATAAAGTCACCTTCGTGAGATACAGTTATCCGGAAAATTAGGGGGACATTCGCAAGTAAACCTAGCCTAGGCACCACGCCTACACTACGAAATACTACCTCAATCAAGAAGCTATCAAGATCAAAGTACTCAAAAAGTTACAAACATGAAGAACAATATGAACAATGTTGCTTACTTAAAACAGAAGTTGACTACCAGGGTATCTTAGAATGCAAATCCCAGGCGAGGGGAATTGATCCGAAGAATACATCGTCGAAGAAGCACCGACAGGCCAGAACTCCTCCAGAACTCTACTCTCCAACTCTATATCTCTAATCTCTAAATAAAACTAGCTCTAGATTGAACTAATCTCTCTTGATTGCTGGCCTAGATCTACTATATAGGAAATTAGGGTTTCATGCTCTTCAGCTCTAGATCTGGCCTCCTCTAGGGGGTACAGGGGCGTATTTATAGCCTAGTGAGGTGGACATCAGCCATTGGATCAAACCGACCTCACATAGGGCCAAGATGCATCCTCAAAGGCGGTTTAGGAATACTCCAAAAGCTCGTAGAGGGGGGAAACCCTAGGGGGACGACCGGCCTGTAGGTGGGGCCAGCCAGCCCCACATGTCAGCCATGCGGGCTCTCCTTTTTTCTGGTGTCTTCTGAATCCTTCCTGGGTCCTCTAGCGTATGTTTTTGTCGACAATAAGTTTTGTCATTTCTATGCAATTAGATCCATTTTTCCGTACTTTCTGGATTAAACCCTGAAAAATAATAATTCATCAAAACTCGTGGAAATTATTAGTAATAACCTTATGTTTTATGATATTCATGGGTTATGTGAGAAAGGTTGACAATTTATAATGTAGGATAACTACCGTCAACAGTGAACATAACATATATAATAAAATATAAAATTAATTAAATAAATAAATAAATTAGTGAAGTAATTAATTATAGTCAAATAAAAAGAACAAATATTATCGAACATCACAAATACATCAGAACATCACATCAACACTAAATGAACATCATTACATATAACATAAAACTACATATGTATACTACGTAAACATCACATCTTCTCCTCCTGCTCCTATCCAGCGACGGGGAGAGGGCAGAGTAAAGTCGTCTTCTCCATGACGGATCCATTGAAAATGAGGGCGACATCTTCGACGTCATTAACTTCATCGATATGATGACATGGAGACTTTTATTTCTGAACGGCGATATCAAGGCAGAGATGATGTCGTCGCCATGGAATAATTTTCTCTTATCTCTTCTTGTTTTGTTATGGTTAGATCTGGTCATGATGAAGGACTATAGAGAATAAGTTTCAGATCCGTCTTCCTCATTGTTCGGTGGCAGAAAAGAAGAAAAAAAACAAAAGAAAGAAGAAATTTCTCAACTAAGCCTATAGGGATGTTCCCCATCGTTCGCTCGCTGGGTATGTGTTCATAGGCCTGTTGTTGTTACCGAGTATTTGCCTGTGCGGTCATCCATACGAAGCGTAAAAAAAGTTCGGTTTTGAGATTTGGAGTTTTTCTCAGCGTGGATATAATTTAGATAAAAATCAGTTTTTGGATATATCTAATGTAATCCAGAGTGCTTGTAACATGTTGATGTACCTAGCTATTATATAATATAATTCTTCTAAAAATCATGAAAATATAAAATAAAATTAGTGAAGTAATCAACTATAATAAAATAAACAGAAGAAAAAATACTACCAAATATCATAAAATAAATCCTACAACATCAATGTATACTACTGAATATCAAAAAACATCACATGTATACTAGCATGAACATAAAAATATAAAATACAATGATAAAATTAGTGAAGTAATTAATTATAATCAAATAAAAGTAAAAAAGCTACTGAACATCACAAAATAATTTAGAACATCTATATGGTTACTAAATGAACATAATATTTATGTCGTGCAACATATGAAATAAAAAACCTAGAAAATAAAATATAAAATATAAAGTGTAAATTAGTAAACAAAATGAAAAACAAAGAAAAAAAATTGTATAAACAGAGAAGAAATTAAATAGAAGAAAAGAAAAAAAAATAAAAACATGAAAACAAAAAATGAAATAAACAAAAGAAATTAATTAGAGTAAATAAAAGGAATAAAAGAAACATAAAAATATAAAGAAAATGGAAAAATATTAATAAAATACCACATAACAGAAAAGGACAAAAGGGATAAGAAATGAAAAAACAGTGTGACCTTAGCCTCTCCACATGGACCGTCGCTCAACTATCCATTCAGAAATAAGGAAAAAAAAGAAAGAAAATAAAAAGGAATAAGCAAAAACAAAAAGGCCATGTGCGACGCGGGATCCCACATCACAGTGTGGATGTACGACACCTGTGCCTTCTCCTGGCCACAGCGCGCTTGTGAGGGCCACATTACTGGGCCGCTGCTCATTCATCGTGTTCAACCTCGCTGGTACTCACGGGGTCGGCGGGAGGATCGGGCCCAACTGGTTGGCGCGATGATTTCCGCGTCATCAGCGCTGCTCTCATATAACACGTGCACGCAAACGCAAGCCAAGTTCACCCTTGTGTTTGTCTTCATCATCTCATACATTTCGCCACTTGTTGGTGGTCACCGCGGTGGCAAGAAATCGGCTCCCAATGCCGCCAACTGTCCGCCGCCTTCCCCACGAGGGCTCCCTCATCGGCAGCCTCGCTGCGTTCACTCGCCGCGACGCACGGCCCCGATGCTCATCCACCTCGGCCAGGTGCCCGCTGTCGTCGTGTCCTTAGCGTCCGCCGCGCGGGAGGTGATGCTGTAGGAACCGGCGGTGGCCGCCAAGCTCCTGAGCTCTGTGACTATCACCAGAACACAGTGGTGGCCGCCAAGCTTCTGAGCTCTGTGACTATCACCAGAACACAGTGCGCGTGATCACCACAAACTCACACACACACGCGAGAAAGAGGACGTTTTTTTCACTACTAATTGCAAAGCGTTTTTCTAATGCATTACATGGTTTTGAACATGGGCTTGATCAGCGTCCCCCGCCACGAGCAGCTGCGCGACTTGCCTTATTTCTTGGCCGCCCATGCGACATGCACAACATGCGCGCCATGGCGGAAACTCACCTCACCGTGAGTAAAGCTAAGCAATTCTGACTGTACCCCTTTAACATACTTGCATCCATATCTAGTAGTTCCTGAAACAAATATGATAATTCTCTTGATGGCTCCCCAATGCTCAAAGTTTGGTGACTCCATAAACCTACTAACCATTCTCACAGAAAAGGCAAGGTCTAGTCTGGTGTCCACCAAGTACCTCAGACTGCCAACAACGCTTCTATATTTCGTTGCATTTGCCACCAGTTCAGGCTTGCCAGGCAGTAGCTTATTAATGTGCTGCTCCATTGGTGTGTCAACAGGGTTACACCCTTTCATGCCTGAAGTTTTAACAATCGTCTCTGCATATGCACTCTGACAGACAGTGATCTCCCCTAGCTTCTGTTTCACCTCCATGCCTAGATAGTAGCTCAGTAAGCAGAGGTCACTCATGTTAAAACTTCTTTTCAGTTGAATGTAGCAATTCCTTTGGTATCTAGACCACAGATGATGAGATCATCAACATATACTCCAACTAGGAGCAGAGAATTTCCAGTCCCCCTCTTGTACACTGCATCTTCTTCTTCACTCTTTATGAACCCAAGTTTGCCCAACTCTTGATCAAGTTTGGCATTCCAAGCTCTTGGAGCCTAATTGAGGCCACACAATACCTTCCTCTTGTAAGTCACCATTCAGAAAGGCAGATTTGATGTCCATGTGATGCACTTCCCACTCCCCTTGAGCAACTAGAGCCAATAACAGTCTTACTGTCTCCAACCTTGCCACAGGAGCAAAACTTTTTATCATAGTTCACCCCCTGAATCTGTGCATATCCCTTATCTAACAGCCTAGCTTTATGCTTTACAACATTCCTAGATGGATCTCTCTTCACCTTAAACACCCATTTCAGGCCTATAGCCCTGTGATCTTTAGGTATTTCTGAATTCTGAAATCTCCCAAATCTTATTCTCAAGAATACTGCATCTCAGCTTCCATTGCCTTCTTCCAACAACTTTCTTCAAGTGCTTGCAGATGCTCTACACTAACTGGTTCATCAGCAGCTAACATGCAAATTCAGTTGAATCAAACAAGTCAGTTCGGGTCATGAATCTTTGTGGCCCTTCGACAGTGTTTGCTGAACTTGGTGGTGTTGCCCACCCATGATTAGGTGCTGAGCTTGAACCTGGATTATTTAGGGAGTTAGGTGGTACTTCATCAAGACCCACAACACCTTCCTGATCAACTGGGAGCTCCCCACCTTCATCTGCAGTAGGTTGCACTGCATTCTCATCTATCGTCGGATTTTTGTCAGACTTCTCATAATGAACAATGAAGGTACCAGTCAACTGTTCTATGCTGCTCCTTGTGTTGATCCAATTCCATGGCTGGTTTTCTTCAAAAATAACATCCCTTCTCACTACCAACTTCTTAGTAGCAGGTTCAAAAAACCGGTAGCCTTTGGTACCAGCTTCATAGCCAATAAACACCATTTACTAGATTGTTTTCACCTGGAACAACCAATTTTACATGAGCAACACAACCAAACACCCTTAGGTGACTGACCCTTGGTTTCCTCCCATGCCAAGCTTCAAATGGGGTCTTCTGTTCAGGCTTTTTGTAGGAGACCTGTTCAGTACATATACTGCAGCGCAAACTGCTTCACCCCCAAAAACATGGGAGGAATGCCCTTGCGTTGCAATGGGAAAGCATGATTTAGAATGGCCCCATTGATCACGCATCCAGCCAGCTATTCCTCCCCTGCATCAAATCAACACGAAAGAAAAAATTAGTTCCTAAAATTGAAATGCAACAAAAAGCCTCTTCTTAGAAAAATAAGTATTAAATGGTTAACAATCATCAATCTAAACTACCAAGGTTATTAGTCATTTAAGGTTTTGAAAACAATTCAACCCTAACAGGATAAGTACCTACCGTTTCATCCTCTTTGCTTTCTCTCTTTACTTGGATGAACATGCTAATAATATTTTCAAGTATGATACTGCAAAAATCAGATTGCACATATTACATTGTTTAAAACTAAAAATTGGATAAGAAATTTAAAATGTAAATTGAAATTTCAGATTGCAAGATAACCAGGAGATAACAACACAACATGGTTCACTGTATGTTTTCCTTAAATATTTGAATCAGTGCACTAGACTGAAATTTTTTAAGCATGAACTTGCACATTGCTTAGAACTTTGAAACCCTGAGCTCTTAACTCATAACCCTGAAAAATATGAGAGAGAGAGAGAGAGAGAGAGAGAGAGAGAGAAGCGATTGCAGGTGTAGTACGAAGCAATGCTTTAATCAAGCATGAAAACTCAAACAAGATAAGAGACAATATACTAAATCTATAAAGATCATAATGCCAAGCAGCTAGCACACTTCTCAAAGATATCTTAATTGGTTCGAGTTAAGGAATATCAGCAGCACCCATGCTGAGGTATATTAAAAGCTACTGATTTGTTAGTGATCACAACTTTGGAACTAACAATAAATTGCTCGTGCACCCATTTTCAGCAGAGAAGTCTTATTGCAGAACTGTTCAAATCTGTAAGCAAAGGCTTTTTTATTCAAAGGATAGGTCAGTACATGAGTAATATGAGTCCCTTAAAAAGCCTTTTAATTCAATCAATTGCTCAATAGCATTCAATCAATCAGCACCTATTTGGAAGCATACATTTGGCCATGGAAAAACTTTTGATAATAACATTACAATCTTTCTCTGTCCATTAACCTTCCTCAGAGAACATCTCTCTTAATATGCAACTCTGGCCATATGCCTATCAGTCATCACTGCCATCTGATCATGTGGTTCATATGTGTCTACTTTTCAACAAGCTTGTGATCCTAGTATTCAGAAGTTCATATATGCATCTACAGCTATCCAAATATTCAGTTTAATAGTATAAGACAAATATTCATGATGTACTCTTTCTCTGCTATGCCAAATATTTGAATCGAGAATGGGAGAGTTTGAGTTTGCAAACATTTAGAATGATTGTCTGCATATATAAACCATAGTACATAGGGATAATGAGACTTGGAACTGGTGTTAGTTTAGACAGAGAAATAATTACAATATCACTGAAACTGCTAGCGATAGAAGTTCTTCCCAACTGTATGTGCAACAACAAAATATATAATATATCATGAGCATATAACAGTATCCACCTAAAAGGACTCATATGCATGTATCCAGATTGTTCTTGAACTCAACTGAGAATGAACTCTGTGTTTCAAGCACTTGAAAAGTTGAAATGTTTCTGCGATATGGTTCCTATTTTCTATTGAATTGCAGGACTGAAAATGGGTGCAGCAGCTTTGGAGTAAAACGCTCGATATTGCCAAGCCATTCAGCGTGCACTGACAAATAGGAGTAAAACGCACCCTTTCGTTGATCTACTATATCATCAGATTCAGTTAACCAACCGCTAACAGTGTAATTTCTGGAGATGGTTGAGAACGACGTACATAAATAAACAGAAAAAAAAGGATGATTGAGAAGAACTAAAAATATATCTCAACCCCAACACCCTAAAACAGGGGGCAATCAGCCTTCAAAGCACTCGTGTTGTAAACGGAATCCAATGGGTTCCACCATTACATCTGCGCCCATCATGCCCCTCCCAAACCATCTACTTCATGTGGTCTAACAGATAGTTGGCCGCTAAATGCTAATCCTTGCTGCCAGCAAAGAAAACCTCCAGAACTAGATCTCGCTCAAAGCCCATTTGTTCAAGCTGCAATGACAGAAAATGCAAACAACGTTAAGTGCGCAGCCAGTAATAAAGCAACATAGAGACTGCCTATTCGTCATGTCCTTTGCACTGTAAAAAAAACTCGACCGGGGCGGTTAAAACTGCCGCCGCAGCTTTCGAATAAGAAGAAAGCGCCTTCTCACCCGGCGAGAAAAAACCCCGGACCCCGTCCTCACCCATACACGGTGTCGTTCCGTCGCCCAAGTGAGAATTGGGCCAGGGCCCCCCAATGCTTTGGCATGAGGACGAACGAGGGGATTTTTTTTACCCAGGTTTCCCGAATTCGCCCCACCGGGGGTTCGAACCTGGGACTTGGGGTGCCGCCGGAACGTGCCTAACCACTAGGCTAGGCACCCTTTGGCTCCTTTGCACCGTAACCTGATGCACACATATGGGCAGCACGCACACTGAGTTGCATCAGTTTGCTTACACGTTGTATAGCTTCATTCTCCTCAGGTGTCACTGCTATTGTCCTAATGCATTCCTGCACCACCGAACTGATCTAGCAAGCTCCTGGTCCAAGATACCAAGAACATCAAGCACAGAACACAAATATCACTAGAAAAATACTATCATCAAGATATGCTAATTCCATACCCTTCAGCACCCTCAGCAGGGATCATTGATCAAACGCAGGAACTCAGCTCGGTTTTCCTGAATGCGCTGCATGATTTGTGGATTTTGTTTCCCCAGTTCTAGAAGCAAAGGCTACAGATCAAGGATACTTGTTTCAATGAACATGCCCATAAATAATTGACAACTAGAATGAAAAGATTAAGAGGAACATTACAAAAAAAAAAAAAAAAAAAAAAAAAAAAAAAAAAAAAAACCTGCAAGATTTGAGGGTTAGCCTGCACCATGGAAAGCAAACCTCTGAATTGTGTGTTGTTTAGCAGAACATCAAGATTTCCACCACCTGCATTTGAAGAAGCATTTGAAAGGGCATGTGGATAGAATTGGACATGAGTTTGAAACAATGAGAGGATGAGGAAAGGAGGGAGGGAGAGAACCTGAGGAAACAGGTCCAGGGGATTAGCATTGGATACAGATGATGGAATTGCAGGTTGTGCTGATTGTGAAGCCAGAACTGGATCAACTAGTTGGCCACTTGCAGGAGGGGCTACAAGAGCAGCAGGGAACTCTACCTGCTCAGGGACCTTCTATGTGACAGAGGCATTGAACTTTCGTGGCTGCCAATTGAAATATAACAAGCTAAAATTGCGCCGATCTATAGCATAGCAAAGATCAGTTTTTAGAAATTAGAAAGCATTCAGTCAACTGCTACAGAAACTGCTTTCCATAATTCCAAAGAACAACAAACAATGAAACTACAGACGCTGATTGAAGTTTTTTTTTTTTTGACAAGTGATGCTGATTGAAGTTACTAGTAGCAACTTTGTTTTCATTAGGTTTAGTCAGTGTATTTTGCACTTGGCAAAATAAAGAAAAGTTGTCATATTGATTTGCTCACAAATGCTGAGAGAATAGTCCTATAATTACATACACATATCATTTTTTGAAAGAAGATTAGGAAAATTATGACTTATAAAATGGACCAGTACAAAGCACAAATTAACACCTTTCAGTAAACTCAAGCGCTAATTCTCCATCAATTTGACTGGTCCTGTGGCCCCAATAAACTTTAGGATGCATTCAGCAGGGATTTGGTTTCTCGAAGAAACGTTTCTAGAGAGAAACTGGCTTTTCTGATTCTTAGGTGAATCCCAGAAACATTAGTTGTGACTCTGAATCAAAAAAATCGCAGGAATTCTTGTTTCTCTCCATAACATTTTCCGTTTAGTAAGGATTCTATACAGTTTGGATAATCCCACCAGGAACTACATTAACAAAGTAAAAAAAAAATGTCGTCAAAGGAGAAACAGTAATATAAGTATTCCACAGCCTGCTCTGGGTTGTTATATGCAGCCTGTAGAGCCCGCAAAACGCTGCCACGATCCCATGCTCCTCCACCCATTTCAAGAATTGATTAAACCATTGCTTCTAGTTGCCACTAGCAACAAGGTTTGACACAGCTTGACCATAACGATTCACTTCAATGTTGTTGCTTAAAACAAACCAAGAAGTACTATTGAATGCCATTTCATATTGTCATGTCTTGCCAATCAACAAATAAGAGTGGGAGGTCAACTGGGAAAATTCATGCCTTACCAATCAACAAATAAAAGTGGGAATTCAACAGGTAGAACTAATTAGAATTCAAAAATTCAACAGGGAGAACTTACATTGCAACAGCAGTAGAGGACGGATCAGATGTTGCAGGTTGGTCAGGTGCACTAACAGGCACACTGTTTGAAGAAGCTGATACTGCCAACTAGTAGGCGTAACATGAAGGTGGGAATTCAACAGGGAAAACTGATCAGAATTCTCAATATGTAAAACTTACATTGAAGCAGCAGTAGGAGCAAGGCCATAGATGTTGCAGTTGAGTCAGGTGCACTAACAGGCACACTGTTTGAAGAAACATCAACATGATACTGTCAACTAGTAGCAAAACATCTATCAACAGCAACTACCAGCAAACAACTGAATCTGTTCCTACCATTCATTCAAACCTTATTCACTATTCTGCAATCTAAAAAGGGTTTTGTTGTGGGGTTTTGCTATGGTACATACAAATAACTGTGAGCCGTTCATTTATTTTGATCGAACGGTTATGATCACCTATTACCTCACAGGAGGTAATATGTGAAATGTATATTTATTTAATTTTTATTTTGTAAAGTAAGATAAACAAGGAAAGTTTCAGATATAACAATATTTTTTTCTAGATTTAATTGATGCACGTGTGATCTAGCAGATATGATATATCTTTTTTATTTGGCAACTTTATACTTGATATATATTATGATTACCGTATTTTGTATATATGAATTGATATACTTGATTTACACACATATATGCAATTATTGGTACACAAATATGCTTAGATGTACGGGCCGTGGTGCCGTATTGCGTGACACAGTTTCAACGTACATGTGTGATGCTATATATACAGTGTTAGCATGTCTATACATGCTCTCTAAAATACCACATAGGTGTTTTCTGTTATATATTTATCATATTAGAAAATGGCTCTCAAGATAGAGTATGGAATACAAATATGCATGAAATCAAACTCGAAAAACATTACTTATCTTTATTATAGTTTGACTTCGAATACATCATATATGAATATAAATTGGCTAGTTTTAAATTTTAATTCAGATTATCATTTAAATAAATTTGAAATTTTCATGTTAAGATTAAAATATAAATGTAAAAGGTCTTGACAATTGAAACATATTATCAATGAACATTTCCTTAATTTTTTATCTTCATAGAAAAGGAAGGAGGCAAGCCGCCTTTGTCTCCTTTACGTGGTCACCATGATTGGGGGAATTGACAAGATTTTTTTCCATTTTCCTATGTCCATTAATTATTTAATTATTCTAAAAAGTTTAAAAATTCAAGGGCTCAGATTTATTCAAAGTATTACCTCATAGCAAGTAAAATATGTACCGTAGCATTGCTTTATTGTGATACCTACAACTGACCGTGAGCCGTCCATGTATTTTGATCGAACGGTTATGATCACATATTACCTCACAAGAGGTAATAGATAAAATATTTATTTATCTATTATTTATTTTGTAAAGTATGATAAATAAGGAAAATAAAATCTTTTCTAAGATTTGATTGATACATCAATATGGTAAATCTTTTTTTATCTTATAATTTTGGACTTGATATATTTTGATTTGCATTAAATTTGTAGTGTATGTATGCATTATAGGTGTTGGCATGTTTTTAGAGTGCGTAAGCAAATTTTGTAGCGTTACACATTAATTTATTGATATTTCGCTAGAAACATCACACGTATTATATGTGATTCATGAATAGTTTAAATTTAAAATTATATTTGGATATTAACTTCATTTGTAGGGGTGGTTGTAGACTATTTGTAGACGCGGTTAAGCCAGCCGCCCCTACTCTACCGTCTCTACAAATCAATGATTTGTAGAGGCGGTTTACCGGTCGCCCCTACAAATTGATTTGTAGAGGCGGTTCATGTCCTACAAATCAATTTCCAAAAAATCACGAATCCAAGCTAAAAAAATTTATTTAATCCTGAAATGGCACCGCCGGTCTACCACCCTGAAAGGATCCAGATACCCAAGAGGGGGGTTGAATTGAGCTCTTTTTAATTTCTAAACAAGAATTAAACCTATAAAGAGTCAATTAACCTGTAGTGCCTACCGCTTGTGTGTCCTAGCTAGAAAGCGGTAGCAAGTCAATGGAAAGCGAAAACTTCCTACACAATTCTAGTATGAATTGAGAGACAAGTGCGGAAAGTAATGGGTAATAAAGAGCTAGGGAAAGAGATGCTTGACACGGCGATGTTTTGCCGAGGTATCGAGGAGTCGACACTCCCCCCTAGTCCTCGTTGGAGCACCTCGCAAGGTATAGCTCCCCCTCAATCCCGCGCAAGGGATGAGTGCTCTCTACGGGCTGATTCTTCGCCACTCCGGCTCGGTGAATCGCCCACAACCGATCACAACGTCGATGGAGAAGGGCCGCCGACAATCCTCCGGCGATCACCTTCCTCCGAGCACCACCGGACCGTCTAGGTGATGTCGATCACCAAGAGTAACAGGCCTCGATCTTCGCTTGACTCACTCAAGCTTCACAACTAGAGGATGCACACTTGAACTCTTGGATGAACTAGAGAGAGGATGGATGGATTCGCGAATCACTCTCTCTCTCTAGGGCTCTTGCTCTCTTCCCAACCTTCTCAATAAACTCAGCAACTCAAATGAGCAAAGGCAAGGTGGGAGAGAAGTGGGAGGGGCTATAAATAGACCCTCTGAAAACTGCCTCGGGCTGGCATTTTAAGTTGGCGACGGACGCTCTGTCGACTAGGCGACGGACGGTCCGTCGCATGCCCCAACGGCTAGTTTCTGTTCATGGTTTGGGCGACGGACGCTTCGACGCCTAGGCAACGGACGGTCCGACGCCCTGTCTAACGGCTAGTTCTGACACACAGTTCCCAGCGACGGACGCTACGTCACTGGGCGACGGACGCTCATCCTAGCGTCCGGCGCTTCGCTCTGGCTAGGGTTGAAAAACACCCTCTCTGAAAGGTCGACGGACACTCTTCCCAGCGTCCGACGCCTGGCCGACGGACAGCGTCCGACGGACCCTGAAAAAGTTAGCCAGAAAACACGGCCACTGGAAGGTCGACGGACGCTGTGAACTTAACCACCCAGCGTCCGACGCCTCTGTCCGACGCCGACGGACAACGTCTAGCGCCCCTGTCAGGAGCGTCCGACGCCCAGAAAACAGTTTTAATAACTTCGTTTTTCATCGCGATGAATATGGAAGTTGTTTTAGGCTATCTTACGGTCACCATTGGCTTGCTTAGAGCTAAAGAAGTCAAGTGTGCACCACACCTAAGTCATGAAGCTTTCCTAAGTCAAGCTACTAATCTCAACCCCTCTTAATAGTACGGTTAAAGGTAAAAAGAGAAGCCCTATCTATTTCTAAATGCCCTTCATCTCCTTATGGCACTTAGCCTATCATTTTAGGGTCTTCATCATGTCTCCTTGAAAACCGAAACGATATCCATCTTGGGGGCTAAGTGATGACCATTAGAGCCCATTCATGTTGATCACTATGGCTAAGCTACGCATAGCCTCTGCAAAACACACGTTAGCCATAATAATCTCTAATTGTCGTTAATCGCCGAAACCAACTAGGGCAATGATTCTTCAATCTCCCCCTTTTTGGTGATTGACGACAATAGATCCTCGAGTATGGATAAGAGTTATGGTTAAGATTCAAAGGTTACTTGGAATGGTTGAGCAAGGGTTAGTGAAATGGTAATGAAGCATACTCGCTCACCCAAGCCAAATCACAAAACATGGTACTTATGGATATGAATGTATATGAATATAAAAGAAGTACCTCATGATATTCTCAAAAGATATGTCGGAGTATAGCGCGGAAGCTCAAATAACGTTTAAGCATAGAGATATATCATGAAACATGAGACAACTCACAAGATATATTAGTGATAATCAAAGAGTTTGTCACATGCAACCATATAAACATCAAGCAAAGTAATCATCATATCACACATATAAACAAATGCATAGAGGAGACATGATGAAAGAGTACGGGGAAATAAAGCATACAAAGATCCAAAACCCTCCCCCTATCTCTATACTCGACCCTCTCTCCCCCTTTGGCGTCTAGCACCAAAAACTAAGTGTCTGGGGCTGGAGAAGAAGGTGGAGGAGCGGCAGCCCTGCGATCCAGCATGATGAAGTCCTGAAGGTCTGACTCGTCTGACTCATCATCTGCCTCGGCCTCTGCCAGTGTAGGTGCAGCTGGGGTGATCTCTGGAGCTGGTGTCTCAACTGTCTCCCCCTGAGGCTCAGCTGGTGCCTCTGACGGTCCTGCCTCTGTAGTAGCGGGCCTGGGAACCCGACGAGTGAATACTCGAGGCGAGGGGGACGGTGTCACTGCAAGTGCCACTAGGGACACTGCTGCTGCAACCTCTGCAGGCTGAGTCTGAACTGGAGAAGACACTGCCACGGTAACTGCCTCATCTGTCAAAGATATAGCATCCGTCTGAACTGCAGCTGGAGGGGTAGTGACTGTCTGTGCTGACTGCTCAGGAGCGATCTCCGACGAGGCAACTGAAGACATGTGAGTGCCCGTCGCCGGAAGATTGACTGCAACTGCTGGAGCTGGTGTGACTAGCTGAGCTACTCCTGGGTAGTCTTCTCCCGTGATCTCCAGATAAGACTCTGACAGATCTCTCGAGGCCTCTGCTAAGGTAGTTCCCCGGGTAGGAGTGAATCCTGTCTGGAACTCTCCGGGTGAAGCTATCCAAGAGGACACCTGGGTCCTCGGAGTCTAGTACTCAGGAGAGGCTGCTGGCTGGAACGGAGGAGTAGCTGGTGCCTGACTCTGCTGTCCTCTGGACGGTAACGCTGGAGTCGGCACCACAACTACTGGAGGCTGCTGTGGAGGTGAGGTGAACTGCTGCTGCTGTGAGACGCTGGGCAACTAAAACTGTGGCGTGGAGGTTTGCCCGGAGCAAGAGGCCAGAAGACGCTCAAGTAGCAACGTCTGGGTCTTCAGGATCTCTGCCTGCTGCAGCTGATATGCCAAGAACTGACGCTGGAACTCGTCCTGTCTGGCCTGTGTCTGTGCCTGAGCTGCCAGCTGCTGCTCTGTAAGCCTCCGTAGATCGGCAGCCTGTCGCCTCTGCTCCTCGGCCTAACATGACTGCTCCTCTTGCATCCTCGACAGAATCGTGAGCAATGTAGCCTTAGAGGAGCTAGAACCTGGAGCTACTGCAGCTGTGCCTGACCCTCCTGCCTCGTGGTCATGTGGCATCGGCGCGTACTCGCGCATGGGTTGGTAATCCTTGTCAGAGCTGTCGGAGTCGAGGTCCTCTCTAAAGACTGTCTTAGCAACTGTGTCAATATCTGCATCTAAGTCTGCCAGCTCTACCTGAGCAATCTGCTCGACTGTAGCATCCGTGACCTCTGCCGACTCTGGTGGCACACCGGCCTGCCTAGTGCCTGGTCTGTGAGCTCTGCTGGGGCAAGGCAAGTTCCCATGTATCACAAGCTGACTCATCGAATAGACTGGGAACTCGGTAGCTGACCTCATAAGGGTGACTCTCATGGGACCTGACCCGGTCTTGGCAACTATCAAATAGGAAATCCAATGGGCAAACTGCAGCTGCCAATGACCCCTGAACCCAGCAGCTATAATATCCTCGAGCTCGCTCACTATCAAATCCCAGAGGTCGAACTTCTCCTTCCTGACAATATGGGCAAGGAGCCACAGCTGTAGGCGAGTGATCGTATCTCTGGCTCCAATCCGAGGGAGGATAGTCCGTCTGAGTACCTCGTGGAGGATCCGAGCCAAAGGAGTAAGGTCACGTGGCGTACGGCTCGAACCCTCAGTGAACGGCTGCTGAAAGCACGGCCTCACGAAGTCCGTAGATGGCACTATACCATCGTGAGGTCGGCGAGGGGCCTCCTGATCCCCATAGCACAAACTGTGGATCCTCGTAGGAGAGGACTCTAGGTGGAAGAGCTCTCTGAAACGTGCTGCTGTAACCCTGAAATCACGTCCCTGAAATCCAAAGTGTAGGAACTCGTGATCGGGCGAGATCCACAGAGAGGCATAAAACTGGTATACCCAATCCTTCTGATATGCCCCTGAGCGTCCCATCAGATCTGTCAGACCCTGGATATACTGGAGGTGTTGCAGGATCTCTGGACCACCGATCCCCTCTATATGAGCAGATGGGCACACCCTGTGGGCCCTGAGAGGAGCATCAGTGTCTATATATGCTCTGTAGAAGTCCTCGTGCACTGTAGTGTAGAACTCTCGTCCGGCACGGGGGTCCCTCTGAGGTGGGAACCAGGACTGGAAGTCAAGGAATCGAAGCAGCTAGACTTGCTTCGCTGTAAGTGCTCTGACCTGGTGCCTCACTGGGTCTAGGAGCCGGGGTCTTGGAGGGCTAGGTGGTGCACCTGAGCCTCAGGAACGGGTAACACGGCGGCTCATCAACTCACCGATAGAAGAGTGGCCCGCGGCCTCTGTCGGCTCAGTCTCTGGGACTGGCTCTGTCTCCTGTGCCTCTGTAGCCTCGACAGGCTCTGTCTCTGGAGGTGGAGGGGACTCATGACGCGCTCCACGGCGAGGCGAGAGCCTCAAGCCAGCGCGACGTCCACCTCTCTCCGCTATCTCGGCGGCCTCTGCCACTGCTAGTGCTGCAGCCAAGTCTGGATCCATCGCTGGCCTCTTGCGCTTCCGTGAGATGATCTTTTGCTTTCCCTTCCCCCAGTCAGTGGGTGGACGCGGTGGAGGTGGAGGGTCACCACCACTACCAGGAACGGGACCTGCATTCTTCGTTCTTGCCATCTGTCTCACTTTTGCAATCAAAACACTGACAAGAATACTCAGAAGCACTGATCACTGACACTCAATTACTGACAATCTGCAGAGCAACCAACTATAAGAGTGGCACGCCGGCCCTGGACTGTCCTTGCGAGGCTTTGCCTCCATCCGTACTCGCGGGCTTTGCCCCGAGTTCACTGACGTTGCTCAACTGACTGATTCTCTGATCAACTGACCAACTGACCCTGCTCGTGAGATAGATAGGGATATTACTATAAGCATATAACTAGAGGTGAGGGTCTATGGAAGCATGAAATAAGGTAAGAATAGATCGAGAAAACAACGGCCATAGCTCGAACCCTGATCAAAAAGAGAGAAGGGGAAAGATCTCCGATCAAATAGCCGCAATCCGCACTCTAATCAAGGCAAGGTAGGGTTTAGGTGAGTCTTGTGATCAATTTCATTTCACTAGTGAAGAGAAATGGAGAGGTGATTTGAAATCTAAAGGGTAGGATCCAGAAGTTGTGATTCACCTTGATACACAGTCGAGGTCGATTGATATTCCAATCAGGGCCTTGGAGAAGAGCTCCACGGCCAAGGGGACTCCTGCACGGCTGAGATGGCGGCACAGGAACTGACGGCGGTGCTGGAGGGAGAGGCGGCGCAAGGCACTGCGGTAGTGGGAGCAGGAGGCGGTTAGGGTTTTGAGTGACAGCGCGGCGGCGGAAAGGAGAAATGGCAGCGCAGGAATGTGGAACTGGCGGCGCAGGAAGGTGGTGGCAGCGCTGGGTGAAGAACTCCGGCGATGGGCAGCACAGGGGCCCAGCGGTGGCGAAGTAGCGGCGGTTAGGGTTAGAGCACGGCGCGGTGGCGGACAAAACCGATCGGGAGAAACAGAGAAGAAGATGGGGTTTTAAAAAAAAAATTCGTCGTTAAGTTCGCGATGGACGCTCCGTCGGACTGCGACGGACGCTCGGGGAGCGTCCGACGGCATCGTCCGTCGGGCTTCCAGAACAGATTTGAAATGCCCAATCGCATTTACCGCGACGGACGCTGGGGGGGAGCGTCCGTCGCCCTGTAAGCGGGCAAATATAATCTCCGGACGATCGCGACAGACGCTGAGGCAATTGACACCGAGCGTCCGTCGGCAGCGTCCGACGCCTTAAAAATAGAATTTTTCAAATTTTCTTTTTGCGTCTTTCTCCCAACCAAGTTCCAATCCTAATAAGATCCAAATAACACTTGATTGGACTTGATATGAGAACCATCTCTCAAACACTCATTTTCAATTAGTTTGCCATAGGCTTAAATTTAGTTTTTAGCTCAAAATATTCGAATGGAAGCGCCAAGGAGTCATCATATGGCCACAAGAGGGGTAGAGAAGTGACTTGAGCTTGAAATGCTCCCCCTAAGTGGAGTATCATAGAGGATGCTCAAGAAACTTAACCGAAAAGAAAGGGCAAACAACACACATGCATATGCTATGCAATACGAAAATTGAAACTAGGTTGCTTGCAAGTTTAAACCGCAGTTAAGCTTTGTCACACGCTTTGAGGGCGGTTATCTTAACCGCGTTAGCCAAGCCTATGTGCATTACCAAATTAAACATGTTATATTACATATGAATGCATGGTTCACACAAACTCATCTTTTAGTGAAATTAGAGTGATCAAGCACATTTAACTCGCTTCTCAACCTACAAAAGGTTGTTTCATCGAGTGGTTTAGTGAAGATATCCGCCAATTGATCTTCGCTCTTAACTCCAACTAGTGTTATGTCTTTCCTAGCCACATGATCTATAAGAAAGTGATGGCGAATATCTATGTGCTTGGTGCGAGAGTGTTGAACCGGGTTGTTTGCAAGCTTTACGGCACTTTCATTATCACACAAAAGTGTAACTTCTTTTAAAAACACGCCGTAATCAAAGAGTGTTTGGGTCATATATAAGATTTGTGCACAACTTGCTCCCATGGCAATGTATTCCGCTTCGGCGGTTGACAATGCCACACTATTTTGCTTCTTTGAGGACCAAGAAACAAGTGATCTTCCTAGCATGTGGCACCTGCCGGAGGTACTCTTCCTATCAACCTTACACCCGGTGTAATCCGAATCGGAATAGCCAACTAGTTGGAAGGGAGCTCCTTTGGGATACCAAAGACCCATGCTAGGGGTGTGCCTTAAGTACCTAAGGAATCTTTTAACCGCACAAAGATGCGACTCCTTAGGGTTTGCTTGAAACCTAGCACACATACACACACTAAACATGATATCCGGCCTAGATGCGGTGAGGTAAAGTAAACTACTGATCATAGAACGATAAAGAGTTTGGTCAATTGGTTTACCTCCCTCATCGAGATCGAGATGCCCATTTGTAGGCATTGGGGTCTTAATTGGTTTGCAATCCTCCATCTTGAATTTCTTGAGCACATCATAAGTGTACTTCTCTTGAGATATGAAGGTGCCCTCCCTCAGTTGCTTCACTTGGAAGCCAAGGAAGAAGGTTAGCTCGCCAATCATCGACATCTCGAACTCCTTGGACATCAATGCACCAAATTCCTTGCTATGATCTTGGTTTATTGACCCAAATATAATGTCATCGACATATACTTGGCAAACAAAGATCTCTCCATCTAGCACCTTGGTGAAGAGTGTAGTATCCACTTTTCCGATCTTGAAGCCCTTCTTGAGTAGGAAGTCCCTTAGCCTCTCATACCAAGCTCTTGGAGCTTGCTTCAATCCATAGAGTGCCTTGGACAACCTATACACATGATTAGGACAATTTGGGTCTTCAAACCCGGGAGGTTGTGAGACAAAAACAAGTTCATTAATGAAATCATTTAGAAAGGCACTCTTCACATCCATTTGAAAAAGTTTCATTTTATGGTGTGAAGCATATGCCAAAAGGATACGAATGGCTTCTAGTCTTGCAACCGGTGCAAAAGTCTCCCAAAAATCCAAGCCTTCAACTTGGGAGAACCCCTTTGCCACCAATCTTGCCTTGTTTCTCACAACCACGCCTTGATCATCTTGCTTGTTCCTAAACACCCACTTGGTGCTAATGATTCTTTCTCCTTTGGGCTTTTCTACTAGTGTCCACACTTCGTTCTGGGTGAAATTGTTCAACTCTTCGTGCATGGCATTCACCCAATCCAGATCCGCAAGTGCATCCTCCACACTAGAAGGCTCAACAAAAGAAACAAAGGAGTGATGTTCAACATAAGAAGCAAGTTTAGATCGTGTTGTTACCCCCCTTGACGGACTCCCTATGATGAGGTCTTGTGGATGAGCTTGAAGCATAGGTGTGGATCTTCTATTAATCACTTGGGGAGGAGGTTGCAGTGCTTCAACATTGCTTGCTTCGGCCTCGGTTTGATCTTGAGGAATGTGAGTGTCTTCTTGAGCTTCCCTCACTTGATCTCCTTCATCAACTTGAGGCGTGTGGGGTGGAGAAGGATCTTGATTTGCTTCATCTTCAACTTCTTCCACCTCTTGCGGGTTGATAGCACCAATTGGCATATTCTTCATTGCCTCCCTCAAGGGTTCATCACCTACATCATCAAGATTTTCATGCTCTTCTTGAGAGCCATTAGTTTCATCAAACTCCAAGTCATACGTTTCTTCAACTAAGCCGGTGGCTTTGTTAAATACACGGTATGCCTTGGATTTAAGTGAATATCCAACAAGGAAACCAATGTCACATCTCCTTTGGAACTTGCCCAAGTGTTGGCGCTTCTTGTAGATGTACACTTTGCAACCAAACACTCGGAAAAAGGATATATCCGGTTTCTTCCCATTCACAAGCTCATAGGGGGTCTTCTTGAGAAGCCTTTGGACAAATAGTCGGTTGGCCGCATAGCATGCGGTGTTGATTGCTTCGGTCCAAAACTTCTCGGGGGTGTTGTATTCATCAAGCATTGATCTTGCAAGAGTGATAAGTGTCCGGTTCTTCCTCTCTACTACACCATTTTGTTGAGGAGTATAGGTGGCGGATACTTCATGCTTGATCCCAACTTCATCACAATAGTCTTCAATCTTGGTGTTCACAAACTCGGTCCCATTGTCACTTCTTATCTTCTTGATCTTCACATCAAACTAATTTTGGGCTCTAGTTGCAAACTTCTTGAATATTGATTGAGTCTCTCCCTTGTCTTGAAGAAAGAACACCCAAGTGTACCTAGAGTAGTCATCAACTACCACCAAGCAAAAGAGATTGCCACCAAGGCTAGCATAGGTGGTAGGTCCAAATGGATCCATGTGAAGTAGCTCTAGGACTCTTGAGGTTGACATGAAAGCTTTGGTTGGATGAGTGTTTGCCACTTGTTTACCGGCTTGACATGCTCTACAAAGTTTGTCCTTCTCAAACACAACATCCTTCACACCTCTAACCAACTCCTTCTTGACAAGCTTCTTCAAAGTTGACATTCCCACATGTGCTAATCTTCTATGCCATAGCCAACCCAAAGAACTCTTGGAGAATAGACATGTTTGCAAACTGGCTTCATTTGAGGTGAAGTCCACTAGGTAGAGATTGTTGTGCCAAAACCCTTTGAATATCAATGATGAATCTTCAATCTTGGACACAACTACCTCATTTGGAGTGAAGAGACATTGGAAACAAAGATTACATAGTTGTCCCACCGATAGTAAGTTGAAGCTCAAAGATTGTACTAGCAAGACATTTGATATTGATTGATCATTTGAGATTGCCACTTTGCCTAGGCCTTGCACTTTGCCTTTTGAATTATCCCCAAAGGTAATCTTGTCTTGCCCTTCACAATCTTCCTCAAGTGTGGTGAACATCCGGGAGTCACCGGTCAAATGTTGAGTGCATCCACTATCAATCACCCAATGACTTCCACCGGTCTTGTAGTTCACCTACACACAAGCAACTTGGAGTTAAGCTTGTTGTTTGGGAACCCACACTTGGCGAGGTCCCATAGCCTTGTCCACCAACTCCTTAGCAACCCATAGCACTTTGGGCTTGTTCTTCATCTTGGGACCGAGAAATATAACTTGAGGTCTACCCTTGGAGTCCTTGTTGATGATGAAGTGTGCATCATGAGCGAAAGGCCTTATGTGCTTGGGAAAGGTCTTGGGAGGTGGAGTCTTGAATTGGGATTGAAAGTGACCCTCTTGACCACATCCAAAGCACTTCTTGGGCTTGGGATTTGGTGCATCATAGTTGCTTTTCATGGCCTTTTTCTTGTAGTAGTTCTTGGCTTCTATCTTGACCTTGGCCTTCATGATTTGGTTCTCCTTGAACCCAATGTCGGTCTTGTCGGTCTTCATGATAGTGTTCATCAAGAGCTCACTTTAAAGGTTGTGGCCCTTGGTGAACTTCTCCAATCCACTTATAAGCTTGATCTTCTCAACCTTGAGCTTTGCATTTTCCTCTTTGAGAGAGTTGATCAAGGTCATTGCATCTTTGTCATCTTGCTTGGCCGACTTGATAGTGAATGGCTTGCTTGCCTTGAGGTTGGTTAGCTCTTCCTTGAGCTTGGTGTTCTCTTGCCTCATCTTCACATAGTCATCATGCTTGTCGGCCTCAACTACCTTCTTGCCCTTGCACTTAGCATTTTGCTCACTAGCAACTTCATCAAGCAAGTCCTCACAAGAAGTAGCTATATCACACTTAACAACCAGGTTAATAGCAACATGTGTAGCAAGATCATTTGAAAGCAATTCATTAGCTATCACAAGTGTGCCATGTTCATTCTTAACTTGGTTGTAGTCATCTTTTAGCAAGTTGTATCTTGTATGGAGCTCTTGTGTTGACCTCTCAAGCTTATCATGTTTCTCATTAGCTTGCTTGAGTGAGGCTTTGAGCTCCCTAGTGCTAGATGATAGAGATTTGTTCTCAAGCTTCAATTCATCATTAGCACTAGACAAGTCATCAAGCTTAGCATGCAAGTTATCATTGGCTTTCTCTAGTGATTCACTTTTGCCTTTATACTTCCTAATGAGCTTAGTATATTTGTTGCAAATTACAATTAGCTCATCATAGGAAGGTGCCTCAAACTCATCATCACTATCATCACTAGAGCTAGCCTCATCATCACTATCCTCTTTTTGTACCTTTTTGTCACCTTTAGCCATGAGGCATAGGTGTGTAGAGGATGAACCCGGAGATGATGGAGGGGGTGGCGGTCGAGTAGATGAACCAATCACCAAGGCGGACACCTTCTCTTCTTCACTTTCATCTCCGGATGAGTCACTTGAGTCTTCAATGTCGGTGAGCCAATCACCAACAATGTAGGCTTTGCCATTCTTCTTCTTCTTGTGGAAGTTGAAGTTCTTCTTCTTCTTGAATGGCTTGTCATCCTTCTTCTCCTCATCACTTGACTCAACCTTGTTGCCCTTGTTGTACTTGAACTTGTTGTTAGCTTTCTTGTTCTTGTACTTGTCTTTCTTTTCTTCGGGGCAAGCATGAGCCAAGTGTCCAAGTTTGCCACAATTGTAGCAATCCATCTTGGAGAGGGGCTTTCTTGAAGAACTTGTGAAGAATTTTTTCTTCTTTGAGTCAAACTTGACTCCATTCTTGCTTAGCTTCTTCAACATCTTGGTTGTTTTCTTCACCATGAGAGCGAATCATCATCATCATCATCATCGCTTGTGCTCTCATACATGACTTGCATCTTGTACTTCTCCAAGGAGGATGCCTTGAGTGCCAAGTCCTTCTTCTCCTCCTTCTCTTTTTCTTTCTTCTTGGAGGAGGAAGATGAGCCACCATCACCAATCTTCATGTACATCTCATGGGCATTGATCTTGCCCAAGATTTGTGTCGGTGTAGCGGCGGAGAGATCTCCTTGGTGAAGCACCGTGACGATGTGGCCATACTTATCAATGGGCAAGACACAAAGGATCTTGCGTACCACATCGGCCGGTTCCATTTGGTTGAGACCGAGCCCATTCAATTCCTCTACAATGATGTTAAGTCGTGAGTACATTTCATTTGCATTTTCATTTGCATGCATGGAAAAAGAATTAAGCTTAGCCATGACCAAATGATAGCGTTCTTCACGCTCACTCTTTGTGCCTTCGTGAAGTGCACAAATAGTGGTCCACAACTCAAAAGCGTCTTTGGCATTACGCACTCGGTTGAAGACATCCTTGCTAATGCCACGAAAGATAATGTTCTTAGCCTTGGCATTGTGCTTATCAAAGTTGAGGTCCTCCGCGAAGAGGGTGCTTCCCTTTGTGGCGGCTTTGAGCACGCCCACGTCAACGACCTCTAGATAGGCCTCCATACGAACTTTCCAATAAGGAAAGTCGTCTCCATCGAACATGGGAGGTGGTCCATCCCCATGGGACACCTTGCTCTAGGCGGTGAAGCCTAATTTAGAGAAAACCTTGCTCCGATACCAATTGAAAGGATCAAGATGCCCAAGAGGGGGGGGGGGTGAATTGAGCTCTTTTTAATTTCTAAACAAGAATTAAACCTATAAAGAGACAATTAACCCCCTAGTGCCTACCTCTTGTGTGTCCTAGATAGAAAGCGGTAGCAAGTCAATGGAAAGCGAAAACTTCCTACACAATTCTAGTATGAATTGAGAGACAAGTGCGAAAAGTAATGCGGTAATAAAGAGCTAGGGAAAGAGATGCTTGACACGGCGATGTTTTGCCGAGATATCGAGGAGTCGACACTCCCCCGTAGTCCTCGTTGGAGCACCTCGCAAGGTATAGCTCCCCCTCAATCCCGCGCAAGGGATGAGTGCTCTCTACGGGCTGATTCTTCGCCACTCCGGCTCGGTGAATCGCCCACAACCGATCACAACGTCGATGGAGAAGGGCCGCCGACAATCCTCCGGCGATCACCTTCCTCCGAGCACCACCGGACCGTCTAGGTGATGTCGATCACCAAGAGTAACAGGCCTCGATCTTCGCTTGACTCACTCAAGCTTCACAACTAGAGGATGCACACTTGAACTCTTGGATGAACTAGAGAGAGGATGGATGGATTCGCGAATCACTCTCTCTCTCTAGGGCTCTTGCTCTCTTCCCAACCTTCTCAATAAACTCAGCAACTCAAATGAGCAAAGGCAAGGTGGAGAGAAGTGGGAGGGGCTATAAATAGACCCTCTGAAAACTGCCTCGGGCTGGCATTTTAAGTTGGCGACGGACGGTCCGTCGCATGCCCCAACGGCTAGTTTCTGTTCATGGTTTGGACGACGGACGCTCCAACGCCTAGGCGACGGACGGTCCGACGCCCTGTCTAACGGCTAGTTCTAACACACTGTTCCCAGCGACGGACGTTACGTCACTGGGTGACGGACTCTCATCCCAGCGTCCGGCGCTTCGCTCTGGCTAGGGTTGAAAAACACCCTCTCTGGAAGGTCGACGGACGCTCTTCCCAGCGTCCGACGCCTGGCCGACGGACAACGTCCGACGGACCCTGAAAAACTTAGCCAGAAAACACGGCCACTGGAAGGTCGACGGACGCTGTGAACTTAACCACCCAACGTCCGATGCCTTTGTCCGACGTCGACGGACAGCGTCCGGCGCCCCTTTCAGGAGCATCCGACGCCCAGAAAACAGTTTTAACAACTTCGTTTTTCGTCGCGATGAATATGGAAGTTGTTCTAGGCTATCTTACGGTCACCATAAGCTTGCTTAGAGCTAAGGAAGTCAAGTGTGCACCACACCTAAGTCATGAAGCTTTCCTAAGTCAAGCTACTAATCTCAACCCCTCTTAATAGTACAGTCAAAGGTAAAAAGAGAAGCCCTATCTATTTCTAAGTGCCCTTCATCTCCTTATGGCACTTAGCCTATCATTTTAGGGTCTTCATCATGTCTCCTTGAAAACTGAAACGATATCCATCTTGGGGGCTAAGTGATGACCATTAGAGCCCATTCATGTTGATCACTATGGCTAAGCTACGCATAGCCTCTGCAAAACACACGTTAGCCATAATAATCTCTAATTGTCGTTAATCGCCGAAACTAACTAGGGCAATGATTCTTCACACCCCATCTCTACAAATCAATTTTCAAAAAATCACGAATCCGAGCTAAAAAAATTTATTTAATCTTGAAATGGCACCGCCGGTCTACCACCCCAGCTAGCTTTCTCACCGCCCATTTATTTCAGGCATTTTTTGCACACTTTGCGGAACCGGGACTCGAACAGCCCACCTTACCCTCACGTGCTCTTGCTCTAACCACTGCACCACACACTCACTTGTGTCTATAATAGATTTTCTTTCTCCTTATTCTATCTTTAAACCAAATTTAAATTGACTATTTAAGACTCTAAACGAATTTAAATGGAAAAGTTGTACAACTTTTTGAGATCTACAACTTTCGTTTTTGCTGTTTGTCCATCCGAGATTATTATAAAAATTTAAATTTCGAATGTTAGAAATTCAAACATACTTTTCTTGAACAAGATGATTTCAAATAAAAAAAGTTCAACTATAAAGTTGTATAAGTTTTCGAGATCTACAACTTTTATTTTGGTTGTTTTTCCGCCCGAGATTGTTTCAAAATTTTGAATTTCAAATTTCAATTTTTAGAGATTCAAGCGTAGTTTTCCTTTACAAGATGATTTCAAATAAAAAAGTTATGAACTACAAAGTTATATAACTTTTTGAGATGTACAACTTTTATTTTTGTAATTTCTCCATCCAACAAAGTGGTACTATACATTGTTCACAAATTTATAAATCTCTTTCACAGTTTATAAAATTATAAGAGAGATGTGTCATTTGTGAAAAACATTTTGAAGCAACAAATGAATTCAAATAAAAAAGTTGTAACTAACAAAGTCTCGTAACTTTTCAAGATCTACAACTTTTATTTTTTATCATTTATCCATCCGAGGTTATTTGAAAAATCCAAAATTTAGTACTTAATTTTTAATATTCGACGTCTATTTATAGAGACGGCTCAATATAGAATCGCCCCTACAAATCCGATTTGTAGGAGCGGCTGGATATTGAGCCGCCCCTACAAATAGAATCATTTGTAGGGGCGGCTCATAACACCAACAGCCCCTACAAATCCATTTGTAAGGGCGGCTCGTTTGGAAACCATTTGTAGGGATGACTCTATATAGAGTCGCCCCTACAGAAAACAAATAGAGGCGTTGCTACAAATTGTTTTTTTATAATGAAACAAGGAAGGGGTCACACCTCGGTCAGCAAGGAAGGAAGGATTACCACGCTGGTGTGTGCCTCCGTGAAGAGGGGATTCAATAAGATTTTTTTATTTCCTAGCTTAATTAATCAATTAACTAATTCATAAATTATAAAAAACCAATGGTTAAGATTTATTTGAGGTATTACCTCTTCGAAAGTAAAATTTATACCGTAGCATTGCCCATCTAAAAATTGATTGTTTCTCTTTGTGACTCTTCCAGTAGTAGTTTTTTTTTTGCCAATGGCATCAAGTCAATAAGTAGACCATTACAAAAATATCATGTATTGTATTCAACTGACAACAATGACAAAAAAAAAAAATTGGGCACTGATGGAAGAGTGGCAAAAGTTTCTATTGTTGTCGTCTTGCTTAACAAGTCAGGACCTGTTCATCTTCTTTTTTAACGCAATGGCAAGGACCTGTTATGCCTCATATCCCTTGTTGTGGTGGCACTGATCCTCAATACTCCATCTTATTCATGAAGCCATGCCACTCACAGCCTCACAAGTAGGTAAACAGCAGTACTACTGCTGAACTGTGTAGCTAACTGAAGTTAAGCAGAAGAAAGGATACCAACTGTAAGCTAACTGAAGTAGAACATACATTTCTGTGGATGGAGCCTGGTCAACCATGTAGAGCAGAGTCCATGCTGGATTCTCGCGAATGGAGCAAGCCATGCTACAATGCTAACAGTCAACTGAATTTGATTTGGATGTCCCAAGGGATGATGAGATGGAAAAGGATCCTTTCTTCACTGGCAGGTGTTGGATGCAGTGATGCACCAGCCATTCAAAAGGCATTTGGACTTAAGGAAAATCCTTCAATACCTAAAAACACCCAAAAAAATTCATGTCACTACTGGGAAAGTAACTGACGACAAAAATGGGTATATTATTGCCAAAATTATTGTGCATGCCAAGCCATCTATGAAACGAATGTTGTTAAGAAAAGCTCAGTAGACTTCCTCACCTCTAGAACAGCCGTACTCTCCTTCTGATTGTACTGGTAAAGATGTTCTCTTCCTTCAGGAGAAGCAAAATATTAAAGCTTCTTTTCACGTTCACCTGTCGCAAAAAAAAAAACAAAAAACAAAAAACAAAAAAAAAACTCATGACCTACCAAAGGACATTGAAGTTATGTGAGCAGTGGCTGTTTGTATGCATATTAGATGTGATATCAAATGAATAGAAAAGAGGTTATAGGGTGAATTCAAAATATTGATTCTTGTGAATCTTGCCTCAAAGAAATATGACCGAGGGAAAGCTGCCACAACATCCATTGTCAAAGCAACAGAGGTCCTTAGTCTGATGCTATCCATCTGACTATTCACAACTGAAACCTTGAAAACTCCATCCCCATTTCTCACACCAATGAGAGCAAACAAAAGGACATGCTTTCTCATTAGGTAACTAGATAACTCTTTTTTAGATAAAAGTTAACTAGGTAGATGATTACAACTGATGAGAAGATAAGAAAACTGCACATCTAATTACCTCCCTTCAAACATATAAACTCAACGTTTCATGAAAGAAAGGTGTAATTATATAAACCATCTAATAAACAGTTTGTTTGTTAACTATGACAAGAATAAATAATCACACATGAATGCAATCTGATTCCAAGAAACAAGACATGGTCCTAATCTTGTTTCTTCTCCACTAAGAGCAAGTATAATAGAAGACTACAAGCTGGCTAAATGCTAACGTGGGGGAGATAAGAAAGGAGAGAGAGGAGAAGTGTGCTGTAAGTTTACAGTCAACCCAAGCACAATAACCAAGAAAGTTTGTGAGAGAGACAAGTGTACCCTATATCCATAGTAAATAGCAAACCATTATATGGGTGGGCTGAGAAAAGGCTGCAAGGAATCCTTACAGCCAACAACTTGTTGTATTAATTATTAGTCTTGCTCTAATGGTGTACTCTCTCTATACCCATATTAATTGACGTTTTAGATAAGGTTTGAGTTAAACATTGGAAATATAAATCATGAATAACTTTTAAGTTATTAAGTTTGAAAAAATGAAAATCATATCAATAGATTTGTCTTGAAAAATAATTTCATAGAAATATGCATATATTATATTTTAATAAATATTTTTCAAAATATAAACAGTTAAAGTTACGCTTTGGATACTGTGTCACTGTCCTAAACGTCAACTAATATAGGTATGGAGAGAGTAGTAGTTAAATATAAAATATATAATTAAACAGATAAGTAGACACCCGAACACTCAGTCTAATCAATTGAGTTAACAGGATCTATGAAGGATCGAGAACGGCGACCAGAGGGGGTGAATGAGAGCCTCAAATTTCTCACGAAATATTCGGGTCGCTCTTCCCAGAATCACAAACCAGTTGACACAATCAATTGAGTCAAACATTCAGACGAAATCGAACAAATGAGAGTTCACCAGCAGTGGAGAAAATCTCACCGAAAATCCCGAAAACCAAGTTCCCGATCCCTATGAAGAAGAAGCAAGAACCCACGGCGAACAGACAAAAACAGCTGCCAACGGACGCTGAAACACTAGGCGTCAGACGCTCCGACGCAGTGCAACAGACGCTGGGGTGGCTGGGCGACGGACGCTGGGCGAGCGTCTGACGCGAATGCAGAGCCGAACCCAAGAGGTCCTCCAGGCGACAGACGCGTCTGGTGGGACCCTGACGGACGCTGGCGAGCGTCCGACGCCAAAAGAACAGAGAGCCTGCGCGGCTCGAAACCGACAGACGCGTCTGACGCGAGGCCGACGGACGCTGGCGAGCGTCCGACGCCTAACACACGCGCGCAGACAGACGATCGCGACGGACGCTGGCTTGGGTGAGCCCTAGCGCCCGTTACAAAAAGACAGAGCGTCCGTCGTCCCCGATCAGAGCGCAGTGAACGCGAAAATCGATTTCCCTTCCCCAAATCCTTCCAAAACCTAACCAAATCTTCACCAATAGTTTCCAAATTTTGTGGGCATGATCCCAAGACTATGGAGGAGCTATCCCGAAGAAATCATCGCTCAATTTGGTTCGAATTAACGGGAAGAAGAGGATTTAGAGATCAAGAAACAAAGAACGCCGCAAAGAAATTGGCCGATCTGCGTACTCGTGAGGTTTGAGGAGGAATCCTTCGGTGCAAATATGCTCCTCACGATTACGAACAACTTGGTTCAAACATATTTGCAAGAACTACTCCCAACAAAAAGATCTCATCTCGAGATCAAAGAGGAGCAAAAAGCAAAACGCGAATAACACAAGCAAACCGGGGACAGGAACACGATCAAGAAATCGAACCAACCATGCCTTACGGAGGACAAGGCCTTCAATTCTCGAACACGATCTCAAGTTTTTACACGGGAGACTCCGTGGATCTCAAGCAAAAAGAGCTAGAGGAAGGGAAGACCTAGGAGGTGGGAGGTGGAAGAGGCAAATGCAAGAGAGATGAGATGAGGGATACCCCTTCATTCCCTACTTAATGGGCTTTAGCTATTTCCCAAAGACCCCCTAGATACATGACCAAATTACCTAGTCCTGAGACACTGTAATCCAAGTCGCGTAACTCCCAGACACTCGTTTGAATGGACGGCCCCGCTTCCTGCCTGGTTGGTTCGACGCAACCTCCAGGATTCCGCCACATGTCATCCCCGCTTCCTCAGAAGCTCCGCCCGGGTTTTGAGGCTCAAACCCGCGAAACCCGCCACTGGTAGCTTTCGGCTCAACTACCGAGCCCCGAGTTTTGAGGCCCAAACTCGGAAACCGTCCACCGATGGTTTTGAGGCCCAAACCATCAAACCGCTCGACACGTGCCACCTCGTCCTCGCTCGGCCCGGCTCCGAGTCCCCTGAGCCTCCTGCTCGACTCGCTCGCCGGCCGTCTTGACTTGGTCAACACAGTCTACCTCCATGTCTTCTCGCACTCGCTGGTGCCAAGTACTAGCCACCACAGCTAGTTCGCCGGCGCTCATGGTCCCTCAGTCCGAGCCCCGCTTCCGCCCTTCACCGCTCTCAGTCCATCGGCATGGCAAGCCTCTACTCGACCTTCACCACGCCATTGAACACTGTCTCAAGCCGATAGACAAATACACATTTGCTTTCGTAAAGATTTAGTGAAACCGCTCAAACTGAAACACCCAAATGTTGATCAATCACTCATCACAACTAAACAACATGGACACATATCAACCATGTGTTCGCAATCTGCATCCTTTATGGTTACCATTAGCTTCAGGTTCTGTTTATTTGCTCAAACTGTTACTGAGTGCTGATAATTGAGTTTTCTGAAGTCCCATGGTGGTGTTCGGTTAATGATGCCCTAGAAGCGGTGTGAAGTTCGCAGCTGTGATGGATGCTTTCTCTTATGGCTTAGTGGTTTTCTCATTTCTTTGTTTATTTTCTGCTTTTCGATGATGAGATGTAAGATTTCTCCAGCTCTGGCGTGTGTTGGGAGTGGAGGTTGTTAAAACTGGCACTGTAATTGAATGGTTTATCTTGGTCTTTTATGATAATAGAAGGCCGGGGCCTCCTACCCTTGAACTCTTAAAAAATGCTGATAATTGAGGAGTTCACAACTCTATAACCTTCTCTAGCATTTATCATCTATTTAGTGCCATTCATCGTATTTAAGTAGAACCGAATATAGTGAAAAAAAGATAGCAGAGACAAGCAAATTTGAATTGTCCACATCCACCAATGATCACAAATAAGATCCCATCAAGTATCTTTACGACAAGTCAAGAAGGTTAAACTAACTAGTGCCAACGAGGCAGTACAAACCAGTTTCACAAAAATAAAGGCAGAATCGGAGAATCCTCCAATACACAAAATCAACAGATACTGCAATTAGCTATCTCAAGCTACAACAAGTTAAGGAGCTAAATTAATTTATGGCATGTTTTCTCATGCATTCAGCACCATCTTCTCATTGCGATAGGTCAAAAGCAGGCACCAAATCATACAAAGAGTTCATGAAAGCAAAACAGTCATCGTCCTCCACCAGCACGGGCAAGTTTTGATCATTGCCTGCTCCTGCCCCTGCCCCATCAACAGGATTGGCGTTGATAACATCAGCTGCTGCCACGGGATGAGAAGTCACGTACTCGGCCTACGGTGCCAGTGGGTACTCACCGATGAACAGGGTAGGAATTTCTTTCTCAGAACCCCAGGTAGTGGTGAGTGCTGCGTCGCCCACTTCCCCCTTGTCCTCGTCATCGCTTTGCACATCCCTGTTGTGCTTCTTGGCGTTCTTGCCGTGGCCGTTGTGGCGGATGCAGTACACCCTCATCGACGACTAGGCAAACTCGGGTGGGGAAGTGATGGAGTACTCATGCATGACCCAGCCCGTGCTGCCCTTGACACCGTACTCTTGGAAGTTTAGCGCGTACATCTCCCACTCAATCTCCTTGGAGCTGCCAGACACACTCACTCGCATGCGCTTCTTGCTTTCCTTTTCCTTGCCTTCTTCTTGGCATTTCCTCTTGCCCTGCCCTTCCCATGTCCCGTGTCCCTTGCAGGTCTGCTTCTTTCGGTTGCCCTTGGCGTTCATGGCCTGCCCCGCCGTAAAGAAGAAGGCCTCCTGCTTATGCCCATGCTTCTGTCACACTCAATTTCAAGGACGAAATAGAATGTATAACATTATGTGTGTTCAGGAATAATCCATACATAAGTTCACAAATTACAAAGTACCATCACAGAGTTTAATACATATCGAACATATATCCATTACAAAAATAAATAAAACAACGGTAGATACACTAACTCTTGAGGCTCCATCTCACAGGGAAAGTCAACTAGTTGACCAAGCCTAGAAGTCTTCAGGGCATAGCCTCCTGCTTCTGTTACCCATCCGGGATTTTTATCCAAAATTAAAAAGAAAATAAGCATGAGTACACTCGTACTCAGTAGTATAACATGAGGTTATGAAGCTCAAAAGGCTGACACTGGCTTACTGCATTTAACATTTTTAGTTGGTCAAAGTTTTATTATTAAGAAGCATCAGGTTATGCTTAAACCCTAAATAATCTCACTTATACCACTGCCAAAGTTTTAAAGAATCATAAACATCATCATTAAAGTGGTGGCAACAGGAACATAAAGTTTGGTCAAGTTAATTAATTAAACCGTCGGTTTTCCGAGCCGCTCGTGACCATGAGCACGGCTGATATATCAGTTTTAACACTCTGCAGAGGTTGTGCATCTTTACCCGTGAGTCGTGATGTCCCGAATACCCGGGTTAATTACTCCCATAACACTGCCAAGGTGAGTGGGCAGAGTTCACTATGAAACCTTTCATAGTATCTCGTCTAACAAGATTAGGGCCGCTAGGATTGGCAAGGGGCGATAGAGCTCCCCTTCCGAGTAGCATAAAGACCCGCAGCCTACGCTCAAACTTGGACAGAGGCCGTACTATAACCAGCTCGGCAAGAGCCTAATGCGTCCTTTCGGGTAACCGCTAACGAGCTAGAAAAGAGCTTACTACTAAGTTAAAACCAGAGCCATGTAGCTTCCACGGTAGCACTGTCAGTCCCAGCTTTTGCTAACAGTGAGTTATTAAAAGAGTTATGTTCCAATTGCCATAACAGGATCACCAATTCATTCAAAGCTTTATAACATTTGGCAGGGATCAAGTATTCATTTATATAGCACTAGCCATCTACCCATATGCATAACCTATAGGAAACAAGGTAAAGGATTTCAATTCTAGGGAATTAAACTACGGGTATCAAATTAAACACATGCACATGAAATCATGATTATGGTGAATAGGATAACAAGGAAGGTCCCATGCTATACTTGCCTTGGTTCTCAAAGTCTTGCTGGTCAAAACACTCCTGATCAAAGAACTCTTGATCACCAACAAACTCCTCACTGCCTGAACTCGGTCACGGCATTGCAACAACACACATTCCAATTGCATACATACAAAGCAAACAAGACTAATATTAGAACAGTACACCATCAACAGTAAACTGATTTAAAAGGTTTATAAAAAGATACTACGCATTACTACGATCATTTCAACACGAATTTCACGAAAATCGGATTTAAAACGCAAAAGATATGAATTTAACTAGTTTCTCTAAGAGCATTTTTAGTATTTGAATTATCCTTGAATTTAAATAATTCAAACATGACTAGCAGATGGTTTAACATGTAAAGAATTTCGTTACGAATCTAACGCAACTCGAATCGTCCAAATCGGAGTTAAAATAAAGTTTTTATAAACAAATTAAGGCAGTGGCACAATTGTAAATATCAGATTTCCATTTTTGGAATAAACCGAGCAGGATTACGTTTTCTGAACCGAGAAAGCGTATTCGGAGGATTACGCTAGCGCTATGACGCGGGGTCAACAGACCTGCCACGCGGCGGCCCGGGATTGGGCGGGTCCGCGAGCACAGCCGTGCACCGCGCGTGGGCTGCGGTCCACCGGTCCACCGTGGACCGGGGTTCATACCCCTTCGGGGGATCTAATCTTGGCCACAGATCACAGATCGGGCGGCTCAGAGCAGACCAAAGAGAGGGAGAGGGAGAGTGCCGGCCAGAGCCGAGAACGGGCGCAGCGGTGCCATGGCCACAGAGGGCCGAGCTCGCCGGAGTTCACCGGAAACGCCCGTCCGGCGTCCGTTTCGAACACCGATTGCACGGGAAGAAAGAGGGGGACGAGGCGAGTTCCGTGGTGTACTCGGTTGAACGCGGGGAGGAAAACAGAGACGGCGCCATGGATCTTGGCGGCTCTGGCTCACCGGCGAACGCGGAGAACCCGCTCACGACTGTCCCGGCTTCAACCAAAAGCACCGGGAGGATCGGCGTGCTTGTGTGAGCGCAACAGAAGGCTCAATTGGAGCGGCGGTTTGCCGGAACAGGGAGGTCCGCGACGGCGCCATGATCGATTCGATCGGTGCGTGCGGGTGGGACGATACAGCGCGGTAACAACCAAATTGATGGCAGTGGGATGTGCGGTGTGTCCGTGCGGTGCTGGTGAGACGCTCGGACGAGGTGGTGTGCGGCCGGGGTGCGCTGCCCGCGGCGGCGCCATTGACGGCGGCGTGGAACGCGTGCGGCCAGTGCCACAAGGGCTACCAAACGCTGAATTAAAGACTCGAGGAGGGAGAGGAGACGATGGCGAAGCTCACCGAGTCGAAAAGGAGGGCGGAGAGGGCTCGGTGCGGCGTGGAACGGCGGTCGGCGTCGCGGCGGTCCGAGAGCTTCGCGTCCGCGGCATTGAGCGTTCTGCGGTCACTACATAGATGACGGAGGGAGGGATCAGGCCAAGGAGGTTCGCGGGAAGATCGTAGACACCAAACAGAGCTCACCGAGGCAAAAAAAGAGCTCCGGTGTGGCTTCTCCGCGACAATGGCGACGGCGGCGGCGTTCGGCGGAAAACGGAAGCACAGAGGGGAAAGGGGGGAGAAGGGGGCCGGTGTGCCGCTTTATAGCGCAGAGCAGAGCGTGCGGGGCGTGCGGTGCCGTTGCGGTATCGTGGGCGAGATGCGGGGGTGGGAGCGGGTGTGCAGGCGGTTGCCGTCCTCGACGTGCTCATCCACGCGCACGCGGCCGAATTGAGTGGAGGGGAGGTTGGGGACGGCGCTGACGCGTGGGTCCGGTCGGCAGTGGAAGAGAGAGTGGATGCGGGAGCTGGCGGTTGTCGTCGACAGGTGGGCCACGGTGGTCAGCGAGAGGGAGGGAAAGAAGGAGAGAGAGGCTCGGCGCCGACAAGTGGACCCCGGTTGTCAGAGAGAGAAAGAGAGAGAGGGAAGTGTGGCGCTCGGTGGGCTATTGGGCTTCGGCCTTTAACTGGGCCGACAGAAGAGAAAGAGAGGGAGGAGGGTTGGGCCGATTTAGGAGGGGGAAATGTTTTTCCTTTTCCTTTTAATTTCTTTTTTCAAATCCATTTCAAAAGCGATTTGAAACCATTTGAATTTTGAGTTTTGAAATTTCAATCAACCAAAGAAAATTATGCAGCTGCATGAATGCACATTCATGTCGCTAAACTAGAATTAATTTTATTTCTATGAATTTTATTATTCCACTAAATGATATGCTCACAAAATTTCATAATTAAATCATTTTCTATTATTTTAAAAGTATTTCAAATTTGTGGGTGTTACAGCTTCTCGAGGAGAGCCCACGGCGGCGCGCTCAGCGGATCGTCCATGATGATGTCGCTCAGTGGGAGGGGCTGGTCCTGGATGCGAGGGAGAAGGTAAAGCCTAACCACCTCCTTGTCAGTGGGGACGAAATGGAAGCTAGGAGGAAGACCATGCCCTAAACCCTAAACATGTGGAGAGCTCACAAGGAAAAGGTTGTTGCAACATGTGAAATTGGAGTTACATGTGATTTACTTGATGAATCTTTCTTTACTCCTATCATTGTTGCACCAACTAGCACTTCATGTAGCACATCCACATCTACTTCATGCTCTAGTGATAACTCTACTCATGATACTTCACTAGTTATTGAAAATGGAAAATTGAGAAAGGATGTTGATGAACTCACACATGCTTTGGGCAATGCTTATGGTGGAGATGCCCGCCTGCTAAAGTGCTTGGGTAGCCAAAGGTTCTCTCTTAGCAAAGAGGGATTGGGCTACACCCCCAAGAAGGGCAAGGTGGCCTTTGTAACTCTAAAGCCTAGCTTTGTGAGGGGCAATGGTCGATTTTGCAATAGTTGTAAGTAAGTGGGGCATGTAGACCAATATTGTAAACTTAACATGAACAAGATCAAGTTCTCAAATGTTTCATCTATTCGCTTTGATTCATGTTATATGCTTACCAAATGTGTGGATGATATCATGGCTAAGTATGTTGGTACACCCATTGTTGGCCCAAAGAAGAAGGCAATTTGGGTGCCAAAATCCTTGGTCACTAACTTTGGAGGACCCAAGCAAGTTTGGGTACCTAAGAAGAATTGATTTGTTTTGTAGATCAATTACAAAGCCAGAGGAAGGCATTGGGTGCTTGATAGTGGGCGCACTTAATACATGACTGGGTATTCTAGAATGTTCAAATCAATCAACACCAACAACAATGATAGCATTGATAGTATTACTTTTGGTGATAATGGCAAAGGCAAGGTCAAAGGGCTTGGCAAGATTATAATATCTGATGACTTGAGCGTATCAAATGTCTTGCTAGTTGAGAGCTTGAGCTTCCATTTGCTATCCATAGCTCAATTGTGTGATCTTGGATTTAAGTGCATATTTAGAATAGATGATGTTGATATCATTAGTGTAGATGGTTCAAACTTGATATTCAAAGGCTTTAGATATGAGAACCTCTATCTAGTTGATTTCAATGCTAGTGAATTACAATTGTCAACTTGCTTGCTCACTAAATCTACCATGGGTTGGTTAGGCACAAAAGTCTTGGTCATGTTGGAATGAAACAATTGAATAGATTGATTAAGCATGACTTAGTAAGAGGCTTGAAAGATGTTGTTTTTGAGAAGTACAAACTTTGTAGCTCTTGTCAAGCCGATAAACAAGTTGGAAACACCCATCCTAAGAAAAGCATGATGAGCACTCGTAGAGCATTTGAGTTGTTGCACAGGGATTTATTTGGACCAACAACATATACTAGTATTGGTGGGAAAAAATATGGCTTTGTGATAGTTGATGATCTTACAAGATATACTTGGGTATTCTTTCTCAATGACAAGAGTGATACATTCGCTACATTCAAATCTTTTGTCAAGAGACGTCAAAATGAGTTTGAGACCACCATCAAGAAAGTTAAAAGTGACAATGGTTGTGAATTCCAGAACACTAGAGTTGATGAGCTATGTGATGAATTTGGAATCAAACATCAATTCTCGTCCAAGTACACTCCATAATCAAATGACCTTGTTGAGAGGAAGAATAGAACATTGATTGATATGGCAAGGTCTATGCTTAGTGAGTACAATGGGAGTCATTCATTTTGGGCCGAAGCTATCAACACGGCTTGCTATTCTAGCAACCAATTATATTGTCACCCAATGATGGAGAAGACACAATATGAGCTATTGAATGGAAGAAAGTCCAACATTGCATACTTTAGAGTGTTTAGTTGCAAATTCTATATCTTGAAGAAAGACATAAGACTTGAAAAGTTTGACAAGAAATGTGATGAAGGGTTCTTGCCTGGTTATTCTACCACATGCTTGAGGAAGTTCATGATGTTGAGTTTGATGAAACCAATGGTTCTCAAGAAGACAATGAAAATTTAGATGATATGAGTGGATCTCAATTGACAAATGCTATGTAGAGTATGGACATTAGTGATATTCGGCCAAGGCAAGTGATTGATATTGAAGATGATAAATATCAAGTGCTCAACTCTCCAAATGTGCAAGCTTGTGGTTCTCAATTGCAAAATCAACATGTGGATAGTTCATCTCAACCAAATGATCAAGCAAGTACAAGCAATCAAGTTCCTATCCTCCAACCAACCAACATTGCAAGAGATCACCCAATTGATCAAATAGTTGGTGATATTGCTAGTGGTGTGGAAACAAGATCAAGATTGGTATATTTTTGTGAGCATTATTCATTTGTATCATCCATAGAGCCAACCAATATTGAAAAGACCTTACAAGATGTTGATTGGGTAAATGCAATGCATGAAGAGCTCAATAATTTCACAAGAAATCAAGTTTGGGAGCTAGTTTGAAAGACTCAAGAATTACAATGTGATTGGCACAAGATGGGTATTTAGAAACAAGCAAGATCAAGGTGGCATAGTTGTGAGAAACAAAGTAAGATTGGTAGCTCAAGGATATACTCAAGTTGAGGGTCTTGACTTTGAAGAAACTTATGCATTGGTTGCAAGATTAGAGGCAATTAGAATTCTATTGGCCTATGCTTGTGCTTATGATATCAAGTTATATCAAATGGATGTGAAGAGTTCATTTCTCAATGGATACATCAATGAGTTAGTCTATGTTGAGCAACCTCTTGGTTTTGAAGATGACAAGAAGCCCAAACATGTGTACAAGTTGAAGAAGGCCTTGTATGGATTGAAACAAGTACTAAGAGCATGGTATGAAAGATGGAGGGATTTCCTTCTCTCCAAATGGTTCATTATGGGAAAGGTTGATACTACTCTCTTCACCAAGAAGCTTGGCAAGGATCTATTTGTGTTACAAATCTATGTGGATGATACCATCTTTGCTTCTACCAATAAAGAATTTTGTGAAGAATTCAGAAATATGATGGCAAATGAGTTTGAAATGTCAATGATTGGTGAACTTAGTTACTTCCTTGGACTTCAAATCAAACAATTGAAGAATGGCACATTTGTGAATTAAGGCAAGTACATCAAGGATATGATGAGGAAGTTCGGCCTAGAGGAAGCCAAAGGCATTAGCACACCAATGGGAACAAATGGACACTTGGATAGTGATGCTAGTGGAAATATGGTGGATCAAAAGTTGTATTGGTCTATGATTGAAAGCTTACTCTATATGACCGCTTCAAGGCCAGATGTCATGTTTAGTGTACGCATGTGTCCAAGATTCCAAGCCTCACCAAGAGAAAGTCACTTGAAGGCAACAAATAGAATATTGAGGTATTTGAAGCATACACAAGATGTTGGACTATGGTATCCCAAGGGGTCAAACTTTGAGTTAGATGGATATTCGGACTCCGATTATGCGAGATGCAAGGTTGATAGAAAGAGCACTTCGGGCACATGTCAATTGCTAGGAATGTCACTTGTATCTTGGTCATCAAAGAAGCAAAATAGTGTAGCACTCTGAACCGCCAAAGCCGAATACATATCCGTGGGAAGTTGTTGTGCTCAATTGCTTTGGATGAAAGCTACTTTGGATGACTTTGGAGTCAAATTAAAGAAAGTGCCATTGCTATGTGACAATGAAAGTGTGGTCAAGCTCACAAACAATCCGGTTCAACACTCAAGAACAAATCACATTGATATTAGGCACCACTTCATAAGAGACCATCAACAAAAGGGGGATATCTCAATTGAAAGTGTTGGCACCGATGATCAACTAGCCGATATATTCACCAAACCATTAGATGAGAAGAGGTTTTGCAAGCTAAGGAATGAATTGAACATACTTGATTTCTCAAATATGTGTTGATGCACCCCCATATATATGACATGCCTCTCCTTCGAGCAATGCAAGGTAAAATTGGTTGACATGTCATCCATCCATTATTTAGGACTTGTTAGTGCATCTAGACATCAATTTATTAGGCTCATTCATGAAAATAAAATGACTTTGATTCTTATATGGTACCACTATTGCTTCTATATGTTTCTATGATCTAGTGGTAGCATATGACATGTTTTTAGGCTTGTAATCCTAGTGTTTGATCTAAAATATGAACCTTAATTGTTTAACTCAACATGGTCAAGATAACCATCCTAGCTTGAGGGAAGAAACTTGTCCTTGGTTTAAACCGAGTTAAATATATTAGGGCAAGTAATCTAGATTGAACCATAAACGTTTTCTCTCTAATCATCTATAATTTGATCCATTTTGTATGATAATATATGACAAAGGGGGAGAAGTAAGTATCACAAAGATAAATATTTGATAAATATAAACACACAAGTAGGGGGGAGAAGTAAGTATCACAAAGATAAATATTTGATAAATATAAGCACACAAGTAGGGGGAGCAAGCCTATTGAAAGGTCCTAGATGGCTAGAGGGTGGGTGAATAGTCTAATTAAAATTTCTACAAATTCACTAGAGCAAAGGGTTAGTCTATAATTAAGCAAAGCTTTTTGCTCTAGCACTACAAAGGGTTGAAAGCCACCTATCCAAGCAATTCTAGTATAAATGAGTATCTCACACAAATAGCAAAACCACTAAGATACTCAAGTCAAGCTAGCAAGGATAACTAAACAAGTAATCTAGCTAACAATAGAACTAATTACACAAGATATGTATGAAAGTAAGTACAAGATAGGTAGGGGTGATAATACCGAAGCCTTGTGATGAGATGATATCAATATGAATAACCAATCATAATGAATACCAAGAGAGTAGCTAGGAGACAAGATTACACAAGATTTTTATCCCGAGGTTCACTTGGTTGCCACCAAGCTAGTCCCTGTTGTGTCGACCACTCACTTAGTGATTCAGTGGCTAATCAGCAATCACAAGTGTAGCCCACTACTCGGGCGCCACAAGAATCCACACAAGAGAGGGTAACTCAATGACATGAACAATTTACTAGAGTTACCCTTTGGCGCTCCGCCGAGGTGGGTACAAGCCCTCTCACAATCGTCGAAGCCAGCCGTGAACAATCACCAATCACGCCGAAGCTTCTCCACAACACCAAGCTGTCTAGGTGTTGGGAAACACTAAGAATAACAAGAAAACCCGTGGTGATGACGGTCACCAAGTGCCACTAATATGCAATGCTATGAGCAAAGCACTTGGTTTACTCAAACTCTCATGAATATGCAATTCTATCAAAGATAGATGAGTTGGGGGCTATCTCAAGCAAGCACAAAGTGTGAGAATGAATGGGAGGTGCAAGAGTAAGCCCCAAGGGCCAGCCAAAACATATAAATACCAAGCCCATGGAAGCTAGCAATTTTCCCCAAACTCCACGCTTTCCCGCGTGCCTCCGGAATCTACGTGCACGGGGGGTCCGGACCATAGCGTATGCGTCCGGACCCTTTGATCGATTTGAATCGACCATTGGCGCGCTTTGTCTCACATTGATTTGCACATCCGGACGCTAGCAATAGTGCCACTCTGTACCAAAGTGCCGCGCGTTCGGACTTGTTAGCGAGCGTTTACAGTAAGATCCAAACTCCAGACGCTACGCCTGGAGCTCCACCTCCAGACCAAGAATAGCGTCCATACTCTGCTCAGAAACATAACAGAGAGCTCCGAGACTCCGGACGCTTGTCAGGAGTTCCATCTCCGGACCAAAGATGATGTCTGGAGCTTTACACCAAAACCAACAGATAGCACGAGAGCTCTGGACGCATGTCCGGACCTCAACTTCGGACTTTCCAACGCGTCCGGACCCACTATTCCAGCACAGACTCCACTAGGGTTTGCTCTTGGACGCAAAGACATTAGTCCGGACCCAGCAACCCTAGCGTCCGGACCATCGTCCGGACCACGTTTCTTTGTCAAAACGAGCTGAACCTTTCACACCAAGTTCATGTGTGCTAACGCTAAGTATTCCATCACTTGTGCTCATGTGTTAGCTTTTATATCATATTTTCTTGGAAATAATTTCATTGTTCTCACTAGTTCATTTTAGATATGCAATGCAAATGACCTAGTGGCACATGATAACTGTAATCAACACAAATTTTCCCTTCTTGATAGTACAATTATCTATCCTAAAGGTGATCACACTCTCTATAGTGTCATGATCACTTAATCGAAAATGGCCCTATGAAATACCTTTGCCTTGAGCCACTTTCCTTTCCATCTTTTCATCCATGGAGCACTTGATCAATGTCCATCATGATCATTCACATTGCTCCACATGTCAAGTTGGGATCACCCTAGCTTGATCATACACTTAGCACTAGGGTTAGTCCATAGGTTTCATCAATTAACCAAAACCAAACTTGGGCTTTCACCTATAAACTTAGATGTTGCATCTCTATGTGCATTTCATATATGCTTGCTTGCATTTGAACTTGCATTTGAACTTTAATTCATATAAATGTTCATGCTTGTGTGATGAATGCTAGAGACATGAGAAATATGATGCTTGAAGCACTAGTATGCATAGATTTTAGCTTATTTTCAAGTAGTATCTAGTCCTTCATATGGTCTCTAGTCATTCATGGTGCTAAGGATGGTATATTTGTGCACTTAGATTGGTATCACGCTTCAAAGGTCCATTCTTTATATCTTAGCATTATTTGGTAGTAATAACTCTCCCACAATTTTTTATCCATACATATGTGATCAAAATGAACCAAACTCATATATCACATATGTAGGGAGAGCTAATACTACCAAAAGTTGAAATATTTATTCAATATATCTATTTGTAAAAGGTTGTTATCAATTACCAAAAAGGGGGAGATTGAAAACCCAAGTTTGGTTTTGGTTAATTGATGAAACCTATGGACTAACCCTAGTGCTAAAGTGAATGATCAAGCTAGGGTAATCCAACTTGACAAGTGGAGTCATGTGTATGATCATGATGGACTTTGATCAAGTGCTCCATGGATGAAAAGATGGAAATGAAAATGGCTCAAGGCAAAGGTATAATATAGGAACCATTCTCGGTTAAGTGATCAAGACACTATAGAGAGTGTGATCACATTTATGACAGATAGCCATACTATCAAGAAGGAAAAATTTGTGTTTGATTGTGGTTATCATGTACCACTAGGTCATTTGCATTGCATATCTTAATGAACTAGCGAGTGCTAATGAATTAATTCCAAGAAAATATGTTGTAAAAGCTAACACACGCGCACAAGTGTTGGAACACTCAGTGTTAGCACATGAGAACTTGGTGAGAAAAGTTTTAACTCGTTTAGACAAAAGAAGGATGCCCTGACGCTAGGGTTATGATGGGTTCGGACCATTTCGGTTGCGTTCGGAGCCAAACCCTAGGTGATCTGTGCTGGGCACAATGAGTCCGGACGTGGATGTTAGTCCGCAGCCAAGGTTCGGACATGCGTATGGAGCTCATGTGCTCTTTGTTGCTTACTGAGTAACCTCCGGACGCATGACATGGTCCAGAGGTGGTGCTCTGGATGCAGAGTCTGGAGGTTGGAACTCTCTCTAAACCAGTTTTGTGAACGTCTGGACACGAACTTTGGTCCGAAGGAGGAGCGACGAACAAGCGTTTGGAGTCTCGGAGCTCTCTGTTGTCTCTCTATTTCAGTTCGATATCGTGTCCAGACGCTCGACACTTTGGTCCGGAGCTCAACGGTTGGTAGCGTCCAGACGTGCAGATCAGTGGCAGATAGTGCACGCCAACGGCTCAATTTGAATTGGAGAAGGGTTCAGACGCATACGCTTTGGTCCGGACCCCATGTACATGCAGCGTCCGGAGGTGGCGCAGAAGCTCAATTTGAGGTGCAAAACGGCTAGTTTGTTGTGGGTTGCTATATATATATTTTTTGGCCAGCTCATGGGGGTCTCTCTTGCACCCTCCATTCACTCTCACTCTTTGTGCTTGCTTGAGATAGCCCCCAGCTCACCTCTCTTGATCCAATTGCTCATTTCATGAGAGTTTTGAGTGAACCAAGAGCTTCAATCATTGCATTTCATCTTAGTGGCACTTGGTGATCGTCATCGCCATGGGTTTTCTCGTTATTCTTGGTGTTTTGATAACACCTAGATGGCTTGGAGCGGTGGTGGAGCTTCGGCACGATTGGTGATTGTTCGTGGCCGGCTTCGACGATTATGAGAGGGCTTGTACCCACCTCGGCAGAGCGCCAAAGGGTAACTCTAGTGAATTGCTCGTGTCATTGAGTTACCCTCTCTGTGCTCGATTCTTGTGGCGCCCGGGTAGTGGGTTAGGCTTGTGATTGTGAAAGCCTGGTGTTTGGATTTGACTAATTGATGAAACCTACTAAGTGTACTAACCTATTGCTCTCCAAGTGAATGTATGAGATAGGTTGGTATATGCCATGTGATAGAGCTAGATGGATCAAAGTGATGATGGCAAGGCTCTAGCTTGGATGGAAAGGAAAATGGGTTCAAGGCAAAGGTGAAAATAGGAACCATTTTTTGTTTAGTGATCAAGACACTATAGAGAGTGTGATCATGTTTAGGATAGATAGTCATACTATCAAGAAGGGAGAACTCGTGTTTGATTACGGTTATCATGTGCACTAGGTCATTGTATTGCATATCTAAAAATGATCTAAGTGAGGAGAACAAACTTTTTTCAAGAAAGTATGAACTAAAAGCTAATACATGTGCACAAGTGTTGGGATCACTTAGTGTTAGCATATGAAAGCTTGGGAGAAAGTTTGAAGTCATTTGGACGAAGTTTGGAGGTCCGGACGCTACGGTTTGGAAGTGTTCGGACCATTGCGCGTGCATCCGGAGGCATACCCTAGGTACACTGTCTTGTGCACAGTGCATCCGGACGCTAGAGATAGTCCGGAGCCAAGGTCCAGACATGTGTCTGGAGCTCTGGAGCTTTATTGAATCGAAGATGATGAAGGTTCGGACTCGTGTCTTGGTCCAGACGAGGAGCTCCGGACATGCGTCCGGAGGCTCAGAGCTCTCTAGAAGCTCTCGGCTGAAACTTTGCAAGATGATTGGACACGTGAACTATAGCCCGGATGAGGTGTTTTGGTGCGTCCGAAGGTTGAAAACAGAACCTGGAAGTGTTGCTGGTGAAGGGTCCGGACGTTGTTAATGGTCCGGACCCCAAGTGAAAGTAGCGTCCAGAGCCACGCAGGGAGTGTGAAATGGGGGCTAAACGGCTAGTTTCGAGGGAGAGGCTATATATATGTGTTTGGCCGGCCCATGGGGCTCGCTCTTGCACTTCCCATTCACTCCTACCCTTGTGCTTCCTTGAGATTGCTTCCACCCACTCACCTCTTGATAGAATTTATCATTTCATGAGAGATTGAGTGAACCAAGTGCATTGCTACACACATTGCATACTAGTGACACTTGGTGATCGTCATCATTGCGGGAGCTCTTGTTATTCTTGGAGTTTGCCAACTCCTAGATGGCTTGGTGCGACGAGGATCATCGAGCGGAGGAAGGTGATTGTCTCTGACTCCGATCGGTGGATTGTGAGGGGTTCTTGAGTCTTCCCCATGGGAGTTTGTGAAAGACATCTCTAGTGGCTTGCTCGTAGCTTGTGGAGCCCCATCTTGTGTTGGTTGTGCAGCATCCAGTGACGGGTTTGGCTTGTGATGCCACTTAGCGCGTGAACCTCCAAGTGGGTGATTCGCTACAACGAGGAGTAGCTTGTTGGCAAACAAGTGAACCTCGGTAAAAATAATTGTGTCACTTGTCTCTCTACCGAGGATTCTCTTGTAATTGTTGTTTGATTGGTTATCTATTGGTTGTTATTCTTCTCATTGGTATAACCCTCCTAACTCTAGCTCTTGCATTACATTGTTTATATTCTTGCAAGGTAGAGTAACTTAATTATCTTATCGTGTGTAGTCTTACTTGTGTATCTCCTTGCCAAAGCTTAGCTCCATTCTTTGAGATTGACTACCTTGCATAGCCTAGCTTTATTCATTGACTTAGTTATCTAACTATCTTGTGTGTAATAGATATATTCTTGCTAGTAACTAGAATTGTGGACATGTGGCTTGCAACTCTTGTTAGAGCTAGTGCAAAACTCGCATTTCTCCATTTGTTACTGTAACCACTTTTCCTAGTGTTATTGTAGAAAATTTTAATTAGGCTATTTACCCCCTCTAGCCATTTGTAGACCCTTCAAGTGGTATCAGAGCCGGTACACCGTTCATTTGAGGCTTTACATCCTACGGTGTTAAAATGGCTCAAATCAACAACACCAGAGGCCACCCAAGTTTGATGGTTGTTGGTATTTCTTATGACTATTGGATAAATCCGCAAGCGCACAGATTATACCGATGTAGCACTTCACCCAGGAGTATTCCGGGGTATCATAATTTATATTCTCCCAAGGGAAAGCAGAGCTAGAAATAATAATAAAAGAGAGATCCTAGAGATCACCTCAATTTAGTATCAACTAGTGTAAGGGGGTAATCGATATAATAATAGGAAGGTGATGATGTAACAAACCGGTAAAGATAAGTAAGAGATGACTAGTGAGTATAACTATGTGGGAGGACAACGAGAGAGTAAAAGGACTCATGTGATTCCAACTCTACCTTTGTGGATTTAACTATGGCACTCAATTGAGACAAACATCGATTAATTCCTCAATACAAGTATGCTAGGCGAGGGAATAGATCAGTAGGAGGACAAAACTCCTACCGGACCACGCCCTCTTCTTACGGGGGTCTTATCTTTTAAGAACTTGCCTAAGAACATGTGGTGGAATACAATGACTAGATAAGGCTGTCACTCTCTTGCTAGCTACCACAAACAATCCGTGCAACAAGCGATAACCAAAGGCAAAATTAAGTATAAGCACCACGCTTACACCTATTCTCACTACTCTAATCGTGTATACGACAGCTAGAGCACCCTATGACAGGCGATGATCGCATACAGGAAAGGCCACAAGGATCTCAATCTAGTTTATAACAACTAATTGACAAGATAAACCACAACAATACTATAGCGGGTATAATATTGCACAAAGTAAAGACTAAGTAAAGTAAAGAAGGAATATTGCATTAAATAAGTAAAGTCTTGCAAAATGGAAAAGATACAAGAGCTTATACCAGATCCTCCGGGAAGACAACTCCGGAAAGCCCGAGCGAAGCTCAACTCAACTCTAACTCCCACACTAGAGAACACCACTAGACTAATCTCCACTTGAGAACAACAGTGGTTTGTATGGATTACATCATGATTAGAGAGGGAGTTCTTGACCTCTATTTATTGTGGGGGTGGAGTAGAGGCTACTCCAGCGCCACGTCATCGATCCAAGGAGCTTCAATCCTCCTCCCTTGGATCAAACCAACTTGTAACCGCCTAGGATGAATGGTGTGGATTTCCATCATGTGCTGGTTGATATGGCGGTTGATAGGAGTCCAACCGACCTAGGGGATGGTCGGCCGACCCCCCTATGGCTAGTGGGCCACCCCTTGGCCTTCTGGGTGTGGCCCCACTGGTCAGGGACTGAGTGGGGGCCAGGTGGGCCCAGGGGCGGTCGGTCGACCCCCCCTGGGGGTCACTGGCCCACTTCTTCCTCTCCGGTGCTGGTCCCACTTGTCATATATGTTGGGTGGTTGTTCTGAGGTAGTTGTCGTGTTGATCTCTTTGGTATGGGCCCATGAATCCATGTACCTTGTATGTGAACCGTTGGGAGAAAGCACAGAGTGATCCAAGGGTTGAAAATCACTCTAAGATGCTTCTCATGGATCATGGCCGAGGGGGGAGACTTGGTGGGCCCACAGGGTGGTCGGCTAACCCTCTATGTGGGTCCCACTGTGTCTCCTTTGCTCCATTTCTTCACTCCTGCAACAAAATACTCATGGACATGTGGAACTTGTTATTTTATAAAGTATACTTATGCGATGATTGTTTTATCCTTGATCCTGAGTTTGTTGGCAGTATTTTAGTTATGTAAAAGTGCATCATATTTGGTGCCAACAATGGTACCAATTATAGTTATTGAAAGGCATTGATGACCACCCATATCAAATCAATCAACCAGAAGATATAGTTGGTGGTTCACAAGAAGTTTGAGGTGGTGAATGAGGAGGCACCCACCGCGGCCGAAGAAGAAAAACTCCAAAACAATGACATTGCATTGAGTACCATTCATGTTGCAATTTCCAAAGAGGTCTTTGAGCAAATCAAGAACATAGACATGGTGCATGATACTTAGAAGCAGCTAGAAGAGTCATATGAAGGAACTCAATCAATGAAGGGGGCCAAGGCATATATCTTGAAGGAGAAGTTTGCAAGCTTCAAGATGAAGGAGGATGAAAATATGCCGGAAATGTTCAATAGGCTTGAGGTGCTTGTCAATGACCTCAAGTCACTTGGAGAGAAGGTGGAGGACAAGGACTTCTCATTCAAATTCTTGAGAAACCTTCCCTCAAGATTCGGCATGTTGGTCACTCTATTGGTGAGAAGTGGATTGGATACAATGACACCAAACCAAGTTTTTGGTGAGGTGATAACCGATGACACCTATAGAGATGACAAGAAAAAGATGGAAGAGAAAAAGGAAAAGAAGTATGAGAAGAAGGAAGACAAAAAGAAGAATGTGGCATTCAAGGCCATATTATCATCAAGGGGCAAAGCAAAGATCAAGTATGATGAATCAAGCAATGATGCTAGCTCAAGTGATAGCAATTAAGATGATGAAGAGATGGCTCTATTTGTCAAGAGATTTTACAAATTCATGAAGAAGATGGGCTATAGAGCTAGAAGGAAGAAGAACACTTTCAAGAGCAATGAAAAAGATAGAAGATGCTTCAAGTGCAATAGCAAGGATCATCTCATTGTGGATTGTCCACATCATAGTGACAATGAAGATGACAAGAAGAGCAACAAGAAGGACAAGAAAGAAAGCAAGATGACCTTTAAGAAGAAGAAGGGAGGATCATATGTGGTAACTTGGGATAGTGATGCTTCCACAAGTGATGGAGATGATAGTGATGATGAGAGGAAATCAAGCAAGAAGAAAGCTCTTGCTAGTATTGCTATCAAGGACAAGATATCTCTCTCTTTGACACACCATCGGCATGCTTCATGGCTAAGTTCACTAAGGTACAATACAATGATGAATGTGATTCTAGTGATGGTGATGATGATGAGCCAACTAAATATGAACTAATTGACATGTTGGAAGATGCTCGAACTCATTTTGACATCAAGATAAAAGAGTGCAAAGCATTGCGGAAAGAGCTTGAAGCTCTCAAGAAATCCTTTGATGAGCTCAATCTTTCTCATGAGAGGCTAGAGGTAGCCTATAAGAAGCTTGGCAAAGCTCACACTAAGCTTGAAAAGGCTCACTCATCTCTTGTTGAGCAAAAGGAGAAGGAACATGTTCCAACATGTAACATAGGCTCAACATGTGATTTACTTGATGAATCTTTCACACCCATCATGTTGCTCCTACTAGTACTTCATGTAGCACTTCCATATCTACTACATGTACTAGTGATAACTCTACTTGTGATGCTTCATTGCTTAATGAAAATAAAAATTTGAAAAATGAAGTAAACAAGCTTACACTTGCTTTGGGCAATGCATATGGTGGTGATGTCTGCTTGCTAAACTGCTTGGGTAGCCAAAGGTTCTCCCTTTGCAAAGAGGGATTGGGCTATAACCCCAAGAAGGGCAAAGTGGACTTTGGAACTCAAAAGCCTAGCTTTGTGAAGAGTAATGGTCGGTTTTGCACAAGTTGCAAGCAAGTGGGGCATGTAGCACAATATTGCAAGTTGAATCAGAACAAGATCAAATTCTCTAAGGCTTCGTCTATTAGATTTGATTCATGCTATGTGCTTACCAAGAGCAAAGAAGGTGTGATAGCTAAGTACATGGGTACATCTAAGAGCTCAAAGAAGAAAGCTATTTGGGTACCTAAGTCCTTAGTCACTAACTTTGGAGGACCCAAGCAAGTTTGGGTACCTAAAAAGAATTGATTTCTCTTATAGGTCAATTATAAAGACGGAGGGAGGCATTGGGTGCTTGATAGTGGGTGCACTCAACATATGATCGGGGATGCAAGAATGTTCAACTCAATCAAATCAAGTGGCAATTGTATTGATTCTATTACATTTGGTGACAATGGCAAAGGCAAGGTCAAAGGGTTTGGTAAGATTACAATATCCAATGACATGAGCATATCCAATGTGTTGCTATTAGAGAGCTTGAACTTCAACTTACTATCCGTAGTTCAATTATGTGATCTTGGTTTCAAATGCATATTTGGAGTTGATGATGTAGAAATCATAAGTGTAGATGGCTCTAACTTGATATTCAAAGGATTTAGATATGAGAATCTATACTTGGTTGATTTCAATGCTAGAGAAACTCAATTGTAAACTTGCTTGCTATCAAAATCTAGCATGTGTTGGTTATGGCATAGAAGGCTTGGTCATGTTGGAATGAAACAATTGAATAGGCTTGTTAAGCATGATCTAGTTAAAGGCTTGAAAGATGAGGTTTTTGAAAAGGATAAGCTTTGTAGCTCTTGTCAAGCCGGCAAACAAATCGGAAATACTCACCCTAGTAAGAGCATGATGAGTACTTGCAAACCTTTTGAGCTTTTGCACATGGACTTGTTTGGACCAACCGCATACACTAGCATTGGTGGGAACAAATAGGATTTGTGATAGTTGATGATTTCACTAGATACACATATGGCTATTCTTTCTTAGTGACAAGAGTGAAACATTTGATACATTCAAAACTTTTTTCAAGAGAAGTCAAAATGAATTTGAAACAACTATCAAGAAAGTTAGAAGTGACAATGGTAGTGAGTTCAAGAACACTAGAATTGATGAGTTATGTGATGATTTTGGAATCAAACATCAATTCTCGGCCAAGTATACACCTCAATCAAATTGTCTTGTTGAGAGGAAGAATAGGATACTCATTGATATGGCAAGATCTATGCTTAGTGAATACAATGTGAGTGGTTCTTTTTGGGCCAAATCTATCAACACGGCTTGCTACTATAGCAACCAACTCTATTATCACAAGATGCTTGAGAAGACCCCATATGAGCTATTGAATGGAAGAAAGCCCAATATTGTATATTTTAGAGTGTTTGGTTGTAAGTGTTATATCTTGAAGAAAGGGGCAAGATTGAGCAAATTTGAGAAGAAATATGATGAAGGATTCTTACTTGGATATTCAACTACAAGCAAAGCATATAGAGTATGGAATCTTACTCATGGTATAGTTGAATAAGTGCATGATGTTGAGTTTGATGAAACTAAGGGATCTCAAGATGAGAGTGACATTCATGATGATGTGAGAGGTGAACCATTAGCAAATGCAATGAAGAACATGGACATTGGGGATATTATGCCGAGGGAAGTCAATGATGAGCAAGACAATGACTATCAAGTGTGCCCTCCATCCGATGAGAAGCTAAATGGTAATCAAACTAGTTCATCCTCTCCAACTCAAGATCAACAAGTGGCTAGTTCATCATCTCTATCTAGTGATCAACCAAGTGCAAGCAATCAACTTCCAACACTCTAACCTACTTCTATTGCAAGGGATCATCCATTGGATCATATTATTGGAGATATCACAAAAGGTGTGCAAACAAGAGCTAGATTAGCTTCTTTTTGTGGACATTGCTCATTTGTGTCATCTATTGAGCCAACCAAGATTGAAGAAGTTTTGCAAGATATTGATTGCGTAAATGCAATGCATGAACAGCTCAACATTTTCACTAGAAATCAAGTTTGGGAGCTAGTTGGAAGACCAAGAGATCACAATGTTATTGGCACTAGATGGGTCTTTCCAAACAAAAAAGATCAAGATGGAACAGTGGTGAGAAACAAAGCAAGACTAGTTGCACAAGGATACACTCAAGTTGAGGGTCTTGACTTTGGAGAAACATATGCACCAGTGGCAAGTCTAGAAGCAATAAAGATTCTATTGGCTTATGCTTATGCTCACAACATCAAGCTATATCAAATGGATGTGAAGAGCGCATTTCTCAATGGATACATCAATGAACTGGTTTATGTTGAACAACCACCCGAATTTAAAGATGAGAAGAAACCCAACCATGTGTACAAGCTTAGAAAGGCATTGTATGGTTTGAAGCAAGCACCTAGAGCATGGTATGAGAGATTGAGAGAATTTCTCCTCTCTAAGGGATTCATTATGGGCAAGGTTGATACTACCCTATTCACCAAAAAGATTGGCAAGTACTTGTTTCTATTGCAAATATATGTGGATGATATTATCTTTGGATCAACTAATCAAGAATTTTGTGAAGAGTTTGGCAATATGATGGCCAATGAATTTGAGATGTCTATGCTCAGTGAACTTAGTTACTTCCTTGGTCTTCAAGTTAAGCAAATGAAGAATGGCATATTTGTGAGTCAAGGCAAATACATCAAAGACATGCTCAAGAAATTCAATCTAGATGAAGCAAAGTCTATTAGTACACCAATGGGAACAAATGGCAATTTGGATGGTGATGCTAGTGGCAACATGGTAGATCAAAAGCTATATAGATCAATGATTGGTAGCCTACTCTATGTGACCGCATCAAGACCGGATGTCATATTTAGTGTATGTATATGTGCAAGATTTCAAGCATCTCCTAGAGAGTCATTTGAAAAACACAAAGAGGATATTGAGATACTTGAAGCATACACCAAATATTAGGTTGTAGTATCCTAAAGGATCAAACTTTGAGTTAATTGGATACTCTGACTCAGATTATGCGGGTTGCAAGATTGAAATAAAGAGCACTTCGGGCACATGTCAATTGCTTGGAAGATCACTTGTCTCATGATCATCAAAGAAGCAAAATAGTGTGGCACTCTCTACCGCCGAAGTCGAATACATATTAGTTGGTAGTTGTTGTGCACAAGTACTTTGGATGAGAGCTACTTTGAATGATTTTGGATTCAAATTCAAGCAAGTGCCTTTGTTATGTGACAATTCTTGGGAGTATGCCCTAGAGGTAATCATAGAGATGATTGTATTTCCTTGTATCCATGGCATGTAATGAGTTCAATGAATATCCATTAAAGACAACTTGTATCGATTAGCAATTATGTGAATTGTTTGTGAAACTCTTTTACTTGTATGGTTATTCTAAAAGTAGTCCCTGATCGGAGTTCATGTGATGACACTTATGAATAACAGATCAGCACATTATTAGTTGATGACTATGTTTCACAAGTCATAGACATAGAGATGTCAAACTAATAATGTGGGCACATATATGAAATGGGATTGGATAGACCCAACCTAAGATTGTCTCTATACACATCATATACGTTATGTCCTTAGACCTGAGATTGTCATATGTACTCAAGATGTGAAATAACCTACTTAGGGACTACCAAACGCTACTCCGTGACTGGGTAGTTATAAAGGTAGCTTTTGGGTTTGTCGGGAAACATGTTGTGAGACATAGTCAATCAAGATAGTCGATCATGATAGTCTATCGAGATGGAATTTGTCACTCTCCATAGGAGAGAGATATCACTGGACCACTCGAATGATTAGATCATGAAATGCATGGTCGTGCCTAGGTTAAGTGTTAACATACGAGATGGACTAAATATCGTTTGACAAGGGAATAACATGTATGTGGTTTTGTGGTGGTTCGTCCGATATGATCGTAGCGTATACATAAGAGTTGACACGCCTTGCTAGAGACCACTATCAACTATTGGTCGAGTAGGAGTACTAGGGCCATGTCTGTCTGCACGCGAGCCCATAGTGTCGCACGCTTAAGGGGTTGGAAGCCTAATTCGGATTGGATCTGAATTAGACTAGGTTTAGGGTTTCTAATGGGCCTCCAACATGGGAGCTCATTAGGACGCCTATATAAGCAAGGGGAGGGCACGGGGTGAATTAGTCGATCTATGCCTTTTGGCAGCCGCCGTCGCTCCCAACACTCGCGCCTATTGCTCCTCACAAACCTAGCACTCCGAAGGCATGATGCTTCCTCCCTACACATGTGGGATTCCTCGGAGGTGCTGCATCTGGAGCACAAGGACGAACCAGACGAAGGAGATGTAGTGACAGATGACCTCACAACTGCATGGCACTGCCACAACGCGTACGACTACATCGAGTCGCTTCCACTGCACCTGCGCGTCTAGTGGTAATCCCGTGATCTATAACTAGCACTAATTCCTGGTTTATAGGGTCAAAATTTTTTGTTTTCCGGCTAGCATAGCAACCTCATAACCCTTCAACAATGAAAGTGCAATCAAGCTTACCAATAACCTGGCCCAACATCAAAGAACAAAGCATATTGATGTTTGCCACCAATTCATTAGAGAACATCAATTGAAAGGGAATATTTCAATAGAGAGTGTGGGCATCGAAGATCAATTGTTCGATATCTTTACCAAACCACTAGATGAAAAGAGGTTTTGGAAGCTAAGGAATGAGTTGAATATTCTTGATTTCTCAAATATGAGTTGATGCACCCCACTTATATGACATGCCTCTACGCCAACAAAGCAAGGTACAAGTTGATTGGAAAGCATTCATGCATACTTTGCTAGGACTTGTGTAGAGCATATAGAAATCACTCATGCTTATTAGGCTCATTCATGCAAACTAAATGAATTTGATGCTTATATGGTACCACTATGGCTTCTATGAATTGATATGATCTAGTGGTAGCATATGACATGTTGATGAGCTTGCAATCCTAGTGTTTGATCTATATCTATGAGCTTTAAGTGTTTAATTCAACATAGACAAGATAACCATCTTAGCATGTGTGAACAAGCCTATCTATGGTTTAAATCAAATCAAATATCTTGGGAAAGTAATCTAGCTCAAACCAAAGTTGGCATAACTCTTTCACCCTATCTCACACTAAGGGGGAGAACACTTGAATATGTATAATTGGTCCCACCTTTTTTGTATCAATTGTATGACAAAGGGGGAGAGATTACAAAGATATGCTTAATTGGGAGAAAAGAAATAGGAGAGAAATACATAGGAGATGTGACAAAGGGGAAGTAACTTGAAAATGGAAAATCAATTTTGAAAGAATATACAAGTAGGGGGAGCAAACTCATGAACACTTTTGATGCATTTGAATGTTTGCACCTCATATGTATTGTTGCATGAGCACTCTTATTTCAAATGATCATGCTTGTGTGGTGATTGCTAGTAGTACAAAATGAATGATGATTGATTAACTAGCATGAATAGGTGATAGTTAGATACTTTTGCATAAAGATTGAACTAATGCTCTCAAATGAGTTGTGTTGGTTTTTCAAGTGGTATCTAACCAATCATGGTGCTCAGGGTGATTCAAAATTCCGCACTCCAATGGTATCACACTTCAAAGGTCTACTCTTTAAACCTTAGCATCATTTGGTAGCTATTCACTCTCCCACAACTTCTATCTATACATATGTGCACAACTTGAACCAAACTCATGAAGCACATATGTAGGGGGAGCTAATACTACCAAACCAAATTTATATAACTTGTCCAAATCTATTTCTTTGAAAAACATGCTTGGACAAGCAACTCAAGTTCAAAATGATTATATTTCATATCTTTGAGAAAGGTTGTCATCAATTAACAAAAATGGGGAGATTGAAAGCCCGGTGTTTGGTTTTGAGTAATTGATGAAACCTACTATGTGTACTAACCTATTGCTCTCTAAGTGAATGTATGAGATAGGTTGGTACATGCCATGTGATGGAGCTAGATGGATCAAAGTGATGATGGCAAGGCTCTAGCTTGGATAGAAATGAAATTGGGTTCAACACAAAGGTGAAAATAGGAACCATTTTCGGTTTAGTGATCAAGACACTATAGAGAGTGTGATCATGTTTAGGATAGATAGCCATACTATCAAGAAGGAGAAACTCGTGTTTGATTACGGTTATCATGTGCCACTAGGTCATTGTAATGCATATCTAAAAATGATCTAAGTGAGGAGAACAAACTTTTTCAAGAAAGTATGAACTAAAAGCTAACACACGTGCACAAGTGTTGGGATCACTTAGTGTTAGCATATGAAAGCTTGGGAGAAAGTTTGAAGTCATTTGGACAAAGTTTGGAGGTCCGGACGCTAGGGTTTGGATGTGTCTGGACCATTGCGTGTGCATCTGAAGGCATACCCTAGGTGCACTGTCCTGTGCACAATGCGTCTGGATGTTGGAGATAGTCCGGAGCTGAGGTCCGGACATAAGTCCGGAGCTCATGAGCTCTCTAGAATCGAAGATGATGAAGGTTCGGACGCATGTCTTGGTCCGGACGAGGAGCTCTGGATATGCGTCCGGAGGCTCGGAGCTCTGGATATGCGTCCGGAGGCTCGGAGCTCTCTGGAAGCTCTTGACTGAAACTTTCCAAGGCAATCGGACGCGTGAACTATAGTCCGGACGAGGTGTTTTGGTGCATTTGGAGCTTGTGTCCGAAGGTTAAAAATAGAACCTGGAAGTGTTGCTAGTGAAGGGTTCAGACACTATTAATGGTCCAGACCCCAAGTGAAAGTAGCGTCCGGTGCACATGCAGGGAGCGTGAAATGGGGGCTAAACGTCTAGTTTCGAGGGAGAGTCTATATATATGTGTTTGGCCAGCCCATGGGGCTCTCTCTTGCACTTCCCATTCACTCCTACCCTTGTGCTTGCTTCCACCCACTCACCTCTTGATAGAATTGATCATTTCATGAGAGATTGAGTGAACCAAGTGCATTTCTACACACATTGCATACTAGTGGCACTTGGTGATCGTCGTCATCTTGGAGTTTGCCAACTCCTAGATGGCTTGGTGTGACGAGGATCGTCAAGCAAAGGAAGGTGATTGTCTCCAGCTCCGACCGGTGGATTGTGAGGGGTTCTTAAGTCTTCCCCGCGGGAGTTCGCGAAAGACATCTCTAGTGGATTGCTCGTAGCTTGTGGAGCCTCATCTTGTGTTGGTTGTGCAGCACCCAGGGACGGCTTTGGCTTGTGATGCCAATTAGCGCGTGAACCTCCAAGTGGGTGATTCACTACAACGAGGAGTATCTTGTTGGCGAACAAGTGAACCTCGATAAAAATCATTGTGTCACTTGTCTCTCTACCGAGGATTCTCTTGTGATTGTTGTTTGATTGGTTATCTATTGGTTGCTACTCTTCTCGTTGGTATAACCCTCCTAACTCTAGCTCTTGCATTACATTGTTTATATTCTTGCAAGGTAGAGTAACTTAATTATCTTATCGTGTGTAGTCTTACTTGTGTATCTCCTTGCCAAAGCTTAGCTGCATTCTTTGAGATTGACTACCTTGCATAGCCTAGATTTATTCATTGACTTAGTTATCTAGCTATCTTGTGTGTAATAGATATATTCTTGCTAGTAACTAGAATTGTCAATAGGTGGCTTGCAACCCTTGTTAGAGCTAGTGCAAAACTCGCATTTCATCATTTGTTATTCTAACCACTTTGCCTAGTGTTGTTGTAGAAAATTTTACACTACTACAGAAACGGCAATCACTGCCGGCCCATCACTGCCGGTTTTGTTTGGGCCGGCAGTGATGCCCCTTCACTGCCGGTTCTTCCTCTGACAGACCCCCAATTATTGGGGGCAGGGGCTGAACCGGCAGTGAAACACCACATCACTGCCGGTTCGTGGCTTGAACCGGCAGTGATGACTCTCGGCCCTATCACTGCCGGTTCAAGCCACCAACCGGCAGTGATTTGGTGTTTCACTGCCGGTTCGTGGCTGGAACCGGCAGTGAAACGTTGTACAATATAAGGCACGCGAACTCCTCTCCCTCCTCTACCCCAACAGTGAAGTATAGTACGTGAGGAGCTCCATCTCTCCATTGTTGCGGCTGGTGAATTTCTTGATCTCCATTGTTAGCTCCTCTTCACTCTTGGATCCTCATGTCTTCTTGCTCTTGGTTAGTAACAAGCATAATTCTTTAGAATTGTTGGTTTATATTGTGTCAATTTGTGTTAGAGCTATGCTAGTTTTCATGATCAAGAACAGGGATGTTGCAATTTGTGTCAATTTTTTTGTACCTTTTAGATCCAAAAGTATTTAGAAAAATTGTAGCACTTTGTTTTTATTGGATAATTATTGTATAATCATTGAGTAGCTAGGTTCGAAAGATTTGTCTCGAAAATTATGGATAAAAATTGTAATTAGTTATATTTATTACTTACATTTAATACTCCATGCATATATTAAAGATTTGATGGGATGTGGAATAGATTCGGTATTTATTACTTAGATTTAATACTCCATGCATGCATTTAATACTTACATTTAATACTCCATGCTTCCATTGTTATCTATTTGTTCTCTTTATTTTTATAGCGCGACCAAATTCAAATTATATCGAAGAATATTGTTCAAAAATGCTTCTATTAATATGTTCCTATGTTTCCTCTGCTCTGCCCATCTTATTTTATCAGTGCAAACATGGCTCGAGGGTGGATGTACGATCTGTCACATACAGACCCGCGGTACTTGACGGGCATCGACAATTTCATCAAGCGAGCTAGAGCCAATGCTGGGGACTCACATCTTGTATTCTGTCCATGCAAAGACTGCAAGAATACGAGAAAATGGGGCGACGTGGAGCATATACGTTTGCACTTAATCACAAGGGGGTTCATGAGAAACTACACGATTTGGACTTTGCATGGGGAGGTTGGTCAAAATGTTAATGATGATGTGCTCATGCCTAGTGTAGCATTATTGCCTGTTCATGATTACACAGAAGATGTGCCTACCAATGATGATGTGTTTGTGAATACATTAGCTGACAACACTGAGGAAAATGATGGTATTTCACAGCTTCTACATGATGTGCATGGGGGATTCCTTAGTGCTTCATAGTTGAAAAAACTGGAGATGATGAGAAAGGATGCAAAAACACCATTGTTTCCGGGCTGCCCAATAAGCAAACTGGAAGCCAACATCATGCTATTGGAGTTCAAATCAATGAATGGGTTGAGTGATAAAGGTTTCGATAACTTGTTAATTATACTACATAAACTGTTCCTGGAGGCCAAGTTAGCAGAAAAGACTTACCTTGCGAAGCAAATGATTTGCCCAATTGGCCTGGAGGTTGAGAAAATCCACGCGTGTTCCAACGACTGCATATTGTACCGTGGAGAGAAATACAAAGACTTGGATGCATGTCCCAAGTGTAAAACTCCCCGATACAAGCAAGGGCCATCAAATGATGGAAGCAAGACCAGAGAAGGGCCAGTAAAGTCCGTGTGGTATTTTCCTATAGCTCCACGAGTGCATAGGTTGTTTGCAAATGAGAAGTCAGCCAAGTTGTTGCGTTGACACGGCGAAGAGCGAAAGAAAGATTTAATGATGAGACACCCCGCCGATGGGTCAGACTGGAGGACTATCAACACTATGTTCTATAAGAACATTGGTGGAGAGGTAAGACATCTGTGTTTTGCTTTGAGCACGGATGGGATGAACCCGTTTGACCAGGTGAGAACCAATCATAGCACTTGGCCAATGACGCTATGTATATACAACCTTCCACCCTGGCTTTGTATGAAACGGTCATACGTCCAGATGCCATTACTAATCCAAGGACCAAAACAACTTGGTAATGATATTGATGTGCTTCTAGAACCAGTGATCGATGAACTACTACAGATGTGGGAGACGGGTGTGAAGGATGTCTGGGATGAGTACAGGAAAGAACATGTCACGGTAAAGGCTGTACTTATCGCTACAATCACCGACCTACCAGGGCGAGGTTCCTTGTCTGGAGAGAAGACAAAAGGATACACTGGGTGTGTTGAGTGCTTGGACGAGACTGATGCTACACATCTACCAGAAAACAGGAAGATGGTCTACATGGGACATCGTAGGTTTCTACGTCGTGATCACCCTTACCGTAGGAATACAAAAGATTTTAATGGGACTACTGAGAAACGTGGACCTCCAAAGTATCGAGACGGGAAACAACTGCTTCAACAATTAAGCAAACTCACAAATGTTGTCCTTGGGAAGGGGGACGGGGCAGTAGCAACACCAACCGATAGTATCTGGAAGAAAAAATCTATCTTCTGGAAACTACCTTACTGGCAACTTTTGAGTGTACGTCACTGTCTTGATCCAATGCACATAACTAAAAACGTGTGCGGTAACACACTTAACACGTTGATGAACACCGGGGGAACAAGCAAGGATTCTCTCGCGCACACGCTTGGACATGCAACACCTGGGCCTCAGGAAGGAGTTGCACCTAGTAACTCTTGAGAATGGTCACTTGAAACTTCTGGTGGCATCATGGACACTGAAAAAGGAGGAAAAAGAAATGCTTATTTCTTTCTTCAACGATCTCAAAGTACCGAGTGGCTACTGTGGGAACCTGAAAAGGCTAGTTAACATGAGAGAACTTAAGTTTAACTATGGTTCTATGAAGGCCCATGACTGTCATGTCATAATGACTTAGCTGCTCCCAGTTGCCCTGCGAGGTATCCTCCCTGACAAGGTCCGCGCTCCAATCATAAAGTTGTGTTCGTTCTTCAACGTGACTCTGAAAAGGTCATTGAAGTGGGCAGGTTAGACCACCTGAAGCAGGAGATAGCCGATATTATATGCAGGCTTGAGATGCATTTCCCACCGACTTACTTTGACATTTCAGTGCATCTACTTGTTCATCTTGTGGATCAAATAAAAGCCCTTGGCCCAATGTACCTACACCAGATGTTTCCTTTCGAGAGGCTGATGAAAGTTTTCAGGCGGTATGTTAGGAATAAATTCAGACCAGAAGGGAGCATGGTAGAAGGATGGTCAACAGAGGAGGCTATTGAGTTCTCCACATATTATCTGGACATCAAGCGGGTTGGAGTTCCAGTATCTCATCACGATGGAAGACTAGGGGGTAAAGGAACAATAGGTGAGAAAGCTGTCAAAATGGACGAAGTCGTCTCCTTCAGACAAGCACACTTCATTGTTCTCCAATAGGCCGACGGTGTGATGGCATACATTGATGAGCACAAGCAGTTTCTGCAAATTAAGCACATAGGGAGGTCACAGGCTTGGCTTGAGAAAAAACATAAGGAGGAATTTGGTGACTGGTTTCGACGCCAAAGGCTAGGAAAGGTGACGGGATGTCAGCTAGATCTCTTAGCCCCCGGACCTTCGACTACGCTAATGAAGTACCAAGGATATCAAATAAATAGTTTTACATTTAACACAAAAAAACAGGACGGAAAGAGCACGAACCAAAACAGTGGTGTTCGTTTCGACGCCCACGATGAGTACGGCACGGTGGTGGCAACATACTATGGTTTCATAGATGAGATATGGGAGCTAGACTATGGACATCAGTTGAAAGTTGCTCTTTTCCATTGTCTGTGGGTCCGGCTGAATGAAATCAACACCGACAAGGATGGGTTCACTACCGTTGATCTATCCAAGACCGCATACAGAGATGACCCCTTCGTCCTTGCAAAGGATGTTTTGCAAATCTTCTATGCAAGGGATAACAATACAAATGGAAGACGACATGTAGTATTGCAAGGCAAAAGGAAGATTGTAGGTGTCGACGGAGTGACAGACGAAGAAGAGTACAAAGGTTACGAAGAAATGGCTCCTTTTGGGGTGGACGTTACCCTACATGTCCTTAAAGAGGGTGACGAACCTGCTTACCTCCGGAGTGATCATGATGAGGCCATCATCGTGCATGCACCGTGAATTGTTAGAGTATCATAAACTATGTAATCCTTAATGAAATGTTGTTTTAGTAATTTGAGATCATATGGAGTTCTAGAGATTGTTGAGTTGTACCACGTTGTTGATTGATGTATGCCATGTCAAAAGGGATTCCAAAACTATAAAGAATTAGACCTTGAGTGTATAAGCAATAATGTAGAGCTCCTCAAAACTAGCAAAAGCTATGTTGGAAGATTTTCAACTTCTATTCAAATTTTTGGAGTAATTACAAAGGGGGTATTTGAATTTTAAACCCTTATTCAAATTCAAACTAGAATTTAAAAACTATAAAGAATTAGACCTTGAGTGTATAAGCAATAATGTAGAGCTCCACAAAACTAGCAAAAGCTATGTTGGAAGATTTTCAACTTCTATTCAAATTTTTGGAGTAATTACAAAGGGGGTAATTGAATTTTAAACCGTTATTCAAATTCAAAATGGAATTCAAAAAATATAAAGAATTTGAATATGCTACTTCAGCAAAAGTTGTAGAGAATTAAAAATTATGCAATTTCTATGTTTGGAGTTTTTCAAGTTCTAGTCAAAAATCAGGAGTAATTTGAATTCTAAAGCAAAAGGCAGAATTTTAAAAAAATACATACATCACTACCTGTTATAGAGGAACCGGCAGTGATGTGCCCCTATCACTGCCGGTTCTAATAACCAACCGGCAGTGATGCGCCATCATCACTGCCGGTTAAAAAGAACTGGCACTGATGCGCCCTCATCACTGTCGGTTCTTATTACAAACCGGTAGTGATAGGGGACAGCACTGCTGGTTTGTAACAAGAACCGGCAGTGATGAGATAGCATATTAAAGAACTGGCGCGCGTCCGAAAATTTCAGACGCGGGCCAGTTCCACACTTAGCAATTTCGACGCCGCCCGAGCTCGCCACTGCACGCCGCCGTCGCCCCCTCGACCTCGACGACCTCCCCGCCCACGGTCAAGCTCGGCACCGGTGTAGCCCGACGCCGCCTCCGCCACGCACGGACGCCGCACGCTCTCGACGCCGCCCGAGAGCTCGCCACTGCACGACGACGACGTCTCACTCCACGACGCCGGCAGGAGGCTCCTCCATGACCTCGACACCGCCGCTGCTTCCCTCCACGACGCCGCGAGGAAGCTCGAGCTGCTCTGCTCGACTCCGGCAGAGCTCCAGTGCACGCCGCAGCAACCTCGCCGTGACCTCGCCGGGAACCCCACCGCGACGGACCCAGAGCTACCTCGCCAGGACTCGCCACTGACCTTTCCGCCACCCAGGACCTCGGAATTCGGCCCCCGACCCTCCACGGTGAGCTCCAATCGCCATGCCTACAACCTGTTCGATGAAATGCCACAGTGGAGGAAACTGTTAGGCATGCATGGATAGCTAGCTTAGAGATTATAGTGATAGATAGATAGATTAGAGAGATTAGAGAGATTAGAGATATATACTTATATAGAGAGAGAGAGATTAGAGAGATAGTACTTACAGATAGGTAGAGATATATAGGTACTTATATACTTAGAGATACATGACTTACATATAGAGAGATATAACATGACTTATATATAGACAAAGTGATAGCTATATGGTTCATCCTTGTATATTTGAGAGAGATAGAGATAGAGAGATAGGTAGTGTCTTTCATCCTTATATGCCATCCTTGTATATATATAGAGAGATAGAAAGATATGCTTGTATATATGATTCACTTATGCTTGTGGAGATGCATGACTTACCCATAGAAATAGATAGATAGAGAGAGATATAGACAGATAGAGAGAAAGATAGCTTTGTATATATGATTCATTTATGCTTGTGGAGATGCTTGTATATACGATGTCACTTATAGATATTGATGCTTGTAAACTCTTTGGTCACTTATAGATATATAGATAGATAGAGATAGAGAGATACAGATATAGATACAATCATATCTTGTGGCTATGGCTTTATATTGTGACTAATCTCTATATACTTGTCTATTTTGGAAGATTTTCAACTTCTATTCAAATTTTTAGATAGATATAGAGAGATAGAGAGATATAGAGAGATAGAGAGATAGAGAGATATAGAGAGATATAGAGAGATAGAGAGATAGATAGAGATATAGAGAGATATAGAGAGATAGAGAGATGTATAGCATGACTTATAGGTAGTTCACTTATGTATACCTAAATGAACCCGCTCGACTTATGTATGGCTTTTGAGTCTATCTATCTACCTATGAGCTAATACCAAAAATCAAAATTCATGTCCAGAAACATGACAATTAAGCGCCGATTCACCACCCGTCGTCCTGCAACCGAAGCCGATGACCAACTAGTGGTGGCGGTGCTAAACGTGACCAAGGAGCCGATGACAACCAGCAAGGGGGTCAAAGACCTTGGAGCCCTAGTCATATGCTAAACCTAGAAGAGGGCCAAGGAGACAAGGTAATAACTTAGGTCATACCTAAAACACGGTAGATATAGCCATACAAGTTTGATGGAGATTTATTTATAAATTTTGAAGCAGGTTCCGCCAGAAGGTCCAAGTATTGGTGAGAGTTCTAGAAGGACTAAGTGTGGTGCAACAAAGCTCCCTCAGACAACTAGACACTGGCACATCTCTCAGTTAGATCAACTAGGGGAGCCGGTGGAGCCACTTAAAGCATTGGGCCCATACAAGAGTACCATCGGGGCACTTGTAAGGGACTTCATCCCGATCAAATACAGGAAGTGGAATGGAAGTGAGCAAGACCCATGGAGGGTTCTAGAAGTTGAGAAGGAACTAGTTTGGAACAAGCTCAGAGGGTATTTCACTTTCCCTAATGATTGTGATGAAGCGACAGTCAAGAAGAGGGCCAAGGAAATCATGGGTCACTCTTTCAAGAATTTCAAGGGAAAGTTGCACAAGATCATCAAGGAGGAAAGAGAACCGAATTTTGCGGGAGGTGAATTCAGCAACCAGAGGGACTTCTGGGAGGAGTTCAAGGCTTACAAGCTATCCGATGAGGCCAAGGCATCAAGCGAAAGAAACAAAGCAAACTCGCTTAGGTCAAATAATCCTCACCGCCTAGGATCGCGTGGATACGTAAGGAAGATTCCGGATTGGGATGCCCAAGTCGAAGCACTAGAGCAGAGCGGCGTTACGCCTCAGACAAGCGATTGGTAGCCCAGATCAGTGAACTACCTACTCGCAAGGGGGGCACAATACAATCCTGATGGGAGCCTTTCTGCCAGGGCTGAACCCGTCACCGATCTCCTCCAGAAGATTTCCACGATCACTGAGGAAGTGCATAGAGGGGCCCGCAGGTCGGATAGAGAAAATGACGTGCTCACGCAAGCACTTGGAAACAAGGAGCACCCCGGTCGCACTAGAGGAGCCGGGGTAATTCCTTGGGAGAAAGCATTTGAATGTGAATCCGCTTCCTATAGGAGCCGGGCAAGGGCTAGAACGCAAAGAGAAGAGGAGTTCCAAAGGATGCGAGAGGAGCTAAAACAGAGCATTGAAGCACGAATAGCGGCTCAAGTGGCGAGCGCTATGTAATCCATGTGTTCGAGTCAAGGGCCGCATGCAATCCCGACTTTGAATAGCCCAGTGCCCGGCAAGGGCCGCAGTAGCTGTGGCTCAACCCCTATGCCTGACGATGAAGAGGTCAATGCTCCTCATCCAGTGGACGACATCAAAGAACCTGTGAATGTCAGGTTGTACATCTGACAGCAGTGGACCAAAGACAAGGTGGCGGTTGGACAAGCATTTCCTACAGAAGAGAACATCATTCATGGCAAGCCAGTGCCACTCGGGTATGCCAGGGTCAGCATTGATAAGATATTAGCCAAGAAGTACAATAAGATACATATTTATTTCCCAGTGGAGGAAGATAGGCCGTGTCTAGTTCACAACTTGGGCACTCATGTCGTCTGGCGCAAACGCTTCATCAAGCTAGATAACCAGCCATCTTCGGGTGATGATGATGACAGTGAGTCATCCCGGTCGCCTCCGCCAAGAGGTTTCTCTCCTCGTCAAGATCCACCGACACCTCCTCCACCGCCAAAGGAGAAGACTCCTTCTCCACCGCCAAAGGAGAAGACTCCTCCACCGCCAAAGGAGAAGACTCCTCCTCCTCCTCCTCCTCCACCAGCTTCAAAGTCCCCAGGACTGGGATCTCGACGGCCTAGCTCTAGATCAGGTTCGACTTCGCAACAGAGGAGGTCATCAGCTTCAATTGGTAAAGATCCCAAGATGACTAGTAAAAGGCAGCAGCCAGTGCCGACTAAGGACGATATTCTACGAGCTCAGATTGCAGAAAAGGCCACCAAACTTGCCTTGTATGAACGATTAGCTTATATACCTGAGAAACAGAGCCAATTTGAAAGGCAAAGCAAAAATCCGGGTAACCAAGAAAGAGCTAGAGAAATAAACACCTTTCAGCGGCTAGAGATACAAAACTTGGCCGCACATCTGGATATAAGCATGGAGGATGCCGAGAATCTCTATTTTGAAAAAACCGAATTTAAAAAGGCCGAAGTTGCATACAAGTTTGAACTAGGCAAGCCTATGGTCGCCAGCCAAGAAGAGTATAGAAATTTGCCAACAAACATGCGACAGTTGCATGATTACTACATCATAGATAGTAACAACGGCAAAGACAAGAATGCAAACTTTGAAGTATGCATCCCTCCATGTTTTATTTTTAATCATACTGAAGAAGTTGTGCATATTATTCATTATGAAGACCTCTTTCAACTCTTTCAACGACGCTCGCTAGATGTGCATATTATGATGTTATGGACTATGTAAGTACCATACCCTAACAACGTTATAATAAACTACGTGATCTGCATTTGAATTGATCCATGCATGTTTATTTTGCAGGTCTGTAGCAAAATTTTGCCTTCAAAAACGAAATAGCAATTTTGACTTCTTGGACCCCATCTTGGTAAATGAGACAGCATGCAAAGCCGGTCTCCAAGATCCGTATGTCTCAGTGAGTTTGAAGATAGAGTTTGAAAGAATGTTCTCAGTCGGCAAAACAAACGCACTGCTAACCTACAATTGCGAGTGTGTGTTCTCAACCCTTACTTAAGTGTTTTTTTCTTGATATATCATTCAATAACATGAACTTTGTGATTGCATCAACCATTACGTCCTCGTAGATATAAGTCTTAAAAATTCAACTATCGAGGTGTGGGACTCAAAAAAGAAGCCACTTAAACTTATCGAACCCCTAGTCAAAGTGCTAAATATGTAAGTGAACCCAATATCACCACACTTTTCAATCACATATGATATTGTAATTAATAATGTCCTGAGCCTTCACACTTCATTTACATTGTCACATAGAATGAAGGCGTTACCTGATTGAAGAAATGTGGAGCCTAAGATGCAAAAGAAATGGAGAGAACCATTCAGAGCGGAGTATATGAAGAAGGTCAAGGCCCTAGATCAACCAATGGGGAACAACGAATGCGGGTTCTATGTGATGTGGGCAATGCTTTGCTACTTTAGCGCAAAACTAGGAATAGGAGATGGCATGGTACGTACGTATCGCATTTTAATTCTATTGTTTTGTCTTACGTATGTGCATCTCAATATCATCTTGTATCAATTTACAGCGCAAAGATCAGGGCCACAATAGGTTGGTGGATTTTGAGATAAGAGGATTTCAAGAGGAGATAGCAGCTCTTATCCTGGACGATATAGTGTATAGAAAAGGATGTCTATCCATTGTGAAGAGTAAGGACTTCAAGAAGAACTATGGAAAAGACCGCCTCGAAAGGCTATTGTAATGCGATAATTAATTCGATACTTTAAGTTTTGTTTGGATGTTTTGTAATAATTATTATAAATGTGTGATGGGTTTGTATTGTCGCTAGTCCACAACCACCTTCAATTCACATCGATATCAAATGGTTCGATAGAAAACACCTCCACGATCTCCCACCCCACCACCTCTACCATAAACCCTAAACCAGAAACCCCAAATGAAAATAAAACAATTAAAAAATGCAATTTTAAAAAATAATATCACTGCCGGTTGGGGTGCCAAGCATCACTGCCGGTTGGTAAAACAAACCGGCAGTGATGGCTCAAGCATCACTGCTGGCTGGTAACACGAACCGGCAGTGATGCTTGAGCCATCACTGTCGGTTTGGCATAACCGGTAGTGATGGCTTGGGCTCATCACTGCCGATTCGCCAGTGCCGGTTCAAAAACCGCCACTGTAGGGGGGTTTTGAACCGGCACTGATTGCCGTTTCTGTAGTAGTGTTAATTAGGCTATTCACCCCCCCCCCTCTAGCCATTCCTAGACCTTTCAGACTGCCTATTAGCCACTGAATCACCAAGTGAGTGGTTGACACAACGAGGACTAGCTTGGTGGCAACCAAGTGAACCTCGGGAGAAAAATATTGTGTCAACATTGTCTCCATCTCATTTGGTATTCTTATTGTGATTGGTTCATCATATACATCTCTCCATCACAAGGCTTTGGTATAATTACTCCTACATATCTTGCACTTATTTTCATATACATATATATATCTTGTGTAGTCTTGATTAGCTTGTGTGTTTGATCAGGTAGCTTATCTTGTTCATACTTTTGCTAGCTAGTGTGAGTATCATTGTGACATTGCTATTGATTGGATTGATACTCATCACATACTAGAATTGCTTGGGTAGGTAGCTGTCGATGGGATATCCTATAGGGTACCCAGGGACCGGCTCACCTAAGCTTTGGGCTTCCTTTCCTCAGCCCACAAAGGAAGACGGACAGAAGAAACCGAATTCTACTCGGTAAAGACGACAAGACCGAAACACAGCTTAGGACTCTAAGTTTGTAACCGAGTAGGATTAGAGCAACCCTCAACCAGTTCCTGGACTATAAAGGGCTAGTGAGGGTATCACCCAAAAAACAACCTGAACATATTACACAACACCCAATACGTAGAGCGGCGCACAACACTTTGTATTACGATCAAGAGCAATAACAAGCGACTCAACTGGACGTAAGGTTATTACTCGACCTTGTCGAGGGCCTGAACCAGTATAAATCGTGTGTCCCTACGTGTCCGACCACCAAGGTTTCACTATTCGCCGAGGCACGAACTACTGTCTCAGGTAACCCCCGTGGCAGGCTATCGGTGGTAAAACATCGACAGCTGGCGCGCCAGTTAGGGGCTTTTGGCGAATTTTTTCTCGAAAGCTTCGTGGACCACGACCTCAAGATGACGAAGTCGACGGAATCAACATTGATCTTCGGATCATGGATGTGCAAGATCAGCGATGATGGAAACATTCAAGGCCGACTCCGAGAAGAAGGAGTTGATCAAGATCTTCAAGGATTGGTTCAAAAGACGCGAAATCTCACAATTTCAAAACCAACCAGACCAGCAGACGAGGAGGGATATGAAACCGACTCGGAAATAGAGACATCAACATATGACAATTCCGAGATCAACACGAAAAGGCTTATCACAAATCAAGTCAGAACACGTAACCGAACTCCAATCAAACACAAGAACAACTCGGAAGCAATCAAGAACTCGAGTTTATATGGGCTACACAGTTCTGCATATACATATGAAAATTTTCTCCGGAAAAAGATGACAAAAAACATAACTCTGAAAGGCGCCCAAGAGGGAATGATCATGTCAACAACTCCAGAAGGATGTATCGTGCATTGGCCAAACCAATCCTCAAGGATAGAAGACCAGGATACAGAACTACCGTTTCAAGTAGGAAAAGAACTCGGACTTTACCGAGAACCATCATACAAGACAAGAAGCCAACAAGCGGGAAGAACTCAAAAGATACATACCATATACATGGCGGAACTAGAATCTTATCTAGAACCACCACAAATACCCGACTTGAAATCATCGGACGAATCAGAAGGGGATATCTCAGACGACGAAGAAGGCGATGACAATGAAACCAACGATCACAAAACTGCAAGGCTGAAAAAGAACAAAGCTAGAGCAGGAAGGAGAAATCGAGTTGCTCAGAGAAAACAAATCTAGATCAAATACAAGGCGGAATTGACAGAATACAACAAGAAGGCAGAAAGAGAATCCATGAGGAATACAAAGAGAGAAAGAATTGAAGAATTGACGAAAGAACTAAATATTCTTACTAAAGAGGAAAGAATCACAGACGAACCAATCAAGGAAGACGGAGACCCCAATAAACAACCCGACGACAACACACCTCAAGAAGGACAAGGAGAGAAGCAAGAACAAGCGCCCAAGAAGTCGATATTCCACAGACTAGGGAAGTCAGGGATACCACAACCATCGGAAAGACAGGAACAACATCTCGGGCTGGTAAAACAAAACAACCCGGATTGGGATCAACGCTATCCCATGAACTCGTAGGAGGAAACAATGACATCAAGGCCCTATACTTTCCAATGGCACTCGAAGCCATGCCTTTACAATGGTTCGATAAACTAAAGCCAAGGTCAATCAAATATTGGGAGGATTTGCAAGAAGCGTTCTACAACAACTTCGCGGGAATAATAACACATCCCATGATGGCGGCAGAATTGAAGAACGTAAAGCAAAGAAGAGGAGAAACCATGAGGGAATATTACAGGAGATTTGGAGAACTCAGAGCTCAAATACATGACATTACTGCAAGAGAAGTAATAGAAACATTTGCGGATGTAATCATAGCAAATTGGCAGTTCAAAGACTACTTTAATGAAAATCTGAGATCCAATGAAGACTTCAAAAGAGCTGTCGAAAAGATGATATCATCGGAAGAAAGAACTCGGCACAGATTCACCCGAGATTTTCATGAAAATAAAAGACCAGATTTCAGACCCAATGACAAAAGACCAAGACAAGACAACATGGTAGCAGCAACGGACAACAAAAGAAGATTCAACGACAATGACAAAGGAGGGTACAACAACAACTACAATAACAACAGAAACATAAACCAGAATAACAGGTACTCGAATAACAACTACCAAGGCAACAACTACACAAGAAGGCCAGCAGAAAGGATAGAAGACCTACCTTGCTACATACATCCTAACGCAAGCCACAAGCTAGTTGAATATGACGTATTCCAACGAAGATTCACAAAGAAAGAGGATACACGAGCAAACAACTCGGAACAAAGAATAGAAGGATCAGGGAAGGATACCAAGAAAGCAGATGGGAATTATCAAGAACCCCAATGACAAATAGCAGTAATCTTTTCTAGAGCATCATACACAAGAAATAAAAGGCAGGAAAAGCTAGCACACAAAACCATCATGGCAGCAGAACCAGCTACCCCAAGATATCTGGACTGGTGAGAGTACCCAATTCAATTCACAAGAGAGGATCAATGGACAAGCGCAGCAAATGAGGGCTACTATCCCCTAGTAATGGGACCAACAATAGCAGGAGTGGCAGTCTCCAAAGTACTCATCGATGGAGGAGCAGGATTAAACATAATCTTCGCAGACACCCTAAGGAAGATGAACTTGGACTATGAAGGCATGATCACACCAACGAGTATCCCTTTTTATGGAATAGTACCAGGAAAACCATTGGGACAAATCACTTTACCAGTCACCTTTGGAAACACCCGACAAATATCGGACCGAGTTCATCAAATTCGAAGTAGCCGACTTCGAATCATGTTATCATACAATCCTTGTAAGACCAGCATTAACAAGATACATGGCAATACCTCACTACCCGTATCTACTGCTCAAGATGCCGACAACAAAAGGAGTTCTTTCATTAAAAGGAGATCTAAAGAGAGCATACAATTGTGATGTACAAGTCGTACAAATATCAGAAAAACTACAAGACTACCAGGAAAAAGAAGACATTGCGAAGAAAGTTGAGAAATGAACCCGGATGAAATCCAAATACCGGCAAAGAAGCCAAGCACCTTCACACCTCCTAAAGAAGCAGCCACAAAGACGATTGATCTATTAACTAGAGACCCAGAAAAAATAGCAATAATCAGCGCGAGTTTGGATCCTAAATAGGAACTCGCGCTCACCAACTTTCTAAGGGACAACAAAGACATATTTGCATGGAAGCCAGCAGATATGCCAGGAGTCCCAAAGGAGTTGGCTGAGCACAAAATTGACACAAATAAAGGTTCAAGACCAATAAAACAGAAGCTACGCAGATTTGTACCAGACAGGAAAGCAATAATCATAAAGGAAATTACAAAATTACTGGCAGCAGGGTTCATCAGAGAAATAATCAACCCGGATTGGTTGGCTAATCCAGTTTTGGTGGAGAAGAACTCAAAAGAATGGCGTATGTGTGTGGACTACACAGACCTCAACAAACACTGTTCAAAGGACCCATATGGGCCACCAAGAATTGATCAAGTCATAGACTCAACAGCGGGATCATCGCTACTATCATTTCTCGACTGCTACTCAGGATACCATCAAATATCATTAAGGGAAGAAGATCAAAGAAAAACATCTTTTATAACACCTTTCGGGGCATACTGTTACAAGTCAATGTCGTTCGGATTGAAAAATGCAGGAGCAACATATCAAAGAGCAATACCAACTTGCCTAGGAGATCAAATTGGAAGAAACGCTGAAGCATACATCGACGACATAGTAGTCAAAACAAAAGAACCCGAATCACTGTTGGAAGACTTCGAAGAAACCTTCAAGAATCTAAAAGCATGGAAGTGGAAGCTCAATCCAACAAAATACGTTTTTGGTGTACCATCAGGACAACTATTCGGTTTCCTAGTCAGCAACAGAGGAATTGAAGCAAGTACAAAACAAGTCAAAGCAATAATAGATATGAAGCCACCAAAAAAGATCAAGGACATACAAAAACTCACATGATGTATGGCAGCTCTCAACAGATTCATATCGAAATTGGGAGAAAAAGGACTACCCTTCTTCAAACTTTTAAAAGGAAAAGAGAACTTCAAATGGACAGAAGAAGCAAATCAAGCTTTCATCAAGCTAAAAGAATATTTATCATCATCCCCAATAATGACACCACCAAGAAATAAGGAGGACATGATGCTGTATATCACGACAACAAAAAATGTAGTAAGTGCAGCAATCATCGTGGAAAGAGAAGAACCCGGACGAACCTACAAAATACAAAGACCAGTCTACTACATCAGCGAAGTACTCATGGAATCAAAAGTCAGATACCCACATGTACAGAAACTACTATATGCAGTACTCATATCGTCAAGAAAGTTGATGCATTATTTCCACGAGCACAAAGTAACAGTAGCAACCAACTTCCCGTTACAAGACATACTCAGAAACAAAGATGCCACAGGCCGAATATCTAAATGGGCAGTGGAACTCAGATCTCTAAATATAGATTTCAAACCAAGGACAATAATCAAGTCGCAGATATTACCCGACTTCATTGCAGAATGGACAGAAATTGCACAAAAAGAACCCGAACCAATAAGAGACCATTGGAAGATGTACTTTGATGGTTCTCTGAAACTTGGAGGGGCTGGAGGAGGTGTACTACTGATTTCCCCAGAAGGAAGACAATTAAAATACGTACTACAAATATTATGGCAAGCAACAAATAATGAAGCAGAATACAAAGCACTCATACACAGATTAAAAGTAGCAGCCACCCTGGGAATCAAAAGAGTTCTCACTTATGGAGATTCAGCAGTAGTAATCAATCAAGTAAACAAAGAGTAGGACTGCTCAAAAAACAACATGGATGCATATTGTGCAGAAGTAAGGAAACTCGAAAAGAACTTCGAAGGATTAGAAATCCACCACGTCTTGAGAGATTCAAATGTGGCAGCAGATATCTTGTCAAAGATGGGATCAGACAGAGCAAAAGTACCACCGGGAATATTTGTAGAAGAACTTGCAAAGCCATCAATCCAAAAAATCAGCAAACAAAAAGAAGATCCAATGGACATAGATAAGATAAAAGAACCCGACACCTCAAGACAGATCCTCAACATAGAAAGCGATTGGAGACAACCACCCATAGATTATAAGAAGGAAAACAAACTACCCGGAGACAAAGCAGAAGCAACAAGGGTTATAAGAAAAAGCAAAGTCTGCGTCCTCGTAAAGGATAAATTATACAAAAGAGCAGCATCTTCTGGAGTATTATTGAAATGCGTATCTACGCAGGAAGGAAAAGAAATATTGGATGAAATCCACTCGGGCTGTTGTGGAAATCATGCAGCATCCAGAAAATTAATCGGCAAAGCATTCAGAAGTAGATTTTATTGGCCAACAACACTCAAAGACGCAGAACAATTAGTTAAGACATGCAAAAATTGCCAAATGTTCGCAAGACAGTCACATGTTCCAGCACACAATCTAATCTGTATACCACCAGCCTGGCCTTTTTCATGCTGGGGGCTAGATCAGGTCGGACCTCTCCAAAAAGCAAAAGGAGGATTTGAATACATATTTATGGCAGTAGACAAATTCACCAAGTGGATTGAATACAAACCACTCGTCAAATACAGTGCAGAAAAAGCAACAAAGTTCATACAAGACATCATGCACAGATTTGGGATGTCCAACAGAATAATCACAGATCTCGGATCACCATTTACAGCAAAGGAATTCCAATATTGGGCAAGAGATTGCGGAATAGAAATAGACTATGCATCAGTGGCTCACCCCCAAGCAAACGGACAAGTGAAAAGAACCAATGGGCTACTATTACAAGGCCTAAAACCAAGGCTATACGAAGACCTAAAAGACTACGGAAGCAAATGGATAGAAGAACTACCAAAAGTGGTATGAGGCTTAAGAACCCAAATTAGCAGAGCAATAGGCTACTCACCTTTCTTCCTGGTATACGGATCAGAAGCTGTATTACCAATTGACTTGATATGGCAATCACCAAGAATCGAACAATACGATGAAGGAGAAGCCGAAGAAACAAAACGACTAGAGATTGACTCAATCAAAGAAATAAGAGACAGTTCAGTGATACAAAATGCAAGATACCTACAAGGCTTGCGAAGACACTACGACAGAAATATGCATCCAAGAACGTTAAAATCAGGAGATCTGGTACTACGACTAATTCAAAAGAAAGACGGAAGACATAAACTACTCAGCCCATGTGAGGGTCCTTTCATCATCAAGACAACAATACAACTCGGAACTTATGAGCTAATGACGGAAGATGGAATTCAACTAAGCAATACCTGGCATATCAGCCAACTCAAGAAATTCTACAACTGAAGACATAAGATACAAGACATCAAGAACAAACCTGCAGTTTGCACAATGAGAGGCACTGTCTGGAGTCAGTTGTTTCGTGAGGCAACCTGATAAACCGACTGCTTTGCACCATGAGCGGCATAGTCTGGTTCATATATAAGTCTACCGTTTCGTGAGGCGACATGACAAGCTGGCAGCTTTGCACCATGAGCGGCACTGTCTAGCATTTTTAAGTCGGTTGTTTCGTGAGGCAACCCGACAAACCGACTGCTTTGCACCATTAGCGGCACAGTCTGATTCATATATAAGTCTACCGTTTCGTGAGGCGGCATGATAAGCTGACAGCTTTGCACCATGAGCGGCACTGTCTAGCATCTTTAAGTCAGTTGTTTCGTGAGGCAACCTGACAAACCAACTACTTTGCACCATGAGCGGCACAGTCTGGTTCATACACCTACAAGTCTACCGTTTCAAGAGGCGGCATGACAAATATCAAACTACTCGGCACAACAAAAAGCATCAATCTACATCGACGACAAACCGACTGCTTTGCACTATGAGCGGCATATTCTGGTTCACATATCTACAAGTCTACCGGCATGACATCAAACTACTCGGCGCAACAAAAAGCATCAATCTACATCGATGACAAACCGACTGCTTTACACCATGAGCGGCACAGTCTGGTTCATATATCTACAAGTCTACCGGCATGACATCAAACTACTTGGCGCAACAAAAATGATCAGCCTACCTCGACAATAAACCGACTGCTTTGCACCATGAGCGGCATAGTCTGGTTCATAGATCTACAAGTCTAACCGTTTTAAGAGGTGTCATGGCAAATACCAAACTACTCGGCACAATGAAGAAGAATAGTCTACCTCGACGACATCAAAGATAATCACTTACAAAAAGTGGCATAACATTACTGCTTGAAGAGCAGCGCAAACTCAGCACAACAAAAACAGCAAGCCAAATGCTATTACGACAGAAAGTGATATCTACTACTCCAGCATCAGAAACTACTCGTCCAAAATAACAAGACTACTTCAAAACTACTCAAAAATTATCAAAAGCAACGACAAAGATCCTCAACACCTAACTCAGAGGCACAAGACATTTTATGAACAAGAATATCTCCAGTATAGTCATCAAGGCACGAAAGCCAATAATATTACCCAAAAAGAACTCGGGAATTCAGAAGCATCTTCAAATATCAATACAGAGACACAATACTCAAAAGAACTCGACATAGCTCACAAATATCAAGAAAATAAGGTATTCATCAGAAGGACAACTACATCAATCGGAAAATAGCACGACATTAGCAGACAAGGATAAGAATATCACAATATCAGGACAAATCCTGATAATATATTAAGCAAAAATATCATTCAGAGTATATTACAAGACTGTCAAGGAAAAACAAATGTTATCAAGAAGGAGGCAACACTTTCATCTGACCAAGTATCTCACTACAAAGAACCCTAACCTCACGTTTTGATTGCTCCCACCTAGTTAAAAGATCGGCCTCCATAGGATCTTCAAGAATCCGGGCCACAGGGACTTCAGGGGCAAGAGCCCGAACAAAGGAAACAACATTTCCAATCCATCGTTTAAATCCATTCAGCACAAACTCACGGAATCGAGAAGACAACACTGGGATTATGCTATCTATACTAACATTATCATCTCCAGGATGACAAACAGTAGCAATGATAGGTTTCACAGCCTCAAGCAGAGATTTAAGTTGCGCTCGAGTAGAAGTCAACTTTCCTTGCAAAATCTGGACAGATTGTAAGGCCTGGACAAGATCATGATCAGCACCGCTTCGAATCAACTGAGCTTCAGCTAGCAAATCTTGAGCCTTTTTTAAAGTATCATCAGCAATTCACTTACATGCTCAGCCTTGTTTTCAGAAGATCGAAGGGTCTCAGTCATCACCTCTCGATCCCTTTTCCAAGCTTCACGTTGGCATTCAGCATCTAACAAATATCAAACAAATAAGCAAAGGAAATCCGACAAAGACCAAAAGGAAGTAAGAAGAAGAACAGAAAGTACTAGCGAGCCGAGACTTCAGATAAGCAATCTCATCAGAAGCCTAGGTAGCAGCAGAATCCCGCATTTTTGTCATCTGAGTCAACTCAGCTTTCACACAAGACAACTCAGCCTCAGCTTTACCAAGACTACCCTAAATAAGGGAAGCCAATCTCTCCTCTTGAGGATCAAACAAAACATCTTGATCCTGATAGAAAGTCTGCTGACAAAAATAAAGATAAGAGGAAAACAGAAAGACAAATGGAAATAAAAAAGAATATTATCAAAAGTACCTTGAGCTCAGCACCGTATTCTGAAGAAAAAGATTCCCAGGTTGAAAGCAACTAACCAATCCACTCAGAACGAACAGACAAAGGAACACAATGATCAACAGCAGAAGAAACTTGTGCATCAGGTCGGGTAGTCAAGAAAGATTTCCCAAAAGACACCTCAGTCAAACCAGCATCATGAGAAACTGTCGGGGCATCTACAGCAAAGAAGTTAGCACAGCTTGGGAGGACAACTGCAAATCTACAACAGCTTTAGAGGAAGAGGAGCCATCCAAAGCAACACTGCAAACAAAAATTTCACAAACCCTTACAAAGAACTCAGCAAAATATCAAAGAAATAATCAAAAGAAAGGAGACATACCTAGAAGATTTTTTGATCTCAGCCACAGTTTGGGAGAAGGACAACTTTGGGATAGCAAAGTCAAAACCATCATCAAAAGAAGAAGGTGCAACAGACCCAGAAGCAAGAGGGGCATTAGCAGGCACCCGACTGCACCAAAAAGAACAAATATCAGCACATATAATGGAAACACATAGAGAGAAAAGATAGAAAAAAAAAGCTCACCCTGAAGGACTTAAAGGGTCGACTGACTCATCTTCAGTCGAAAGAGCCGAATGACCATCTACAAAACAAAAAACAAAGTCAAGAAACAGAAGGACAGGAAGACATGAGAAAATGGCAAAAGAACTCGGCATAAAGATTACCTGACAAAGAACCATGATGGGAAGACCGCCTCCTTTTTGGCCGAGGAAGCCTAGTATCAACATCTGAACAACCCCGCTTCGGAGAAACAACAGCGTCAGTATCATCATCTTCTTCTTCATCATCATCATCGGCATCCAGGGGTCCACCATCATCAGCAGTGGGCACATTGAGAGCAAAGTTATAACCAAAACCCTACAAAACAAAAACATCAAACAAGGACAACAAAAATAAAAATAAATCAAAGATTTAAATGCTCACATCAGGCGGCGGATTGACAACACTATACTCTTGAATGGCGACAGGAAGGATAACAACGCCACCCAATACTCTATTCATCATCTCAAGAACAGCATCATCTGAAAGCTCAGTCTCAAGGATAAGGCGAGACGAATCAGAAGGACTGCTATATTCGAAACCTAGATGATCCCTTTTCATCAAAGGCTGAACTCGACGACGCAAGAAGCTAGCAACAATACCATTGCCTACTAAGTCAGATTGCTTCAAGAAACTAAGACGATCAATCAAAGGCTTAAGGGCTTAATTTTCAGAAGGGGAAGTTTTATCAGACTAACAGGGAAGTGAAACTAGGAGAGAAGATAAATCAAAAGGCTTAGGAAAAGATGGTTGAGAAACATAAAACCACTTTTCAGCCCAATCACAGACAGATTCAGATAGGGACAAAGAAGGAAAGACATTTTTTGACCCTGCCTAGATTGAATCAGGCAACAACCACAACTAGGAACCTTCGATCTACCAGTAAAACGAACCCAAAAGAAATAGCGGAAGAACAGAAGAGAAGGAGGGATCCCTATGAAAGCCTCACAAAGATGCACGAAGCAGGAAAGGAAGAGGATAGCATTAGGAACAAGATGGTGAAGTTGGAGACCATAGAAATCAAGAAACTGAATTAAGAAGTCAGATGGGGGAAAACAAAGTCCAGATCTAACGTAAGAGAAAAAAGAAGAGATTGATCGGCAGATGGGTTTAGGGACGATTGATCACCAAGCAATTCACAGATAGCCGATCTTGAAAGAAGACCTTGTGCAACTAAGTGATCAAGATCACCTTGTTGTACGGAAGATTTCAGAATCCCTTTACCCTTCATTGCAAAATTACTCCAGGAAGAACGATAAAAGAAGGTTAAGCTAAAACAGAAGACAGAAATTTCCTGTTAGTTGGAGAAAGACACGGTAACAAAGGGTGAAGGAACTAATATAAAGGTAAAATAAAAAGGTTGGCTCCCATAAACAACCATTACCCAGAGGCAGCAATTACAGAAAAATAGCGGAACGATTACCAAAACTGTTACTTCCTAAGATTACGCATCAGAAAAGAAAAAAACAACGGTTAGATTAGGACAACCGCAGTTGAGTACCATAAACATTTACACCCTGCATAATATAGCATGATGAAGAAGTGGTTAGCCGAAGATGAAAACAACTCAGCAGAACGTGATTAGTGAAAGTCCTTTATTAAAAAATATCAACACATAGGCAGCTTTACATCAGAATACAACGCCTCAACAGATACAAAAGTACTCTGACAAGCAGGGATTACTAGAGTCAAAATTACACAAGACGGAATCGGTAATTGTTGTGCAGAAAAAAGCAGCTCGGAAGCGCTTGATTTCAGACGAGAGAAAGTGCATCTTTGCTAACTGAAGGAAGTAGAACCAAAAAGTCGTCTAAGACGGGCGTCATCAAAGACAGCGAATCCAGAATAACCCAGAAGGAAGTACGAACAAATGACTGAAGGGACACCAATACTATCACAAGGCCTACACCATTTGCTTTGGCTCCTTCCATAGAATTCTACAACTTTAGAACTAGCCTGCAACTAGTTTCTATCACAAGAGCTACACCATTCACTAGATTACAACCAAAAAAGAGAAGAAAGAAGTCTGAGGGCTCGTCAAGCTCGCCCACTACAATATCCATGATACAACAAAGGACCTCTTACAAGGAAAAAACAGAAGATATGTGACAAAGAAACAATACTACAGCTATTTATAGAAGAACAACGGGTTCACATACACCAAGTCCATGAAGAAAGGACAACATCAGCAATAGTACATAAAGAGAGCAGTAAAGGCAAAAAATTCTATAAGGACTACATTGATGACAGAAATACGGTTACAATAAAGGCAGTACATCAGGGTACTACACAGAATATCCGGAAGAATATTCCAAGGACAATCATATAATCGGAAACACTTATTGAATACCAAAAACAACTCGGTCAGTGATCTTACAGATACAATAACCAGAAGCTACCAATACAAGGCCAGTACGAACCTCATCTACAATAAGAGATCACAAGTGACAACATATAAAGACCAAAACCAAGGACAGATCAGGTCTACTACCAAAGAAGACCCAACACTTGGTAAAAAAACTCGCAGAGTAAAACAACCCAGAGCTTCCTTAAACGCCTGAAGAAAGTCCTGGTTCATAGGCAGAAAGCCACTCCTAGCAAATGAGATTGGACAACTCCAGCTCTAGCCTTTCCAGCAAGAATTCGGTGCAAGCACGCATGGCCAGAAAGATAGAGCATACCACATCAACCAACTCAGGAGCGGCAACGGTTATAGCCCGGAGTTCAGCAGACAGATAGAGAAGGCATGGAACCCACATCACAAGACTTCTTCTACCTACTTTACCAAACTTCCCAGGAAAATCTAACCGAGGAGTTAGTCTACATCCAACTCCATTCACAAGAATTCTTATACCCACTCGACTACCAGAAGGCGGGCATAAGCCCGGGGGCTACTCAGTTTCACTCAGCAGCATGATCACCGAACCCTAAGAATCGAGCTATCAGTGTAAGCACAACGCAATATATAGCCAGGAAGAAACCACCAAAAGCCAAAAGTCACGAGAAAGAAAAGCAAGAAAACAACAAAAGCTGACCAAAGCAAACAGTGAAAGCAAGATTCCACACATCTGTAGAAGCACAGTACCTACCCGTGAACAAAATCAGACATAAGCGGCGTAATTCAGAACCTTCTGCCGAGTTCTTTTTCAAAAGAACTCGGAGAAGGCTCGGGGGCGGGAAATACATACCACACAAAGTTTTTCTCGGATCCTCCGAATACTTGTACCAAGTAATTAGAGACTCGGAGGCTACACTCAATAAGTGCACCAAAGATGCATAAATATCACAAGACGAAGAACACAGAAGATCATCTCGCGATTTTGCTTCAAAAAGAACTCGGCTCGCTTTCAAAAGAAACCCGGCATATTGAAGAAAAATCATGAGATGCTCGGAGGCTTGTTGATGGGATATCCTATAGGGTACCCAGGGACCGGCTCACCTAAGCTTTGGGCTTCCTTTCCTCAGCCCATAAAGGAAGACGGACAGAAGAAACCGAATTCTACTCAGTAAAGACGACAAGACCGAAGCACAGCTTAGGACTCTAAGTTTGTAACCGAGTAGAATTAGAGCAACCCTCAACCAGTTCCTAGACTATAAAGGGCTAGTGAGGGTATCACCCAAAAAACAACCTGAACATATTACACAACACCCGATACGCAGAGCGGCGCACAATACTTTGTATTACGATCAAGAGCAATAACAAGCGACTCAACTGGACGTAAGGTTATTACTCGACCTTGTCGAGGGCCTGAACTAGTATAAATTGTGTGTCCCTGCATGTCTGACCACCAAGGTTTCACTATTCGCCGAGGCACGAACTACTGTCTCGGGTAACCCCGTGGCAGGCTATCGGTGGTAAAACATCGACAGTAGCTTGCAACACTTTATAGAGCTAGAGCAAAAGGTTTTGCCTAGTTATAATCTAACCCTTTGCTCTAATACTTTGTAGAAATTTTAATTAGGCTATTCACCCCCCCTCTAGCCATCTAGGACCTTTCGGTTCCGCTGCCGCCGCATCGTCGGTGAGCATCATTCGAGTGTTCCAGGGTCGGTTAGGCTAGTTTGAAGGATGCACTAGTGTCGTGAGGAGTTGCTAAGTGTGCTTTGGTGCTCGTTTTGGTCGTCGATGAGCCATAGTGGCCGGCGTGAGCTCACCCGAGCTCTTCAGCTCGCCATCATTGCCAGTGAAGTGCTCTAGAGAGCTCCTTATGCCCGTGTTTAAGCTTGATCAATGCGGGGTGTGATGAGGGAGGTGAGGGTGTGCTCGGTTGAGCAAATTTGGTCACCACCGGCAAGCTGCGTGGCGATCTTTGGTCATTGACGCTCTGGGGTCACTAACGAGTGGGCCCAGGGTGTCAGTGAACCTTTTCGGTGTTGTTTTTCTTTTTCTTCTTAAATGAATAGCTCCTATTTTATTATTTTAATTCTAATTTTTGCAAAGCTCTAAAAATGTGAAATAAATTTAGTATGCTCTCTAATATCTATAGAAAAATATAAAATATAAAATAACACTGTTCAGTACTTTTAAATCACTATAAAAATACTTAAATTAATTGATAAATGTTTTTTTTCATGATTTCTAATAAATAAAATATTGCTCCAAAAATCATGAAATTAATTTTGCAAGCTATTGAAGTCACATAGATTCTATATAAAAAGTTTGAGCTCATTTGGGAAAAGTTGAATTTTGAGATATTAAATAAATTAATAAATGCTTAGAAAACCCTAATCACTAGGCTTTGAGTGAATTTTACGGTTGTTTGCTAATAAAAGTCATTAACTTTGATGACTTTGAACTTGTTTGATGAAAATAAAACATAAACCTGCTTAGTGATTTTGGATATAATTATTAACTCGATTTATTTAATTAAAATAAACTTTAATCTTATTTTAAGAGATAGTAAGCACCTTAACCATGAAGGAAGGTTCTACTCAAGGTTCAACTAAACTTTGTTATACCTTAATCATCATGTAAACTTGTTATACCATAATTGTTAAGCATCATATCTATTACTTGAGCATCATACTAAGCATGATATTATCCCATGTAGACAATGACACTACCGGTGAGGTCCAACAGTGATTGATTTTGATATCTATGACTCTGACCCCAAGGTGGTTTTCCCAATCAAGGCAAGCCCCGGTTCATTTAAACCCCTTGTATTTTTAAAAGTTTTATGCAAATACAATTATGGTTAAGTAATGCATGGTTACCATTAAAATAAATACCTACTTGATGCATATCTTACCTTGATAATCTATTCATGTACCTTGTTACCTATTTTAAAATAAAAATGTTACTTTATGCTGCTTAGCAATGCTTAGAACAGTACAAGTCAGGTGATTTCCTGTCATCCGCGAGAATAGGTGATGAACTTTTAAAATGAATAATGATGGAAGTAATAACTTGAGACCGAACGAACACGGTGTTAGTGAGCCACCAGATGAGTCTGGTGAGTGGGTTTTTTCTGCATGTGTCGATCAGGAACCATCTGTTGTGGATGTCCAAGAGTCGTGACTTTAGAGTACTGGTCACATACTTTGGGAAGCTGGACTTCGGCTATTCCATTCTGAGAACAGTTAACCCACACCAGGAGTGGAGATATGGCGAGAGTAGTGTGTACCCTCCTGACCTAGGGTTGGATGATAGGTGTATTATGCTCTTAGGTGGTGGGCCCCCGATCTTGGATGGAGGATCTGGAGGAAGGTTGGCATATGTGTGCTTTCGGGGTTGTATATATCGTGTGATAAGGAAGCCTCAGCTAGGATTTAATCAATTCGAATCATCGTGTTCCTCGAATATGGAAACATGACTCTGACTATCTCATCATAGGTAATGAAACTTAAACTGGATACTTGATGACCTTGATGGACATGGTTGTTACCACGTTATCGATCAGAACCGCGATCAGTACTTGAGTAACATTAAGGAAAATGAATCAACTTTATTTGTTTTACTAAAAAATGCTCATTTATGCAAAAACTTTGATATTGGCAATACCATACCTTGACACACAATGTTTTGCATACCTTTAATCATCACTTTTAATCACATCAGTTAAGACTTGTTGAGTACTCTCGTACTAAGGGTTTGTTAACCCTTGTTGCAGATGACAAAGGACAGGAACCCGTTTGTACAGCTTCGTGTTGTATGACCGTGGTTACTGTCGAAGAAGATGAATAAATGGTTTGTTGTGGCCCTTGGGTAGAGTGCATAGTTTGTGTGTAGAAGGAATACCACCATGGTTTGAGATGTAATAACTATACTTAAGTTATTTCTAAACTTATGGTTTGTAATATTTTGTAAGACTTCTGCTACCCTTTTATCTCTGAATGTAAAATATTTATCGTAATACTTCTACAATGTCTGTAATGAGATCCGGCTCGGAGAACGATGGATGCCTCGGTTAAATACGATGACATCAAGTAAGCTTCTTAAGAGCCTGGATCACTTGTGTTGCGATCATAAGTCTGTTAGACAATGGTCAACACAAGTGGGCCTTGTTTCTTAGAAGGTTCTGTCACAGTTGGTATCAGATCGCTTATTATACGACAGTGTGGTTGTATTTTGAAAACTTTAAAAGTTTTGGATAAAAAACAAAATAAGATTTGAGTCCAAAAAGCTCTTTAACTCTCCTTCCTTATTGCGAAAGGTAGTATTTAGGGTTATCCAAGTTTTAGTGGTAATCTCTATAATGGTAATAAAGCCTTACTTATATGTTTATGTAAGGTTATGACTCATAATAGGACGAGTCATGCATAATGATCTATCTATGGGTTGGGGTAGAAAATGTTTAAATCATTAATAAATCAAATATATCCTCTCATTTGCTTCTTTAAAATGGTTTTATGATGGCAATGACCATGCAGACCACTCAAAAGTCCTCTGGACTGCATGGAGTTCCTCGTCACCGGTTTTGCACCAAGAAGTGATGGTGCAGAGAGCAGTAAGCAGAGGGCCAACCGCAAAGCTACCCGCAAAGCCCGTCGCAAGTAGGAGATTGAGAGGTTGACCAATGAGCTGACTGAAGCTACCAGAGACAAGGCTCTAGGAGTTATCTAGATTGGGAAACTTGAGACGAAGCTGAGAAGGACTGAAGCTTGCGTTTGGAGTGTTGAACATATGGCAGTCAAGATGATGCAACAACGAAATGAAGCCTAGTCCAGGGAAGATGCTGTCAGGGCAAGGAACCTTGAGTTGGAGCAGTATGCTGCTGGCATTGATAACTTCAATGACATACTCCATGAGGAGGTGCATAGGCTTAATGACCCGATGAACCCTGATTTTCAACGTCAAGCACTTGCAGATGACCTCGGCGAAGTGATACCTGAAGAGTATGAACCAGAGTCTGAGGCCGAAGTAGAAGAGCCAGTGGAGTATGAGGAAGAAGAAGAGGAGGACCCCGAGGTGCTTGTTCCCATAGATGATAGTGATGATGAGGGTGGGTACGTGTCCAATATGGATACTGACCCCGACTAGTGACATAGTATCAAGGGGACTAGTGCAACATAGTTATAAGGAGTGTTGTAGTACGAATTAGACCATTGTAAAAAGTTATCTTAAGCTTTTGTACCTTTTATGTTTTGGTTTGGAGTTTTAGCATGAACTTCAGTTTTGTACTTTGGGCTTTGTATAATATATGAAAGTTATGTTGAATAAAAGTTTGTTTCTTCAAAGCAGATGCCTCGTACATGTTCTGTTTCTAATGTTGATGGATCTTCTGAGGGACATGGGGATATCCCTGCTCCACCACCACCACCTCCCACTTTGGTCGAAGCTCTTGCAGCGCTCGTCACTGCTACTGCTGACAATGTTAGGCTGTTGCACGAGCTTGCTCAAAACAACCAGCAGGGTGGCAACAGGGAACGAAACAACCAGGAGGCCACATATGTGGATTTCACCGACACCTATCCGCCGGTGTTTTCCAAGGCCGATGAACCGCTTGAGGCGGATGATTGGCTCCGCACAATGGAGCAGAAGTTTGAGTTGATCCGCTACATGGATTAATGAGAAGCCGGTGTTTGCTCCATCTCATTGACGCAGAAAACCAAAATAATGTTGTTATTTCAACGTTACAACTAAACAATTTAGTGACTAAAACATGAATTAAGGCAAGTAGCTGTTATAGTGGCAAAATCAACAGTAGCTTAGTGTAAGGGTGTGTTTGGTTCCCACCTCCTAAATTTTAGTGGACTAAACTGTAGTCACTTTAAGGACTAAAGTGCCAAACAAACTGACTAAAAGGTGACTAAAACACTTTAGTTTCACTAGTCCCTCAAGAGGTACTAAAATGTGACTAAAATACTTTAGGCCACTAAAGTTTAGGAGCTGGGAACCAAACACCCCTAAGTTTTTCCAGCAACTATAGCGTTAATATAACCTGCTATTTATTAAAACCATGTTTAGAACGAAGCTATGCCATCAATCAACTGAGGTATAAGTTTATTTTGTCCATGCTTGACTTTGTACGGAAAAGTCATTTGCGCTATGCATTGCATAAGGGTCAGTTTGAGTTTGGAATGCGTTTTTTCTCTTTTCATGCATTTTTCTATGAAATTGAATTGATTCACATGAAGTTCCGGCTCGATTTCTATGAAACGGTGTGTCCCAAACAGACCCAGAGTAAAAGCACCCATTAACGAATCCTGTGCGTTTGCTAGGGATCCGACAGATAAATACGGTTCATCTAGAAGAGATTAATTAATTTAATTAATTAATTAATAATCCATGCGGCCTTGCGCTATGGAGGGGCAATCCCGTCCATGGAATGGTAGACCGCATTCGCGGCCATGCCCAACCAAGCGAGACTGAGAAAATAATAAAAACACAAGTGGGGAGTATTAATACGGCGCCCTGGCAAAATCAGAGAAAAACATGGTCTTGGTCTTCTCCTCCCACCCGCAGGCGGCGAAGTAGCAAGGAAGAAGGGGTCCAATAAAAAAAAAATCGCCACCGGCGGCGACGGCGAGGTGGCTGCTACTGCATCGGCGGAGACAGCAGCGGGAGCCGCGGCAGGGAACAGGCGTTGTCGATCGATCGGCCTGGCCCGGCGCGGCCAGAGGTCAAAAGCGAAAAAGAGGAGCCGCAGGAATTTCTTCGCACCGAGGCGCACGCAAGGAATCCAGCGAGTGAGGGAAGCCATGGGACGGAAGGGTTCGGATTCATCTAGCTGAGTCCTAGGAATTCACGCGCAGGAGAGTGGACAGGAGGGAGGAGAGGCTGACGCGGACGCGGACGCGGCGGCGCTGGTTTTGATGAGGAAAGCTGGAGCAAAAGGTATTTGCAATCCTAGATCTTAGAAATCTGAGTACACTCCGCGGCTGCTGCTTTGCCGGCCGCCGCTGCCCCGACGCCCCGATTTGGCGGGGGTTGTGGTTCGGCCGCCGCCGCCGCCGCCGCCACGGAGATCACCCTGGGTTCCTCTGGTTTCTTCATGTGGTGGGGATGAAGGACAGGTTCTCGCCCGTTGGACTTCAGATCTGCTTTGTCTCAGGGATTCTGGACTGCTGACCGCGGATTTCTCCTCAGGCCAACTAACGGGCTTTGCATCAGTTCTTCATCGTCTCTACTGGTCCGCTGGAAGGAGGTGTTCATCGGAAATTCGACCCTATTCCAGATCTACCTGCCTTACGTGGAATCAGTTGTTTCCAAAAAGAGAGAAATTGGGGCTTTCTGGTGTGAAGGCTGATGGATGACGGCAAAGGCTGTTGACTTGATTTGGCAAAGGACCTGTTGTGTGGTTCATCTCAGGCAGAAGGACATTAGTTTTGGTTTAGCTTCTGGCTTTCATTGTGTGCTGCAGGATAAGATTGCTTGTTTGTATGCGCTGGGCTGGAACCTGGAATTCAGAACTTCTTTCTGAATTGCAATGGGAGGGTTCAAGTAGTGGCTGATGATGGGTGACCAGTGGTGGTGGCATGGCTGCGGAGGCGTTCTATACTTTTTTACCTCTTGCTTATGTGCATGCTATGTGGACTGATGCTATTATTCTTCGAACAGTACCATAAGCTTTGGTGGTGTGGTGCTCAATATACCAACCTTATGTTGTTTTTGTTTTCCAGAGGGATCAATTGGATCCAAGGGTGCGGTTGATATGAATAGTTCATCTGTTTCCACAGCAACAGCAGGAAGACCATCAAATTTGATGGTATGCATACAATTTGCAAAAACAGTGATTTCTGTCTCGCATAGACTGTGCCTAGTGAAAAACTTGTTTTAAATCAGTTTGCTAAAATACCAATATTTTTTTCATTGTATTCTTCACTTTCTGCTGTTCAGGATCTTATGGTTAGCTTGGCTATTTTACAGATCAAATTTTGCACTTGCACGGGAAGGTTATCATCTTTGTCACCTCATAATATTGAGAACACAGATATTTCAATGACCTGCAAAAGCTGCAGTGGTGAATCAACAGCAGACAGAGGTGGGCCCTCGTGTAGCGGCAAGCTTAACAATATGGGCTTGGAGCTCCCAAGGCCTATAAGTCTTGAGGTTAGATGGAAGACTGGAAACAGAAGGCAAAGAGCCACCAGGAGAGCAAGGACCTCCTTTGGTGAAGACACAAGCAGGGATGGAATTGGATCTTTCTATTTATTTGGCTGTGCTACAAATCAAGAGATGTCACAAGATGCTGCAGTCTCTGAATCTGAGAAGGTTCTTACTTTTCTCCGTTGAAATACAGTGGAATAATTTAGTCAATGCATCCTTTAATGAAAAATTGTTGAATTATCATATTCTATCTTACTGTCTTTGCAGCTTGGAGTATCCATTCTTGGTAGACGCTTTAGTGATCCCATGGAAAATGTTCCTATAAAAAAGAGAAGATTTCGTATGGATTGTTCTCCATCACCTCCACCAACTCCATTGCTAGTGGATCCATATGAAAAGATACTGGGAAGCTCTTCTAAAGCTGTCAGATCATATGAGAAGCATTGCAAGCTTAAGATGCAAGGAATCGAGTATAAGGAGGAAAACAAAGGTCATTTTGGTGCTGATGATTTTTCTGGTATTGATATACTAGCTTCTGCTGCTTGTGAGAGTGAGATGGGTGGTGAAATATTAAACGGGGAATGCTCAAAGTTAGCTCACTCCCCAGAAGAAAGGATGCTGGAAAATACTACTGGTAGCAGCAAATTGAGTTTATTACATAACATGGAGGATAAGTTAAATATTCCTGGTACTTCACATTGCATATATGATAGTCCTCTCAGGTCTTCTAATTCTGCTCCAGATACGAAGTCATTATTTGTTTCCACACCAACTATCTCAGAAAACCTTGTTGAATCGCCATCTGCTCACAAGGTTAATTATTTGTTTATTCTGCACCGAACAGTGCAAACAAAACAGAGGCTGTTTCTGATGCTAAGTCAAGTGTTGCAATTGCAAACAGCTCAGACAATCCAGAAAAAACTATAGGATGCTCACAGGACACAGTCGTGCAAACCAACCATACCAATGCAACTCGGGATTCTAGGCTGCACTGGGATCTTAATGTTGCCATGGAGGCATGGGACACTGATTGTGGTGATGTTGATGATCCTTTAGTTGCTAGTGTGAGTGATCATGATGATGCTAGAAATGACATGAACAAACCAGTGACATCTCATCATTTTGAGTCAAGAGATGGTAGTGTAGCTGATCACTCTGCTGACACAATTCATATGGCTGATGCACTGAAACATGTGTCTGCTAATACAAAGGATACATGTGATTATCCTGCTGACGGTTTGTCTCACCCTTCGCAAAACTTGCAGCTATTGGAATCTGGATCTGTAGGGAATGATGCCCTAGCAGAAACAATGGATTTGCCTGTCCAGCTGAATAGCAGGTTTGCTTCCGTTGTGGATTCACACATTAGATCTGATCCAGAACCAGCTCTTATCATGGAGCATTTTGCTTCAGCTGCAAATGTGGAGAAAATCGATGGTTCACATTCCCAACCTGTTCATTCTGAAGGTTTGTCTCATATGTCTTCTATGAATGTCCATGTTGGAAGTAATTCACTCCAAACAAGTGAATCGGGCACCACATTAAAGCCTTTGGCTATCAGATTAGTTTCTGAGGAAAGCATAAACCTTCCAACAGCTGTTATGGATTCATACATTAGATCTGATCCAGAACCAGCTCTTATCATGGAGCATTTTGCTTCAGCTGCAAATATGGAGAAAATCGATGGTTCATATCCCCAACCTGTTCATTCTGAAGGTTTGTCTAATATGTCTTCTATGAATGTCCATGTTGGAAGTAATTCACTCCAAACAAGTGAATTGGGCACCACTGTAAAGCCTTTGTCTAGCAGATTAGTTTCTGAGGAAAGCACAAACCTTCCAGCAGTAGGTACTTTCCATAAAAAGATTACTGACTTTGGCTGTAGTGATAATAAGCTTGAAGAAACTTCTGAACAAAGCATATCTGAATCTAAGAACCAGGAGCTTTTGGATGTTGATTCAGGAACTAGTAAGAAGGGTGAACATGACACTGATATATTTTATGCCAACAAAAGAACAAAAGATGCAGAAAATCTCACTCATCCAGACGACAATCATGGATCTTCTGATTGTGATATGGTTCATGTACATGAAGAAGATGGTGCTGTTGCAACGATTAATTCTAAAGATTCTTTAATTACTTGTGCAAACAGTAGCACTTTAGAGACATATTACATTTCAGATGTGGCTCCTCAGGTTCCTGGCCCCAGTTCAGAATGCCACAAACCGGAATTTATTACTGATGCGGGCAGCATTGTGGATTCAAAAGCTGCAGCACACAACTACCAGAATGGTTGTGAAAATGAGCTTGGGAAGGTCGTATCAAATGTTTGTTTAGATCAATGCTATGAAACTGACACATCACCTACTAGCAAAAATCTAGCTGGGGTTGAAAAAGTTGATGTTGAAGAGGATGATTCTCAATATGAGGATGGGGAACTTAGAGAATCTGGTGATTGCTATTGGGTGGATGATGGATATGAAAAAGCTAAACATGCCAATTGGCATTATCAGGTATCAGATTACAAGAATGAAGAAGCCACTCCTGGCCTCGCGCCAGTCCATACTGATTCTATTGCAAAGAATGTGGTTATTCCTGTTGCTAATTACAATGGAACACAATCTCGAAAGGAGGATGTTGCTGTTTCACCTGTCTCATCTAAGCGCTCATGGTTAACAAACTGCTTCGACGATGGACCTATTGCTGATGGAAAGGCTCAAAGTATTCATTCGAGAGGTGATACTAAGATGTATGGGTCAAACGCAGGCCGTGTAGCAGTTAGATCTGCTACAACAGTTAGCCAGTCTGAAAGGTGCAATGATGCCCTAGGTGATGATATGTTAAATATCAAAATGAAGAACACAGGTTGGGATATGATGCCTGAAGATCAAAAGCACTCTCAACATGACGCAAGCGATGTGACTGATTCGTCTAACCGGTGTGTTTTGAGCCCAGATGCAGCTAGAGATGATGAGTCGATGCGAAAAAAAGGACTATCTAATAGAGATCTTCAACGAGTGGAGCGGCAAAAAACATTCGACAGACCCAGAGGAATGAAATGAGCAGGTATAATTTTTTAGTAACTTTGTTTTATAGTCTTGCAGTTTTTTCAGTTCCTAATGATTTCAGTGTCTTGACACCATTGACTAATATCATGATTACCCTTATTTTATGCAGATCTGATGATGGTTATGGCTCAGGCACAAAACCTGAAAGGACAAGAGACTCTCATAGATCGCATGGCATGTATACCGCATCACGGCTTGTTCAGACAAGCGGCCAGGGAGAGTGGGTGGAAAATTCAAAACATCCTTGTTCTACTCGGCGCAAATCGCCTGAATATTATAATTATGGCCCATCAGGTCCAAGGAATGCTGCAGAAGCTGCTGTCGCAAAGATGGAGAGCAGTGGCTTTGTTGTTGCTAGTGATGGCACTCTAGTAAGAGTTGTTGATGCTGCAAATGCTGGTCAGATGCCCAGAAGGATGAGAAATACTTTAAGTAGCTCAGACCGCCTGACTTCTGGACGGGGTTCTCCAATTGACAGGGATGGAGCTTGTGGGATGTCCAGAGGTCCCGTGCATGCTAGGGAAGCATCTCCAGAGCGTCATTTTGGTGCAAATAGTAACCGGTCCAGTCGATATGGTCCTGAGATGGAGAAAGGTCATACTACTGATGGAAATTTGAGTTCTGTCGGTTGCTCGCTGTCCAGTAGACAACGAAGCACCCCGACGGCTAGAGCATCACTTAACCTTTCTCGTGCTCACAGCAGATCTCCTTCTGGGTCCAGGTCTCGATCCCCACATGATTGGGCACCTAGGAACAGAAGCAAAATTATGGCAAATGGAGGTTCAACTTTACGGAGGCATAGTAGGTCTCCACCTAATCACATGGCTAAAGGTAGAATTGTTAGAATGGCTTCACCTCAGAGACAACCTGGATATGATGATCGAGCTATGCGTTACAGTCCACTATCAAGAAACAACACTTACTCCCAGCATGCTTCAACATGGGTTGATGGAAGGAACGGTTCAGCAGTAGATATTTCTGATGATCATAATAAAAGATATTCAAGGAGAAGCCCACCTCTGAGAATTACCTCACGGAATGACAGATTTGATGTAATGGACTCCCAAGGACGACCGAGGTCTGGAGAATTCTACCGTCCGACAGAAGGAAGACTTCTTTATGGTTACGATAGGGAAAATAAGCATGACAGAAATGTTGAAGATGAAAGGGAGTACACTGATAGGTATGCGAATCATTCTGTCAAGCCATATGACCGGAGTGGTGCTTTAAAGCAATTCAGAAATAATACTGGAGATAAGTTTCGGACACGTATTTCTGCTCCCAGATCGCCAGAACTCCAAAGGAGGGTGAGTCCTCGGAGATTTAACAGAAGCTTTGAGAGGTAGCTGACTAGCTGGCTGTGAATTTGCCTTGTAGGACTAAAATAGAAAATAAAGATTTGTCTGGATGATTGAACCGGAAAATGTTGCAAATCCTTGATGTAGTTCAATCATGGGGATTTGATGGAAGACTCTCTTGGCAGCACTGCTTTTTTCTGCTTGTGCTGCATATGTTCAAGGCACGGAAACACTGGAACCATGCACTTCTGTAGGGTGGAATTCAGATTGACTTCATAATTTTTCTGTTTCAGTTTGTAAATATTTATGTTGGTAGCAGAATCACAATCACTCCTTTCAGCTTTATTATAGCTGCTCTTTTTTATTTCTGATACTTTCTCATGTTTATCCCTTTTGCTTTTTCCAATGGGCATTGCCCCTGTACTATTTAAACATATTGAATCAATTAATTTTGGGCTCAAACACTTGTGTACTTTTTACACATGTTTTTCATCTGGCATTTTTTATTATCCCTTTGCCAGTCTACAGTATTTTATGTGTTGTTGAATATACAATAATTTACAGTGGCCTATGACCATATTAAACTCTGCTCAAAGTTTGGACGAGCTGTGAGGTGAATAATTTTCTTCTTTCCTCTACATTTTCCTTCAATGTCATGAAACTGACTTTGATGTCTTTTTCTTAGGAGAAAGGTTGGCTTAGTGCTTTTGACCTTTTGTACATCAAAAGGGATACCAAGGTATTTTTGCCATAATTAGTTTTGTTCCATTTTTTAGTATTATTATTTATAATAATGATTGCTTTTTTTTTTGAATCTATAATGACTGCTTTTTGGAGTACTGGAAACTTGAGGAAGTCTTTGACCATCTATATTCCTGCCGTTACAGGGATTAGCATGGCATTTTTTTTTAAAAAAATACATACTCCCTCCATATTGTAAAAGAAAAGTCGTTTTGGACAAGGTTTTGGTCAAACATTGGGAATATAAATCATGAAAAACTTTTAAGTTGTTGAGTTTGAAAATGTGAAAACCATACGAATAGATTTGTCTTGAAATATACTTTCATAAAAGTATACATATATCATTTTTATAAATAGACATTTTTATAGAAATATGAAGTCAAAGTCATGCTTTGGAGACCGTGTCGTTGTCCAAAACGACTTTTTTTACAATATGGAGGGAGTACAAGGGAATAAGGGACATGCTCGACCTCCACCTGAATTAAGGGAGTATTAGCATATTATGGCTGTTTGTCTACTGTCACGCATTACGTTGCATGATCCAATGGTTATGAATGCAGAGTTGCCATGTTTTGTGTCTTGTCAAATGGGCCAAGAAGTGCTGACCTGATTGTGCACAAATATACGATGGTTTAAGATGGAACAATAATAATTTAAGTAGATAATTGTAAATAGAGAGTACAGCATGGTTGACTACATATATCATATAGGTTATATAATGGATTTAAAATTTGTACCATTTCAAAATGCATAAGAAATTGTCAAGAATGAAATAACATTTTTTTCACTGGTTAATTCTGTCAGCATGCCTGTTTTGTTTATGTGTAAATCATATTAAGTTGGTTAATGTAATGAACCTAAGCACTGAAAGTGTGTTGTGTTTCTTGGTCCGTGTTTAAGTCTTCCAGCTCAAAATGGATGCTATTGCCCCATGCTTAGTAGGGCAAATATCCATTTACTAACTTGTCTTTGGATACATTTTATTTGTTGTCTTCATATTATAGGCAGCATAACTAACATGGAGAAAGTTATCAATCATGTTATTTTTCTCTTTATTTCACCTGCACAATTGTCTGCAATCTTGTCTAATACTAGTAGTATAATGAAATGCACTCTGGGTCCCTAAACTTTTACTGTTCTCATTTGGGTCCATAAACTCTCAAAGTGATCATATGGGTCCTTTAATTTTTCAGTTGTTCATTCGAAGTTGTGAATTCAGGTCCATGATTAGAATGAACCAGTTGAAAATTTGGAAGGATTGAATGACCCAGAATCCCAGATTATCACTTTGAGAGTTCATGGACCCAGATGAGAATGTGGGAAAAATTTGGACCAGTTGTGCATTTCTTTCTAGTATAAATATGGTTTGTGTGGCAACCATATGCAGCGTATGGGTTTAATTGGTTTGCGAAGTCCATATTTTGTTATAATGTTTTGCAACATGGCTTTTGTAGTGTTGATGCTAATGTATGTGAAGACAGTTATCCTGCTGATTGAAATGCTCAGTGTGATCTTTGAGGTCCTTAGATTAATTAAGTATTCGAGAGTATTTCTATCCCTAAGGATCCAATCCTGCCACAGGTCCCTCTACGGCTTCCCTGACCCTAGTCAAAGACCCCATCGTGATATGCACCAATAAGACCACCAAAAGTCTTTCTGGCACTAATGGTGCATGGAATGTCAATGCGTGATCATTGGTCCAATGCTTCTGGCGAAACCAATTCCAGGGAGTGGCAGACGGTGTTCTGCACCTGGGTACATATTCATTGAGTTATGCTAATCCTATTCACTTAGGATTAGTATGTGAGCCATTTGCCCTAATGCTGCACTCCTGAATCCATAAATCCATTACATGAAAGTGAAATGGTTGTTTTTTCTCCCACTTATGTGCTTTGGGTAGTGGTGATTTTGTGACTCTTTGATGCTTCATGGCAAGATGGAGGCCCTGGTTTTGTTGTCTGCATGATAAATAACTTGAAATTCCAAGTAAGATTCCATGCTGTCACTAGTGATTGTACACATTTGTTTTTCATATTTGAAATGGATGTCATATTCTGCATCTCAATTGATCCCTGTGTTATCATGGTAGCAGTATTGTGTATGCCAAATTGCAGTGGTCAAACTAGAAAAGGTAACAGAATGGGTTAGAAATGAAAAAAATAGTGCTTGTAGGACTCATTAATCCGGTTCTTCTGTACTGCAGCTGTAGTGCATAGAAAGCTTTTAGAAGCTTAATAATAATTCTTTTGCTTTGGATGCACTCACCACATTCTAGGCTGCTACACTGATTTTAACTGGTGTTCCCTGCAATTAGCACCAGGTAGCACGTTGGACCATAGAAGTTTTTTTTTTCAAAGGGGAACGCAGATGGTTCCACTGCAATCATAATTATCTATGGATTAAACCAGCATCCAAGATACCTGCATGGAAGCTCTGTTGTTGCTTGATTGCTTGCAATGCAAAGCTTCTGTTATCAAATGGCAGTGGTGTTTCAGTTTTGTTGTCCTCTCATTCTTTTTTTTTCTACACCCTTCCTCTGCATAAATTTGTAGGGAGCTGATGGCAACACTTGTTCACCAGAACACAAGCACAGTATTCATGGTTGTCAACAAGAGAGATTTGCTGTTTTTAAACCGACCTGTAGTTTCTGGTTTTTTGATAAAAAATAAATCATGTTCAGGGTCAAAAGTACTTCCCTTGGTCTAGGTATTTCTCTTGTTGCTTATTAGGACAGCCAAAGACTCCAGTTTCTAAGAGCACTCGAGCAAATTTATAAGACTGTGTTGCGGCGTGGGAGTAGGTCTTTGCTTCTCCTTTGTATTTTCCTTTCTTCTTAATGAAATAACGCATAACTCTCTTGCGTTGTTGGAGAGAACATTTTCAGTAAATGGGTGCGCATATTTATACTGAGAGCAAACCTATGTATTATGGAATAGGATGAGGTTGTACCTGAAAACTTAGACCTTAATCCTGTTACTTAAATATGTTGTTGAGTTAGGTCAATTGCTGTAGCATGTGTTCCACTTACCTACATTTTGTTGAACTATTCTTTTTTCTTTTAAAATAATATATATATTAGACTTGACTCTGAACTTACTTATCTTTGTTGTAAGATTGATCTGATACACTTTATGATCGTTTTGATCTGTAGCTAGTTATTTCTGCAGGTGTTTGGAACAAGCAGACACTGGCTCACAATCTGTGGGACACGTCCCGCAACTCTGTTGCAGAAGCTCGGAATAAAGCTTGCACATGCCATCTTGAAGCAGACCAGGATGAGAATCTCCTGAACTTGTTGCAAGCATTTGCTCCTCTCAAGCCTATTCAGGAAAATGCCAGAGCGTGATGCCGCTCCTGGACCATCCAGACGGTTTGATGGTGGCTAGTTATCACTGAAAAGATGTCTGAAACACGCTATTTGGTTTCAGGAATCAGGTCTCTCTGTGGTCTGCGCCCTTGGGCAAAGATTCCCTAATCTATCTGGCGTACTGCTAGATCACGTCTGATTGCGTCTGTGTCTGCAGAATATGTTTTTGCCAGCTTTCGTCTTCTCAAGCTGCGGGGCAGTCTGGCAAGTATTTTAAGGGATTTGCAACCTGTTTTTGCTCTTAAATTTCACGAAAATGCGTCACGGAACATGTGCAACAAGTTATCCCCATTAACGCTCGTGATGTGCTTAATAAGCCATCTTTTGTTTTGGAGATGTGTGCTCAGTTGAATAGTTTTACATATCAATTGTAATTGTAAATAAATAAAGGAGCAACTGTCATCTGGTGTTGCTGTCGATCAAATGCAAAGTTCTCGTCTGGATCAAGTCTTAGTAGCCTACGCCCCGTCCTGATTCAACAAAGCACCGACATTGTGGAACAACTGCCAGTTTTTTTCCACTCAGTTTTGGACTATTTGGTACACTACACCACCAAACTTTTTTTGGGGGGACATTAGCTACGTGGTTGCAATAGTAGTTCGTGAGGGTGTACAGGAATAATGATGTCTAGGTTGCACAGTAGATAAATTCGAAAATAAAAAATTCGCAAAATGTGCTGTGGAAACTGATTGAAACTAACTGTTACATATCTGATAATATCGTTGTCATGAAAACGTATATGCATGGCATCCTCGCTTTCTTGTGGATTAGTAGTATTTAGTAGGCCTGCAGAACAAGTCTTCCGCTGAAGTTCAGTGGTAATAAGTATACAACACTCTGAAGCGAAGAGAAACTGCTTCACATGTGGAGAGGTGCAGTGCATTTTTGACAGAAATGAGGCTCGGAGGCCAAATACATCCGCCTGGCTTGAGTTTTAAGCTGCATCCAAAACCGAGGGAGGACTTATTTCAATGAATTTTATAATCTCAGCCTCCAACTTTCAGTTTCAGGTGCATTCTATTCAACTCACTGAAAAAGACCTTGTGGCCTTTGACCTCTATATGGTGTCTGGGGGTTTGTGATACATCCTGCTAAGACTCTACTCTTCCCTAAGTCACACCCATCTGAAGTGACCACAATAGTTTTCTGCTACTTGTATCAAGTGGACAGCACCAATGTTCCTTATAACAGAGAGCATATATGGTGCCAATGGTGATGACTGAAAGTAAACAGAATAGAATAAAGTGACACAGAAATATTTCTTTGAAGGAATGACTTTACCATATGCTTACACAACAGGAATTTTCTTTTTTCAACTGCTGAATTCACATAAAGTTTTGTTTGCAGTGGACATGAACCTTTGTTTACAAGAACTGATGACTACCATGATTCATATGTGAGTTGTGAATTCAGATAAAAGAAGAGCTTGTTTCTTCTGCAGTTGTAAATTGTGGTAACCGAATAAACTGATCAGATATTTGTACCCCACCCACTGCATGCTTATCATGACTCTAATGAAACCCAGAAGCCCAAATGAAGGTATCAACTGAGATGCCTTTGCCATAAACAATCTGTTTCAATATTGAAGATATGCTGCCTCTTTTCACTTAGTGGCAGGACTGATTGCCACACCAGTTGTACTTAACTAATGCAGTTATCTTAACCATGCCGGTTTGCCACTTTACGCCCAAGCACTCCCCCCCCTCCTTTTCCCCACTAACGCACCACAAAATAGCTCTCAAATCTACCAAATTGGCCTCTGCTTTCCGGTCAAAAGTCGGTCAAAAACTACTTTCTTCCGCTTAGTTGATCGCTACTGTTGTGTAAACAAACAAATATGTCCAGCGAACAAGAAACTACAGTCTAGTTCGTTTTTTTCTCAAATACATAAAATATTTACGCATCTTTGTATTTAAGATTTTGAAATATTAATGTTACAATAATGGCCACAAACATGGCAATTAGAGGGATAATTTTATATAATTAGCTCTGTCCTTCTTAGCATAAGAAAATTATAGGCAATTAGATCAACTCCAACGGTTTTGCATAATTTGATTGGCAAAAGTGAGAGTTTGTCAAGTCCCAAATGAATATGACAAAGGTAAAAAGAGTCAATCTCCAACGGTTTGACAAAATTGACTTGGCAATTACCAAAACTGTGAACCAAAATTGCGGCGGCGAGCGGAAAGACATGCGCAGGGGGAATGCCAAGCGCGATCCACAGTTGGCATATATGTCAATTCTTCCTAGGAAATTGCCAAGTTAACAAAAATACAAAACTCATTTGTCAAACTGTTGGATAGAAGTTTTTTAGACTTTTTTGCAAAAACAAGAATGCAAAGTCCATTTGCAAAACCGTTGGAATTGCTCTTACTCGCTAATCATGTTACCTAGCCATTGCTAGTGATAGGGGCGGAGGGAGGGGCTAGGGGGGGGGGGGGGCTTGACACCCCCCAACATCCTATTACTTCCTCTATTAATCCTTCATTAGCTCTTAATTTCTAGTGTTTATTAGCTCATTCATGAAGGTCTGGCCCCCCTTAATTGAAACTGCCCCTCCTATCCTTGATTTCTGGCTCCGCCCCTGGGATCTGAGAAAAGCTCTCGCATTGTCCTAGCATGCGAAGGGTTGAGCTGGTTGATGAAGATGTTGTTGTAGACGTTCTTGATATTGTGGAAGACTTCGTCTGACCAGCGAGCATTTTCCTTCGCTACATCACCACTCTCTTTCCGCTTAAAAGCCAGGACTGTGAAAGTGGTTGTGCGGTGATCCTCCTGCTGCAGATCGGTAATTTTGACTGTGCATCCACAGCCAGAGGAGGAAGCAGAGGCGATGGCGCCTTACTAATAGGGGCATTATGTTTGGTTCACAGTACTGAATTTAAACTGTTTCCTATGAAATTGATAGGACGAACAAAAGGTGAAACCTGGAGCGAATGAACAATGGGACCAACTGACCGAACAAACTTGTGAGAAAAAAGGATTTAACATTGCTAAAACCTTGTTAGTTGCACATTGGATTTGCCACCTCGTTATATATATATAAACACATGCAGGGTGGTCTAGTGCAAGCTGCCACTGGCACTGGCATTGGCACTGGCAGCTGCGAACGGAACAAAGCCAGCATGGCACTGGGCATAGCCGCCGGCCTCTTGCTCGCATTGCCACTCTTGTTCTTGCTGACAAGGGCGGCATGGATCACTGTCTCCTGCTACTACCTCACGCCGGCGAGGATCCGGACAATCCTTGCCGGGCAGGGCGTGCACGGCCCGCCTCCACGCCTCCTCGTCGGGAACCTCCGCGACGTCTCTGCTCTCGTCGCCAAGGCCACCGCCGGTGACATGAGCTCCCTGAGCCACGACATCGTCGGCCGCCTTCTTCCCCATTATACCCTGTGGTCCAAGATGTACGGTGAGTAGCTAAGCTCACGACACGACGCATTGCCGGTGCTGGTTCGCTGACCGGAGAAGAGGCTTTTGTTTCAGGGAGGCTGTTCGTGTACTGGTACGGGAGCGAGCCCCGGGTGTGCGTGACGGACGCGGGCATGGTGCGGGAGCTGCTGTCGTCGAGGCACGCGCACGTGACCGGCAAGTCGTGGCTGCAGCGGCAGGGCGCCAAGCACTTCATCGGCCGCGGCCTGATCATGGCCAACGGCGCCACCTGGTCGCACCAGCGCCACGTGGTGGCGCCGGCGTTCATGGCCGACAGGCTCAGGGGCAGGGTGGGCCACATGGCGGAGTGCGCCCGGCAGACGGTGCGCGCGCTGCGGGACGCCGTGGCGCGCGGCGGCAACGAGGTGGAGGTTGGCGCGCACATGGCGAGGCTCGCCGGCGACATCATCGCGCGCACCGAGTTCGACACCAGCTACGACACCGGCAAGCGCATCTTCCGCCTCCTCGAGGAGCTGCAGCGCCTCACCGCGCGCTCCAGCCGCTACCTCTGGGTCCCTGCCAGCCAGTGAGTGCTCACTAACAAGTGGGACCAGGCCGCCGCACTGAAAAGCGGTCACTGGGCCCTGTCAGTCAGTGTACACACACCTTTTTCACCAGTATTTTTTCTTAATATAATATATGTTTTTTTATTAAATAAATAAACTCCAGGTATTTCCCGAGCAAATACAGGCGGGAAATAAAGCGGTTGAACGGGGAGCTGGAGCAGCTGCTCAAGGAGTCCATCCAGCGGAGCCGCGAGATCGCCGACGAGGGCCGGACGCCATCGTCGGCGTGCGGCATGGGGCTCCTCGGTATGCTGCTGGCCGAGATGGAGAAGAAGAAGAAGAAGAGGACGACCAACAACGACGGCGAGCTAGGGTACGACGCCCAGACGATGATCGACGAGTGCAAGACGTTCTTCTTCGCCGGGCACGAGACGTCGGCGCTGCTCCTCACCTGGGCCATCATGCTGCTCGCCACGAACCCTTCGTGGCAGGACAAGGCGCGCGCCGAGGTAGCCAGCGTCTGCGGCGACGCCCCGCCCACCGCCGACCACCTCCCCAAGCTCACCGTGGTAAGCCATTGACGACTCTACTCCGGCGATCCATTCCGTCCACGCTCGCCAGCCACTGGTGGCCCGTTGTAACGCCTTCGTCGTGCGGTGCGTGCATTCCTCACATCGCATCGCAGCTGCAGATGGTGATCAACGAGACGCTCCGGCTGTACCCGCCGGCGACGCTGCTGCCACGGATGGCGTTCGAGGACATCACGCTCGGCTCCGGCGCCGACGAGCTGCGCGTGCCCAAGGGCGCGTCGCTGTGGATCCCCGTGCTGGCCATCCACCACGACGAGGCCGTGTGGGGAGCGGACGCGCACGAGTTCAGGCCCGACCGGTTCGCGCCGGGGCGGGCGCGGCGGCCGGGGGCAGGGCGGTTCCTGCCGTTCGCGTCGGGCCCCCGCAACTGCGTCGGCCAGGCCTACGCCATGGTCGAGGCCAAGGTCGTGCTGGCCGTGCTGCTCGCGAGCTTCCGCTTCGGCATCTCCGACGAGTACCGCCACGCGCCTGTGAACGTGCTCACGCTGCGGCCGCGCCACGGCGTGCCCGTGCGCTTGCTGCCGTTGACGCCGCACTAGGACGGCCTCGCAGCCGTTGGGCTTGTTTGCTATTGGTGTTCTTGCTAGTAATTCACAATTTTGGAACATCTGTGTTTTACGTTTGAATTTTTTCTTTTTTTTTTCATGACTGCTAGTAGATGGACAAATTTTTGTGCTTCGGCTCACTATCGGTGGTCTGACATGTAGAAATTACTTAATACTCCGTATTATTTACTTATTTAGAGTCAACGTTTTGTTGACGGTGTTTTTGTCACTGATGAGAGACAATCTTTCAAATCGTATCAATAATCGAAGTGTAAAAATGTCGCTGAGGGCAGATGGCATAGTATTCGCCGGAATTGATTTTCCATTGTAGGCCCTGCTTTGGGCGGGACGGGATGTACTTGATACTCTAGAATATTGCACAATCGAACCAAATCATAAAAGGTTGAATCTCATCTCTATATCAAAACACACAAAGTAAATACAATTTTGATCTTCGCCGGACAAGACTGCGTGACTCGACCACAATATAAATAATAAATTGCCCACTCGGGCACTTAGGCCAAAAGGGTTAGCAGTGGCCTGCTCTAATGCCGTACAGCTGCTGCATATATTCATCCATATTCCCTCCGTCCCTTAATACCATCCAGAAATTGTCCCAAAATAATTGACGTTGTACATAGGTCATTGTCAGCCTACTCAATAGTACTCAAGTCCAGTACTTTTCTCTGTGCTTCCGTCCAGAATGAATAAAAAAGACAAAAAAATTCTAGCGGTGGCTTGCTCCCTCTCACAACACGGAGAACAAGGCAAGGCCTACACCTGTTTTTTTTGCAGGACGTCACGATCATCATAATTACTGGTAGAGGCGTTTCGGTACACTGGCTCCCATCTTGGTAGTGGCGAGATGTTCTTAAACGACATGTATTATAGAACAGAGGGAGTATGTGGAACCTAATCTCGAGTTGTCGACGAAGGATTAGATTTTTATAACAAATTAATAGGGTCTAAGGATTCCATCCACTAAATTAAGACCCTACAGGCTAATTTGTAAAGGGAAAGGCAAACCTGGAGATGAAATTCCTTCGTAATTAACTAAATTGGTATTTAAATAATATTTTCATGGATTTTCCACTATGGAAATTGCTAGGAATTTTAAGGGGATTTGAATTTCCCACCATGAAAAAAGCTAGGAATTTTAAGAGGGTTTGAGTTTTCAAAAGGGACCTACAGGTCACACCTACCTACCTATAGGGGAGATCCATTTTGGTTAGAGCAAGTATAATAAAGGGATATAAACGGACTGAATGCTAAGGTGAAAGAGAGAAGAGAAGAAAGAACAAAAGAAGCGGGCTGTAAACTTACAAGCGCCTCAGGCACAAGAACCAGAACCAACAAACTTTATGAGGGACTTAAGTGGGCGATATATTAGTGAAGAGCTAACTACTATATAAGTAGACTGGAAGAAGGTTGTAAGAAGCCTTACAGCTAGCAACCAGCTATAACTATTAGCTTTGCTCTTAACAGGAAAGACACAATTCAAATAGCAGCTTTCTGTCTCCTACAGATCTATTTTGCATCTCTTTTAGTCGTGTTGTTGGAGAAGACAAAAAATAAATATTAAATCATTTAACTGTAGCGCTATCCAAATGGCAAATGATTTTTGTATTTTGAATGTCGTTGTTAAAGATAGCCTTATCAAAAGAACAAGACCCTAATCTTTACGTAGTTTATGGAATTATGAAGTGGTTTAGAGAGAAGAAATTTGGATTGTCACGTTAGAATTCAAACCAAAGGCATCTCCACGGCATATGGGTGTGTTTGGTTGCTGCTCCTAGACGTTCGATTTTGATCGCCTAGGATTGCCATGGCTTTTCTAGCGGGCACGCCCAGGCGAGGGCGGCGTCCAAACACTCCCATCATCATCAGGTCCAACCAACACCAACAAGCTCCCTTGCTGCAAAATGGGACCAGCTACAGTCAGACACTGTTGTTACCTCAATATACAATCCATGCATCAGAGAAACCACAGTCACTCTCCTTGCTAGTTGCCCTGTGACTCCTCTACAATTGAGGGTGTACGTTATAGTGAAGCTTCGGTGAATGAACTCAAAATGACTCTTAGTTTCAATCAAATCACACCCTCTACCTATGTTTCTTGGTTTCGAAAATTCCCAATCTTAGCTACAGCGCCTACTGTGCTTAAATCTGCAGAGAACTGTTGACAACCAAAAATGTTTATTCTTGTGAAGTTGTTAAAATGTGAAATGGACCTCACTATTGTGTTCTTCTCATTGAGATGATAAAAAAAATCATATATGGAACACCTAATTCGGAATTTGGATGAAGAAGTTATGGCCCCGGAAGATGCTCCGTTGTTGTTGGAAGTTTCGACCTAAGTCAGAAGTTTTGACTTCCCAGAAGTTTCATCGAAGGTCGGGAGTTCCGATCCCCCGAAAGTTTTGACAGACCTGACATGCCCCTGCCGATAAACCCGCACTCTTGCACGCTACATGGCGTCGAGAGGACGAAGATGGATGTGGCGAGGATGACAGGCGGGGTCCGTTCACTAGTGAGATAAGCAGACAGAAGCTTTTTTTTCAAAAGTCATGTCTTCTCAACCAAACAGACTTTCAACTATCTTTTCAAAGCAGCTTTTGCAAAAGTCACAACTGATAACAGGTGCTGTAAAAGTCGTAGTCCAACCAAACAGGACCAGTCCTTGTTGGAAACAAACATGCAATATTCTACCAAACGCTAAAGGACATTGTTTTTTCATCAGTTTTCCATCCAGCAAAGAAATAAATTATAACTAAAATTCATTTAAATAAAAAACCAAAAAGTTCCTAAATTCTCTGAAAATAAAATCTATCTATTGGTCCTCTACTGAGAGCTATTTGATCTTATTTGTTTCGTTTTTTAATGTTTGATTGCTTGTTATTATCATCATATTATTTATTTAGATTATTATTTTGTTATATTAGACCACGAGAAAGGAAAATAATTTGTCGAGGTACTCCATACAACGCATCATTTGGCACACATATAGTGCAGCCAAAGGACTGGGCTTCACAGATGATCCGCAGCTTGTAGGGTGCTCGTAAGTACACCAAACGTAGTCATATAGTGTTTTTGAGGGCATTCTCTAGCCTCTAGCCTCTACCTCCACCAGTGCTCAACATTAGTTAATTTCAAATCAAGTAAACTAATATTATATATGCCCAAAAGATATTAATGTACACTTAAATAAATTGTAGTAGGGTCCTCTTTGTAGGCAAAAATCTTCTTTGTGTTCTACACGTGAGACCAAATCACTGCCATATTAAAAATATTTATCTTGGCATCATTCATAAAGTTTCCTTTGTCTTTTATCTTGGAAATATTAGAGCATCTCCAAGAGTATATCTAAATTTCACTTTCTAAATCATTATTTACAGAACTATTTGCATAATTTCTATATGTTTTTATTCTGCAATATTTTTTTTCTATATCTCATACACAATTTAGAGAGTCATTTTCATCATCTATATTTAGCTAACGAAAAATCTAAAATAGAAGATGGGTACATTTGTATATCCATTTAGAGAAACTGTTGGAGCGTATTTTTTTTTTACCAAAATCTCTGTTTCCCTAACTTAAATATCATGTGGAGGTTTGAGTTCTTCTCGGATTAAGTTTGGATACCCTAAGGAAAGTAAGAATGCGATAGGAAATGAAATCCTGCTGTTTCGATATTCTTACTAAGCAAATACAATAATCACTATCAGAATAAGATCTGGACACTCCTTTTTCGTTATCTAGAATCTAGATTCTACATCGTTATCTAGAGTCATTACGAGAATAAGATCCAAAAAAAGAGTCCTAGTTTAAGACTATTAAGGAAAGAGACATGGGTGGACGACACGAGGGCGAGGTAATAATATATAAAAATAGAAAATAGTGTCTTTTATAAAGAGATAATAGACAAGGAAAAGTTGTTAAGAATGGGAAAGTCGCCTATCCTAGGCTGATGTTAGGGTTCAGGTTTTCAATCATGCAAAGGATGAAAAACTAAAACTGCATGGTTATATTAGAGAAGCGTGGTCCACTATATTTTGGCTAAAGGGACTAAATTAACCAATGAATCGTACTCAAAACGATACTTTTCATGAGATTGATTTGGTTAAACATGGCACAAAAGAATACTTGTGACTGAAGTTTTTTGCCTTAGTAACTGAAAGGACGACCATACATACTTGAATTTTTATTTCAAGCAAAACCAATGACTTGCATTCCCAGATGATTACTAGTATATATCACTTTCCAACGTATATAGTCAAAAATTTTTTTATTAAGAATGGATTAGTGGCAAGAGGTTCCCAACAATCAAGATGATTACCAACAAGATCGTAGGCACACTGAAAGAGTCATTACATAGAACGAGTCTATATACACATTCCAATAAAATCATTATCGCACATGCATGAGCCGAACTAATAATCATCGTGAAATATTTAACATCTTCCCCAAAAAACAAATGATATTTCCAAACATCAAAGCTATAAAAGTTAGTCAAACACATGCATTATGATGTTTTTTTTGCTCTAGCGCAAACCTATTGAAGTTTGTAGCTTGGAATGATAAATACTTACTCCATACCAAATTATAAGACGACGTTTGATTTTTTCCCCAAGTTCATGTAACGATCTCGATTTTCCTAGGAGTCTAATTTAATTATTACATCGCCACCTGGGCGGAATCACGCGAGCACACAGCAGAAAGAACAGCGAAGGGAAGCATAGATCTTCAGCATCTCTGACTTGAGTGCAGCACGAAACCCTACTCCTCCGGGTCGACGTCCTCGAACTCGTCCTCCGGCTCGTCACCTGAATCCAAAATCTTTCAGTACGATTTGTACTGGACACTGGCTCCCACCCTATGATTTGCGTATTGCTTTGTGGAAAGTGGTATGCAAAGGGTAGAGAGAAGAACCTATCTCTGGCTGTAGGTTTTCCTATGCAGGTTTGTTAAGTAAAGTAAAGTAAGTTGTATATCAAGTTTTAACACATTTCTCACACATATCCATCCCATCCACACATATCTCACCACACACTCTCCCACTCTCTAAGCGGCAAGGACAACTCCCTTTTGTCCTTGCCTCAGCGGCTCACAGCCGGATCCTACAATACCCAGGGGAGAGAAAAGAAAGGACTCATCTCTCTAAAGCAAGCGAGGCGTAGGTCACAAGATGTCCATAACCGGGGACACGACTATACATATAGATCGATCAACTTTGCAGAGTGTGTATACCTGTACCTACAAGATCGCCATCATCGACGTTGCGTAACGCCTAGGCCGATAACGGGCTATCGCTCGACCCGGAACGACACCATCCTGCCACTCAGCCCTGGGGCTCCCCGGCGCACCGGCAAACTGAGACAGGGAGACACAGCACCTGGCCAACGCGGTACTGCACATCTAGGATGGTGTGGCCCCGACGACGGCACCACCCACCCTTATCACCTAACAACCTGGCAGTAATGATATCGCCCAAACCGATCAACATCCGCACCCCGCCCATTCAGGGACGAGTGGTGTGCACGAATAAAGCTCATGGTTCTGATTCCCTTGCTATTCCAGATCCTAGGTGTGATCAGACAGGTCGTCTCCTCCAGCTGGGGTCCTCCCCCGTGCCATCACAACACCTCTATCCCGGGGCTCGCCCCGGGATCTCCTTAGAACACATGCACCCGCCACAGGTACCTCTCGTGGGGATGCCCAGGTCGCACCCCCGGCAAGACTCGTCCCCCGGACTCGTCATAGAACCTGTCCGATCGACTCGACCCTCACCAAACACCCAAGACACACGCCAAGATCTCCCCAGTTGGTATCATACATTTTAGTGGCACGCCGTGCCTAAACCACGCACAAGCAAGTCCTCTAATCATCATCAAGATAAAAGCATGAGTAGAGCATGTGACATGGTAAATATAAGCGGTGTCTAACCTATAAGCGGGTGTGCAGGGGAAAGGTTGCGACAAGGTATCGGCTTTGCAAACAATCTACCATGCAACCTATTCAGAGCAATTGCATAAAGTAAAGCGCTAGTAATCTACTCAGTAGCATGATATGTCTAATAGGTGCTACGATGGTGGGTGGGATGTGGCACCTGTCCAGTCGTCGCCGGCATCCTCTGTGTAGTCTGGGTCCTCCTCGTCAGCAGTCGGCTCCTCCGGGTCTGAATCCGCAACACAACCACGACTTAGACAATTCTACGGATAATCACAAAGAGGCAAAAAGAGAACGAAAAGACCCGAATACACTCAAACACAAGCCTATGACCTAGGGTTTGATTTTAGAAGAGTTTGGACACCAAGTTTGCATTTTTCCGAAAATGTATGAATTTACTAAGAATTTTCTAAGTTCAAAACAACACTTTTTAAAGGGAAAAAGGGAAACTTGGGCTGGCTTACTGCTGCAAGCGGCTGCTGGGCTTCGGCCTTCTCCGGATGGGCCGCGTCGGCGCTAAAGCCCACGACGCGACCCCCTGCTCCCTCTCTCTCCTTTCTCTTCCTTGGGCCGAACTCGCGCAGGGGCCCAATCCTTTTGGCCCAGCGGCTTTGAGGGTCGGTTCATGGTGGACGGGGTTCACCAGACAGCACTCTACCCTCCCCTTCTGCTTTTGCTGGCTAGTCGGCGTGGACTGCTCCTCCGCGGGCGACGGGGCGTGTGCGGCAGCAGCGGCGGCGGCGACGGTTTGGGCTGCATCCAGGTGGTCGGCGTGCGGCGGAGCGCGCGCGTCGCGACGGGGCTCGCGCTGTGTTGTCGTGCACGGTGGGGCTCAGAGGCATGCGCTGACAGGCGGCTGCGGATCATATGGGCATCGCGGCGACGCGCGCCGCGGTTCACTGCGATGGCTAGGCGGGGGTGCTCCGGTTGTGGCTGCAGCGTGCGCTTGGCGGAACGACGGCATCGCGGCGAGGAGCGCGGACAGCGGAAGGGCTAGTCGTGGCCGCGGCTGTGCAGACGCGCGCGGCGTGGCGGTGTGCGCCTCGGTCCGCCGCGTCGGTGCGTTGAGTGAGGTGGGGCTCCGGCGGTCAAGGCGGTGGGGACTCCTGCGGTCACTCCTAGCTACGCGGCTGTGTGTGCGCGGCGGCGGCGAACCTCAACGGCCCCTCCCCGGCGAGCGAGGCGGCCGGAGTACGGTGGAACGGGTGTGACATGGCGGTGCTCATGGTGCTCGGCCGCGCCGGCGAGGCGTACGCGGCCGACTCGGCTCGAGGGTCGCAGGAGGCTGTGGTGGGGTGTCCGTGGGTGCCTTGGGGGTGGTGGAGGTCACGGTGCAGGTGGTAGAAGCTTGGGGTGCACGATGCGGTGTGAACGTGTCCTCGCCATGGCAAGGTTCGGCCATGGCGAGCGCGGACAGAGGGGCGAGGCGAGCACAGCGACTCACCGTGGGTGGCGACGTAGATAGGATAGCTGTGCAGTGGAGGGGCGTGGCCGTGTCGAGTCAAAGTTGTGTCGTGCCGATCCGCAGCGTCGAGGTAGTTGACGGCGCGGCAACGACTCCCGGCAGCGCGGACGGCGTGCGGCAGGGGCGGTCTCCTCCGGCGGCGGCATGCTCCCGCCACTCCTTCTTCTCCCTCCTCCCTTCTTCTCCTTTCTGCGGTTTGGCGAGGCCACCGGTGTGGCGGCTGGGGTTGAGGAAGGCGCGGCGCGAGGGGGGGGGGGGGGGCTCGGCCTTATAAAGCCGAGTCGGCCATGGCGATCGGCGGACGGCAGGATGCCATGCGAATTCGAATGGAGGGCGGATATGGGGTCTCAGCTAGGGTTTTGGGGGAGCGGGGCAGCTCCGGTTGCCGCGGTGCGCTCCAATTCGAACGGCGCGGCGGTCAAAAGGGGGCTGCGGCGGCGTCACCACTGTGACGACGGTGGCGTCAGCGCAGGCGGGGTCACGCCCTGCTGCTGCTCCCTTGGCGATGAGCGGGGGCGGTTGCGAGGGGAAGCGCGAAGTGCGGCGCGTTTGCAACGCGCTGGACTGCCAGTGGGGGTTGGCGTGGGAAGGGCGCAGGGCTGGCACTTGCTCACTTGGCGCGCGAGAACGAGGAGCGGGGGGAAGTTGGGAGTGGGGGATGACACGCGGGTGTACCCGCGTCCACTCGTCCGCGACAGAGAGCGGGAGATGTGGATGGGAGATGCAGCTGCGGGCCGGGCTGTAGGACTGAGTGGGCATGCGGCGCGGTGGAGTGTGGCTGGGCGTGTGCTGCGCGGCTTCTTGCTGTGCTGCCGGGCTGACTGCTGGGCCGCGCGTGAAGCTGGGTCTGTGCTGCGCGCTTGTTTGCTTGCTGGGCCGTGGGGTGATAGGCCGGCCAGCTGGCTCACGGGTCCGGTTGGCGGGCTGGGCTGGCTCTATGCTTGGGCTGGTTTGCTTCCACAGCTAAGCCCTGTCCTCCTTTCCTTTTTTCCTTTTCTTTTTCCAAAGAATTGAACAAGGCTAACTTAGTTATTTTAGTTAACACCCAAAAATCCAGAAGAAGCAAAACAGGGTTAAGTTAGTCATGCTATGCAAACTTTAACTAACTCTAATGGGATCTACTTGTGCAGCTAGGTAGGGTTTCCTATCATGCAAACACCAATCATTGATTATCTAAGGAAAATTTTAAAAAGTTGAGATTTTTGTGTGGTTTGAAAATTTGAGTTGTTACAGTTTAATTACTTGTTTTATTCAAAAAAATTGTTTAAGCATAGTTAAATTTAAGTCATTCTTAAAGTATGATACAAACATGATAACTACCTATGTTTGATCAGCTCAGGAGCCAGCTCAGTGGTTGGCTTGTGGTCTTTTTGTTTTTTAATCTATTTGCAGACACAAACGTGATAAGTACCTATGTAGTGTTTGAGTAATAGACCCACATCCAGAGGGCGCCACAGCTTATGGAAAATATTTTTTATTCTTTACCTAGCTAGTAGTGAGCATATCTTTCACCGTGATTCTTCTTGCTATTGATTTGATTAATTTTCAGCTATATTCATTCCTATGTATCCCAAAGTTGAAGAAATAGAGTTGTTCAGCATGCCAAAATAAATGGGTGAGCTCATGGATGAAGAATGAGTGGTTGGGTTATATTTATAGTCTTCCATTAACAGAGATAGACACTATAAGACAGTCTCCCATATTAAATATTAACAGAGGCGAGCGCCTTATGATGTCCGCCTCCATTGAAAGTTTAATGGAGGTAGACATCGTCACTAAGATGACTATCTTTGTTAAGAGTTAACAGAAGTAGATATCTTAAAGCAGACGTCTCTATTAATAATAACAGAGGCAGGCACCGGAGCCTGTCTCCCAATTTTTTTTTGGTAGTGTTAATTTGGTAATCCAATTATATTGTAGTGGATGCTCCCAACTGCAGATTGAGCTGCGTGCCCACACTATGTTAGGTCCACAAGTAGTTTTGCAGTACTTTTGGGTTCAAATGTGCACGCAAGCCACGGTTTCACTGTCTACATAGAGGAAGAGTACAAAGTACATGCAAATTATTTGCCTATTTGGGTATAATCATTTCTTAAAGAGCTTGGTGTGACAAGATTGATTAAAATACTTATATGTTAACCTTATTTTTCATGCTAGAACGCTTTTTTTTTATTTGTACATGCTAGAACGTTAACGAGCATATATACACAAGCTGATTCTCATTTAATAAGGAACAACTTGCTGGCAAAGGTATTGCACATTTGGTCATATCATCAAGATGGTAAATTCATAGATGGGTTTCACAATTGCAATGACGACACGGCAGCTGATTCTTTTCCCAATCCAATTAACCTTCACCTCGATATAGGTTTTGATTGAGGGTTGCTGTTGAAATATTTGTAGCTCGGTAGACCACCATTTTTAGCTGTATGTTCTGTAACAAACTCTTTTATATCTCCAAGGAACTGGATGCAATAATTACATTTTCTAAAAGAACAGATTTGTATCCTCCTTTCTTATGATCAATAAGTAACCTGCGGCTTCCTCCGGGAGATGTGATCCGCTTTCTAACCATGTTGAAGTCAATTGACACGATTTTCTTATGAAATCAAGCTCTATCTGATGCTTGTTGCTTGGTACATAATTTCGGCCGCCTACTAAAACAAGGACAAATATTTTAGTTGCATGTCAGCTACAGCATACATCCGGATCAGCATGATCGGCCACTACCTGCAACCATATCATAAATTTTGATCTGTCATTTTCTTCATAAAGGTAAAGCTGCCTCTACCCATCTAACCGCCAGATAAACATTGGGAATTTTTAAAGTAAGCAAGTATACAGTAGTACGGTAGGTCGTACCACGATATTATGTACGAATAGTGTTTTCTTACTTGAGCATATTATCTCAAAGCTCTGCAGTGCTTTTTACTGAAAATCTAAAGCAGTTATTGGGTTAGTATTCTCAGTATGTTTGTCCAGAGTGACCGATGACTCATCAGAATTCACACAACGCCCCGACCAGCCGGCCATGTCATCGCCGTTCTACGTGAGCTGCAGAAAGCAAGTGATTGCTGTTAGGGCTTCTTTGGATACCTATGTATCCACATAGATTAGATTGAAGTGGATCCATCGACATTCAAATAAATCCTTAATTGGAAGCTATCGAAGGTGTGTTTTAACATACTTTTGAGACCTCCACATCACCCTTGGCGATAGCTCAGGCGTAGCAAATCACAGGCATAGCTAGCCACTCATCGTCTCCTTGCTCCCTCTTCTCACTACGATCTGAGCGGCAAACCTAAACGACGATTTGCTCTGTTTGCAGTCACCGAAATAGTGTTTTTCTCTCACAACAAAACAGTTAAAAACAACATCAGCCGGCTTAGCAGCCACCGAAAAGATCAGACGAACAGAGCAAATGATATAAAACTCTTTTACAGACATTGGCTCCATCTTTTACATAGCTATTTTTCAAGGGAACATATTGGCTCCAGTTCTGGACACCATTGCAATATCAGAGATACAAAAGGAGCTTGTGTTGGAGGCTGATTTTTTTTAGCCCTTTTTTAAAGATACTCACAAATACGACGCCGAGCTTAGGGTCTTTATTTCAAAAGGATACTTTTAGGGGTGTATTTGTGAGTATCTTTAAAAAAAGGCTACAAAAGAAGTGTTGGAGGCTTGCCGCAAGATGGAGAATGCGGCTATGCATTTTTTCCCCCTATGGATGGTGTTTTGCTTCTAGGATTGGAGTTTCGAGTCATACTGTATACCCATGTGGCCATCTATTGCCGTTTTGTAATATCTTGGTCTGATTCCTCTTTTTTAAGGATGAAGCCCAAATTTCATTCCATTGTAAAAAACCAATAATAATGAAATTTTTGCGTTCCAAACAGACCCTAGTGATAAATCACGGGTACCGATTTTTTTAACTCCGGGAGAAATCTCTAGGTGTAAGCTTGGTTGGTTATACGAGTCAAGGACCTTGCTCAAGGATAGATTCATGAGGCTGCACCCCATGACCACAAATACAAGGAGCAAGTCAGTCCAACTCATGTTCAGCTCAACCCAGCAGCCCCATCGAAGCCCAATTTAAAGCCTCGTTCTATTATTTAGCCCTTCTTGGCCTATTTTTTTTGATCTGCCCCTAAATATATTGTTTGAAGTAAAAAAAAAGAAATTCTCTCTAGATTGAAAACAAATGATCTAGTCTTCATTCGTATCACAATATAATGATGTGTATACGTGTCGTTGTTTAGAAACTACCAACGAGTAAATTTGTACGCGTGTCGGGTTCCGAATGGTGAGACAAAGAGACAAGAGATTTATAATGGTTCGGGCAAGAAATCCCTACGTCCAGTGTGAGGCCACTCGCGTTCCTTATCTCTGCTTGGAGGAGGTTTACAAGCTGGGTCGAGAGAGGGAGTATGAGTCCCAAGTCTCTGAATGCTTTGGCGAGTGAGTGTGTGCTGGGGTGTTCGTCTATCTGGTGTTTGATGTCCTACGTCGTCCCCCTTGCCTTCCTTTTATAGTCGCAAGGACCTCAGGGGAGTTACAAGCGTGGGTCGAGAAGGATCTATGTGGGGGGTTGTGCCTTATCCTTGTCTTCTTCAGAAAGGATGGTGGACACTCGTAATACTATATTCCTATTGCCCTTGTACCTGGTCGGCAGCTGGATGTCGTGTCGGCCCTTCGCCACACCGCCGGAGAAGGGGGGGGTCCGGTTAAACCCGCAGTAGGATAGAGGCATGGTCGTCTGTTGTACCGTCGGGGTAGAGGCCGAGTCAGGGGCTCCCGTCCGCGGGTACTCCGTTGTACTTTCTTCTAATTCTTTAGACGGCGAGATTCCCTCGCGCCCGGCCAATGGACTCCCGTTACTCTGAGGGCCCCCGTTCCCGATGTACCCCCATTCGGAGGGTTCCTGTAGGGGTCGGGGGTGCGTGAGAGCAGCGAGAGGGATGATTCTTATCCGTTCACGAGCTCTGCTCCGTCCCATCCCTGATTGAGAACATGACCTGTCTCTGTTTGGGCAGGGATCAGAACATTATCCCGAGTCCCAGATTACACGGGGTGTATGATCCCTCATGGCTCTCATCCTTGCTCTTATCTTGTTGAGGGTGCGTCGTCTGAGGCTAAGGGCCGGTGACCTCTTCTCCTGTGAAGACTTGAGCCGGTTTAGGCCTGCGGGACGTCGGCACGGGCCAAGGTGCGGGCACGTCTTCCTGGATCAGGGTCGTCCTGCGTTTGACGTCGGGCGAGGCGGAACCATGTCTGCCCGGGGCACGTCTGCCTTCCTAGGCCGGCTGGATCATGGCATCCACACCTCTTCCCTCGTGGGCTTCCTGCTTGTGGTTGCTTCAGCCTTAATGGGCTTCTCGTCCCCTTTCGGAGGGTCATTTCTGGGTCTTTGTTTGTTGATTATTTTTGAAAGTTTAGTGTTAAATTAGGTATCCGACAGTAGCCCCCGAGCCTTAGGAAGTGTCTTTGATTACCTTGTTGAGGCTTGTATACCTTGTTACATTTTTGTAATGTTGTCCTTCACCGAGAGGGTGCGTGCGAGCGCACCCGCCGGGTGTAGCCCCCGAGCCTGGGTGAGAGCGTAGCTCTTGCGCAGGCTTTGATTTGTTGTCTTCGTCTTGATGCTTCAGACTCAAGCGATGGATACGCTTTGATTACTTCGAATCGCAATCTTTTGGCAGCGTACGCGACCTAGGTTGGAGCGGATTTAGTTTTCGTCCTGACGACTCGCTGTCGCCGCTGATAGCACTGTTTAGTCATGATGTTGTATGCTACTTGCCGCCGAGCCTTGCGACTCGTTCACCTTTCATCGGTCACCACGTATTGTACTACCCTGCCGTCGACGCCTCGGCTCGTCCGTCATGATTAGATGTAGCGGAGCGGCCGTCACGCCTCCCGACGCATCCATTAACGAGTCTTCTGTGTACGGCGATTTTCTGCAGCGTGTGCGATTTTCTGTGCGTTACTCTGGCGTCGTTCGGTCGGGCCATACGGATCAGTTTGCACCTGAACCGGAGTCGAGGCCGCAGTAGTGCTCTGTCAGTGACCGGGGCACAGCCATGACAGGCCTAAGGATTAGTGAAAGGATCAAGATGCCCAAGAGGGGGGGGGTGAATTGGGCTCTTTTTAATTTCTAAACAAGAATTAAACCTATAAAGAGCCAATTAACCCCCTAGTGCCTACCGCTTGTGTGTCCTAGCTAGAAAGCGGTAGCAAGACAAAGTTAAGCGAAAACTTCCTACACAATTCTAGTATGAATTGAAAGACAAGTGCGGAAAGTAATGCGGTAATAAAGAGCTAGGGAAAGAGATGCTTGACACGGTGATGTTTTGCCGAGGTATCGAGGAGTCGACACTCCCCCCTAGTCCTCGTTGGGCACCTCGCAAGGTATAGCTCCCCTCAATCCCGCGCAAGGGATGAGTGCTCTCTATGGGCTGATTCTTTGCCACTCCGGCTCGGTGAATCGCCCACAACCGATCACAACGTCGATGGAGAAGGGCCGCCGACAATCCTCCAGCGATCACCTTCCTCCGAGCACCACCGGACCGTCTAGGTGATGTCGATCACCAAGAGTAACAAGCCTCGGTCTTCGCTTGACTCACTCAAGCTTCACAACTAGAGGATGCACACTTGAACTCTTGGATGAACTAGAGAGAGGATGGATGGATTCGCGAATCACTCTCTCTCTCTAGGGCTCGTGCTCTCTTCCCAACCTTCTCAACAAACTCAGCAACTCAAATGAGCAAAGGCAAGGTGGGAGAGAAGTGGGAGGGGCTATAAATAGACCCTCTGAAAACTGCCTCGGGCTGGCATTTTAAGTTGGCGACGGACGCTCCGTCGACTAGGCAACGGACGGTTCGTCGCATGCCCAACGGCTAGTTTCTGTTCATAGTTTGGGCGACGGACGCTCCGGCGCCTAGGCGACGGACGGTCCGACCCCCTGCCCAACGGCTAGTTCTAACACACTGTTCCCAGCGACGGACGCTACGTCACTGGGCGACGGACGCTCATCCACAGCGTCCGATGCTACGCTCTTGCTAGGGTTGAAAAACACCCTCTCTGGAAGGTTGACGGACGCTCTTACCAGCGTCCGACGCCTGGCCGACGGACAGCGTCCGACGGACCCTGAAAGACTTAGCCAGAAAACATCCCCTCTGGAAGGTCGACGGACGCTGTGGACTCAATCACCCAGTGTCCGATGCCTCTGTCCGATGCCGACGGACAGCGTCCGGCGCCCCTGTCAGGAGCGTCCGACGCCCAGAAAACAGTTTTAACAACTTCGTTTTTCGTCGCGATAAATATGGAAGTTGTTCTAGGCTATCTTACGGTCACCATAGGCTTGCTTAGAGCTAAGGAAGTCAAGTGTGCACCACACCTAAGTCATGAAGCTTTCCTAAGTCAAGCTACTAATCTCAACCCCTCTTAATAGTACGGTCAAAAGTAAAAAGAGAAGCCCTATCTATTTCTAAGTGCCCTTCATCTCCTTATGGCACTTAGCCTATCATTCTAGGGTCTTCATCATGTCTCCTTGAAATCCGAAACGATATCCATCTTGGGGTCTAAGTGATGACCATTAGAGCCCATTCTTATCGATCACTATGGCTAAGCTACGCATAGCCTCTGCAAAACACATGTTAGCCATAATAACCTCTAATTGTCGTTAATCACCAAAACCAACTAGGGCAATGATTCTTCAATCTCCCCCTTTTTGGTGATTAACGACAATAGAACCTCGAGTATGGATAAGAGTTATGGTTTAGATATTATGGTGACTCGGAATAGTTGAGAAAGGGTTAGTGAAAATGTAATGAAACAAACTTGCTCACCCAAGCCAAATCACAAAACATGGTACTTATGGATATGAATATAAAGGAAGTACCTCATGATATTCTCAAGGGATGTATCGGAGTATAGCGCGGAAGCTCAATTATCGTTTAAGCATAGAGATATATCATGAAACATGAGACAACTCACAAGATATATTAGAGATAATCAAAGAGTTTGTCACATGCAACCATATAAACATCAATCATCATCACATCACACATATAAACAAATGCATAAAAGTAGACATGATGAAAGAGTACGGGGACAATAAACATACAAAAATCCAAATCCCTCCCCCTATCTCTATACTCGACCCTCTCTCCCCCTTTGGCAGCTAGCACCAAAAACTAAGTGTCTGGGGCTAGAGAAGAAGGTGGAGGAGTTGCAGCCCTGCGATCCAGCATGATGAAGTCCTAAAGGTCTGACTCATCTGACTCATCATCTGCCTCGGCCTCTGCCGGTGTAGGTGCAGCTGGGGTGGCCTCTGGAGCTGTCACTGTCACCTCTGGAGCTGCGGTCTCAACTGACTCCCCCTGAGGCTCAGCTGGTGCCTCTGACGGTCCTGCCTCCGTGGTAGCGGGCCTGGGAGCCCGACGAGTGAATACTCGAGGCGAGGGGGACGGTGTCACTGCAAGTGCCACTAGGGACACTGCTGCTGCAACCTCTGCAGGCTGAGTCTGAACTGGAGAAGACACTGCCACTGTAACTGCCTCTGCTAGGGATATGGCATCCGTCTGAACTGCAGCTGGAGGAGTAGTGACTGTCTGTGCTGACTGCTCAGGAGCGATTTCGGACGATGCAACTGAAGACATGTGGGTGCCCATCGCTGGAGGATCGACTGCAGTCTCTGGAGCTGGTGTGACTGGCTGAGCTGCTCCTGGGGAGTCTTCTCCTGTGATCTCCAGATAAGACGCTGAGAGATCTCTCGAGGCCTCTGCAAAGGTAGTTCCCCGGGTAGGAGTGAATCCTGTCTGGAACTCTCCGGGTGAAGCTATCCAAGAGGACACCTGGGTCCTCGGAGTCTGGTACTCAGGAGAGGCTGCTGACTGGAAGGGAGGAGTAGCTGGTGCCTGACTCTGCTGTCCTCTGGACGGTAACGCTGGAGTCGGCACCACAACCACTGGAGGCTGCTGAGGAGGTGAAGTGAATTGCTGCTGCTGTGAGACGCCGGGCAACTGAAACTGTGGCGTGGAAGTCTGCCCGGAGCTAGAAGCCAGAAGACGCTCAAGTAGCAACATCTGGGTCTTCTGGATCTCTGCCTGCTGCAGCTGATAGGCTAAGAACTGACGCTAGAACTCGTCCTATCTGGCCTGAGTCTGTGCCTGAGCTGCCAGCTGCTGCTCAGTAAGCCTCCGTAGGTCTGCAGCCTGTCGCCTCTGCTCCTCTGCCTGGCGAGACTGCTCCTCCTGCATCCTCGATAGAATAGAGAGCAAGGTAGCCTCTGAGGAACTGGAGCCTGGAGCTGGAGCTGCTGCAGCTGTGCCTGACCCTCCTGCCTCGTGGTCATGGGTCATCGGTGTATACTCACGCACGGGCTGATAGTCCTCGTCAGAGCTGTCGGAGTCGAGATCCTCTCTAAAGACTGTCTCGGCAGCTGTATCTATCTCTGCATCTAAGTCTGCCAGCTCTGCCTGAGCAATCTGCTCCACTGTAGCATCAGTGACCTCGGCCGACTGTGGTGGCACTCCGGCATGCCTAGTACCTGGTCTGTAGGCTCTGCTGGGGCGAGGCAAGTTCTCATGTACCACAAGTTGACTCATCGAATAGACTGGGAACTCTGTAGTTGACCTCGTAAGGGTGACTCTCATGACACCTGACCCGGTCTTGGCAACTATCAAATATGAAATCCAATGGGCGAACTGCAGCTGCCAATGACCCCTGAACCCAACAGCTATAATATCCTCGAGCTCGCTCACTATCAAATCCCAGAGGTCGAACTTCTCCTTCCTGACAATATGGGCAAGGAGCCACAGCTGTAGGCGAGTGATCGTATCTCGGGCTCCAATCCGAGGGAGGATAGTCCGTCTGAGTACCTCGTCGAGGATCCGAGCCAAAGGAGTGAGGTCACGTGGCGTACGACTCGAACCCTCAGTGAACGGCTGCTGAAAGCACGGCCTCACGAAGTCCGTGGATGGAACTATACCATCGTGAGGTCGGCGAGGGGCCTCCTGATCCCCATAGCAAAGACTGTGGATCCTGGTAGGTGAGGACTCTAGGTGAAAGAGCTCTCTGAAGCATGCTGCTGTAACCCTGAAATCACGTCTCTGAAATCTGAAGTGGAGGAACTCGTGATCAGGTGAGATCCACAGAGAGGCGTAGAACTGATATACCCAATCCTTCTGATATGCCCCTGAGCGACCCATCAGATCTGTCAGACCCTGGATATACTGGAGGTGCTGTAGGATCTTTGGACCACCGATCCCCTCTATATGAGTAGATGGGCACACCCTGTGGGCCCTGAGAGGAGCATCAGTGTCTATATATGCTCTATAGAAGTCCTCGTGCACTATAGTGTAGAACTCTCGCCCGGCACGGGGGTCCCTCTAAGGTGGGAACCAGGACTGGAAGTCAACAAATCGAAGCAGCTGGACTTGCTTCGCTGTAAGTGCTCTGACCTGGTGCCTCACTGGGCCTGGGAGTCGGGGTCATGGAGGGCTAGGTGGTGCACCTGAGCCTCTGGAACGGGTAACACGGCGGCTCATCAACTCACCGATAGAAGAGTGGCCCGCAGCCTCTGTCGGCTCAGTCTCTGGGACTGGCTCTGTCTCTGCTCCCTCTGTGGCCTCGACGGGCTCTGACTCTGGAGGTGGAGGGGACTCACGACGCGCTCCACGGCGAGGCGAGAGCCTCAAGCCGGCGCGACGTCCTCCTCGCTCCGCTAACTCAGCTGCCTCTGCCACTGCTAGCGCGACTGCCGAATCAGGATCCATCGCTGGCCTCTTGCGCTTCCGAGAGATAACCTTTTGCTTTCCCTTTCCCCGGTCAGTGGGTGGACGCGGTGGAGGTGGAGGGTCACCACCACTATCGGGAACGGGACCTGCGTTCTTTGTCCTTGCCATATTTCAACCTCTTGCAATCAATCTGCTGACACGAATACTCAAAAGACAAACAAACAACTCACTGCCCCAACTGTCACTGACACCACTGACAGAGAGCCTCTGACAGACCACAGAACCAAACAGCTGAAAGAGTGGCATGCCGGCCCTGGACTGTCCTCGCGAGGCTTTGCCTCGATCCGTACTCGCGGGCTTTGCCCCGAGTTCACTGACACTGCCTGCTGACCTCTGATTCTCTGAACAACTAACCCTGCTCGTGAGAAATAGATAGAGATATACCATAAGCATATAACTAGAGGTGAGGGTCTATGGAAGCATGAAATAAGGTAAGGATAGATCGCAATTTCCAATAAGGATCCATACCTCGGACCCTAACCAAAAAGGGAGAAGAGGTGAGATTCCCCGATCAATCAACCGTAATCCACAGTCCGCAATCTAAGCAAGGCAATGCAGGGTTTAGGCATGGTGATAGAGAATTGGTGAGGTGAATTGCAACCCAGAGTGAGAGTCACAGGGGTTGAAATTGAATTTCACCTTTGCACCAAAAACGGATCGATTGACTGACAGAGCCTTGGAAAAGAGCTTCCTTAATAAACGGAGTCCTCCACGGCTTGAATCTCGCAGAGGATCGGAGGGGGTGCTGTGGAGAAGGGGCTCTGGCGCTGGGCACGGCGGCAGTGGGAGTGAGCTCTGCGGTTAGGGTTTGGTGAAAGAACGCGGCGTCCAGGGGGCAGGTGCAGAGGGGTGGCAGCGGCGCTGGAAGGATTCCGCGGCGGCGCAGGGGGCAGCTCGGTGGAGAGGGAGAGCTTGGGTGCTCACTCGGCGGCTCGGGTTTGGTACGGCTCGGCGGCGGACGGAGATCGGATCGGAAGACACAGAGAAGAAGTCGGGGTTTTTTAAACAAAATTTCGCCGTTAAGTTCGCGACGGACGCTCCGACGCGGAGCGACGGACGCTCTGCCGGTATGCGACGGACGCTCGGGGAGCGTCCGACGGCATCGTCCGTCGGGCTTCCAGAACAGATTTGAAACGCCCAATCGCATTGACTGCGACAGACGCTTTGCGATGGACGCTTGGGGTAGCGTCTGTCGCCCTGTTAGCGGGCAACTTTAATCTCCGAACGATCGCGACGGACGCTGAGGCAATTGACACCGAGCGTCCGTCGACAGCGTCCGACGCCTTAAAAATAGAATTTTTCAAATTTTCTTTTTGCGTCTTTCTCCCAACCAAGTTCCAACCCCAATAAGATCCAAATAACACTTGATTGGACTTGATATGAGAACCATCTCTCAAACACTCATTTTCAACTAGTTTGCCATAGGCTTAAATTTAGTTTTTGGCTCAAAATATTCGAATGAAAGCGCCAAGGAGTCTTCATATGGCCACAAGAGGGGTATTGAAGTGACTTGAGCTTGGAATGCTCCCCCTAAGTGGACTATCATAGAGGATGCTCAAGAAACTTAACCGAAAAGAAAAGGGCAAACAACACACATCCATATGCTATGCAATACGAAATTTGAATCTAGGTTGCTTGCAAGTTTAAACCGCGGTTAAGCTTTGTCACACGCTTTGAGGGCGGTTATCTTAACCGCGTTAGCCAAGCCTATGTGCATTACCATATTAAACATGGTATATTACATATGAATGCATGGTTCACACAAACTCATCTTTTAGTGAAATTAGAGTGATCAAGCACATTTAACTCGCTTCTCAACCTACAAAAGGTTGTTTCATCGAGTGGTTTAGTGAAGATATCTGCCAATTGCTCTTCGCTCTTAACTCCAACTAGTGTGATGTCTTTCCTAGACACATGATCTCTAATAAAGTGATGGCAAATATCTATGTGCTTGGTGCGAGAGTGTTGAACTGGGTTGTTTGCAAGCTTTACGGCGCTTTCATTATCACACAAAAGTGGAACTTCTTTTAAAAACACGCCGTAATCAAAGAGTGTTTGGGTCATATATAAGATTTGTGCACAACTTGCTCCCATGGCAATGTATTCCGCTTCGACGGTTGACAATGCCACACTATTTTGCTTCTTTGAGGACCAAGAAACAAGTGATCTTCCTAGCATGTGACACCCGCCGGAGGTACTCTTCCTATCAACCTTACACCCGGCGTAATCCGAATCGGAATAGCCAACTAGTTGGAAGGGAGCTCCTTTGGAATACCAAAGACCCATGCTAGGGGTGTGCCTTAAGTACCTAAGGATTCTTTTAACCGCACAAAGATGCGACTCTTTAGGGTTTGCTTGAAACCTAGCACACATACACACACTAAACATGATATCCGGCCTAGAAGCGGTGAGGTAAAGTAAACTACCGATCATAGAACGATAAAGAGTTTGGTCAATCAGTTTACCTCCCTCATCGAGATCGAGATGCCCATTAGTAGGCATTGGGGTATTGATTGGCTTGCAATCCTCCATCTTGAATTTCTTGAGCACATCATAAGTGTACTTTTCTTGAGATATGAAGGTGCCCTCCCTCAATTGCTTCACTTGGAAGCCAAGGAAGAAGGTTAGCTCGCCAATCATCGACATCTCGAACTCCTTGGACATCAATGCACCAAATTCCTTGCTATGACCTTGGTTTGTTGACCCAAATATAATGTCATCGACATATACTTGACAAACAAAGATCTCTCCATCTAGCACCTTGGTGAAGACTGTGGTATCCACTTTCCCGATCTTGAAGCCCTTCTTGAGTAGGAAGTCCCTTAGCCTCTCATACCAAGCTCTAGGAGCTTGCTTCAATCCATAGAGTGCCTTGGACAACCTATACACATGATTAGGAAAATTTGGGTCTTCAAACCCAGGAGGTTGTGAGACAAAAACAAGTTCATTAATGAAACCATTTAGAAAGGCACTCTTCACATCCATTTAAAAAAGTTTCATTTTATGGTGTGAAGCATATGCCAAAAGGATACGAATGGCTTCTAGTCTTGCAACCGGTGAAAAAGTCTCCCCAAAGTCCAAGCCTTCAACTTGGGAGAACCCCTTTGCCACCAATCTTGCCTTGTTTCTCACAACCACTCCTTGATCATCTTGCTTGTTCCTAAACACCCACTTGGTGCCAATGATTCTTGCTCCTTTGGGCTTTTCTACTAGTGTCCACACTTCGTTCCGAGTGAAGTTGTTCAACTCTTCGTGCATGGCATTCACCCAATCCAGATCCGCAAGTGCATCCTCCACACTAGAAGGCTCAACAAAGGAAACAAAAGAGTGATGTTCAACATAAGAAGCAAGTTTAGATCGAGTTGTTACCCCCTTGATGGACTCCCTATGATGAGGTCTTGTGGATGAGCTTGAAGCATAGGTGTAGATCTTCTATTAATCACTTGGGGAGGAGGTTGCGGTGCTTCAACATTGCTTGCTTCGGCCTCGGCTTGGTCTTGAGGAATGTGAGTGTCTTCTTGAGCTTCCCTCACTTGATCTTCTTCATCAACTTGAGGCGTGTGAGGTGGAGAAGGAACTTGATTTGCTTCATCTTCAACTTCTTCCACCTCTTGCAGGTTGATAGCACCAATTGGCATATTCTTCATAGCCTCCCTCAAGGGTTCATCACCTACATCATCAAGATTTTCATGCTCTTCTTGAGAGCCATTAGTTTCATCAAACTCCAAGTCATACGTTTCTTCAACTAAGCCGGTGGCTTTGTTAAATACACGGTATGCCTTGGATTTAAGTGAATATCCAACTAAGAAACCAATGTCACATCTTCTTTGGAACTTGCCCAAGTGTTGGCGCTTCTTGTAGATGTACACTTTGCAACCAAACACTCGGAAAAAGGATATATCCGGTTTCTTCCCATTCACAAGCTCATAGGGGGTCTTCTTGAGAAGCCTTTGGACAAATAGTCGGTTAGCCGCATAGCATGCAGTGTTGATTGCTTCGGCCCAAAACTTCTCGGGAGTGTTGTATTCATCAAGCATTGATCTTGCAAGAGTGATAAGTGTCTGGTTCTTCCTCTCTACTACACCATTTTGTTGAGGAGTGTAGGTGGCGGATACTTCATGCTTGATCCCAACTTCATCACAATAATCTTCAATCTTGGTGTTCACAAACTCGGTCCCATTGTCACTTCTTATCTTCTTGATCTTCATATCAAACTCATTTTGGGCTCTAGTTACAAACTTCTTGAATATTGATTGAGTTTCTCCCTTGTCTTGAAGAAATAACACCCAAGTGTATCTAGAGTAGTCATCAACTACCACCAAGCAAAAAAGATTGCCACCAAGGCTAGCATAGGTGGTAGGTCCAAATAGATCCATGTGGAGTAGCTCTAGAACTCTTGAGGTTGACATGAAAGCTTTGGTTGGATGAGTGTTTGCCACTTGTTTACCGGCTTGACATGCACTACAAAGTTTGTCCTTCTCAAACACAACATCCTTCACACCTCTAACCAACTCCTTCTTGACAAGCTTCTTCAAAGTTGACATTCCCACATGTGCTAATCTTCTATGCCATAGCCAACCCAAAGAACTCTTGGAGAATAGACATGTTTGCAAACTAGCTTCATTTGAGGTGAAGTCCACTAGATAGAGATTGTTATGACAAAACCCTTTGAATATTAATGATGAATCTTCAATTTTGGACACAACTACTCCATTTGGAGTGAAGAGACATTGGAAACCAAGATCACATAGTTGTCCCACCGATAGCAAGTTGAAGTTCAATGATTGTACTAGAAAGACATTTGATATTGATTGATCATTTGAGATTGCTACTTTGCCTAGGCCTTGCACTTTGCCTTTTGAATTGTCTCCAAAGGTAATCTTGTCTTGCCCTTCACAATCTTCCTCAAGTGTGGTGAACATCCGGGAGTCACCGGTCATATGTTGAGTGCATCCACTATCAATAACCCAATGACTTCCACCGGTCTTGTAGTTCACCTACACACAAGCAACTTGGAGTTAAGCTTGTTGTTTGGGAACCCACACTTGGCGAGGTCCCATAGCCTTGTCCACCAACTCCTTAGCAACCCATAGCACTTTGGGCTTGTTCTTCATCTTCGGACCGAGAAATACATCTTGAGGTCTACCCTTGGAGTCCTTGTTGATGATGAAGTGTGCATCATGAGCGAAAGGCCTTATGTGCTTGGGCAAGGTCTTGGGAGGTGGAGTCTTGCATTGGGATTGAAAGTGACCCTCTTGACCACATCCAAAGCATTTCTTGGGCTTGGGCTTAGGTGCATCATAGTTGCTTCTCATGGCCTTGTTCTTGTAGTAGTTCTTGGCTTCTATCTTGACCTTGGCCTTCATGATTTGGTTCTCCTTGAACCCAATGCCGGTCTTGTCGGTCTTCATGATAGTGTTCATCAAGAGCTCACTTTGGAGGTTGTGGCCCTTGGTGAACTTCTCCAATCCACTTGTAAGCTTGATCTTCTCAACCTTGAGCTTTGCATTTTCCTCTTTGAGAGACTTGATCAAGGTCATTGCATCTTTGTCATCTTGTTTGGCCGACTTGATAGTGAGTGGCTTGCTTGCCTTGAGGTTGATTAGCTCTTCCTTGAGCTTGGAGTTTTCTTGCCTCATCTTCACATAGTCATCATGCTTGTCGGCCTCAACTACCTTCTTGCCCTTGCACTTAGCGTTTTGCTCACTAGCAACTTCATCAAGCAAGTCCTCACAAGAAGTAGCTATATCACACTTAACAACCGGGTTAATAGAAACATGTGTAGCAAGATTATTTGAAAGCAATTCATTAGCTATCACAAGTGTGCCATGTTCATTCTTAACTTGGTTGTAGTCATCTTTTAGCAAGTTGTATCTTGTATGGAGCTCTTGTGTTGACCTCTCAAGCTTATCATGTTTCTCATTAGCTTGATTGAGTGAGGCTTTGAGCTCCCTAGTGCTAGATGATAGAGATTTGTTCTCAAGCTTCAATTCATCATTAGCACTAGACAAGTCATCAAGCTTAGCATGCAAGTTATCATTGGCTTTCTCTAGTGATTCACTTTTGCCTTTATACTTCCTAATGAGCTTAGTATATTTGTTGCAAATTACAATTAGCTCATCATAGGAAGGTGCCTCAAACTCATCATCACTATCATCACTAGAGCTAGCCTCATCATCACTATCCTCTTTTTGTACCTTTTTGTCACCTTTAGCCATGAGGCATAGGTGTGTAGAGAATGAACCCGGAGATGATGGAGGGGGTGGCGGTGGAGTAGATGAACCAATCACCAAGGCGGCCACCTTCTCTTCTTCACTTTCATCTCCGGATGAGTCACTTGAGTCTTCAATGTCGGTGAGCCAATCACCAACAATGTAGGCTTTTCCATTCTTCTTCTTCTTGTGGAAGTTGAAGTTATTATTCTTCTTGAATGGCTTGTCATCCTTCTTCTCCTCATCACTTGACTCAACCTTGTTTCCCTTGTTGTACTTGAACTTGTTGTTAGCTTTCTTGTTCTTGTACTTGTCTTTTCTTCGGGGCAAGCATGAGCCAAGTGTCCAAGTTTGCCACAATTGTAGCAATCCATCTTGGAGAGGGGCTTTCTTGAAGAGCTTGTGAGGAATTTCTTCTTCTTTGAGTCAAACTTGACTCCATTCTTGCTTAGCTTCTTCAACATCTTGGTTGTTTTCTTCACCATGAGAGCGAGATCATCGTCATCATCATCATCGCTTGTGCTCTCATACATGACTTGCATCTTGTACTTCTTCGAGGAGGATGCCTTGAGTGCCAAGTCCTTCTTCTCCTCCTTCTCTTTTTCTTTCTTCTTGGAGGAGGAAGATGAGCCACCATCACCAATCTTCATGTACATCTCATGGGCATTGATCTTGCCCAAGATTTGTGTCGGTGTAGCGGCGGAGAGATCTCCTTGGTGAAGCACTGTGACGATGTGGCCATACTTCTCAATGGGCAAGACACAAAGGATCTTGCGTACCACATCGGCCGGTTCCATTTGGTTGAGACCGAGCCCATTCAATTCCTCTACAATAATGTTAAGTCGTGAGTACATTTCATTTGCATGCATAGAAAAAGAATTTAGCTTAGCCATAACCAAGTGATAGCGTTCTTCACGCTCACTTTTTGTGCCTTCGTGAAGAGCACAAATCGTGGTCCACAACTCAAATGCGTCTTTGGCATTACGCACATGGTTGAAGACATCCTTGCTAATGCCACGAAAGATAATGTTCTTCGCCTTGGCATTGTGCTTATCAAAGTTGAGGTCCTCCGCGAAGAGGGTGCCTCCCTTTGTGGCGGCCTTGAGCACGCCCACGTCAACGGCCTCTAGATAGGCCTCCATATGAACTTTCCAATAAGGAAAGTCGTCTCCATCGAACATGGGAGGTGGCCCATCCCCATGGAACATCTTGCTCTAGGCGGTGAAGCCTAATTTAGAGCAAACCTTGCTCTGATACCAATTGAAAGGATCAAGATGCCCAAGAGGGGGGTGAATTGGGCTCTTTTTAATTTCTAAACAAGAATTAAACCTATAAAGAGACAATTAACCCCCTAGTGCCTACTGCTTGTGGGTCCTAGCTAGAAAGCGGTAGCAAGACAAAGCTAAGCGAAAACTTCCTACACAATTCTAGTATGAATTGAAAGACAAGTGCAGAAAGTAATGCGGTAATAAAGAGCCAGGGAAAGAGATGCTTGATACGGCGATGTTTTGCCGAGGTATCGAGGAGTCGACACTCCCCCTAGTCCTCGTTGGAGCACCTCGCAAGGTATAGCTCCCCCTCAATCCCGCGCAAGGGATGAGTGCTCTCTATGGGCTGATTCTTCGCCACTCCGGCTCGGTGAATCGCCCATAACCGATCACAACGTCGATGGAGAAGGGTCGCCGACAATCCTCCGGCGATCACCTTCCTCCGAGCACCACCGGACCGTCTAGGTGATGTCGATCACCAAGAGTAACAAGCCTCGGTCTTCGCTTGACTCACTCAAGCTTCACAACTAGAGGATGCACACTTGAACTCTTGGATGAACTAGAAAGAGGATGGATGGATTCGTGAATCACTCTCTCTCTCTCTAGGGCTCTTGCTCTCTTCCCAACCTTCTCAACAAACTCAGCAACTCAAATGAACAAAGGCAAGGTGGGAGATAAGTGGGAGGGGCTATAAATAGACCCTCTAAAAACTGCCTCGGGCTGGCATTTTAAGTTGGCGATGGACGCTCCGTCGACTAGGCGATGGACGGTCCGTTGCATGCCCAACGGCTAGTTTCTGTTCATAGTTTGGGCGACGGACGCTCCGGCGCCTAGGCGACGGATGGTCCGACGCCTTGCCCAACGGCTAGTTCTGACACACTGTTCCCAGTGACGGACGCTACGTCACTGGGCGACGGACGCTCATCCACAGCGTCCGACGCTACGCTCTGGCTAGGGTTGAAAAACACCCTCTCTGGAAGGTCGACGGACGCTCTTACCAGCGTCCGACGCCTGGCCGACGGACAGCGTCCGACGGACCCTGAAAGACTTAGCCAGAAAACATCCCCTCTGGAAGGTCGACGGACGCTATGGACTCAATCACCTAGCGTCCGACACCTCTGTCCGATGCCGACGGACAGCGTCCGGCGCCCCTGTCAGGAGCGTCCGACGCCCAGAAAACAGTTTTAACAACTTCGTTTTTCGTCGCGATAAATATGGAAGTTGTTCTAGGCTATCTTACGGTCACCATAGGCTTGCTTAGAGCTAAGGAAGTCAAGTGTGCACCACACCTAAGTCATGAAGCTTTCCTAAGTCAAGCTACTAATCTCAACCCCTCTTAATAGTACGGTCAAAAGTAAAAAGAGAAGCCCTATCTATTTCTAAGTGCCCTTCATCTCCTTATGGCACTTAGCCTATCATTCTAGGGTCTTCATCATGTCTCCTTGAAATCCGAAACGATATCCATCTTGGGGGCTAAGTGATGACCATTAGAGCCCATTCTTATTGATCACTATGGCTAAGCTACGCATAGCCTCTGCAAAACACACGTTAGCCATAATAACCTCTAATTGTCGTTAATCACCGAAACCAACTAGGGCAATGATTCTTCAATTAGAACGACTCGCGTTGCACCCTAGCCTTGCGGCGTTTGTCGGTGCTCCGCGTGTCACACCCTAGCGTGTGCGACGCATCGGCCGACTTGTCGCGACAAGACTTGTCACAACGCCCCTTACGTTTCTCTAACCATTCCTGCAAGTTGAAAGTGGGGATGGTGGGCCCCGACCGGATGCGGAGTAATCCTGGCCTCGCTGACTCCGTTTCTTGGCCTATTTAAAGTGGCGTGACGAGTGAGTTGGCCCGCTCCATCTTACTTCCTCATTTTTACTCTCTGCTTAAGCTTCTTCCTGCTTGGGTTGCTGCTTGCTGAGCTATGGACCGTGGCAAACGCCCCATGGAGGGTGGTTTTGTTGGGGAGAGTGTGTCCGACTCTCGGAGCCTTCGTCGCCGAATGACCGAGGCGGGATGGTACCTGTATCGTGCCACCCTAATCTCTTTTTCCTGTCATTGTCTATGTACTTACTAAGCTTTGTGCTCTGATTAGGAGGCCTTATCCGTCCATCGACGCCTCCCTTCCACGTGGCTTCGAGGTGTGGGCGGTGCCATCCGACATGCTCGTGCCGACCCATCCGATGCCCCATGCGGGTCTAGGGGTCGTTCTTCATCCGGTTGCGGTTCTGGCCCTGCCAAGGCCTGCGCATGCATCTCCGGTGCGCAGGTTTCGGAGCTTGTTGGAGGAGCTACTTAGTCGTCCAGTGCAGAACCTTCGCCGGGTTTAGGACATGGAGCTACTTTATCTGATGCTTGAAGGCTTTCGCTAGAGCCTATTAGAGTCTGTGCAGGCAGGCTACCGTCTCCGTGATCAGCTGGCCGAGGCTGACAGGCGTGTCGTGGGTACGCTTCATCGCTCCTTCCAAAATTCCGTTCCATTATGACCTGCTTGTGACGCATCGTATTGTTTCCTTTTCGTAGCGCTGGAGGCGGAGTTGCAGGTGCTCTGTTCTGCCACGAACGACTTCACTGGCCTTCTCCATGCGCCAGGGGACACCGTGGTCGGGCGTCTTCAGGCTGCTCCTGTGCGCGTTCACAACGTCATCGCGCGCGCCGTCTTCCGCGGGGCCGGGGTCGCGTTCGCCATGGCTGAGGTCCATTCTGGGACGGACATGGTGGATGCCGCCGGGTTCCCGCATGGGCGGAGCGTCGACCAGTATACCAACCTCATCGAGCGGCTCTCTGGTCCAGCAGAGGCCGTTGTTGACGTCGTGCCTGTAGAGGAGGTCCTGGCGGAGGGGCCAAGGGCGGAAGCCCCATGACCGTTAGTTTCTCGTTAAGTTGGATGTGTAGCGCCGGTCAAGGCGCTTTATTTTTCTTGTATGGACTTGGCCTGCTGAGCCCCTGCTTTTAAGCTTCTGTAATCGTCGTTTTAGTTATCGTTTTCGTTTCTTAGGCCTTCGTTCGTCGCCTATCATGTTTGTTGGATCATGCGTTTGGGGGTCGTCATCGTGCGGCTCCCGTATTTCTTCCTCGCACCCCCAAGATCTAGGATGTGAAAGTGAGCAGTCTCGTGTCTTTCCTCGATGGACGAGATCGAGTGCTCGGCAAGCTACAATCGGGTAGTTTAGGGGAGACCCCGGGTCCTCATCCGTGGAGGCTCACACCGGCATAGGTCCATCATGGACCGATCTCGAATCTTCAACAATCGATACGTATAGTACCCGGATCCGTTCGCTGGGATCCGAGGGCCCGATGCCACCCCTTGAGGGGTTTACCACATATTTTGTTATCTGTCGAAGCCTAAACACGTTTACGATGCGCGTTCGATGTGAAGACGTCTACGTTCCGGCCGCTGGGCCCGCTTAGCAATGTCCCTCACTCTTCAATTTTGGCCAGGGAGGCTGTCGAACCCATGGAGTTTTGGGCCAGCACACGATCCCACGGCCCCTGATAACTCATTTGGCATATGAGCGTGGCGGGTGAAATGGTCTTTCGACCGTTACCCCATTGTTGTCCCTGCATTTCAAACAGAGGGTATATGTGACGGAATCTCCTAAGAACATGGCCCACTTGCCAGGATTATCGCACATCTAACTTTAATCCCAACAAATGATCCAAGTTTTAAAAGATTCGTCAGGTGTCGTCGGCCTAAACGGAGTCATCAACCTCTTTCCGAGCAGGATCCACATTATAAGATATTGCAGAAGTGAACTTGTAATAAATTACATTTCGGAGATTTACACGGATAGCGGAAGTCTTATGAAGTTATATTACAAACCATAGTTTTGAAACATAACTTAAATGTCATTTCTACATCAAGACAAGTGGTAAAGATTATAAAACACTCAAATCAGGTACTCTGCCCAAGAGTTATACCAGGATTGATCTTCAACGACAACTGCGGTCATACAACACGAAGCTGTACCCACCGCTCTAGGAACATCATCTGCAACAAGGGTTAACAAACCCTGAGTATGGGAGTACTCAACAAGACTTACCCGACAAATAAAAATATTTGGTGGACAAAAGATATGCAAGTCATAGGATTCAACGTGGGCTTTTACAAGAATCAAGTGTTTTGCATAAATGAACATTTTATAAAAAAAATTGAAATTGATTTAGTTCTCATAAGAGTTACTCAAGTACCGATCTGAATGTTTTGATCGATAACGAGGCAACAACCATCTCCAAAAGGAATCATCAAGTATCCAGTTTAAGTTTCATTAACTACGATGTAAAAGACAGGGTTATGTTTCCAAATCTGAGGAACACGACGATTCAAACCGGTTAAACCCAGCTGGGACTTCCCTATCACACGACATATACAACACTAAAGCACGCATATGACTACTTTTCCCTGGATCCTTCATCCGAGAACGGGGTCCCGCCACCCGAGAGCACAGTACGCCTCCATCCAGTTCCTCGAACTTGGAGGGTACACACTACTCTCGCCATCTCTCCACTCCCAGTGCGGGTTAACCATCCTTTAGACTGGATTAGCCAGAGTCTAGCTTCCCCAAAGGTATGTGATAAGTACTCCAAAGTCACAACCCTTGGACTTGTTACAATGGACGGTTCCTAATGACACAGGCGGAAAGAACCCGCTCACCAGTCACCACTGATGGCTCCCAAACACCGTGTCCATCCGGTCCCGATTATTACTTCCAACAACATCCATTTCTCAAAAGAACATAATCATTTGCCAAAGCAATACGCTATGCGTAGGTGACCGGAAATCACCCACTATTAAAGTTCTAAGCAAACTAAGCATTTTAGCAAACTTTTGCATCTTTAAACGAGTGTCAAGGTATAAGGTACAATTAACACAAGGATAAGGCTATGCATCAAGTAGGAATTTAATAAAGTAAGGCAGTGCAATAATATAAACCATAAGTGTATTTAAAGCAATCATTTTAAATACAAGGAAGGGTTTGAATGCACCGGGGCTTACCTGGGTAAGAACACTAGTCAGTGTTTGTTAGATGAGACTCGCTTGGTGAGTATCATTGATTGACATAAGAATTCCAAGATTATCCATCTTCTGAACTCATGCACCAATACATCTTCAATTAGATCCACCAATCACCGTCTTCGGGTTTGATATTAACTGTCACGTATGAATCTATCGTACCTTAATGAGATGCAAAGATGCAAATGTATAAATGCAAGGAATTGATAACAAAAAGTTGCATCTCAAACAAACATTCAAGGGAACAAGAGATCATACAAGATATAGACATTTCTAGTTAATTAAGCAATATCATTTAAGCATAAAGGTTGGACATGATAAGCACTTTAAACATGACACATCAAGACTTGATTCAAATCATGTCAAGTATAGAGAAATCAAGATTAACTAATAAGTTTAGTCAAGCAAGACAATTTAAAGCACACAAGGCATCACAACATTATACAATGAATAGATATTCATAATTGAGTAATTAACCATACAAGCATAATATTTGGACATAATAAGAATGTAAAATATAACACATAATTAAACTTATGTTAAGACTTGACAAGTATTCATTAACCAAGAGGTAAACATTAGGTTAACAACCAAGATAAAGATAACCAATTAATCTATGCATGTAGTTTTTGGACAGAAAGACAATAGTCACCATTTTAATCATATCTAGAGTTTTACAAATCCAAAGGACTTGCAACAAGACATTATGGAAAGCTTATGAAATTATATATATTTAATTTAATACTAGCACATCATGATTCATAAGTTAAATAAGTCAAAATTACAAAGTTACAGAACCTGCTCCTCAAAAACAGAGAGCAGTCATTTCTGATCTTCAACTTAAAACATGCATAACTCATAATCTACTTGGCCAAATGTCACCAAATTTTAACAGCAGCTAGATACATGAGTTATATACAACTTTGGTACTCACAAGATTCTCAAAGAACATCATTAACAAGGGGTAATTTACATTTCCCCTAGAACTGTCCAGAATCTACTAAATGCAATAAATAAAAGTTAACTTATGTTGCAAACACATAATTGGACAAAACCAACTTTACCAACATGTCATACATGACTAATGAACACTAGAAAATATAGTTTCCATTGCTAAATAAATTATTTGCATACATTTTCTTAATTTATTTAGATAATTAGGTGTAAATACGAACACATATCAAACTTGCATAAACAATTCTACCAAAATTACAGAGGCTTACACATGTCTTCATTAGTCTACTGTATAAACTTCATATCATTTAAGCAAGTATAGAAACCTCTATGAAAAAGATAAAAGTTCCATTGTAGGATATAGGAATTTGAACGTTCTTTGAATGGACGCACTTACCGGTCGTTCTCACCTCTTTTGTTAACCGTGGTGGACTGGTTATGCTCTGGTGGTGCCTGGCTTGTTCGTTTCTGGGAAGTTGACACCATTTGCGACTCGCGGACCCTTGTAGTAGCCAGTGTTTGGTTCGGATGAGCGGCCCACATGTCACTGGTGGTTCGCTGACGCTGTCCACGCCCGGAATACGAAGAGTCGCGTCTTTATGACCCTGTGGGGCGTGCGCGGGGTGCGAGGAGTTGTGTTTTTCGCGACCCAGGGGGCGTGTGTGCAGAAGACGGGGGGACGGCAGTTCTGTGTTATATATCCTGGGGGACTAGAGTGACTCTCAGCCGCTCTCTCTAGTTTCTTCCCATTCACCGACTAAGAGGGGTAAGAGAGGAGAGGCTTCGTCGTTGCCAAGAAGGGTTGTGAGAGGCGCGTCAACTTTGCCTGAGGGATGGATGCTGACCACGCTCACCACTCCATGGCATTCAGCGCTCTACTAATGTTGCCAGAAGAGGTTCTCTTCCAGATCCTTCTTTGCGCCATCGATTATGGAGGCAGCTTTCTTAAGTATCGACGTCTTCGCCAAGTCTGCGGTGCTTTCCGTCGGTTCTTGCGATGATGGCGCGACGATTCGTCTCTTGTCCCTCCGGGAGATTCAGCGTTCTTGCCGAGGCAACCCATTGCTGGAGACCAACCTTGAGCGGCGCTTCTTCGAGGTCAACCATCGGGAGGCCTTGTGCTTTCGTGGTGTGGAGAGGTTGATGTTGTGGGGACAGGATCCCGCCGGTCGAGCGCTCCTTGAGCAGGCGATCGTGGCTGGGGATGCCGGAGCGATGTACTTTAGGGCCATGATGTTGTACCGCGCAGATCCGGTGGACCCTGAAGCTCTCGCCCTCATCAACCGGATCAGCGGCGGCGCATTCCCGGATGGCAGATGGGGCAACCGTGGCTTGGCTCGGCTTCGTTTCGCCTCCCGCGATGATCTTCATGTCATTGCACGGCAGAGGGGGATTCTTTGCCCGGAAGACGTGCCGGGGTTGGTCGTCATCGACCCCCATGTTTCTGTCTGGGAGAGGTGCAGACGCTTTGGGCCGGCGAGCAGGGGCCTAGCCGGGATTATTATGTATTGTAGCCCAGAGTGTCGCATCCGCCACGAGTTTGAGCTCTGGACTAGGGATGTTCATGATGTGGTTGCCTATCGCATCGGTAGGATGAGGCTTGTAACATTGAGCAACTTGTCTAGGCTCTGACCCTTTTGCTTTCGATGTTTTGGAATGGTTGTAATGAACCTGGGTTATGTATATCTGTTCAAATTTTTCTTTTATTTCGTACGTATCGAGTAGCCCCCGGGTAAGAGGTTTCTTTGTACGTCGTATGTGGAAGAAAGGCTCTTACCTAAGACTTTTATGATGCGTAAAAAGAGAAATTTCGACTGGAAAGCTGTAACGAGGAATTTTTAGGGGTAGAAACGACGTAGTTGTTGTATGTTCCAGGCGTTGGTGAAGATTTTGCCGGTGATGGTCTTGAGCCGGTATGCCCCTAGTCTTACCACTTCGTGGACAATGTAGGGTCCTTCCCAGGGTGATGTGAGCTTTCGCCACTCCTTGTTGCATTGGATTCTTCGGAGTACTAAATTCCCCGGCTGGAAACCCCTTGGCCGGACACGTCGATCGTGGTATTGTCATAGCGCCTACTGGTACTTGGCCGAGTGTAGGAGGGCGGCGTCCCTGGCCTCATCGACCTGGTCTATGGCATCTTCTAGGAAGGTTTCTGCCTTCTTAGGGTCGTAAGCCTCCACCCTTGGGGACCCGTACTCGAGGTCGGTGGGTAAGACGGCCTCCGAGCCGTAAACCAGAAAAATGGTGAAAAATCGATCTGAGGCTCCACATAATGGAAGGGATCTCTTGGAGCTATTTTTTACCATATCTGTGCAGTCGGTCGAAGATTCTTGACTTAATCCCCTGTAGGATGAGCCCGTTGGCACGTTCCAGTTGCCCATTGGATTCCGGGTGTGCGACGGAGGCCCAATCAACCCGTATGTGGTGCTCGTCACACCACTCTAAGAATTCATTCGCGGTGAAATTTGTTCCGTTATCGGTGATGATGGAGTTGGGCACTCCGAATCGGTGGATGATGTTGGTGAAGAAATTGACGGTTTCCTCGGCCCTGATCTTGGTGATGGGGCGTAACTCGATCCATTTGGTGAACTTGTCTATGGCGACCAGCAGATGGGTGTAGCCCCCGGGTGCTTTCTCGAATTGACCGACCATGTCGAGCCCCCAAACTGCGAATGGCCATGTAAGGGGGATGATTTGGAGCGCCTGAGCAGGCATGTGGATCTGCATGGCGAAGAATTGGCAGCCCTCGCAGGTGCGGACCAAAGCTTGTACGTCGGCCACGGTCGTCGGCCAGTGGAAACATTGTCGGAACGCATTCCCTACAAGGGTTTTGGCTCCCGCGTGATGTCTGCAGGCCTCCTGGTGGATATCTTGCAACAGCTTTTTCCCCTGCTCGGTTGGGATGCAATGTTGCAGAACACTGGTCGCGCTTCACTTGTAAAGCTCGCCATCGACAAGGACAAACGCCTTGGCTCATTTGGCTAGCCATTTAGCCTCCACCTGATCCGTGGGGAGCTCGCCCTTGGTCAGGCGATCTACGTACGGTTGCCTCCAGTCTCTCTCTTCTGGCGTCGGCTCTTCCCGCTTCGTGCCAATGATGGGATCAACCACTTTCGACGGGCGACCTTCTGCTGACGCCTGGAGCTGCATGACGCTGGGCCACCGAAGATCATCAACGTCTCGTCCGCCGGAACGTAGTCGTCGTTCTTTCCTCCGCCGTCCTCTCCATCGTCCTCTTTCTTCTTCGCCCACCTCTTCTTCTTCGCCCCGCTACCGAGGAACTTTTTCATGAGGTTGCAGTCCTTGAGGAGATGCTTGATAGGGGTCGCGTGGTTCGGACAGGGCCGTTCCAGCATCCTCTCGAAGTGGTCGTTGACCTGCCCGTCCTGTTGCCCTTCATTCTTTTTTGTCGCAACGACGAGCAACGGATCATACCGTGGCCGGTTCCGCCCTTTCTTGTGAGGGCGAGTCGAGGATCCCTCGGCCTCCGCCTCGTCGCGCTTGCTCCTGCCGGCTGCGCCCTAGAAGACGGCACCGACTGCTTCCTCGCCGGAGGCGTGGTTCGTGGCGATGTTGAGCAGCTCCTTCGTCGTCTTGGGCTTTTTACGTCCTAGTTTATGAACCAGGGACTCGCAGGTTGTCCCTGACAGGAACGCGATGACAACGTCGCAGTCGGCTATGTTCGGGAGCTCATTACACTGTTGAGAGAAATGATGAATGTACTCACGAAGAGTTTCGCCTCGCTTCTGTTTACAGTTCTTGAGGTCCTAGGAGTTTCCAGGTCGGATGTAGGTCCCCTGGAAGTTTCCGACGAAGGATTCTTTCAGATCCCCCAGTTCCAGATTTTCCCTTTCGGGAGGTGTTCCAACCACACACCCGCGATGTCCGAGAGGTAGAGTGGTAGGTGGCGGATTATGAAATTTTTGTCGTTCGCCCCGCCTGCCTCACAGGCGAATCGATGGTCCTCCAGCCAGAGGCCAGGGTTCGTGAGCCCCGTATACTTCTGCATGTAGGTCGGTGGTCGGAAATGCGACGGGACCCACGTGGCATGTATGCGCGATGAGAAACAACGTGGTCTGGTTGGCTCCGGGCTGGAGTCCCGGTCCTTATCGAGGTTGTGTCACCTGCCCCTACGCGGATGTCGTTCGTATCGCCTGTCGCCGTCATTGTTGTCACTTTGCCCGCAGTCGTCGCTTTCAAAGCGCGTTCCGCGGCCGGGACGTCGCCTGACCGGAGACTGGTCTCTCGCGGGGGTCGGCCTTGGCCTCTGACGGACGGAGTTTTTGGGTGGCGGCGTGTTTTGCACGCTGGAGAGAGCCCCTACTCTCTGTCGCGCCGAGCTCTCCGCCTGTTGAACTGTCGCGCGGTCAAGGAGGACGCGTAGCTCCCCTCTAAGTTTCTTTTCCTCGGGCGTCGTGGGCTCTGAAAACTGTCTCATAAGCATGGCGACGGCGGCGGCTATGTTCTGCTGCGCCCTTGGGAAGGTCGGCAGAGACATGTCATCCTCGACTATGCGGCGTTGCACCTCCCGAGCTCGGGCTCGGGGGCCGACCGCGGGCCGGGGGTTCAGCTGCTGCTCGAGGAGAGCGCGCTCGTTGTCGATCTGGTGGCGGGCATCGTCGAGCTTGTTTTGCCGGGCATGCATAGCATCGAGGTTGACGTGCGGCGGAGTGAGAGCCTCCTGGTTCTCAAGGAGTACCTCGTCGCCATTCTCGTCGATGTCGCGCACGGCCCCCTCTAGGGTGGGCTCCCTCCCGTCGCACATGAAGCACTCCTGCGAGGGAGCCTCGCTGGCCTCGGGGGTGATGTGCTCAGTCCCCGTACTGTCAGAACTGGAGAGAGCCAGGTCTTCCTCGGTCAGGAGATCATAAAATGACTCAATGGTCCCCATGAATCCATCATCGGGGGTGTCGGCTACCCTTAGCGTGATGAGCCGCTCGAGGATGGATGCGGCGCTGACGAGTCCGAACGGGTACGTGGCTAGGACACCTTCCTGCAGCTGTGTCAATGTGGGAGAGCGCCTGTCTCTGTACACAGTTCGGAGATGGTCGCGACGCTCTGCGGCCCTCGGAGCACCGGCGCGATCTGCGTCCGCGGAGGAGCGGACGGTCGCTGCCTTCGGAGGATTGCTCATCCGAGGCGTAGTATGTCATCCGCTTTACATTTGACTCCTTTCCCGCATCAAGGTCGGGGAGGAGGCTGTCAGCGCATGCCATGGCGTCCTGGTGGACCTCCTTCGTCGTGGTGACGGCTCCGAGGTGACTGTCACCCGGAGGCGTTTCGTCGCTGTCGGAGCTGGGGTCCGACTCTAGGAGGTAGTCGTACTGGGAGCGCACGAAACGCAACACGGCATGCTCGGCTGCGTAATCGATTTCGTGGTCATCATCGTCGGAATCCCCCACGCCGCTCATGAACGCCTCGAGCGGGTGGAGTCCTCTACCATCGTTCCTGAGGGTTTCTTCCCCAGGGCCGATAGGGTCAGCTTCGGGGCCTCGTGGTTCGAGGCCTTCAGCCGATGCGCCCCCGCGAGGGGTCGGGAGGTCCCCGCTTGGCCGGGTCAGGGCGTCGATGGCCTGATCCGGCGAGGGCAACACGCGGGTGAAGGTCCCATCCGGAGAGCAGATGAACTCCAGACTCCCAAAGCGGATGAATGAGAGCTCGGAGTTATTAGTGTCGCGAGAGGCCATTCGGAGCCCTTGAGGCGTCGTGACACGCGATGCCCCCTACCTGGCGCGTCAACTGTCGGTGTTTAAAAACTACCAACGAGTAAAATTGTACGCGTGTCGGAATCCGAATGGTGAGACAAAGAGACAAGAGATTTATACTGGTTCGGGCAAGAAATCCCTACGTCCAGTGTGAGGCCACTCGTGTTCCTTATCTCTGCTTGGAGGGGGTTTACAAGCTAGGTCGAGAGAGGGAGTATGAGTCCCAAGTCTCTGAATGCTTCGGCGAGTGAGTGTGTGCTCGGGTGTTCGTCTATCTGGTGTTTGATGTCCTGCATCGTCCCCCTTGCCTTCCTTTTATAGTCGCAAGGAGCTCAGGGGAGTTACAAGCGTGAGCCGAGAAGGATCTATGTGGGGGGTTGTGTCTTATCCTTGTCTTCTTCGGAAAGGATGGTGGACACTCATAATACTATATTCCTATTGCCCTTGTACCTGGTCGGCAGCTGGATGTCGTGTCGGCCCTTCGCCGCACCGCCGGAGGGGGGTCCGATTAAACCCGCAGTAGGATAGAGGTATGGTCGCCTGTTGTACCGTCGAGGTAGAGGCCGAGTCAGGGGCTCCCGTCCGCGGGTACTCCGTTGTACTTTCTTCCAATTCTTTAGACGGCGAGATTCCCTCGCGCCTGGCCAATGGACTCCCGTTACTATGAGGGCCCCCGTACCCGATGTACCCCGTTCGGAGGGTTCCTGTAGGTGCCGGGGGTGCGTGAGAGCAGCGAGAGGGATGATTCTTATCCGTTCACAAGCTCTGCTCCGTCCCATCCCTGATTGGGAACACGACATATCTCTGTTTGGGCAGGGATCAGAACGTTATCCTGAGTCCCGGATTACACAGGGTGTACGATCCCTCATGGCTCTCGTCCTTGTTCTTATCCTGTTGAGAGTGCGTCGTCTGCGGCTAAGGGTCGGTGACCTCTTCTCCTGTGAAGACTTGAGCCGGTTTAGGCCTGTGGGACGTCGGCACGGGCCGAGGTGCGGGCACGTCTTCCTGGATCAGGGCCGTCCTGCGTTTGACGTTGGGCGAGGCGGAACCATGTCTGCCTGGGGCACGTCTGCCTTCCTGGGCCGGCTGGATCATGGCATCCACACCTCTTCCCTCGTGGGCTTCCTGCTTGTGGTTGCTTCAGCCTTAATGGGCTTCTCATCCCCTTTCGGAGGGTCATTTCTGGGTCTTTATTTGTTGATTATTTTTGAAAGTTTACCGTTAAATTAGGTATCCAACAATACGTGTCATTTTTTCAAAGGGACATTACTTTTTTTAGACAACATAAGAGGCTTGCGCTCCTGCTGAAACTTATTTAAGAAAAACCAAAGAGCAAAAAAAACAACAACAACAAACAAAACAAACAACAAACAAAACAAAAAAGAACACAAAGAAACAAGCTTAATTACAGAAGTTGTTCTAGCCATGAACTTATTTGAAGGAAATACTTTTGCTTCCCACAAAGGATAACTAAGGCCTGTTTGGTACAGCTTCATGAAATTGTTGTGAGCTGTTTTTTTTACCAAACACCTCTTTTCAAAACAGCTTCACCATTCTTCCCCTCTCACAAAGATATGAAGTTGGATGAAGCTAAAAATAGTAGGTTATCACAACACTCTCCCCCCTTCCTCTCTCACATGCATGCATAAAGTTGTTGGTGAAGCTGTTTTGCTAAACACTCTTTACAAAATAGCTCAGCTTCACCTAGAGAGTTGTTTATAAAGTTATTTTCTAAAAAAACAGCTTCACTAGTGAAGCTGAGCTGTACCAAATAGACCCTTAACTGATATTAACTTTTGGAGAAGTTTCACGGCAACCAAAGCGTTCAAATGCTAGTAGATAAAATGATTGAAGTATACACTGTTTAGGGGAACTTTTTTTTTTTGAAGCCTCGCTGTTTAGGGGAACTTTGTGATGATAGGTGATATGATAGATCATAAATGCTATTACGTCTTTTTCCCCCTATATGTGTACACGGGAGGCGGGTGGGCTGCTCGTGCTCGTGCGTTGCAGGCTGAGGAGGGGAGGACACACCAGCTCCGATGTAGTTCGTTTGATTTTTTTTAAAAAAAAAAACTTTTCTAAATTTGACTATTTATTTTATTTAAAAAATATATATATAATATTGTTTCTTTTGTTATGGTTTGATTTAGTAATATAAGTTATTTATGAATGATTTAAATTAGACTGTATTTAAATAAATTTTTTGAATAAAATAAGTAGTTAAACTTAGAGTAAAAAAGTACTATAATTTAAAAGAAAAGGAGTAACTAAAAAAAGAGAAAGAGACAGAATTGAGTAACAGATGAACCGTGAGATTATTGTATCAATCGGGATAAACTATGACCCTGTTTGGATTCTACTGCTAAAGCTAGTTTAGACTAGTTTGCACTTAACTAGCCCAAAAGTATCCAAACATGAGGGTTAATTTGGGCTAGTTGCAACTAGCCCACCTAAAAAAACTAGCTCTCTTAAGAGACGATTATTTAGACTAGTTTGGGCTAGTTGTGGTGGAATGTGGGACCCACCTCATATGCAACTACAAAAAATGTTATATCTAACAAACCAAACATTCAAATAAAATTTTGATTACACCATTGAATTCGTTACAATAAATACTTTAAAATAAGATCTCACATGGATATATTTGGATGACTTGTAAAAAAAATTATTATCAAACTAGCACAAACTAGCTTTTGATCCAAACACCTTCTTAGCTAGAGCTAGTTTGAGCTAGTTTACAAACTAACTATAACCTCTAGCTCCAGCCGAGCTAGAGTGATCCAAACAGAGCCTATATGTTTACCAGTCAGCAATCACGGTGGGGTGTAAACAGTCGTGCGGGCCCGGCCGTACGTAGGGCGGCGGCCGACGGATGGAACCAACCGGGCTGCTCCGTGTTGCGTCTCCGACGTACTCCGTGAATGCTGGCTAGGATTTTATTTTAGCCCATTCGTCGACGCCATTCATCGGCGTGCACATGGCCTTCGTCTTTGGCTTTGCATAAGCTCGAGCAGGCACTAGATCGAGGTGGCGGCTTTCTGGACGTACGGACGTGTGCACCAACACCGGCAACATGAACCATTCGCCGGAGGTGGGGTTCTGAATTCATGCACACACAATCTATGTGCTCCCTCGCATGAAATTGACGCAGTTCGGGCTCAGTTTTTCTCTTTTTTTCAAAATAACTATTGAACGCTGATTGACGCAATTGACGGGTTTCGAGCTTTGGTTTTTTTGTGCTAGAACTGAAAACTTTTCTAACTTTGTATAGATGATGAGCGAGCATGTTAGAGAGAGGTCGTTGCAGAAAAGGAGGAGTAGGTAAAACCGTAGAACAAGGCAATGGCAGCTTCAAAGCCCATCCGCGATCCCGTCCCTAAAACACACGGCCCATACCCTTTTCGCCAAGCGTAGTAGACGTGGGCTCCGCGCGCGGAAAGGGGATTAATTGGAAACCGGTCCACCAGCGCCGAGAGTGGTGGTTCCTCCTCGGTCGCGAAAGCAAAAAGGCCAAGCGGCCCGCGGTCGCTGCCGCTGGCACGGCCCGGAGCGCCGTTGCCGTTGCACACGGACGGACGTTTCCTTCTCCGACGCGCGGCCGCTGGTGCGTTCGGCCCGTCGGACGTGTCCGCAATTACTCCCGGCCGGTGGAGACGCGCGCCGGAGTCGGCGGCGGCGGCTCGGCGCAAAAAAGCAAACCAATCTGCTGGTCTCGGGCACGTACGTGGCTCCTAGAGCACCACCCGGCCAACGGCACACCGCGCGTACGTGCAGCTGGATCCGGGATCCCCCCTGACGCGACGTGCCCGGCCAACCGGCCGCCGGTACACGTATGTATGGCGGAGTACCCGCCTTGCCGACTACATCCACGACAGGACGATGCTGCCGGGCCGGCACGCACCAAGATCAGGTCAGGTCAGCCCAGCATTTGCGTTTGTATATATACTAGTTAGTTTATCGGCTGGGATGGGGACTGACCTGCCGGTCGGTCGGTGGATGACGTACTGGCCTACCGCCTCGAACGAAATCGGCCGGTGTGCTCGCTGGTCGCCGCAGTCCAGCAAGGCCCTGACCGTACGTGCATGCCACAGCAGCAGGCAGGCGGAGGCCGGCGCGTCTACCTGGCCGGCCGGTCAGCTAGCCAGACACGTACGGCCAGGACAAGCGGGGACACTTTTGTTGGTTGGTTCTTGCATGCTCTCCCAGCGGCAGTCACGGGCTAGAGATGCATCCGTGACCGGCGGTGGCCCGCGTCCGCCGAGAGCATCGATCCACCTGGATCTGCCTCGATCGCTCGTCATCACTCGCGCGCCGACTAGTAAAACTAACCTGAACAAGACAATACCGTAGCATGCTGTGCTAAATTGCTACTTAATGCTAATAATCATAGCAGATCGATCGAGCAGTTGTCACCTCTGCGTCGGCGTTACGTACTACGCTACCCGTGTGCGTGCGTGCGTGCGTGCGTGCAAACTGCAGCTGGAGCGCTGGATGCATGGCCTGGCCATGGATCCAACAACCATCGTCTATAGACCTTGATCGACCTGACCAATGAGGTTGCCGTAGGCCCTCTCGAGTATTGAGGAAGAACATCTCTAGCAGTAGCTCTTAAATCACGGTTCTTTTTTTTTTGTTTGTTTGAGGACTCTATGATCCCTACTTTTTGTAGTTGTTAGTATGATGTAAGAAACTAAATTAAAGGTCGAATCTGTCTATTTTCTATAAACTTGTTCAATGAAAGTACGATTGATCAATTTACATTCATATGTTGAAGGACTACAGTTTGAATATATTCATAAACTTTTAAAATATATTAGATATAAATTTAATGAGTTTATAAATATTTAATGCCTATAAAACTCTCATCTGCAAAGATAGATGATCAAGTACGTATAAATATACTTGATCGGCAATGGGCACCTACAGTATTAAATACGGACGGATGGGGGTAGTCGCAGGACCACTTGGCCAATTATATTGTTCCTGTACGTACGATAGTATGATGCTATACGTACGTCAGCTGTGACTCGAATGGATCGGGTCCAATAATACGTTACGCATGGACATGCTGCTGTGCCAGCGTGTCCGTCGTACGGTTCCCAGATTCGCACAGCGACGCGATGATACTGCGGTTGCTGGATGTGCAGCACACCGTTAGTAGTGTAGTGTTGTGTTGGTAAGGTAGGTAGTAGTTGAAATGGGATTAGTCAGCGCTATAGGATCGGCGGGTTTCTGGAGACACGGATCACACACGGCCACTTGATCGGCGAGTCGATCTGGACTTGATGTGATGACGCAGTCGTCATATGGATGTACAGCTTGGTGTCATGGGGTGTGTGTGACAGCAGGAGTAGCCACAAGGCCCGCCGGGAGGTTGCTGCAGGCATCTTGGACTTGATACCTTTCACACATGAGCAAACACAGTAGCAAACATGAAACACGCTAGCTGAACCGTACTGGCATAGCAATAGCAATAAAACTCCACGCGATGGGGGAAAAACACAGAATATTGCTAGCTATGGCGACGAAACTCCCGTGACGGATTATATATATATATATATATATATATATATATATATATATAGCACGTACAGTACTTACTTTGTCATGGTCCGTCCTCTAACGTCCACGAGTAGTGAAGCTTCTAAATGACCGAGAGTTTTCGCCGCCAGGACAATGCAGGCGGCCCAGCGCAGGCCCCGACGGATGCCGCGCGACATATGCATCTCGTCGACCGACCGAGCAACAGACAGGAGAGGCTGGAGAGGACACCACGCCGTTTTGGCCCCGCGCGCCCGAGGACACTAGCGGCAGCGGCCAACCAAGTTGCACGCTCGCTCACCCGCGCGACACATTTGTCTTTCCCCTCATCCATCAGTGTCGGCGGCCCTGGAGACGCCACCCTGCGGCTGCGGCTGCCGCTCCGCTCCGCTCTAGAAGCAGGTCACATGCATGCATGGGCGATAAGATCGCCCCTCGGGTCCTCACATGGCCAGTGGGCCTTGCAAAATTGTGGTCCGAGACACTGTTCATCGACCGCGAACGCAATAATAATTCGATGCAATCGGGGCGGGCCCCGGTGGAACATGCCACGCGCCCCCACTGTAATTTGATACAGTAGCTAGTTGTAGTTAAGTAGGGATTTGCATGCGAGTTTACAAAATAATAAAGGATTGACTTGCTCGCTCGTCACATGCGTGGTCACTCACATCATCACATGCGTATGCGGTCTTTATATCTCTCCGCTGCCTCACCACCTTCGTTGTTCTTCGCCCCAGTTACCAACCAATCGTAGGTTACCAACCAATCGTAGTACTACATCTACTACGTGCAGTGCAGGCATTTCGGTGACACCACTTCCAGAGACCAACCAGAGAAGCAGAGCAGCAGCAGGGTCTACTACAGAAGGTGCCTAGCTAGCTAGCTCATAGACCGACAGACACACACACAAAGACACACAGTCATTCGATCATGGGCAACTCCATTGGCGGGAAGCGGCGAAGGGCGAGGGTGATGACGGTGGACGGCGCCACATACAAGTACCGACCCCCAGCAGCGGCGGGGGACGCGCTACGCGACCACCCAGGCCACCACCACCTACTGGAGTCGGAGGAGGTGCGCCGCCTCGGCGTGCGCGCGCGGCCGCTCGACCCGGACGCGCTGCTCAAGCCGGGGAAGCTCTACTTCCTCGTGGACCTGCCCAGGCTCTCCTCCTCCTCGGCGCGACGCTACCCGCCCCAGCGCACGTGGTCCGGCGCGCTCCACTACGGCGGACCCGGCGCCGGCGAGCGGCTGGAGAACCTGATGCTGGCGCGGCGGTCGGCGTCCGACGTGGCGTCGTCGGTGTTGGCGTCCCCCGCCGTGTCCACGTCGTCCGTCGGTGACGGCGGCGCCGTGCGCCTGCGTGTGCGCCTCCCCAAGGCCGACGTGCAGCGCCTCGTTAAGGAGAGCCGTGACGCCGCTGACGCCGCTGAGAAGATCATGCAGCTCTGCGTCGCACGGGACCAGCAGATCAGGCACCACCACCACCACCGCTCCGCGCCCGCCACGCCCCTCATCGTGCCGTCGCCGCTGCTGCTGCCACCGCCGGCGATCATCGCCTCGTCGTCGTCGACCAGGACCAGCTCATCGCGTTTCGATGACAGCAAGAGCAAGCCCGCGGCATCCGGCGGCAAGAAAGAGGTGCGTGCGTTGTCCGCCGTAGTCCACCGCCATGCCTTTTTTCATGCATACCATGACTTCACTTCCTCCCATCAACTACACTGTTTTCGCGCGCCGCCCCAGAATTGTACGTAGCAGGCAACGTATAGTACTACGTTGAGCAACATTTTTGGCATCATCTTCCAACCAGTTCGCACCCCCTGATTAATTAATTAATCAATTAGACGAAACAACATTTGGCATCTTCCACCCGAAACAACAAGGCAATATCCGTCGGAAGCTAAGCATGCATGTCAGGCTAATTATTAATTAAATTAGTTATTAACTGGCTCTGCCTGTCTGATGCTGCCACGTACGTACTGTACTACTCTTATTTGATCCAGGAGAGTACAATATCCTCCTGTAACAAATACTCCTGCTATATATACTCAACGTCTCTAAATATATATCGTTTTTGTTTAAAAAAAACTTAACTAAATATAAATAAAAATATATAATTAATATCATTAAAAAATCTTTAAATCTAGTTTTTTAATAAATTTATTTGAAAATATAAATCTTACATGTGTTTTCTATAAATTGAGTTAAAGTAAAAATAAAATAGTTAACTGTCTCTGCCCGTTGTCTTATGCTGGCACGAGTACGTACTCCGATCCAGGAGAGTACTATATCCTTTTGTAGCAATTACTCCTACTATACATATACATGCGTGCACAGAGGAAATTATAAGGAGATGAAATAAAAACAAAACTAAAAATAAAATGATGTGGGGTGGCGTGTGTGCTTGGTACAGTGGTGTGGTCCAGTAGTAGAAGGGTTTATTTTATTAGGTGATGGATGTGAGCATGCATGTGATGACGGGGACAGGTACCAGTACCCATGGAGAGTGGTCACTAGTCTACCCGGCCAGTTAGGTGCGCTGCTGCTGCGCCGTACTGTGCTTGATGCATGGGGCGCTGTCTAATTGATTACACGAGCTGTTAAGTGTTCTCCCGCTGCCCGATCGGGCTAACAGACCAGCATCCGAAGTCAAATGCATTTAGAATTAGTACAGACTTTCAGAGAGTAGCATATAGCTTCCATAAAAATTTATATATAAAAAAAAACTGAAAGAAAGAAAGAGGAGAGACTGTGTTGTCTAGTTAGGGAGTTGCGTGGTTGGTTGCCTTCTGGCGTTGTTTGTCGCCCTCGGTTCTTGTTTCAATTATTCTTTTTCCTTTTTGTGTAGTTGGTTCTCCTTCTCTATGCTAAGCTTGGTGCTTACCATTGAATGGGTAACTTATAATATGATCCTGTTTTCTTCTAATGAAATACGTGTCTATAAGTGGCACGGTCAGTAATATATAGTAAGTGTGTATATAATGCAGTGCAGTTGCTCCATCCTAAACAATTTGTCATGTTTGGTAATTGCAACCCCGCGCGGGTTCGATCAAGACTTCAACAACCACCCGTTGACATGTATATATGCAGGATAGACATATATAATTATATACACAGATTATATTAGTGCCACCAGACCACGTACTTACATTTCATTTCACTGCATGTTGCCATGTTAGTTGCTACTTAATTACTTTTCAGTTCTAAAATAAACGAGTTTCATTGAAGAGACAAATCTATACGGCAGATGGTTTCTGCGGCTGATAAGTTGACTTGTGCTTATTTTAGTTGGTTGTGAGAGAAAAAATATTGTATCATGTTTGATAAGTGGATTGATAAGTTGAGTAAAGAAAATATATTACATGAAGATTACAAATTTACCCTTATCAAAACCTATTGCAGCATGTAATGATTGCACTTTAAAAATAAAGCAAACAAAAAAAAACACTTACTATAATAACCAAGTGAAATATATCTATCAAGAGCGCACACTATTTATTTCAATATGAATGTTAAATGTCAGAAGTTTATTTATTTTGGGGGCGGAGAGTATTAATTTCTGGACCGTGGCAGGGCCACTAACGGAATCCACGTAGCTTAACACGCAACGCAATTCCTCCGGCCGGCTCTTATTCCGTCCACATCTACTGCTACTACTTAGCTAGTCTACCTTGTAACGACATTTCAGTGAACGGCATGCACGTGCTTGTTGAATCAACAGCCGGTTGCCGCTGTCGGTTATTAGGCCGTTGTTCATCGATGAAAATGCTGTTAATGCTCAGTTAGTCAGTCAGCCAGCCCGGTAGGCGGCAGCAGACCGGACAATCATCATGCATGCAAGCCTTCCCCTTTCGGTGGAAAAGAGAGAAAAAATTCAGTGGGAAAGAGCACCTCACCACCGAGAACTGCTGCTAGTGGCTTTCACTTGAAGCAACCCACGCAGCAGCAAGAAATGCTGCTGCTGCAGCCGCACAGTATTGTGCTAAAGCCGGCCTGTTGGATAGATAGAGGAGTCAACACCGCACATACAATGCAAATCTGCAACAGCGCCGCCGCAACTTTTTCTTTCTCGCCTTGTCGATCTTTTTTCGCAAAAGTTTACGGATCTATCTAATAAAGTCATATGAAACCGTCGCTATTATTAGCTGACAATGGAAGCAAAGCAACTAACAACTTGCATTGCCTTTTCTTTTCCTCTTACATGCATATGGTTTCCTTTCAGAAACGGGCGAGGTTCGTGACGGTGCCGGACGAGATCATCGGCTTCTGAATACTAATTCTGATCGCCGCCGGCCGATCAATATGATGCTGGGAGACGACGACGACGACGACGACGACAAGGACGACGACGACTGCGATCTCACTCCGATCGTCCTCGCAGCTGCTATCTGTCTCTCTCCCAAGCCTCAAATTCGATCGGATCAGAGGAGTTTGCAGCAGCAGCAGCATATATATATAAATGTGTGCGTGCCTGAAGGCTGAAGCGAGCAAAAGTTCGAGCCGTGTGTGTGAATTAAGCGTCAAGCCGGGAACATGAGAGAAGCTGCATATGTGAATGCCTTCCTGTCTCCGGGCTTCATTCTGTGTCTCTACTGTCTGCTAGTGTGCGTGCGTGTGGTGGTCTCGCCTTGCACACTCATGGTGTACATACAGTATAGTGCTTGATGCCTACCTAGCTAGTGCGATCATGGAACCCCCTCCCTGCCTTTTCTCAATCTCTTTTTCCCAGTGCGCATCGTCCTCTGCCTGCTTTGCTCTTCATGACAGCTTCGACCCGCCGGTGCAATCGTAACATAAATAAAGCAAACTCAAGTGTGGAATCTGAAACGCTTTGCTGATTGCTGTACAGTAGTGACACTTGGCGCGGCAAAAGTGGCGTCATGAATGACATCAATTCCATCTGCTGCGCGATACAGTATATATGAATGAATGGGAGATTCTGATAGCATTTGCCCCTCCTTCCAGTTTTCAGGGCACAAAAAAAAATTGTATTATTACCACCAACTATCCTAAAAATGTTTGTGGAACTTTTGATTGGTTCAGATACTACGTACCTATAGTTAAGAGCATCTATCAGCTCATGATATATAAAATGTAGTACTTGCGGTTTCAAATTTTAAGTTGTTTATTTTGACAGTAAAGAACTGGGGGTGCTATTTGTGATGTACTGCAATTTTTAGTACTATCTAATTCATATTTTCAGGAGTAGTTCTACATTTAAATATTTAATAACAACTGCCTTGTTTTCATTTCTGTTTTCCTTCTCCGATTGAACCATCTATCCATGCAAGGTGTTTTGATTTGATTTTCCTTAGGGACAAGCCAAGGCGTTGCTAATCAGACAGATCCTTTACAGAATCTCCGAGGGGTGAGGGCGTGAACTGTGTTATTTTCATCTTTTATTACTCAAAAAATCACAGGTGGGCCGAGGGACCATGACGACAGAGTGGATCGATCTTGCAAGCAAATTTAGGGTGTTTCTGAAATTTATTAGAGCATATTTGGTTCAAAATATCCATGAACGGAAGATAACGGTTTATATTTTGAAAACGTTTGGTTTACGGCCCAATCTTTGAGAGCCTTTATTCGAGCTGCTGTCCTATAGACTATAGTTGCAATTTGCAAATGATGAGCGAGTTCCATGGTTTAGCTTTATTAGCACAAAAATGTAAATGCTGGAGTCTCTTAGCCCATTGGAAGCCGAGGAAAGAGAAGTTCAGAAACAAAAGCAACCTTGAAAAACATTGCCATTGGTCGGCCCATCACAAAAGATGTCCAATCCATGCAAGGTGTTTTGATTTTCTTTAGAGACAAGCAAAAGCGTTTGCTAATCAGACAGATCCTTTACAGAATCTCCGAGGGGCGAGGGCGTGGAGCCGTGGACTGTGTTGTTTTCATCTTTTATTACTCAAAAAATCACAGGTGTGCCGAGGGACCATGACGACAGAGTGGATCGATCTTGCAAGCAAATTTAGGGTGTTTCTGAAATTTATTAGGACATATTTGGTTCAAAATATCCATGAACGGAAGATAACGGTTTATATTTTGAAAATATTTGGTTTACGGCCAACCTAGCCATGCATTTATTAGAGGGGATATTTCTTCAATATATGCTGGATGAGCCTGCCAACAAAAATAAAAAGACAGGATGAGCTCATTCACATTTTCTAATCTTCATTTGTCTACGATATGGATTCAGAGTACATCACCGTCGTCCGAATAAGAGTTCAGTACAACCAGAGTGGGCCGAGGCTGTCGAAGATTAAACCCAACCGAATCAGTGGTGGACATGTAATTATTAAGTAAGGAATATTAGAGCATACTGCAGTTGCAAATTAGCCAATTGAGTCGCCTTTTTCTAGTCTTTACCCTGATCGGTTGATCCTGAGATTGGCGTGCAGTAGTGCAAGGTGCTGGCAGCACCGATTGGAAGCCTTAGGGCCGAAATACGTGTTGCCTGCTGGGACCATTATCATGCTAGCAAATTAAGGTCTTTTTGTTGGGCTTTCAAAACTGTTTTTGAAGCCAAATGCCAGTCAAAAGAGTAAAAAAAATATAACTGTTTTATACTAAAAGCAATGGAAAGCACATTTCTGGGTTACCTCTCTAACGCTCACATCAGGCTCACATGCCTTGAAGGACCACCTATATACATGTGACGTGACAACTTATAAATAGGCACGCTCTTGAATGAAGACGAAAGGAATGGGAAATGGCCTCATGCAATTCATGAACTAGCAAAAGAACAAGCTAATATAACACCTGCTTCCTAAACAATACACATGCATATACACGCATATATACGAACCTACATCAATCCATGCATGCGACCATGGTTAACTGTCTATCTGCTTAAAATCGACGGGTTTTGCCTTTCTTGTGAGAACTGTCTATCTGTCGCTTGGGTGTTTTGGCTCTCAAGAACACCTAATCTTTTCTTCCGTGCCTTCTTTCTCCTTTTGACACGACGCCACCACCCACCGTCCCGCCGTGGCACGGGAGGGCCTTCCTGGAGATCCACGCGAGGCTCGACCGCCCCCAACAACCTCCTTCTTTTCCTCCCTCTCCTACTGCCATAGCTACCTTGATCTGTCCTACGTCACCGGAACCCTAACCGTCGCTCTCATGTCATCCCCACCGTCTGACTGACCTACCTCTCTCGAGTCCCTTTCTAAGGCCACCGGATTTAGAGGAGAAAGAGAGAAGCCGAAGATAGAGAAGAGAAATTCGAGTGTTGAATTGCTATAGAACAGAGTGATCTATACTATTTCTCTTCTACTTTCTTTTTTATGTAGACACACATGGACCGATGGACGTATGCACTATATTTACCATATTTACCTTTATAAATGCTCACACTCTCACATATATCTTATCTCTAAGTATCCGCGTCAAGTTGAAGTCTTGAATCACTATGCCGAACTATGTTCACTCCGCGGGTATCTTCACTTTGATATGCCAATTTCCAAACATCTTAGTTAGAGGATTTTGATGACGTATCATACCGCTATTGTTTCAGTGTTAATGTTAGACGACGTGTCAATCGACAACGAGATACTTATGATAATTAAGTTAATTTCGAGATTTTCTGATGCCAATCATTAGTGAAGATCTCACTTGAAACTAGAAAAACAATCGTCCAACTAATAGATTACCATACTTTACCGCAGCGAACGAGGACTCGGTCACTTGGATTAGATCGCCTGGAATGGAAGGCCGACTCGACTAGGATACGAACCCACACACCGTGTCAGAGCTCGGAACCGATTATCTGGATCTAAAAAGGCAGGCACGCCCGGCCCAACAGATCTCCAGCCACATCAGATCATCCATGCATACTCCGGCGGCGACCGACCGCGAGATGGACGTGATGGCCGCCGCCTCCACCGACAAGAGCGAGGTCTCGCCGGCGGCTTCGCGCGAGAGGACGCACGCCGCCACCGCCACTGCCCGCGTCAAGTGCGAGGGCGTCGTGTTCACGGTGACGGAGGACAACGAGGTGGCCCAGATGGGGAGGGGCGGCGCGGCGCGCGTGCTGTGCAGCGAGAGCTTCTCCGATGACGACGCGGCCACGTGCACGAGGCACCACTTCGTGGACGTGCAGGGGAAGGCCGAGGCGATGCTTTTCTTGGTGTCCGTGCGCGAGGACCAGCGCCGCATCGTCGCCGTCCACAGGTTTTAATTTCTTATTAGGGTTTAACTACTACTAGCGATTTTTTTGATCGGTTAACTACTATAGCAATTTGAGTAGTATGTGCGATGCGAATTATGTGATGTTCCGACGTACGGCACGGGTTATGAACACTGAAAACCTGCTTGTATGTATTCAGATTACGGGATTTATTGTTAGTTTCAAGCAAATGCAATCAGTTTTTATTTAATCGCAGAATCAGAGGGAATTCGTGTCACGCATCATCTGATGATCGATTTTATAGTATTATGACTTATGTGCCTTTTGCATGCCACAGTGTGCAGTCAGGCCGTTTGGTCCTTCTGAACTTTATTAGTCCCTCCTAAATGGTTTAGTCCTTTAGTCACTCCAAAGTGATCAGAGAAGACTAAAAACCATTTAATCTCATTTAGTTATAGTATTTGGCTCTAAATAAAGTAACTAAAAATGACTAAATTTAGATCACTAAAGTTTATGACGTTTATGACGTTCAAACCAAACGGTTTTTAAATAAAGCTACAAACACCACATATGGATTTTCGAACCTTCATAAACATTAGATAAGCTACTAACTTAGTAAATATACTAACATGACATAATATTAAGACACAGATGATCGAAGCTTTTATGTAGTGAAATAAGTTTTATAGAGGTAAAAATAATCTACAATATTTCTAAACATATGTGAATCTTGGAAATTCAAATATGAAATCCTCATTGTGACAAGTACCTAAGCTCGCTCGCTGCATAGAGACACTGCAGACTAACTATTCCACACTATAGCGCATGTCAAAAAAAAAAAACCAACTCCGGTACCAACCAAAATAAATTGTGAAAAAAAAAAGAGTTGGAGGACCTGCAGTTATTGAGGCTCTAATAAACGGCTCTGCTATATTGGTAGAACGGTTCGAAGCCACACAGAACCCTTCCAAAGGGATCCTAGATGATTGGGTTGATGAGTCAATGACCGTTATGTTAGTATATTTCATTTCTGTTTATTTGTAGGATTTCTAGAAAACTCTTACCAACCTTTCTCAAACCATCACCGTCACAGCGGCGGAGCCACCACTAGGGCGAGCTAGGGCGGCTGCCCTAGGTCCCCTCCGCGCCAGCTGCTAATTAATCACTCGAAGCATGTGTTCCCAACAGCTCGTTGCGTGCAGAATGCGGCACACCCCTAATTAATCATGGTCCCGCTCGCTGCCTGCAGGCGTCCAGATCCGCACGTCGCTCGACGCATGGAGTAAACAGCAAAAGAAAAAATCGCGTAGGCCAGCGATCGAACACAACCCCTAGTGTTTCGAAGGCGATAGTCCCACTACTTTAGCCATCTCAACCATAATTATTTTACAAATGACATGCACCCGTAACTCTATTTAATAGGGGTAGAAAGGGAAAGATTACCCTAATTAATTACTCCTTGGTATGAGTAATCATGTCCTAAATGACTTCTATTAATGATACGGAGGGAGTACTTCATTTGTCTATTGAAACATCTATTATTGATACTTCCATTTAATTAAAGGTAACATCTTGATTTTCGTTGGTTGTTCTACAACTTTTTTTTTCCAAAATATGCAAGTTGTCGTTAGGAGCAAAAATTTTAGAGTATAAGTTCGCCCTAGTTGAATTCTTGGGCTGGATTCGCCACTGCAGCCGGGCAACGATCATTTCTCCTTCTCACTGCATCTTCCTCTCCAGCTTGTGTTTGTTTGTGAGAATCCACACAAGTTAATTCAGCTAAATTGATTCTCATCCTGTCGACCAACAACTTAAATCAAATTGACCTTTTTGAGCAATTGATCTTGTTTTCTTTTCTTTTTTTGTTGAGAGAGGAGCAATTGACCTTGGTAATCACTAGAGAATACTTTGATCTTCCAGGCATACTGTGCGCTATGTGGCCCACGAGACCTTTTCTGCGTGGGCTGACTTTGCAACAATCTTTCCTTTGCATTACTGCAGGCAAACGCTTTTCTGAGCAGAGCCCAATGAGATATTGACCACTTGGCACATCTTCTCTCTGCGGCTCATGTACAAGCCCAAGTTGTATTCTTCCATTCTTACAATGTAAGGCCCACTAGTTTCCAGTGCAGGCGTTGGTTTTTTTGTGTTTTGGTTGGGTTTTCTTTCAACTATTTCAATCTGACAATCTCTTTCAGTACACGAAGGCAAAAACACAATCAAAGCATCTAGTGGACATATGCTATTCGTTTATAAGATATAGCTTCGGTTCTTTTTTATTTGAATAAAATGATACAACGCTAGTTTAGAATTTATGTTCTCTCCACAGAAAAATACTGTATACACCAAATACATTTTCTTTTCTAGTTTCAGAGATTGTACAACGCCAAAAACCATTTGCTACTCCCTACAAAGTTTTCTTATTAGCTATCTCGTACATGAACGGAGCTGCTCTGAAGCAACGCTGCACACGGTTCACAAGAAAGTTCCTTTCCAAGATTCCAAGTAACCTTACAAAAGAACAAACAGCATCATGCTTCACTAAATCTGAAGGCTGTGTCTTGGCCACTAAGGAACCTTAGCAACTGTCAAACCTAGGATTAACACGTACTCAAAGAACCGAAATAACCCAGTTCATGATTGGATCATCAAGCGGGAAAAGCTAATCGATGCAGCAATTGTACCACATCCTTTTTCCTGCAGATCTTTTGAGCCTTTTCTACCGCTTTTTCAAGCACCATTGGCACCATCCATTGCAACCTTGTTGCGTGGCCTTTCCAAATCACATGTCATCACACAATGAGAAAGATTCCTATCCATCATTAGTCATAACTCGTTTCTTCCGATAGTGATTTATCGCATTCGCCACAAGGAAACTGAACACCTCTTCCTTCCTTCTTGACAACATGAACCCCTAATCTGACCCCACAACTTTGACAAGGGCTGAAAAAGGTGACCAGCCACTGTTGTCTCTGCCAACTTCTTTGAGAATCACTTTCCATTTCTCAAAGTCTTTTAGTTCTATACGCCGATCGTAGGGAGTAGAAGCCGCACATACGTACTTGTGTTCTTCTACTTTCTTGGTTCAACAATACTAAGTGTACACTATGGTGTTTTAATGTGAAGTTATCTAATGATTTTAGTTATTATGATTCTTAACATTACACAGGTTGACAAGATCCAAAGCTTGTTTCTGGTGTGACTTGCTTTGCTTGTGATGTGACAAAGATCTAACTCTTCCTGAAAAAAGGTGAGACCGGCCAGGACACTGTTCATCCATTGTTTATGCACATTGTAAATTTATGTCCTCTTGTTGTTTTGTTAAAAGTTAGCAGGTGGGGGTGATGTACTGATGTCTCCTCTGGATTTTGGGCTCAAGCATATCTGAATGGCTATATAGCCTTTTTCCAGTGCCCTCTTGCTCTTGGCATTTTGTTTCTAGCTTGTTCAAACCTGCATCAGTGTTCTCAAGATAACATTATATTCTCACAGACAATACGTGTACCTAACTTACTCTTGTCTCAAAACTTATTCATGACGTTTTCGAAACAGAGTATAGCTAGCTAGCTGGTATGTTAGGCGGTAGAGACTGATTGCGACATGTGGGATTTTTATCTGCAAATTGAGATGCAAAGACAAACATTGCTCATTTCATTTTTCAAATGATTCAGCTGACATGTAGTTTTCTTTGTTCATCACATTTCTCACATTGCTCTGATAATCTCTTTGCATTTCCATAATCTTTCCAACTTCGAAGTAACTAATTAACTACTCTTGTTTAATCCCTCAAATAAACTACTTTATCTTTCAGACCGAATGATAAAACTTAATTATTTCTACCTGATGTCCGGATTTTTTATGTGCTAGCTTGCATTTTCAATTTGGAAACTAGTGTGTTCCTTCCAAAAAAAAAATTGGAAACCAGTTCTCCAAATTGTAATCTGAAAATCTACTGAACCAACTGTTGGGAGATTCATAGCCTGTGCCAACTTATTGCAGTACTGCTAGCAGATAAAATCCAGACTTTTGTATTTGAGGCCCTCACACAGTCACACATGCCAAATACGAGTACTGTGCTGGTATCAAACACTATTCTAGCACTTCAAATTGCAGAATACCATTACCTCAGATTCGAACCACATGCATCAGCTTGTTAAAAAACGGCATGCGCGGCCACAGACCACAGAGATGTAGTCACATTTTCGATGCCTGAACGTGGATGCAAAATCACCAAAGGAATTTTGAACCATGGACCCGACGAAAATGGCAAATCAAAGAGTTATCCATGTCTAATCCTGAAAACCCCTAATGCACAATTCAACGGATGCCAGCCCAGTTGGTGACCCTGACTTCCACAACTGGGGCAAGCTGAGGCCCCAGACGATCCTGACGACGCAGGCAACCTGACCAAAATTTTGGTTCAGATAATCCGATGTGTAACCCTACACCTAGGGCACAAGTGAATATCGACAGCATTGAGCACCAACAGCACTCATGTATAGCTCCCAAACAATTCCTATCATAAAAATTGCTCCTGACAAATGGCTGTCAAGCCATAAATGGCTCAAGTTCAGTGTATGGTTCTATTTGGTTTCCTGCAGCCCATGAAGCACGTAACTTGGACACTGGCAACCCAATCCATTTGTTATTTCGTGGAACAAATAGCTAATCAATCCATTTGATAGCTAGTACTGTAGTAGAAAAGAGAGGCCCGGCCGGCATCCTCAGCTCTCTGCATGTATGCCATGGAAAAGCTCACTTATACATGAGGTGGTGGTGTTGATTTGTGACTTGACCAGAAGGCTTTTGCGGGGTTCTCATATTGGGGGGAGGCAAAGATCTGGATTTCATTAAATCTCACAGGAATCCGGGGTCCGATCAAGAGCTGACATGGACCCAGCTTGGCACTGCCTGGCCTGTTTGGAGATGGCACCCATGTGAGTTGAGTTCAATGGGTGAGCTGACTACACTGTGCCCAGTCCCATGCAGACTGTCTTAGGAATGCAGAAGGAAAGCAAGCAATAAGTGACTCCTTGTTTAACACTCTAGTAGAAAGCATCAGGCAAAAATAGTTGTTTGTTATCCTCCTTTAATTTCCTCTAAAATTGACTCTATTATTGGAACGTTCATCATAACCTACGTCACATCACACCTGAAGTTCCAACCATGCATTGGATTTAACCTTAACTTTCTCCAACCCAAGTTGCAATCTCTATGCTGGAATAGAGCGGTGTCTCAAAGCATAGCGATATTTATTTTGGGACTGAGAAAGGATACGAGTCAAAGTTACCTTCGGAAACTATGCCAAACTTGATTTGACTAGAAAAACGAATGAAGATTCAGACAACAAGATTCCATGAATTTGGAGGTAGTCGCGTGCGCGAGCCCTTTCGGTGCGGCCACCCTGTGCCCGCTGTGTCGCTGGGCCGCTGGCGTACGTGTACATTGATGAATGATGATGGATGGGCATGCAGCACCGCCCGCAGGCCGCAGCAACGAAAGCTGCCGAACCGCCACCACACGCAACGGGGCCCAGGATGCCGCACGGAATCGCGCTTTCCACGGAAGCATACCTGTCCGCTTCCACCGGCCGGCTGATAGATGGGCATTGCCATCGACCCCCCGGCAAACCTGCCTTCCCATCGTCCATGCTACGTTTCCCCATCTTTTTTCCTTTCCTTTCCATATATATAGCTGCTGCAATTTGTGTTCCTAGTTCTTTCGGTCCACTATGTTACATGGATAAAGTTGGTATATTGTACAACTAATAAAAGAATATTATCTTATTACTCTTTGTACTCTATAATCTCTATGCGGTCGTGATAAATTTGCAATTTACTTTATGTGTGTTTATCCTTTGCACTACGTACACGGTTGTTGTTAAATATGTATATTTACTTGGAACCTTCGTTAAGTCACGTCACTTACTGTTGCATCTCTCTTCGTGATATCATAAACCTATATTTTGGCTTTCACCTCTTAATCTTTATTTTTTTTATCCACATGTTAAGTTTAAACTCTAGTGTTTAGTATACCTTTTATTCAATTGTTTTTATTTTATATTAATTAACCAATGTATTTTATTCCTAAACTCCAGTCTTAGTTAATACAATGGTATAAAAAGTTATTTTAGTTTGCACCACACCACTTGATGTTGATTTGCTCCATCAAAGAGTTATATGTGTAATAATATTATTTTATATAAAATAAAGTCCATAGAATTAAACTAACAATATTAGTTTATATGCGATAATGTTTTGGCCAAAATGTATGAACCTATATAAGTAAAAAATTTAAAAAATATTACCGTGCAATTTTAATATAGTTCAGAATGAATTATTAGTGCCATTTAATTGTATGTGGTTGTTAAGAAAACATTTTTTCACAACCAATAATAAACCGTTAAATGTATACTTATCACATTTCTTGTGTCTATACTAATTTGTTCTTGACAGTTTGCTTTGGGCCTTCCTTTTGGACTTCGTCCCAAAACGACCCTGTATTCTTCCTGCTTTGCTCTGCATTTACCTTTATCATAGGAAGTACTTTGACTCGGGCGGGCTACATCTCTAGCTACTTCCTGCCAGCACAACTCGCCAAATGGACAAAGGGGCAAGAGCGAAGACTAATGATGAGGACATCACCGGTTTAGATATGACCATGCCAACCACTTCTATATCAAAGGTAAAACCATTCTATATGAGGTTTATCATTGTTACATTTGATGAATGGGTGCTGCACTAGGACTTTTTGGAAAGCTTATCAAGTCTACTTTTCAATGGGTCCTTACCCGTACCTATATCTAACCAGATGCGACCGCAGTCAATGATTTAATGTCGAGACCTTTTCTGCCAACGGTGCTGCGTCACCTTATTTTGGGCTTATGGCTCATGTATCAATTTGAGTCCATTAGGGACTCATCCTAGGGTTGTAGGACGACTCCAACACCCTTTTGTCATCCTCCCCCCTCCTTATATTCCCCTAGAGCCGCCACAATTAGATTGGGTTCTGTTTAGATGAAAGTTTAGCTGCTGCTACTTCCTTGTAGACGCGTGTGTCGACTAGACCATCCGTTCTACTTGATTCGGAACCCCACCTTCATGTGTATCACATCTGAACCTTCATCTCTTATTTGCAATTGAGTGCTTGTTCTACTTGTTCTTGCTTGTTCTTCGATTGCTTGCAGGAATAACCCTAGTGGTTTGGTTGGTTGTGATCCGCAAGATCGTGAGCAACCGCTGGATTTGGTGTATCAATCGCTAAGGCGCAGCGTCCTTGGATGGTTGTAGTCGGATCGTGAACGTCTCTCCAGTCAAATCGTAGTTATCTATCTCCACCGAAAGATCGGAACACCCATACACTATCAACTAATCCCTAACAAGTTTTGCTTGAATCATCACTATAACTTTTATTCTACAATAAATTATCATGGTGAAAAGGAATGCTAATTGCTTCATACAACTTGTGTGTTGAACAAAAAACAAAAAAAAATGATGCTAAAATTCATGGTTAAGAAAATAGTTTGCAACCCATGTACACGGTACACCATGTGATATTAACATGCATCTCTTGCTCTTCTAGCAACAGTTATTAAGGGTGGTTAGCTTATCTTGATTGATCAGTGTTAGCCACAACACAAATGATTAAAGTTTACCTTCTTTGCACAATTTTTTGTTTGTTTTTCTCTTTTAATTATTCTTATTAGTAGGGACTGGCCCTCCTGTTCCTTAAAAAAAACATGTATGAATCACATCTCAAGACTCCTTTCACATATATCCTCTTGCCTCAACATGGAAATGGGTCGACTCGGCTCGGCATTGGACCCGGCCCTGTAGATGTTGTGGCCTCGATGACCCATTATAGTATGGGCCGATCCAAATATTTTCAACAATCATAAACCATGAAGGCTATTATACTTTTTTAAAAATAACATACATGATTAAAATATCATAATAATATATTAAGATTATTAGCAATGCATGAAATTAAATAAGTTTGAAAGTGAACCATGATTTTAATTTTTATTAATTTTCACTTCCAAAATATGATATTCTCGTTGTAAAGTAATGACCAATCATATTAATTCGGAAAGTAAAGAATATTAATATATTATTAATACGACACGTATGTCGACCTATGGTACCCACTATGTTAAGAGGATTCTTGCTCTATCAATCTATTTTAGAATTTAGTTAGGACTATCTCCTATGATCCATTATATTGGGCATTGGCCCTATTCTTTGGGTGAGGTCAACTACTCGACTCATTCCCATTCATAATATATTTTCTGAAGATATTTTGCTCACCAACAAAACCATGCGGCTGATGCATGCAAAAAGCCTGCGGTTTCACATGGTCGTTAGTTAGGTCTTTGGTATTGTTTATCTATACCATAATCTTCAACCAACCGTCTCTTAAAGAGAGTTTGTTATGAACTGGTGGTATATTTTGTATGCTCATTGATCGTTGCTGTAGCACTGTAGCCTGCAGCGCATTGCACATGAATGAGCAACAGAAACATTATTTATCATGAGATAAATATATTCATGAAAACTTCTTGTCCATCAACGATGACGTGCACACCATGAGTGTTTCCCTTATCCAAATATCCAAATAAGACAACAAATTAGACTAAATATATTTTCCGTCAAAGGACTAGTAGTTTATGTAATTTGGACACGTTCAATACTTTTTTGTTTGATTAATATTCACTTTGTTTCAAGTGGATAAACGACGTTTTTTTTTTTGAAATGAGAAAATTATTTTTATGCCTATCAAGTTAGCTAAACAAGCAACAGCTAGGATGTAGAGCTGACATGGCTTCGTGCATGAATGACACAACTTCGAATAAAGATTGAATAAACATTTTTTTTTTGTTGTGGAAGAACCAATTATTTGTGTCTGATTTGGTGCGTCCCATTATTGACCAACTGTTTCACATTTCTTTCAGGTGGACCAAAAAAATGTTTTTATAGTGGTATAAGCAACAGCTAGCATGGCAGGGCTGACATGGCTTCATGCATGCAGGACACAGCCCATAATCTAGTTTGACCAGAAAATATTGGATAAATGACAACTAGAAAAAATGAGTTTTAAATATTTGGTAGCATCTAGTGTTGCTTACGAGGTCATGAGACGTGCTACCTGTTGTGCATAGGTGCCCCAAGCAGCCTGCAGGAGCCAATTTGAAAAGGCCTTGAGAGAAAATGAATAAAGAATGAGGATTAGGAATATGTTATCTTTTTCATTTATATCTCTTATAGTCCAAGTTAAAGCCAGCAAACTCTTTGAATCTTCGCGTCCATCTCTTTAGTCCAGATCACGCGAGGCGAATTGATTACTGAGAAATCAGAGTCCAAACCAAATAAAATTTGCAAAGGTAATAAGAAAAATTATCCAAAGAAATATATGAATATATGATGGCCGCTATCAATGGCGGATCCACGAGGGGATCCACAGCCCCCCTCGTGAGCTGTGGCACAACTAGCTTACATAGATATTTAGATTTAAAAAAATACTTGTAAGATTTTTAAAATATATTTGTTGTCTTATGTTTCATTAAATTGTATATTTAGAACTTGTTTGATATAGTTTTATTTGACTTTGGTATTAGCTCATTCATACACTATAATAAATAACTATTTTTCTCTTAAAATGAATCAGGCTTCATAGAAATCAGTATATTTTTGTGTCATCGGGTTCTAGCTTCTCTGTGCATTGTAATAAAAAAATCAAAGATATTTGCTGACGTGTTAACAAAACTATATTATTTAAAAAAACTATATTGAACTGAATCACCCTAGATTAAAATCCTGGCTACGCTACTCCTCGTGAGCCTCAATTCTCTATTGAACAGCTGTAGCATTAGCCCTAAATCACCTCTAAATCTTTATTGGCAATCATCATCTCCATTACTTAGCCCTCCATGTGACCTCATCCTGGATCCGCCACTGGCCGCTATATATGTATTTAGACAACACTTGAAGTGTTGTGTATTGTGGTTTAGTGACAAGTAACCTCACAAGGTATTTATACAGATGTCTCCTTCAAGCTATTACTCTCTCTATTTTAAATTATAATATTATTTTTTATATTTATAGATACATTTCTTTTACTTACATATGTGGACATAGTGTATATTAAAGTAAATCGTATAAACTATATATTAAAAAAACCGAAACGTCTTATAATTAGAATAGATGAAGTACATAATTTTGGATTTCTACATTATACATATGTTTGTAAATTGTCTCTTATATATTACCTTTGACTCGAGTATACATTGTTCTTGATTATTATTTTCAAACCCTTTTTAGTTCTGAACATCGATTTTAAAAGGATTATAAGAATTCATAATGTGGGATTAATATTACTTATTTTTTTATAAATACTTTTATACATTTTATTACTTTAAGATATTGTTAGTCACAGTTCATATCAAGAAATGTATGTGTTATAATGGCCATATATTTTGAGTCAAATGAATTTCTAAAGTAATAATATACCATTCCATAAAGCAACAAATAAATGATGATTTGGACACATACATGTCATCTAGCTCCTCAATTATCTCCTTTGCCTAATTTTGACCACCATTCTCCCCATCCCCCTCCCAAACTTTAGCATCATTTGGTTTATGTACCTCAATTTTCTATTTCGTTCAATTTTTGCACATGCTTATGAAGAAGCTGCGTGAACTCGATAACAAGAATGTCATCCCTTGGGTTTAGATAGTCTAAGAGAAGCATTCTAGACTGATAAAATGCCAAGCATCTCAAGAAATAAATTGTCTTTCTATCAAGAGATGTTATGAATCTTTGAGATTTATCCAAATGCATGATATCTATAAGCAATTTTTGTTGTGACGCATTGGAGAAACATGGTATTGGGAAGTTCACATTGCCGCCGCCAAAATTTGTCGAGTACCATTATGAAATCATGGTTATTTGCCATAAAACACCACTCTGACTATTTTATCCATTTCTTAATTTCAGAGTGAGAAGGTGAGAAAAATGTCTTTGCCCTTGTCTTCAACTTCTTGCCAATGTTTGTGCTTGAGACCTCTCTGCAACCCTCACTAGTGCCCATGCTGCTACCTAACAAGCAATGGTCGTCGTGGATTCTCCTCCCGCCATCCCCATCTCAGCACTTCTCCCCATGAAAGGACCAAATCTAATTGAACCTTTGCTTGCCCTGCACTGCCATGGACACCCATCAACGTTGGCTCCTGTACGCATCCCTACAAGGGTGGGCTCTCACAATGAGCCTGACCGATATGGTTGCTTCCTTGGCTTCTTCGCGGTGATCAAGGACCTAGCTTAGGGCTGGTCACACACGATATCATGGCATCTTGTGGATCCTCTTCTGTAGCCGTATAATAGCCCATGTCCAAAAGTTGATTATATGGCCTCGGTCCTCACATGGAACGAGCTACTCTTACACTTTTATCTTTGCTTGTGTAAAAGGGACAAAGAGGTGTTATGTTTGGAACAATAATAATTATAATCTCACCCTCAACCTCATAAACTTCCAAAATGGTACGAAACCCACCTACTACAAATTCTCATGTGCCACATGGACCAACAACACAAAACAACATGCTATTAATGGACTAGGGTGCTATATTCACCCCTATTAATAACTAATGCCCTTGGTAACTCACCACATATGCAGCAGATGCCCAAAATCACCCCTTGGTACACCCCTTCATGAGCTCATGCACCAAGGGTTGATCTCTAATACCATCTAGAGCATCTCGCATAAAAACCCTACTTATATAGCCCAACTCCTCACGTGGAACAAGCCTGCATATGCATAGCATTTCTCTTACACTTTTGTCTTTTCTTCATGTAAAAGGATTAACCATGAGACGCAACATTTGGAATGACATAGATTATAAGATAGCCTTCACCCTCCTAAACTTCCAAGATGGAACTAGCTCCAACAATTACAACTTCTCATGTGCTACATAGGAAAAAAACACAACTGCTATAAGCTACTAACGGGATCAGGTGTTACAAGTCATCCTGGACTTGGATCCCCACCGTTGTTGATTGCAACACTACCTACATTAACTACATCGGGAAAGTGCTGCCCCTCGCCGCGCGCGCGTGGCCCAGAAGTTGGGAGCACGACCCCTGCCACCACCGAGAGAGAGGGAGCGCTGGTGTGTGAGAGAAACATGAAGTGGGAAGAGGGAGAGCCGGTGTATGAGAGATAAAGTGGGAGTACCATCAGTGTGTGTGAGAGAGAGTGATCCTGAGAGAAAGGGTGAAAATGAACCCTAACTAGCTAAGTGTTGTATATATACTCTAGAGTCTAATATTGGGTTGAGATGAGCCAAACAATCTAATAACAGACTTGGCCTATTAATGGATGCTGGACTCATAAGCGGTCTGTCTCCAAAAGCGGATTTATGTAGGCAGGCCTCTTAAGATGTTCGCCTATGCAAATAGCTATTTTAAAGGTGACCATTTTGAAGCAACAACCTCCACAAATCTATTTTTGGAGGCATATAGTTTCTAACCACCTCCATAAACAGATTTTGCAAGGTGGTTAATTGTGACCGCCTCCGTAAATCATTTTTTAGTAGTCGGGTCAATTCCAATTTTCTTTCAAATACAATCGTTGTCAGCCCTAAAACACCAAAAACTGCAACATGAGTCCACTCGCTCTATCCAACCGATGTAAATAAACTTAGCACAACACTAACAACATGCTAAGCGAAGCAGAACCAAGCCAAAGCAAGAACCACATAAACTGGTCACAATGGACCTGTTCGGTACTTCCACAATGGTCAAAGCATAAATGCAGCAAAAAATACGTGTTGCACACACATCAGACTTGTATGGTAAGTTATCTGGTATGCATTAAAGTACTGCATAGAGCTCCCCTTCACACCAGACTTGTTCGGTGATATGGCGACCGACCCTATCTGGTTTGATCGAGCAGAACCTAGGAAAAATTCAATCCAAAAGCCGAATCTCATCCAAATCAACCCGGGTCGATTTAAAACTTTACATGTTCCTGGTAGTATTAAGAGGACATTTGTCAGGTATAAATATAAAAATACCTGACAGTTAGGTGGTCACCACTTTTCTCCTGTAATAAGGTGACAAAACAGCCTAAGCCGGTCCTACAAGAAGGCCTATCTAAAACTCTGTCCACCGACCCAAGGAGCGCGAGGCTCCGCCTTGCTCGACTTCTGGAAGGTGGATTCTAACTTGCCTAACCCTTAGGGGGTCGGGACGACCTCATTTCGGGACCAAGCTTGTGGGCAGAACATGTGTCTTAAACATGTGTCACCCTGCATTACCCAGCTACGCCCCATCAACATGCTAGTCCCGTCCATTAATACATCGAATGGACATAGGCGTGGCGCCATCCCCTGCCACGCGGTACAACACCTTAGCGATCGTCTGGAATCCACTTAAGGAGAAGAACACAAGACACCTTATGACATCTCGGCCATTTTCTTCTTTTATCCTTTTATTCCCTTGTAATTCCCCTGGTATCAGGCCCCATTTCCTTTGTACTATAAAAGAAAAAGGGCAACACCCCTTGAAAGACAAGCGATAGCAATATCCATTAACTCATGTACACCAACAAAGACTTGGGAGGCCCTTCTCTTTCTCAACAGATTGTAACCCCTACTGCAACCTTTGGTGCTGGTAACACGAGAAGCTTGAAATGGACATAGGGATATTTTGTCTAAACTTCTATAAACCTTGTGCCCTCTTAGCACACCATCTCATTAGCCGGCCATTTGGGACACCCCTAGTTCCGAACGCCGATAATATCCTCATAGCATGAACACCCAAAGTCCAGTAAAACTAAGATGAAACAATCTCAAAAACCATAAAAAAGTTTGAGGTTTTCTCAATTTCCTCCAAAGGGTAGATTATTCTGCTCGTGATGAATATATGAAAATCACTTGATAGATATGGGTAGAGGTCCTAAGCCCATATACAAACCCTCAAATCACCCCGAAACTCGCTGGAACACAAAATCCATCAAAAGGAAAAGAAAGGGGAGGGGAAGAGGAAAAACCAAAACGAAATCAACACAAAATCTTGACAAAAGAATTCTTGAGAACATATTTCTTTATTTCTAAGATCAACAAGGCCCGTCTTACGCATAGACAATGGTTTCAATCACTCATGTGGAGGATCTCTCATAATACATGCTGTATCAAAAAAAGGAAAACTAGGGATAGGAAAAACCTAAGTGGAGAGATATTACATAATCCTTAACATGACCTTAGATATTTTAGCTGAACCATTTAACCCTAGAGGGCAAATTGGTCTAACTTGAGATCCTAACATCCGATGGCCTCATGCTCTTCATGATTTTGATTCGCCTCAACACAAGCTTCCTGATGACACCATGTGCCTCCACTTATTTTCGCTAGAACTCCAACCATGTTTTGAGACTCAAACCTAAAAACTATTGTGTCGGTGATTTTAAGGCCCAAACCACTAAAACACATGAAGAAGGGTATTTGCTAGGCCTCCTCCACGATCTCAACACATGTCACCGTTGTCCTCAACCACCCGATCACGAAGACCTATTGTGCTTCTGTTTGACTTGGTCAACTATCGTCTTGACTTGGTCAACATGGTCCCCGCCTCCTCCTCATGTGCTTTTGCTTGTTAATGTACCTAAGTGTCATCCACAACCCTTACATACGTCCTTCACCGCTTCCAGTTCATTGACAGAGCCTATCTCTATTTGATATTCACCATGTTTGTCGACCGTCTTTGTGCTCCACACCCAACTATTAAGTCATATTATTCTTTCAACCATCATATTTATTTTCCATGATACCTACGCACGCCTCTATCCCGTTCGTAACCCAGATGCACGATCTTAAGCTCATACCCACGCATTATATTAGAACGACGTATGGTCTAATCATAATATGGAGTCTGAAGACCATGTCATAAAGTATATGTTCAGTTGCCCAAATTTGCCGACAACAATATAATAACAATTAACCTAAAAGGAGCAGAGAATAAACGTGAGCGCGAATCGTCCGTATGACCCAGATATAATGAAACCTACTCAGTGCTTACCAACCCAGAGATCCGTATTGCTGTCATCTATTCAATTTCAATCCACGGATGCAGGTGCAGGACATGATGCGATGGACCAACACAAAACACAGAGTGCTATATTCGCAGCACGGGTTCCATGGATCATGGATGGGGGAAAAAAAAGCAAGCTAGATGCAGTGCAACCATCTGAATTCTGAAGCCATGATGGAGGGGGACGACGACTGCAGACACACAGGCTGCCCATTGGCTCCGTGCGCATCAGCTTTAGTTTCCGCTACTGGCCTACTGCTCACATGCATGCCCGGCTGCTATCTCGCTGGCGTCAAACAATTCAGGTGTCCCTATGTTATTAGCTACAGTAAAATAAGGGTACGTCGCTTTTAATTCTGTTTTGATTAACCATGCGCTAATGACCCTCAATCCATCTCTTCTACACAGGATAAATTAAAGCATATGTTTTGATGTTAATTGCCCTGCGTAGTATTTTTGCAATTTTTTTTAAAAAAGGAAAAATTATATATTCCAATCTTTTTAAGAATTTTGAACACGATCATCCATTATTATAACGACGTTGGTTTTATCCGAAAAAATTAAACTAATAAAAATCAATAAAACATTGGAAACAAAAGAGGCAATTGAGAAGGCCACCTAAGCCTCAAGACTATTAATTAGAAGACATCCACTAGTTCATGCTTGGCAAAGATCTCCAGCACCATTGTTTTCAGGAAAACGGCAAGCCTACTTCATGGTAGCCCGTTTTTTTTTATTATTTTAAGTGGATGTGGAGATTTTTTATTTTCTTTTTCTTTGAAGAGTTTTCGATACACATCCTGACCGTCTAGATTCTCTTCACTAATGCCACTACATAAGTGACCTAGAGTCAAATAGTTGTCTCATTGTCCTCATCCTCATTAGATTCCTCAAACATTTTAGTTGTGACCAGTAGTTGCTTTTGATTTCTAGCTTAGCCAGGAGCCTATCGATCTAACTCCTCCAAAACTAATATCAGACGCCCACCCTTGAAAATATCGTTTGAGTTAGAGGCCATAGAAATACGTACCCAAATTCTGAATTTTCCAAGCTGGGAAAGAATAAAAAACTGATAAAATAGAAGTGCAAAAAGACAAACTACCGTCGTTAGCAGCAGGTTCTTCAAAATTCCTGATGGCGACTGAACGCTCAGCCCTCTCCAGAAAATCTCCATCCTTGAATTAAAAAAAAAGAAGAACATCCTCATCCTTTGGTATGCTGTATGCATGCATGGTAGCTTCTCTACATGACTGCTCCAGAATGAAGTCAAGCTTGGAAGGTGTGATCGATAGGCATTTTCACATGCATGCATGATGGTCGATCGCATCAACGAGGTACAATACGTACCCCAGGGCTTTTATTACAACGCGCAATGCATGCATGCATTGATGCAAGCGAACGTGACCTTCGATGCCATCACGCACGCGCATCTATACTCGTGGATACTATGGGCATGTTTGGATCTCTACCTCTAAACTTTAGAGTCTCTAAACTTTAGAGTACTTTAGTTTACTTTTTATCTCAAATTCTAATGTGAGGTGGACTAAAGTTTAGGTCTAATTTTAGACCACCTGTTTGGAACTTTAGCTCTAAAGTTTAGTGGTGAGGATCCAAACAGAGCCTATATCGGAGGAGAATGAAGACGAAGATGAACCAGCCGTGCCGTTCATGGCATGCACGTAGTATCATCAGTATTCAGTATGTATCACCACGGATCGATCGATATGATGGGGGCGATGAGCCGCCATATATATGATGCTTCCATTTATATATGCTCTCCGATCGGCGTACCAGCACACCACTTGATGAGCGCCTTCCTAGCTAGCATTGGGGGTGTGCATGCAGTGACAGTGAGATCAGTCAGCGACTCAGCAGTCAGCGCTCACCATTGGAAACTTGGATGCCGGAGCTGAGGTACTGCATGCTGTATTAATAATTCTTGTAAATATACTACTGGCCTACACTGCACGGCAGGTTAAATATCGCTACCTAGCTAGTGTGATGTGCAGAAAATCTGAGCGCAGTACCACCACTCCGGCACGACCACTATTTCTCAACAATTGCCAAAAGACGATGGCTTCACGTACAGGAATCTTTTTTCAAGAAATGCTGGCCAGCACAATTAAATCCGACGTCATAGCTCCCGCAGTCAATAGCTTCCACAACATCTGCTGCGCGCTGATGTCAACCTTGTCAACTTGGCAAATATCATCCATTCATCCTCATCCCAAACATGGGTCAAACCGAGCTTGCGACAACCAGAAACTAGTGGAGATCAAGCCTCGTGCTTGTTCGTTTGGACTTATCAGTCCAGCTTATCGGTCATGGTAATACAATGTTTTCTCTCCCAACAAAATAACTAAAACAGCATCAACCGTCTTATCAATCCTAGAAACCATCAGCCGAAGCCAAATAGGACAGACATGCCTCATAAAGATTTCTTGTCTTTCCTCCTCCTCATTTAGGGGGAGTATGTACGTGTAAACAAAAATCAAGAAAAATGAAACCCCTACTTAATTTTGATCGGACAGTTTACTACTAACTCCATCCTGAAAAGTTGCAACTCTACGTTTGGACGGTTTTTAAAAAATGATCAAGTTTATAGAAAATATTATAACTCTAAATATGTATATGCAATATTATGAAAATATGTTTCATGACAAATTATAACAATTGTTCTTAATTACTTATTTCTTGCGATTCCATGTATATATACCGTTCTCGTTCCCAAAAAATAAATTTGACTAATTTTATTCAAAAATATATTCATATTTATAGTACATAATCAATATTAATAGATTATTAAATCTATTTGTCATAATAATTTATTTAAAGATATAAATATTATACATTTTTCTACAAAATTTAGTCAAACTTATGATATGTAAACTAAAGGTGATAGTTATTTTGGGACAGAGGGAGTACGTAAACTAACTTATAGTCCAGTGTGTATGGCATAGAAATAAAAAAACAGTAATTATTTTGAAACGAAAGGAGTACACAAACCCACTCATAGTATACTGCCTCTCATGCCGACAGGATTAACAACTGCTACTGGCCGTACGCAAGTATGCAGGGTGTATCTTGAGCTGATTATTACTTGAAATGGTATTGTTATGCTAGCACTGCCAAGGCAGTTGACAGCATTGCTAACTAACGCTGATTTTGATAGGAGTATGCATATAATATGCATATGCATGCTTCTTGTTTGACTCCATCGTCTATCCTATTTTTAATGAATAAAAAAGTAAGTCACTTCCACAATTGCTTGTCTAACTAAGTATTTTGTCAAAAGCATTTCTGCAGCCCCGTTTGGTAGGGCTCCTATTGGCTCCAGTTTTTCTGACGCATTCACTGTTTATACAATATTCACATGAGATGTTTTTATCTCTCCTCTCCCTCTTCTCATTGAGCGGTGAAGCTAAAAAACTGGCTTCTCCTGCTCCCACTGACTCTGTGAGAGGAGGAGAGTGGAGAGATAAAAACGACTTCTATGAATAGTGTATAAACAATGAGTGCGTTAGATAAGCCGAAGCCGTCAGGAGCCGTAGCAAACGTGGCCTACATTTTAAAGAAGTAGAGCTGTATCTGTATTTCCATGTTTGAGTCAGCTCCTAATAGTTGAAGAGGAGAAACAATATTTGTGTCATTTCTGGTGGGTACTAAAGCATCTCTAAGTCTTTCTAAAACTCACTCACAATCTTTTTTTTTTGTTGCAAGATTGAAAAACACACACTCTCCAACAACTCCCTATCTCAGGTCGCAAACTTTTCGCACTTGAGAAAACCGATCCATTTGTGCGGAAATATGTGTATGTATCAATCACCAATCTAGAGGTGAAAAGTTGTGGGGAGGGAAAAAAGCAAGGACTAGATTTCCAAGGCAAAGCTATAAGAGAGAAATAAAATATAAAAGTGATTAATATGAATGAGAAAAAAAATTGATACAAAATTGTCATCTATCTTTTACGTGGTTCTTTTTTTTTGGAAAGCCAACAAATATGCTCCTGATTTTTTAGCGTCTTAGAAAACATATTGATTTACCATGTGATTTTTTCAAAACTATCGGAGATGCTCCAATAAAAAGTAAATTGGTGTTCGGCAAAGGTTCATTCAAAAAAGGAAAAGTAGCAGTATACTCCTGGTGCTGATGATAAAAAGTCCCCAGTTTTTTAAATAATTGCTTACGACCATGGTAACCCTAATCTGAGATGCAAGCCACAGACGAGATTGATATGGTTGTCCATCTATCCGACCATGACACAGTGCATCCACTTTCGGTTTTCTGAATATTCTAGTGGATCCTAAATTCCCTTCCATGGCTTAATATAACTCGTTTATTCTGGCACCGACCTGTGGGGACACAGGGGTCACAGATATCAGAGACTACTGGAGCAGGGGGACTGTGTAGGTTGCCAATTTAATTGACGGTTGAATTTGCTCCTACCACGTATATATACTATATATAAAGCCCTTTTCAATGTGTGTCTACCAATCTCATCCAAGAGGTTACTCTAGGTGGAGCCGTCCTAGCTTTTGAGGGCTTGCCAGCAACGTCTTTTCAAAAAAATAGCGCGCTATAGCGTAAAAAAGCGCGCTAATAACGTCCAGAAGCAGCTACCGCAACGCTCATTAGCGCGCTATAGCGCCGCTATAGCATTTTGGCCAAGCTTCCACTAATTTCTATAGCCCGCCATTTAAAACCTTGGTTTTTTGTGATTATTAATATTTTCACTTGAACTAAGAATAGTCCACCATAATAATATGTGAATCTGACTATCATATTTCATAATCCCAGATTATAATATTCGTATTTACTCTCTCTATTTTAAAATAGAGTACCATATAACTTTCAAAATTTGTACTGAAACTGGAAATAAAGTATTATATGTGGTGCCCATACTCGGATTAGTTAAACTTATTAAAAAGAAAACCATAATTTGATGAGAAACTTATTATTTGGGTCTAATCCATGAATACATGTGTCATTTAAAGTTTTGCTTATTTTTTTTTGAAATGATATTACAGAACTAAGAGCATCACCAAGAGTACCTAATATTTTCTTCGTAAAAAAAATAGAGTTTTACAACTCCTAAAAAATATTGCAAGAATGAAGAAGGTCATCTCCAAGAGTTACTAATAATTCACTCTTAAAATATAGAAGACAATTTTATCTGAAATTATACTAACCATTTTTATATATTCTTTCTCTATTGTACATTTGCATCTAAAATTATTTTCTACTATTTATTCTTTTCACACTCTACCACCTTAGATTGCCTAATAAACACATCGAGGGGAGAGATACGCGCGACTCAAAGGCGCATGACTTTTACACGGAACATGGTGACTTTTCTCAAGTTCTAAAAAATTAGGGGATGAATTAGGAGTTGTTGGAGATGGATCTTTATTATCCGCCTAAAACCAAGGATTATGAAGGGATTTAGGGAGTTCTTGAAAATGCTCAAAGGAGTACAATCTACTTAGATTATATAATAGAACCATACATGCCCCTATACAACATTGTGTGTCAAGATGATATCTATTTTGGACCAAGAGACTAAAAATGCTCAAAATATATTTCATATCTTAGGGTTCCTTTTTTACTTATTGCATATAATATCTTCAGACGTTACAAGTCATCAATTAGAACCAAAACAAAAATCTTTAGACATTACTCATTCCTTATAAAATATTACTCCCTCCATCCCGAATTGTAAGTCATTCTAAGAATCTTGGAGAGTCAAAGTTTCTCAAGTTTGACCAAACTTATATAACAATATAATAATATTTATGATGTCAAATAAGTATCATTAGATTCGTTATCAATTATATTTTTATAATATACCTATTTGATGTTATAAATCTTTATAGTTTTGTCTATAATTTTTGGTCAAACTTGACATGCTTTGACTCTCCAAAATTCTTCGAATGACTTATAATTAGAATGGAGGGAGTACTATACAACCTCATATCCATACAGTATTTATAAATAATAAATTAATGTAATCCAATCCCCATTTGGCTGCCCATTGTTTTTGTCTGAAAGATACTGCTCCTTCATCACCGGCATCCTGCATTCTCGACAATTAAAACCCCCGCCCCACCCTCCCACTCGTCTTTCCTTTCCTCCTCAAATCCGCCCGCCATTGCATTCGCAGACGCCGCTCGTTGCTCGCCCTACTCACCGGCGCTTCCTTCCACCAGGCATTTCATCTCCGTCGGCCATGCTCTCCTCCTTCCCCGCGGCCGCCAGAACCGCTGCGAGCCTGCGAGCCGACGTGTAGAGCGCCGCCGTACTGCACGGCGACGGCCCACCGGCGAGGAGCCGCCGACCTATGCCCCTCGACCAGTCGGGCATTGGCTGAACCCCAAATGCCTCCCGCCGCTATCTAGCCGCAGCCTGTACATACACAGACAGACATACATACACACCGCGCCGGAGGTTGAAGCGAGAAAATCGATCCCGACGCTTCGCCGCCGCAGTATCGTCGCCGCCGGAGAGGAGTTTTAGCCTCAAAGGCGTGATTTTTGCCTTGTTATTTTTGTAGCTTTTTCTTTCGTGATTTTCGGACCGTGTTCTCACGTCGTGCCGGAGAGATGGGAGTTGTGGACTTCTCGGTGCTGGGCGCTCTGCAGAAGGTCAGATCCTTCGTCGCCGGCGCCACGCCGGCTGAAGTCGCATATGACCGCCCGCCCGCCACGCCGAGGTCGCGCAGCGGAGGCCCCTCCCCAGAGAACTCGCCGCCGCCCGCGGCGACGAGATCCGGAGGCAGGCGCGCCATCGCCCTGCGCCGGCAGATCTCCTCGCCGCAGCTGCTCCGCTGCCGCGCTGTCAGGTACTGTGTACTACTACTCCGTATCCGTCGCTTTGGAAAAGTTGTACTGTACTCACGTTTCAAGTTTCCGTTTTGACTTGCTATGGAGGAAAAGGGAAAGGTGTATTTTTTTTTTCAATCTGAAGTGAACGGGTTGATTAAGATTGCGTGGTGCCACCTGCTACGATCGAGTAATTATTAAGTTAACTATAGCTAAAAGTCTTTGCCTTTTTTATTTGGGCTAGAACTTGGTCTTGAAGAAGACAGAATGAAAACTTGTGACTGGCAATTAATGGTTGCGGGAGCAAGTAATTCTAATGGAAGTTTGGACTTTTCGTTTTATTTTTACATTTAGTTAAGTATTGAGCTGAGTTATTGTTGAATTGGTTTGTATAACTGCAGGCGAGCAGATGATGAGGACGATGATGAGCCCGGGGTTCAGTTTTTCACCCTTGGGAATGACTTCTTACATGACTTTTCAGATACAGATTCTGTTAGTGTTAGTACCCCTAATGAGACCAACCGGTCCCTGACCCCAAGCCCTTGGAGAGCCCGAATTGGATAGTCAAGCAGAACGACAGCTCACCGATATCCATGAAGAATGGCTGTTTCAGCCCAGATTCTCCCGGATATGGTACAAAGGCGAGTTTAGGATCTGATGCTTCACTGCAACAGATGAATGGTAGCGTCACTGACAGCGGTGGAGAAGGAAGTAAAACTCAGTATCCTGTTGATTTCGATGCCAATATTTGGTGCCCACCACCACCAGAAGATGAGGGTGATGATATCGAATCGAGGTTATTTGGATACGATGATGAGGATGATGAGGTTGGGGACTCAAGCGGGTTTCTTGTTTCTGGTAGCTTTAGTGCTAACAAAATAGCTGGTATTGACGAGGTCACTAACATTGCTCAGAAAGAGGGTCTGAAGACGGCAGTGCTCGGTCATTTCCGAGCTCTTGTGGCTCAATTACTGAAGGCAGAAGGTGTCGATATGGGAAATGATGATGGGCCCCAAAATTGGCTTGATATTGTGTCATCCTTAACTTGGCAAGCCGCAAGCTATGTGAGGCCAGATACCAAGAAAGGAGGCAGCATGGATCCTACTGATTATGTGAAGGTCAAATGTATAGCATCAGGGGATCCAAGAGATAGGTTTGTTTTTTTTCAATAGTACTTTAGTTGACTAAAATTTACATGGCTATTCTTACCATCATGTGGGACTGATGAGTAATTTCTTTTGCACAGTAATTTTGTTCGAGGAGTTGTTTGCTCCAAGAATGTAAAACACAAACGCATGGTCTCTGAGCATAGGAATGCAAAATTGCTCATATTAGGGGGCGCACTTGAGTACCACAGGGTTCCTAATAAACTGGCATCTATTGGCAGGATACTTGAACAGGTCTGTGCCTAGCACATTCATGCTGGCTATTTGTTTGTCCAATTTATGCTTTTACTGAAGAAATGCTCTTAACACAGGAGAAGGAGCACATGAAAATGATTGTTGGAAAGATTGAGTCCCGGCGACCTAATGTTGTGCTAGTTGAGAAAAGTGTCTCATCTTCTGCTCAGGAGCTCTTCTCCAAAGATATTTCGTTAGTTCTGAATGTTAAGAGGACACTTTTGGACAGGGTATCAAGGTGCACAGGGGCACAAATTGCATCATCAGTTGACAGTATTGCTTCAGCACGGCTAGGTCGATGTGAAGTGTTCAAGGTGCAGAAAGTTACAGAGTTCCCATCAGCTAAAGAGACACATAGGAGATCATGCAAGACACTGATGTTCTTTGAAGGCTGCCCTTGGCGTTTGGGTTGCACGGTAATAATCCCTTTGCTTTTCAATGTGCACCTGATTGGAATGCACAGCTCATTTCATCAGCTAACATAATACTGTAGAATGTAGATGTTCAATCTGTTATGAAGAATATTAGCACTACATATGTATTTAGCTGATATTCAATTTCTAGTTTTAGTTTTCTAACTCTATTATAACTGTTCCAGTTTATGACTTTATGTAGGTTCTACTGAGAGGGCCATGTCGGGAGGAGCTTAAGAGGATTAAGCGTGCTGTACAACTTGCAGTCTTTGCTGCTTATCACCTTTCTCTTGAAACGTCATTCTTTGCAGATGAAGGTGCAACACTTCCTAAATTTCCCTTGAGACATGTGGTAGTTGAGCCAGGTATAAGAAATTGCACAAATAACAATTCCACTACAGCGGCCACTATCGGTATGCCTCCTCATGGACGTACATCAGAACAGGACAAACTCTCACAGACTGCTATGGTCAACATGATGTTTGAAAATACCTCTGTCTCACCTAGCTCATTACCATTGAATGAGGAAGGCCATGAGTTTGTGGGTGCATGTGAACATAAAGAAACCGAATATTCTGTTGATCATAAGAACTCTTGTGAACATTGTGTACCCTGTGCAACTGGTTCATGCAGTGGGCATGAAACATCTTTATGTTCATTGGATCATGATTCATGGATGCAGAATCAAAATTTGCAGAACTCTGCAAAGATTACATCAAATGCTCACCAAGATGAGCCTCTGGCAAAGAAATGTCAACAAGTAGATCACTGGAATAAAAAACCACATGATTATCACTCAGCAGACCAGCATGACCCGAATGAATTTTCTGGTGAATACTTTCCTGGTACTGACAATCATCAGAGCATCTTAGTTTCGCTGTCCAGTACTTGTATCCCAAAAGGCTTGGTATGCGAGCGTTCCCATCTGTTCCGCATCAAGTTTTATGGTAGCTTTGATAAGCCACTTGGGAGATACCTCCGGGAAGACTTATTTGATCAGGTACATCCCATTTTCATCTTGAGTATTTACTGGCATGTTGGACCTTCTCATAATAGTTTTCTAAACCTAATGGTCAACACTTTTTATATATTTATCAGGCATATTGCTGTCAGTCATGCAAAGAGCCATCGGAATCACATATCAGGTGTTATACTCACCAGCATGGTAGCTTAACAATTAGTGTTCGGAGGCTTCGATCTCGAAAGTTGCCTGGTGAGCGTGATGGAAGGATATGGATGTGGCACAGGTGCCTCAAGTGCAAACCTAAGGATGGTGTTCCACCTGCCACACGAAGGATAATCATGTCAGATGCTGCTTGGGGTCTGTCGTTTGGGAAATTCCTAGAGCTAAGTTTCTCAAACCATGCTACTGCCAACCGAGTTGCAAGCTGTGGACATTCACTCCAGAGGGACTGCCTTCGTTTTTATGGGTACGTGTCTGCTATATTCTTTGCCGTATCATATTGTTCTGTGTTCCAGTGGGATTTCAACAATTCAAATAAAATTCCAGGTATGGAAACATGGTGGCATTCTTCAGATATTCTCCTGTTGACATTCTCTCAGTTAACCTTCCACCATCAATACTGGACTTCAATTGTCGTAGTCCACAGGAGTGGGTAAAAAAGGTGGCAGTTGAGGTGTGTTCTTTTGTTAAATTTGAAACCATGTTCATCCTCTGCATCCTACACATCAGTTTTTGCATGAACAACATGTGCTCATGTATTTGTTTCAATAGATATTTGGCAAAATGGAATCCTTGCATGTGGAGGTGTCTGAATTTCTTCACCGTACTGAAAAGAACATTGTAAATGAGGATGAACCTGTGAAGGATTGTGTTCAAAGGCAGATTATCGAGATGAAGGATTTGCTTAAAATGGAAAAAAATGAATATGAGGTGGTACAATTAGACTTTCCTGCCATATCATTTTTTGAACCTTTCCTGCCATATCATTAACTTTATCAAGAGTTACAATGATTGTGTGTTGATTTATTGCCCCTTTTCTTGCAGATATTGCTTTTACCAATCATGAGGGAAAGCAATCACCCCATGCAGACATCAATTGATATTCTGGAGCTCAACCGCTTGAGGCGTGGTCTTCTTCTTGATGCCTATATTTGGGATAGGAGGCTATGTCATGTAGACTCAGTTCTTAAAACACATGGCCATTTTTCAAAAACCAATCCAGATAATCTTGATATTCTCCTATACACCAGACTGAAGGAATGGAAAGCTGATTTGCTTTGTGGGGATACTGAGGTTGGAAAATCTTTAGCAAGTCCAAAAAAATCTTTGTTATCCAGAGAGGGCCATTTGAATGATAATGAATACAGTGTTGGTGATACAAATTTAGAGATTTGTTTGGAGGGTCATCCTGTGGATGATGCAGAGGATCTTGACAAAGTCTACAACAAATTCAGTGGAGAAAAAAAGTTGTCTATTGCTGAACCTGCTGATACTTTGGAAACCGTTGAGAGGTTACCCTCACTTGCATCCATTTTTTCTGATAATATCGATTTGGCGTGGACTGGGTCTTGTGATTTGCATTATGATCTTCCACAAACTTTCACCAAAATTGATGAAAATGTATCCTTTAATTTGGACAGTCCAAACTACAGCAATGTAGTAACCCCTGTTAGAATTCACTCGTTTAATTCTACACTGGGGTTGCGGCAAAGAGAACGAACTGGATTAGCTCCAGCTTCTTTGCATATATCAACATTCAAATCTGCTGAGTACTTCGGGGGTATGACAAGCATCCTGAAGGACCCGATGCCAAATATACGAAGGGCCTGTTCTCAAAGGTCTCCTGGGGTGATAGAGAAATTAAATGTTGTTCTTGCACGTACACCCACATATATCTCATCTGCTTCAAATATAATTGATGACGGGGCACGGCTACTGTTACCGCAGACTGGATATGAAGATGATGTTGTTGTTGCAGTATATGATGATGAGCCCACCAGTATTATATCATATGCCATGACATCAGAAGAATATGTACACCAAGTAACACACAGACTGAATTCCAGTTTGAGTTTTTCTCAACTGCCAAATACTAAAGATATCAGCAGCCATGGACTTGAGGCGTCCTCACCCTCTCAAGTAGACCATTTGCATTCCAAGGGAACTCATTTTAAGTTTTGTTTTGATGATGACTCACCGATTTCTCCAGATAAAACAAAGTTCTCTGTGATTTGCTATTTTGCAAAGCATTTTGCTGTGCTCAGAAAGAAATGCTGTCCCAAAGATATTGATTACATACGTTCTCTAAGTCGCTGCAAGAGATGGAATGCGCAGGGTGGAAAAAGCAATGTTTACTTTGCAAAGACGATGGATGAAAGGTTCATAATCAAACAAGTCACGAGAACAGAGCTGGAGTCTTTTGTAGAATTTGCTCCTCAGTACTTCAAGTATTTAATGGAATCCTTAACTTCTGGTAGCCCAACTTGCCTGGCCAAAATAGTAGGGTTATATCAGGTTTGTTTTTGTTCACTCGTTGGATCATCTTTTATACAACTGTAGAGTGTAAGACACCATCCTGAATTCTATTTTGCCCTTTTTGCTTGAGTTCAGGTTAGTGTTAAGAGCTTGAAAGCTGGGAAGGAAGTGAGGATGGATCTGATGGTGATGGAGAATATTTTCTTTGAAAGGAAGATATCTCGGGTGTATGACCTAAAGGGTTCATTGCGCTCACGCTACACGGCTGGGGATAGCAAAGTCCTCTTGGATTCAAACCTCATAGAGGCATTGCATACTAAGCCTATATTTTTGGGGAGCAAGGCAAAACGAAGATTGGAAAGAGCTATCTGGAATGATACTTCATTTCTTGCGGTATGCAACTACATCTTTGTGCTTACTGTTTAACCAATATATTTGAATATTTAATCAATTTGCCGAGCAACTACATAAGAACTAAACTATGAACTATAATTTATTTATAGGTGTAATTGTTACATAATTGTTTTGGGATATTGCCGGATGCTAACTCTTTTTCCATGTTGTACCTGGTATTTGTCACCCACGAAATGGGTGCCCTGATTTTAGTTTGGAGTCATGTTATGAGTACCACTGCCATCATGATATAGGTTGCCAGATTGCCACAATACTATATCTTGCAGTATCTGTTATCTTGCATGTGTTTTCTCTCCAGTTCTGTTGAAGTAGTTCACCCAGAGTGACTATGTTAATCTATCTCATTGCTCACCTCCATGTATACCGTATTTCAGATGGAATTTACACTATTGATATACTTTTTGGCAGTGATTGCCCTACAGAGCATTTTATTTTAAAAAACTAAAGTGGCATTTAGCATCCATTGGTTAAATCGAATAGGGGTCGTGTCCCCACAATGGATGTTAAAACTTGGAGTTGTAATTCATTCTGCTATGCTTTGCAGTTGGCTGATGTCATGGATTACTCTCTCCTTGTTGGAATCGACGAGGAGAAGAAAGAGCTCGTGATTGGCATCATCGACTACTTGCGCCAATACACCTGGGACAAGCAGCTGGAGACCTGGGTGAAGGCCTCAGGCATTCTTGGTGGCCCCAAGAACGAATCCCCTACCGTCATATCTCCAATGCAGTATAAGAAGAGATTCAGGAAGGCCATGTCCAAGTACTTCCTCACTGTCCCGGACCAGTGGTCCTCTTGACGACTGACTGACATGCTCTATCGATTATCTGCCATAATCAGAAGTGTTGCCGTGCCATCATAGTGCATGTCCATTATTGTTTCTGTACCTAGAGTGAGAGAAATAGTCAATTCATTTTGGTGTCCACCTGTACCATCTGTAGCAGCCATAGATAGATAATATAGGAGGGGTCATCCATCCTCCCGCTGGATGCCAAGCATGGTCACTGCAGTAGTGTCCAGCTACAGACACAGGCTTGGTCCATGACTCCATCTCCATGTACATTACAACCAGCATACTAGTTGAAAACAGGGAAAAAAACAAAAAATTCGTCGACGAAATGCAGAAAATTCTTTTGATGCCTCTGTGGCATGTATGCCGACTGTTGCTACTTTGTATACAAGAGACATAGAACTTGAAAAAACTTGTCTTTCGGATCCAATAATCCGTCCCTTGCAGACTTGGACGTGAATGAATTGAAACTGGGTCTGAAAAAGAGGGGATGGAGGGACTTCATGGAGCTACCCAGGACAAAACTCTTGAATACTATGGACCATCTTTCTTGGATCCGGTTGTGGCGTCGTTCATGGGAGATCCTGTGCGTTCGCTTTCTAATCTTGACGGTTCATGTTAAATGTTCCTAGCTACTACTTGCACACAAGAACTAGACATTACCAAGGCCATCGTAGTCGTAGTAGTTGTGACGTACGCCAGTTCATCTCTCTGCCATCGTCACGTAGTGCTGCTGCTGCTGCCACAAGGGTAGGAGCAACATTACTTTGCAGTGGTAGGTCTGAGTGTCTGAGGACACATTTCAGTTCCACAGAGAAAAAAAAAGTAGTACTCCAAAGTGAACCAGCAAAGGTACCTAAAAGCAGCAGGTGTTTGTTTCATCGAAACGACTCGCGCGCGGATCGATGTCGTCGTAGATCCACAGCCCCCCAGAGGCCGCGGCGTCGGTGTGAGACTTGAGAGTGAGAGAAGGGTTGGTGCTATCTGCAAACCCGAACGTGTGCAGGGGAGTGGTGGTCATCTACTAACCACGTGTGTCAGAGCCCAGCAGTTCAAGCTGCACCCACAAGTCTAACCTAACCCAGCCAGCGACTTTTTTTGCCTTTTATTTATTTTTAGCTACTCCAATATAGTACGGAGTACTATAGTGGAACCACCTACAAACAGCCCCTCCTTCAGGCTTCACGGGCCTACAAATATGCATCCTGCTGCTGCTGCTACATCTCTCGCATTCGTTCCTGCATGCCATGCATCTCTAGCAGCTTGGAGCTAGCTAACCCTGCCCTTGGACGACGTCTTGGCTCTTGAGGTAACAATATGCCTGACGTCTTCGTTCAGAGCATCGATTCATGCATGCTTGTAATAAAAATGCATGTTCTCGTTGTAAGAGATCGATCCATTGCTTGCTTTGTCGCAGTAGCTAGCTAGCGTAGCTTTGCAACAAGGCAGGCATAGATATAGATCGATATGTACGTGTGACGACTGATATATATGATGATCTCTCTCTTTATTTATTTGTGTGTTTCATGTACTATTGACAGGTCCATGTATATATCTTTGGGTGATGATGCGTGCTCCGTGCTGGGCTCTTTGTCAGGTAAACAGTCCTTGCATTTGGGCCTCGAGTTCGTTGTCTGTTCGACCTCGCATTCACTTGAACCAACCCACACTGCAAATTAATAACTCCGAATATATGGTTGGAACCACATGAAACATATTCTCAAAAACCTTCTTAATGCGCAGATCGAGCTTCCACTTTTCTTTGGTTGTTGGGACTTGGGAGTAGTTTGTGTGGTCATTGGTCATAGCTAGTTTGCTTTTAGAGAGAGAGAGAGATAAAGGATCATCTGTCTCTTGGAATTGTATAAAATAAATGGCCAACAACATCTAGATACACAATAAGAAGGATCATTTGTATCTCGAAATTAAATTGACTTGTCTAATTTCTTTTTGATCTACCTTCTTCTACAACTCTCTTGTGCATCACAGAGACAAAATTGTGCGTAGTTACTCAGATAGCTTTAGCAATGTTCTCTAAATCTCCAGTTATAGCTGCCACTATCTCCTGCTATAGCCGTTCGAGGATATTTGCTTTTAATGTACAGTTTAGCCTCTATAGCCCGATTTAGCTGGTTGTTAGCTGTTTCAAAAGGTAGATCACTAAATGCTTTAGTCTGCGATTTGATTATAAAAGACTAATAAACTTTAGCCTTTGTCATGCCTAGTGTCCAGTATTAGTATTACACTACGATGCAAGCTGTAGTTAGTTACACTACTATCTTTTCCTACTGCGCTTTATTCTTAACGCTCATTGTCAATAGTACTATTCTCTTGCGAACATAAACAAAATGGTAGTATAACGGTATAGTACCATTCTACGTACACGCCCAAAGTACTATATACATCTCGGCGCAACGGTATTCACGTGGAACATTGATGTGGGGTGTTAATGTACGTAGGACCTGTATTATTGTCTTTTAAACAGAGCTTAGAACATAAGTTAGTACCCTCGCTCCATTCTAAACTATAAGATGTTTCGGTTTTTTAAGATACATAGGTTTTATAAACAAATATATATTTAGGTGCATAACAAAACTTTTTTTAAAATAACGAGGTGCATAACAAAGCTTATACATCTAGAAAAGCCGAAATTTGAAACATAATGAGTACTCCCTCTGTACTAGAAATTTAAGACGTTTTAGACAATGATGCGGTCTCCAATGCACAACTTTGACTTCTTATATTTTTTTTATAAAAATATTTATTAGAAAGCGCTATATGTATATATTTTTTATGAAAGTACTATTCAAGACATTTATTTATATGGTTTTTATATTTTCAAACTTAACAACTTTAAAGTTACTCATGATTTATATTCCGAATGTTTGACCTAACCCTAGTGACTTGAATTATCAGTATGTAGGAAGTACTAGAGAAAAACACCGGCTTTAATTAATCATAAATGGAAGATACGTCAAATAAAAATCTAATAGCAGTTTTAGAACTCCCAGCAATGTAATATATTGGCCATTTGCTTGTGTGCTTGTAGAAATGGATACATATCGATTTACCTACTTTCTTTTATCTGTAAAAGAGTGCAAAAATGCGCAAGGTAGTAAGATTAATTTTGATCTCTAAGAAGATAAAACAAAAAAAAAACAGATCACCCAACTGTATAATATACATTCCCAACAATAGGAGGTCGAATAGGCAACGAACTTGAACGCCACAGCAAAGGACTGTATATTTGACAAGGCCAGGTATGGAACAACATGCATCATGTATCACTGCACCCTCTAGTTATTGTTTCATCGATTGCCTCCAGGCTCTCTATACGCATATTTTATCTATTCCAAATTATAAGATGATTTAGCTTTTCTAGATATATTACTTTTATTATATATGTAAACATAGTTTTTAGAAAAAGAAATTTTTATTCCGGTCTCTGTAAGAGTTTTGCACACAACCAATTTTTATTACAAACCAGCCTCTTGCTGTTTTTTGAAGCTCTCAAAAAGCAAAAAAAACACTAAGCGCTAAGCCTTTTCACTGACGACCATCCATGCTTGGCGAAAATTTCCATAGCCACAGTCTCCATCGTGCGACAAGCCCACTTCAAAAAAGTTTTGTCGCTTTTCTTTTGCAGGGCGTTCCAGAAACGGGTCCAATAAGTTGCCCTGAAAACAACCTGCAAGTAAGAATATAGTCGCTTTTTATCAAAAATTCCGTCGTTTCTAAATAACCAAATAGACCACAAGATTGCACTTGCCCCCTAACAAATCAGAGAGCGTAAGTGTTGGTCTGTTTGTATATCCCAAAGCCTAAATAGGTCGGTTACATTTTTTGGTGGTTGCAAATTAAAAGCCACATGACAGACTCTCTAAACAAAAGTAGCCACATGACAATCAAAGAACAAATGTTGAATTATTTCTTTATTGTCACATAAACAACATGTATAGTCTCCTTTCCATTTTCTTTTTCTTAAATTATCTTTAGTTAAAATTACTCCTTTAATCAAGAACCAAATAAATATCTTGATTTTAAGTGGTAATTTTGACTTCCATAACAGCTTATTTGAAGGCAAAGCAATTTGATTCATTAAGCGTTTATACATTGATTGCACTGTGAAGGATCCTTGTCTTGTAAGGCTCCACTTAATGGAATCTTGTTGATCATCCAACTGCACAAATGCAATTTTAACCACTAATTCATTCCATTTAAGTAGATTTTCCCCCACTAGAGCTCTTCTGAAGGAAATGTTAAGGGGTGTGGACACAAAAGCATTAGCTACTGATAAATGTTTTTTCCTTGTAATATTGTATAAAGACAGATATTGCTCTTTGAGAGTGAAGTTTCCAAGCCACTTGTCCTCCCAAAACCTAGTTTGAATACCATTGTGAATGTTAAAAACAGAGAGATCAAGGAAGCGGTCTTTTACCTTCATAAGGCCAGACCAAAAGTGTGAATCTCCTGGTTTCCAATGAACTTCACCAATGGTTTTATTTTTCAAATATTTGTTCCTAAGAAGATCCTGCCAGACGCCATTTTCATTAACTAATTTGTACAACCATTTGCTAAGTAAGCAAACATTATGAATTTCAAGGTTCATAATACCAAGCCCTCCTTGATCCTTTGGTAAGCAAAGAATTTCCCATTTCAATAATATATACTTTTTCTTATGGTTGTCATCTTGCCAAAAAAAACCTGACCTGTAGAAATCTAATTTCTTAAGAATTCCCTTGGGTACTTCAAAAAAGACATCATAAACATGGCCAAACTACTCAGCACTGAGTTAATTAGAACTAACCGACCACCATAAGATAAAAGTTTACCCTTCCAACTAGTCAACTTTTTTTGAAATCGGTCTTCAACTATTTTCCAGTCTTTATTGTTGAGCCTTTTGTGATTCATTGGTATGCCCAAGTATTTGAAAGGAAGATTACCCATTCCACATCCAAAGATTTGTGAATACTGTTCCATGTGCTCCTTTGCCTCCCCATAGCAAAAAAGTTCACTCTTGTGGAAGTTAATCTTCAAACCAGAGAGTTGCTCAAAGGCACATAGAATAATTTTCATGTTCTTTGGTTGTTCTAAATCATGCTCCATGAAAAGTATAGTGTCATCGGCATATTGCAAAATTGATAGGCCACCATCCACCAAATGGGGAATGAGGCCTTGAATTTGGCCATCCTCTTTAGCCCTTGTGATGAATATGGCTAACATATCCGCAACTAGATTAAAGAGAATAGGTGAAAGAGGATCACCTTGCCATAAGCCTTTTTTGGTTTGAAAATAACGACCGACATTATTGTTTACTTTCACAGCAACACTGCCACCAGAGACAAATTGTTGGACCCATTGGCACCAAAAAGGCGCAAATCCTTTCATCCTCAGTGTTTGCTGGAGGAAATTCCATTTCACTTTATCATATGCTTTCTCGAAATCAACTTTAAAAATGACCCCATTTAGTTTTTTCCTATGCAATTCATGGATCGTTTCATGTAAGATTGTCACTTCCTCTAAGATATATCGACCTGGAAGGAAAGCTGTTTGTGAGGGTTGTATTACCTTCTGAGCCACAAAATTTATTCTATTTGTTGCTACCTTTGTGAAAATTTTGAAGCTCACATTTAAAAGGCAGATAGGCCTATACTGTTGAATCCTCATTGCCTCTTGGCATTTTGGTAGTAGTGTTATGATTCCGAAGTTAAGAGAGAAAAGCGGTAGATCTTCTTTATGAAAGTCATGAAACATGGCCATCAAATCAGCCTTTATGACTTCCCAAAACACTTGATAAAATTCAGCAGGGAAGCCATACGGCCCCGGTGCCTTATTGTGTTCCATTTGAAAAATAGCCGCTTTTACCTCTGCTTCAGTAAACTCAGCAGTAAGGATATCATTCTCAAAGTCCGATACCTGAGGAATGTCCTCAATTCTACTATCTAACATAGTAAAATTGTTTTCCTCGGGAGGGCCAAAAAGATTTTGGTAGTAGGAGGTTATGTGCTCTTTTAACTCTAGCTCACCTTTAATAATATTATTGTTTCCTTCCAACTGAAAAATTCTACTTTTTCTATGCTTACCATTAGCAACAAGATGGAAATATTTTGTGTTATTGTCACCTTCTAATAAGTTTTTAGTTTTTGACCTTTGAAACCAGGCTATCACTTCTTCTCTCAACAAATGAGAGATTCTATCTCTTAGACAACGAAGCATATCTAGCTCGTTTGGAGATAGATCGGAGTACTCTGCCTTCTTATCTAAAGAGTCAATCATGGATTTAATATCCTCTTTTTCTTGCTTATTTTTCCCTCTAATGTGTCTTCCCCACCCTCTTAGATATTGGCGTGTCCGCCTAATCTTGGATTGCCATCTCTGTATAGAATTTGTACCCCTATTTTCATTATTCCACACATCTCTTACTTGTTCAAAGAAACCTTTGGTAAGTAACCAACATAATTCAAATTGAAAAGGCCGTTGGTTGCCTTGAGTAGTAGGACTACCACAATCCAAAAGTAACAATGTGTGATCTGAAATATCTCTAGTCAAAGCCTGCACAACCGCTAATGGAAATTTTTGCTCCCAATCTGTGCTTACGAGAATTCTATCTAGCCTTTCAAATGTCGACGTATTAAGAGAGTTAGCCCAGGTAAAACGTCGCCCAGAGAGATCTAACTCTCTCAAGTTAAGACTATTGATGCAAGCATTGAAAAGAAAAGGCCATCTATCATTGTATCTATCATTATTTTTTTCAGAAGGTCTCCTAATAATACTGAAATCTCTGTATATCTATCTGCACAGTAAAAATAGTATGTATCTAGAAAACCAATAACATCTTGTAATTTAGAATGGAGGAGTACTTTGTAATGTAAACAACTTGAAATCAGGTTAAACTTCCTGGTTTGTATTGTACGGTGACATGCCTTTGGCCACTTAGATAGCTAGTCTCATTTCAAAGTGTCATTGCAAGTATTTTTCTAGGGACTTTTATGTTAGTGATCTACTAGCTCCATTTTAAATACAATGGAGCTTTTCTAGTTTATCCTAAGGCAAAATACCCTAATTCCTGTTTTGAAGTAAAGGGAAAATGGAGAGATTAAAGAGGATTGCAATCCTAAAGGAAATTTTTCATATGAAGTCCTTTGGAACAAGGATTGGATTACTACAAATTTATGAAATCCCTAAAGGATGGCTTGTTTCATAGGAATTCTACCAAGAGGTTGAACCTCATTTTTTTTCTTTGTGTCATTCTCTCTCATCAAACTCCTTTTTTTTTCCTGTGCTCCATCCAAGCATTTGATCCTACATTTTGTTGTACTTTTGAATCCATAGGATGTGACATTCAATTCAAGTGGCTTTTCTATTTTTTCGTTTTTAGAATCCTGCTTTCCAAAGAATCTAAGTATGACCAAATTATAGATCTTATCAGGTTGTCTTAAATATAATAAGTGTTATCAAGTATGCCCTAAGAAAAACTATCTTAAGTTTAACAAAAATTATAAATAGGGCCATGAGAAAAAGTTGCACCACCAAAAATAATGCTAGTGGTCGTAGGGGATGGGGAGGTGCCCCACATTTAGGGGAGAGGGGTTGGGTTTTTGTTAGCTACCAAAGCATTTTTTTTACCGGGGATAGGATGAATAGTGACATAGTGTGCCCTCTAGTTTCTATAAATAATATCAGTTTTTTGGTATTGGATATGAGATGAACAATTTGATGGAGATGATCGGCTACACTGCCTACACTTCCAAATTAAATCCAACTATGGTCCATCTCGTCGTCACAGTTGTGTATTGTTGTTTCTCTTTGATAAAGTACATGTAAAGTTTAAATCCAGATGACTTGAGATCTTGTAGTTAAACTCAGATTTGATTAACTACTAGCTTTTGGCTGCTACTGCACGCCCACATACAACGAGTTGATAGAGTGTGTAACGTACTAGTAAAATAATATCCGCTTTGTGAAAAAAGAATGTAATTTTAGCATAGTATCAAATCAAATAATCTCAAATTTAATTTATATATAGAAGTATTAATATTTATATAATATTTATGATAAATATTAGCGTTTCTCTTTATAAATTGAGTTAAACTTAAGATTATTTGATTTGATAGTAGGATTCGAGGCTCAGGCGTGAAAGTCGTACGTACGAACGTGGCCTAAATTATAAATTTTTACTATTTTTCCGAAGATACTAGTACGAGCAAAGGAAATGATTTTACTGTGGTTGCCAGGGAAGTACAAAGCATAGCAAGGTTTGGAACGCAACATCATAAAAAAAACGAATATAAATTCTTTTATTATCCGACAAAAAAGAATAATCGCCCTACAGTACAACAGTTGGGGCCGTGGGGCAGCGTGGCGAAGCTGACCAAAAGCAAGTGAGCATTCCTGTCCGGAAGCCGTGGCGGGAAGGGCAGGGCTGCGCTAGCTGCCGAACCAGGGCTTGCGGGCAGCTAGAAATAATTTGCTGCCGCTGATGGGTTGGGTCGAATTTAATTGTTGGACACTTTATATACACTACATAGCCTACCAAGTAGCAATAAACTCTAAATTTAAAAATATTAACATCGCCACATCCTATGTTTTTTCAAGTAAAAATTAAACTAAGTATCTTAATTAAAATTCAATTGCACCATTGTGTTCCTCATAATTAACACATATATATTTTGAAAACAACACCCCATATTAATACACTTCTAATTTTTAATGGATATTTATTTCATATTAAATATGTATTTAAAAATAATCTTCGAACATCATATTAACATTGTACAGGACATAAAAATAGTATAGAACATCATAGACATGCTACACAAACATCACATATACAATGAAATAAAAAAATTAGTGAAGTAATTAATTATAGTCAAATAAAAAAAAATAATACTATCGAACATCACAAATACGTTTAGAACATCACGTCAATACCACAGGAACATCAGTAAATATAGTACAAAATATCACAGGTATACTACATGAACATTATATATATAATGAAATATAAATATAAAAATAATAGTATTAGTGAAGTAATTTATTATAGTAAAATAAAAAAATAAACATGCTACAAAAAATTACGGTTACATAATAGAACATCACATTAATACCACACGAACATCAGTAAATATAGCATATAACATCATATGTATACTACATGAAAATCACACATATCACAAAAATATAAAATAAAATAATAAAATTAATAAAGTAATTAGTTAGGGCGTCCACAATGGTTAGTTATTTGGCTAGCTATATGTGACGTGGCAAGAAAAAAGTATGAGAGAGTAGTCACTAGCTACGAATAAATAGCCTATCTATTTCACGTAGCCTAAGACTATATGAGAGGAGTATGTGGGTTCAGTACTATATATTAGTCTATTTTATTATCTCTTACCTTCACATCAGCTGACTATATAGCTAGTATTAGCTATTACCATTGCAGACACCCTTAGAGTCAAACAAAAGATTAAAAAATGTTGCTAAACATCAAAAAAATATCTTAGAACATCTATATATACTTAAACATCACAAAAAATCGTAAAACATCATATTTATACTCATGAATATCACAAAATATAGCATAAAATATTATATATATACTATGTAAAGATTATATATATCAAAAGTATATAAAAAATTAGTGAATTAATTAATTAGAATAAAATAATATGGAAGAAAAGATGCAAAAAAAAAATATGAAATAAAAATAAAACTATAAAATGAAAACCAAAATGAAAACTATGCATGAAACATAAAAGAGAAAAGCAATGTAAATAGAAAAAAAGAACAATAAAAGGCGACATAATACAAGAAAAAAGCAAAAAAATGAACTAAATAAAAAAAAGAAAAAGTCCACGAACAAAGTAGAATAAAACAATTAAGATAAAAAGGAAATAAAAATAAAAAAGAAAAGTCATCTACCAATGTAGCCTACAGTCTATGTGCTCTTGTGGGATGCGACAGCAAAATTAGCATGAGAGGAGAGCACATAGGGGGGGCATAGCCACCTAGTTGGTGGGGAAGATTCCCAGGCTAGAGGAGGGACAAGGGTCAGTAGGGGGAGATGGCCAGGCGGGGGTTAACCCATGGCTTTCCCGCCTCCTATAGACTTGGCTTGACCCACATGCACAAGCTGGATTAACCTAACACACAATGGTGAGGCTGAGCACCGTAGCAGCGAACATGCACGATGGCGGCCCGCTTTGTTTGCGTCGATGACACCATCCGTCATGAACCTGCATGCTTGTTTTCATGCTCGCACCGTCGAGGGTTGAGGAGCACAAAAGGCAAGCCATGCCTTGTCCCCAGCCACCAACACGAGGCATAGCAGAGCCACCTGTTGACGCTAAAAATGGATCTTAGCGTCATCACATAGCTCTTCAACTCTTGTATTCTTGAATTCACTTCCATTGTCACTTCTCACTTTCCATCTCCTTGCGCTTGTTTTCAACCACAATAGCGCGGTTCACAAGGGCTTGGTAGTTGGGGGTAGAGATTGGACATCAGTTGTAACTGCAAACCATCATAGAGACCCTTCAGAAAGCGACGCTGCTTGTCAGCATCGTTGGCAACCTCTTGAGGAGCATATCGAGACAACTATGCAAATTTGTCCCGATACTCCACCACAGTCATGGATCCTTGTCTCAGAGCTCTGAACTCCTCCTGTTTGAGCTCCACTATGCCTTCAGGAATATGGTAGGACCTGAAGCTATCAGTGAACTCCTGCCAAGATACCTCTGGCGCGTTGTTGGGACGTCCAAACATGTACGAGTCCCACCAATCTTGAGCAGCCCCTTGCAGTTGGCCGGATGCGTAGAGCACCCTCTCACGCTCATTGCACTGAGCGATATTCAGCTGCCTCCACAACCCTCAACCAGTCGTCCGCCTCCAGTGGTTCAGAAGCATGGGTGAACACCGGAGGGCGGCCTTTCATGAACTCTCCACGCTTGTCCCGTGGCTGGACAGGTGGTGGTGGCGGTGGTGGTGGTGCAGGTTGATTCTGAAGGTGTTGCATCATTGTCTGCATCAACTGTGCCTGCATTGAGCCCATTTTTGTTTTTCTCTTTCTTCTTTTCCTTAGTCAATGAGCACTTGATCTATCATGATCCTTCATCTAGCTCCACTTATCACATTGGATCACTCTAGCTACATCATGCACTTAGCAAGTAAGGTTAGTCCATAGGTTTCATCAATTAACCAAAACCAAACTTGGGCTTTCAATCTCCCTCTTTTTGGTAATTGATGACAACCTTTCACAAATGAATATATTGAATGAAAATTTCAACTTTGGTAGTATTAGCTCCCCCTGCATATGTGATATATGAGTTTGGTTCATTTTGATCACATATGTATGGAAAAGAATTGTGGGAGAGTGAATGCTACCAAATGATGCTAAGGTATAAAGAATGGACCTTTGAAGCGTGATACCAATCGGAGTGCCATATTATACCATCCTTAGCACCATGAATGCCTAGAAACCACTTGAAAGACACATTTGAGGAGCAAACTTGAAATACCACTTGGAAAGCATAGCTCAAGAGGAATTAGGTTAAGACCTAAACATGCTAGTACTTCAAGCATCAAGACATTTTTAAGTTTCTAGCATTCATCACACAACCATGTCATGAGTATAAGTACATATGCAAGCAAGCACTTATGAATGTACAAGGATATGCAACAACTTGATTCATAGGCTTGCTCCCCCTACTTGTGTGCTTCCATTTTCAAAATTTTCAAAAAAAATCATTACTTACTTCTCCCCCTTTGTCATCTATTATCATAAAAGATGTGCTCAAAGTGTTGATTATTGGAGAGAAACTTAGTTGTGGTTCAATCTAGATTACTTGCCCCAACTATTTAACTCGGTTTAAACCATGGACAAGCTTGTTCACATATCCTAGAATGGTTATCTTGCCTATGTTGAGCTAAATCCTTGAAGTTCATATTCTAGATCAAACACTAGGATTGCAAGCCTACAAACATGTCATATGCTACCACTAGATCATATCAAGCATAGAAGCAATAGTGGTACCATATAAGCATCAAATTCATTTGATTTTCATGAATGAGCCTAATGAATTGATGTCTAGATGCACTAACAAGTCCTAATATTGGATGAATGACATGTCAATCAATTTTTACCTTGCTTTGCTCGAAGGAGAGGCATGTCATATATGGGGGTGCATCAACACATGTTTGAGAAATCAAGAATGTTCAATTCATTCCTTAACTTGCAAAATCTCTTCTCATCAAGTGGCTTGGTGAATATATCAACAAGTTGATCATTGGTGCCAACACTTGTGATTGTAATATCACCCTTTTGTTGATGATCCCTTATGAAGTGGTGCCTTATGTCAATGTGCTTGGTTCTTGAATGTTGGAGTGGATTGTTGGTTAGCTTCACCACACTTTCATTGTCACATAGCAATGGCACTTGCTTGAAATTGATCCCATAGTCATTCAAAGTTGCCTTCATCCAAAGCAATTGAGCACAACAACTATCCACACTTATGTATTCGGCTTCGGCGGTAGAGAGTGCAACACTATTTTGCTTCTTTTATGACCAAGATACAAGTGACATGCCTAGCAATTGACATGTGTCCGATGTGCTCTTTCTATCAACCTTGCATCCCACATAGTCGGAGTCCGAATATCCGATCAACTCAAAGTTAGACCCCTTAAGATAACACAATCCAACATCTTGTGTATGCTTCAAGTATCTCAATATTCTCTTTGTAGCTTTCAAATGACTTTCTTTTGGAGAGGCTTGGAATCTTGCACACGAGCATACACTAAACATGACATCCGGCCTTGAAGCGGTCACATAGAGTAAGCTTCCAATCATAGACCGATATAACTTTTGATCCACCATGTTGCCACTAGCATCATTATCCAAGTGTCCATTAGTGCTCATTGGAGTGCTAATGCCTTTTGAATCTTCTAGGCCAAACTTCTTCATCATGTCCTTGATGTACTTGCCTTGACTCACAAAGGTGTCATTCTTCAATTGCTTGATTTGAAGTCCAATGAAGTAGCTAAGTTCACCAATCATTGACATTTCAAACTCATATGTCATCATCTTGCCAAACTCTTCACAAAAATCTTGATTGGTTGAACCGAATAGGATGTCATCAATATAGATTTGGAGCACAAATAGATCCTTGCCAAGCTTCTTGGTGAAGAGAGTAGTATCAACCTTCCCCATGATGAACCCTTTGGATAAGAGGAAATCCCTCAATCTTTCATACCATGCTCTAGGTGCTTGCTTCAAGCCATATAAAGCTTTTCTCAACTTGTACACAGGGTTGGGCTTCTTGTCATCTTTAAAACCGGGAGGTTGCTCAACGTAAACTAGCTCATTGATGTATCCATTCAAGAAAGCACCCTTCACATCCATTTGGTATAGCTTGATGTTGTGTGCACATGCATAGGCCAATAGAATTCTAATTGCCTCTAATCTTGCAACCACTGCATAAGTTTCTCCAAAGTCAAGACCTTCAATTTGTGCGTAACCTTGAGCTACCAATCTTGCTTTGTTTCTCACAACTATACCATCTTGATCTTGCTTGTTTCTAAATACCCATCTTGTGCCAATCACATTGTAGTTCTTGGGTCTTTCAACTAGCTCCCAAACCTGATTTCTTGTGAAGTTGTTGAGCTCTTCATGCATTGCATTGACCCAATCAACATCTTGTAATTCCTCTTCAATCTTGGTTGGCTCTATGGATGATACAAATGAATAGTGTTCATAAAAGGATGTCAATCTTGATCTTGTTTGCACACCACTTGTAATGTCACCAACAATTTGATCAATGGGTGATCTCTTGCAATGTTGGTTGGTTGGAGAATAGGGACTTGATTGCTTGAGCTTGGTTGAGATGAACTAGCAACTTGTTGATCTTGCACTTGAGAACCACTAGCTTGTACATGAGGTGAGTTGAGCACTTGATCTTTGTCATCTTTAATGTCAATCACTTGCTTTGGTCTAATGTCACCAATATCCATGTTCTTTATAGCATTAGCCAATTGAGGACCGCTCACATCTTCTAGATTCTAATTTTCAACTTGTGAGCCATTGGTTTCATCAAATTCAACATCATGAACCTCCTCAAGCACACCGCTAGCCAAATTCCACACTCTATAGGCTTTGCTTATGGTTGAGTAACCAAGTAAGAACCCTTCATCACACTTCTTGTCAAATTTTCCAAGTCTTGTGCCTTTCTTCAAGATGTAGCATTTGCAACCAAACACTCTAAAGTATGCAATGTTGGGCTTTCTTCCATTCAATAGCTCATATGGTGTCTTCTCCATCAATGGGTGACAATATAGCAGGTTGCTAGAGTAGCAAGCGGTGTTGATAGCTTCGGCCCAAAAAGAGTGACTCACATTGTACTCACTAAGCATAGATCTTACCATATCAATCAATGTTCTATTCTTCCTCTCAACAAGGCCATTTGATTGTGGAATGTACTTGGTCGAGAATTGATGTTTGATTCCAAGCTCATCACATAGCTCTTCAACTCTTGTATTCTTGAATTCACTTCCATTGTCACTTCTCACTTTCCATCTCCTTGCGCTTGTTTTCAACCACAATAGCGCGGTTCACAAGGGCTTGGCAGTTGGGTAGAGATTGGACATCAGTTGTAAATGCAAACCATCATAGAGACCCTTCAGAAAGCGGCGCTGCTTGTCAGCATCGTTGGCACCTCTCGAGGAGCATATCGAGACAACTATGTAAATTTGTCCCGATACTCTGCCACAGTCATGGATCATTGTCTCAGAGCTCTGAACTCCTCCTGCTTGAGCTCCACTATGCCTTCAGGAATATGGTAGGACCTGAAGCTATCGGTGAACTCCTGTCAAGATACCTCTGGCGCGTTGTTGGGATGTCCATACATGTACGAGTCCCACCAATCTTGAGCAGCCCCTTGCAGTTGGCCGGATGCGTAGAGCACCCTCTCACGCTCATTGCACTGAGCGATATTTAGCTGCCTCCACAGCCCTCAACCAGTCGTCCGCCTCCAGTGGTTCAGAAGCATGGGTGAACACCGGAGGGCGGCCTTTCATGAACTCTCCACGCTTGTCCCGTGGCTAGACAGGTGGTGGTGGTGGTGGTGGTGGTGCAGGTTGATTCTGAAGGTGTTGCCTCATTGTCTGCATCAACTGTGCCTGCACTCCCATGAATTGCTCAATAGTCATGGCCGGGGTGCTGGTGGTGGTGGTGGTGGTGGTGCACCCCTGCCACGGCCTCTGCCTCTACCTCCTCTTGCGGCCATCTGTTTTCCCAAAACACATAGAAAGACCTTTAGCTTTATTGATCATCAGAAGGAAGTGATTGAGCATAATTTTCTGGAATCTGAACATTGCAAGCGGTACTGTAAAACAGTCATATCTCACGTTCCAGATGTCAACCAAATGTGAAATTTACATGGTTGGAAAGCTTATGAAATTGCCTACAACTTTCATAATTCTCACGTTTTCAGATTCAGATGCGAAAATATGTGAAAACAGAAAGTTAACAAAACTGTTCCTGAGTTCCAGACTGCGCAGAAGCCTTATCTTGTAACTGTCATATCTCCCAAACTAGAACAGGTATGAATGTCATTCAAGATTCATTGGAAATGTATTTAAGTCTAGTTGTTTCCATAAAACTTTCATGATCATTGGATGAACCAACTTTGAGATATAACCGAAAGAGTACTGACTGCTCCAGAAAACAGCAAGATAGAAAAATAGGATAACCCACCCGCTAGCAATTTATTTTATTCAAACTTACTTGTTCTTAACTAAGGAACTTGTGGACAGGCCCACAATGTTCCAAAACTCATAACAAAACTCCAAATCACTCATAAGCATAATAACAAACTATTAAGCAAAACCAAGTTCACATGACACGACAAGACTCGACTCGACTCAACTCTCGCTGCTAGCGTTTTATTACATCAGGGTGGTACTCGACCTATGGGGGGAAAACTGGGGGAAGCTTCTGGTGGAACTTGGGCATCTTCAGGCATCCTCTGAGTTCATCATTCTCTGCACGGGCTCTCTTGAGTAGCTTGCACTGGCCACCTAGCTCATCAGTCAGCACCTCTACCTGCTGCATCAACTCATGAACAAAATCGATCATCACCTTGGTGACGTCGTCATACCCATCTCTAGCCTCGAACATGGACCAACCCTCACGGGTCTCAAAGGGAAGGTGTCGGTACTTATCCTTCATCATTCGGTCACGGCGATGAGCACGGAGATCAAAGAAGGCCATGCGAGCCACATCCTCCATGCACTCCATCATGCTGGCACGACTTGTCTTGGGCTCATAGACGGCCTCCACTTGCCACGACTGAGTAACGTCTTTCCGGATGCAGATGTAGAGGGTACACTTCCAGTAGGAGGGGTCCTGGAAGTGCCTGTTCTCATAGCACATGTACTTCACATCGGACTTCCAATCTGCGTAGTGGTTCTCCAATGTCCACTTCAGCAGGCCATGGTAGTAATCCTCATCGTCTCCCTCCTTGAAGTGGAAGTGCTTGATCCATCCCAAGCGTTCTCCACTGGCCTTGGAACCACTAGAGGGAGTCCTGGAGCAGCTGTCTCCTGAGCTCACTTCTCGGACTTCTTCTTCTTCATCCTCGCGGGGCTCGATTGGCACGTACCTCGGTGGGGGACGAGTAGACTTGCGAGTAGTCTGCTTGTTGCGGGCCATCTATAGAAAAGCAAATATGAGAATTAAGTTAGAATCAAGATAACATAATTTTGAGATGAGTAATAGTTTTAGCAAATAATAACAAGGTATAAAAGCATGAAAAGAGCATTCCTAAGAACCAATTCTAACTAGGCTTGCGTCCAACAGTCAACACGGCTCTGATACCAATCTGTCACACCCAGTTTTAAAGACAAAACGGATGCATAAACCTTATGTGTGCCCAGAGATCAGTCACACACATAAGCCGACAAATTATCAAAAATATACCATTACAGGTGTCTATTACATAGCGAATAAGTATCTAATTAAAGTCTATTACATAACAGCGGAAATAAAAGATAACTCTCGCGAAGCTCCATCGCACAGGGACGTCAACTGGTTGACCCCAAACCTAGTAATCCTCGGGATACTCCTCATATCCTTGATAATCTGGTACCCATCCGAGATTTTTGTCCAAATATGAAAAGTAAACAAGCGTAAGTACTTCTAGTACTCAACAAGTATATATGGGGTTCATGAGGCACAAAAGGTTGACATGGATTACTACGGTAGGCATTTTTAGTTTATTACAAAACTTTACAAGTGGTGAATCAAAAGTTATGCTTAAGCCCCCAAATTAAACTGCATGATCAAATAAACAACTGAACGAATAACATAATATCATGATAAAGTGATTCATAAAGATAATAAACAATTAAACAAAGTTTCTGTGAGTTTTCCGGGCCGCTCGTGTCCGTGAGTACGGCTGATATATCAGTTTTTAACACTCTGCAGAGGTTGTACACTTTACCCATGAGTCGTGTTACCCATATGCCCGGGTTTATAACTCCCAAAACACTGCCAAGGTGAGCGGGCAGGGTACACTATGAAGTCTTTCAGAGGGGCTCGCTGAAATACAATAGACAGTACGGATCCACGGGCAAGGGGTATACGGGGACCCCTCGATGGTACACACACGCAGCGGTAGCTACTCTTGCCGTACCCTGCAACCACGCGTCAATGGCAACTTTCGTGAACTGCCGCATGCGAGAGAGTGACCCTAATACTAAACTAAAGCCATAGCCATGTAGCTCTCATGGTTGTACTGTATGTCCCAGCTTTTGCTAACAGATAGGGTCCTAATCCATGTTGCTAAAAAGTCAAGTTTTACTTTATCATTTCATATAGTCATTAATCAAGATTCAGGCTTTGTGTAAAGGAGCACTAGCAATAACTACTCAGATGCAAATAACCCATAGGATTTCAAGGTTCAAGGTAACAGATCTAGGTAAGTCGTATGGTAACAAGATTAGACACATGCATATGATTTTATTCAAAAACATCATGAATAGGACATCAAGGAAGATCCCATATAATACTTGCCTTGCTCAAAAGGTTCCCGCTGCTCCTACTCAAAGAAATCCTCCTGGTCACCCACGTACTGCTCACCGTCTATACTCGATCACCACATCAACATACAATCATACCGAGACATAACATGCAAGCAAACAAAGACCATAGATTAGAACAGTACACCAACCATAATAAAACAAGATTAAAAGTTTATAAAACTAATCTACGTCTCACTACGATCACGTAGACGTTTGGATCACGAAAAACGGAGCTATAACGAAGAAGATATGACCTAATCAAGTTTTATAATTTAAACTAGAGATTAAAAGACATTAAGTGATTAAATATTTTTAAAAGTTGTCTAACATGAACTATGAACTAACTACCACTTAGATTACGCCGATACGATCCTAACGCAATTTGAATGGGTGAAAAAGGAGTTAAAATGAATATTTTATGAGCAAAAGAAAATGGATGGCAATTCTGTAATTAAGGGTTTTCCATTTATTTTCGAAATGAAACAAATCCAAAAGGAAATACGTTTTCCAGAACTGAAAACGTAAAGAGGGAAGGCGCTTTAGGACTGCGGGTTATGACTTAAAAAGGGGTGGGGTTCTTTTTGCAAAACGGCCGGCCGAACCGGTATGGGGCTCTGTGAGCCGTCCGACTCCAGATGAGCGGACGAGATTAGAATCGGGGGGGGGGGGGAGAGAGCGGCGGAGCGGTGGCCGGAAACAGAGCCGACGGCGGCGCCATGGCCGGAGTTGGGCGGCGCGGTTCAATCTGCCGCGGTGGTGCACGAAACTCGTCGCGGAAAGGACCGGGAGAGAGAGAGAGAGAGAGAGAGCGATGGCGAACACGATAGAGCAATCGGTTGAACCGATTCAACGACGCACACGACGGTGCTCGCAGTGCAGCGGCTCGGCAATGCCGGCGAGCGTGCGCGGAGATAGAGGGAGGGCAAGAGGGAGTTCTGGAGCACCTAGGAGCTCCCTTACCACGATGCGAAGCTCAGGAAACGGGTGGAGGCGGCGGTCGTATACCCCGACAGCCGAACAACGACGGCGGCTCGACGCTAGGGCTACGGTGGCGGCGATGTGTCTCTGTGGTGCTCCGAGAGGGCAGGGTGGAGGCGGTAGGTGCGGGGGCTCGGCTTTATATAGCCCCAGGCTGTGTCGGCGAAGGAAGGGGATCCTCCCCGAGCTCGAATCACGCTCGGCAGAAGAGGGAAGTGCCGGCGCAGTAGAAAGGAAAGGAGGGGAGGAGGAAGAAGGAAGGTGGGAGGAGAAACTGACCTATGGGGCCCACCTGTCAGCACGGGGAAAGAGCTGAGCGCGTCGGCCTACGCGGGTTGGGAGCTGGGCTGGCCTGCTAGGCATGGGCCGAGGCGAAGCCCAAGCGGGGAGAGAGAAATACAGAGCTGGGCTTGAGAGGAGAGGGCCTTCGGGCCAGATATGAGAAAGGGAGGGAGGGGAAAATGGAAATTGTTTTTCTTTTATTTCTGGAATTTCAAAATCATTTTCAAAGCACTTTTGAACTCAAGATTTGAATTTTGAAAATGCCAAGCAATACAAAAATACTATGCAGCAGCATGAATGCAACAAAAATGTTTCTACTGGTGATAATTTTTATTTTATGAAATCTTTATATATTTTCCCTATGTTATAATGTCCACCAAAAATGCAATAATTCACTTTTAATCTATTTCAAAGAATGCAAATTTTTGGGTGTTACAAAATCATGCATTGCATTTAGACCTAATTAGCAACCCTTGTAAAACTTGATAAAATATGCCAACACACGAGCACAAGTAGTGGAACACTTGGTGGTGGCACATGTGAACAAGGGGAGAAAAGAGAAGTGTTTTCTCACTAAGTTTGAGGCTCCGGACCAGTTGCAAGAAAAGCTCCGAACCATTGGAAGTGGTCCGGTGGTTGACCCTAGCACTTGGCCGCTTCAATGGAAGCTCTGGACCAGTGGTGTGCAAGGGCTCCGGACCAATCTCCATTTGTCTGGTGGCTCTGACTCGGCAGTCAACAGTTTTAGAAGAGGCGCCAGACTAGAAGTATTAGTTCGGTGCTAAGCTCCGGACCAGAGTTCGAAGGACTGGATCTTACTATACTCCAACGGATCAGTTGACAAGGTGTCAGAATCGGAGGCTCTAGACCATCGCAAGTTGTCCGGAGGTTGGCTAATTTGCGCGCCAACGGCTACTTTCAAAAGATCAGAGACACGTGGCGCTCGGTGGAGGCGTCAGACTAGAGCGTTGGATCTTGTGATATGGTCCGACGGTCCCGATAAGTGGTCCGACGGTCTCGTTTCAGACTGAGAAAAGGGCATAAGGCTAGATCCTGTGTGAGGGCTATTTAAAGTGTTTGGCCGGCTCAAGCTCACTCTCTTGCACATTTGGCTATTGCATACACATTGTGAGCTTGTGACACACACTCCCACTCATCTCCTAGTTGATTGATCATCCATTTGAGAGATTTGAGTGATTCTAGTGCATTGCATGAAGTGAGTTCATCTAGTGGCACTTGGGAGTTGTTTCTCGCTGCGGTATTCTTGTTACTCTTGGTGATTGCGATCACCTAGACAGTTTGGAGCAGCGGTGTGGTTTCGAGAAGCTTAGTGATTGTGCTTCGTCGACCACAAGTGTGATTGTGAGGGGTTCTTGTGCCTTCCCCACGGGAGATCGCAAAGGGAACTCTAGTGGATTGCTCGTGGCGTTTTGATAGCCTCATCTTATGTTTGTTGTGCGGCACCCGGTGACAGGTTTGGTGTGTGATGCCAATTAGCACGTGAACCTCCAAGTGAGTGTCTTGCCACAACGGGGACATAGCTAGTTGGCAAACTAGTGAACCTCGGAGAAAAATCTTGTGTCAAGTGTTGTCTCCGGTGATTGATTGATTGGTCTTCATTGGTCATCTTATTGATTGGTTCACTTCACCTCTACACGGTGGTATACTCATCCTATCCTCTATAGCATTACTTTGTTCATACTCACAAGTAGAACTAGTAGGGTGTGTTAGTTGTTCTAGTAGGTAGCTTGTGCTAGCTAGTTAGCTCTTAGTAAGTAGTTCTAGTCTTGAGTAGCTTGTGTAGGCTTTGAGTGACTTAGAACTATATTAAGCTAACATTGTTTGATAGGTGGCTTCGCATCACCCACTAGGCTAGCACAAAATTTGCTTCACTTCTTAGTCATCTAACTTGTTGTTGAGTTTTCCTTGTAGTTTTTAAATTAGGCTATTCACCCCCCTCTAGCCATCGCTTAGGACCTTTCACTTGCGATCTGAGTTGGCATAGAAGGATGCTAGTATTGTTGTGCTGGAGAAGTCTAGCTCAGATAGCACTCGTGAGTCCGATCGCTTTGAGGCTTTAGAGCTTGAGATTGAGTTTTGCAGACATGACAAGATGCATACCGAGGAGGAAAACACATTCCTTCGGACTGTCTTGAGCTGGGTGTCTTGCTGAGAGCCACAGTTGGGCATGTTGCTTAGCCAGTGTAGGCGGGGAACTAGTGGCCTGAGAGTAGGCTTTGCATTAGGTGGGAAGGACGATATCATGTTTGGTAAGATCGGTGAGAGCAGTAGTTTGAGCGCCAATGAGAAACCCACCATAACTCCCAAGATTACCAAGATCACCCCACCTAAGCCTACCAAGTCACTTGTGAGAGATGGAGTGTTTGAAGAACCTCCCAAAGCCTCTCCACAAAAGCAAGTGTGGATTCCCGAACCAAACCACCTTCGAAACCCACTTGACACTTTGCCCAACATCTCTAGTGATCCCCTTCCTAAGAACAAGACAACTAGAGCCATCCAACCCAACAAGAGAGTGCCACCCAAGAAAGAGGTGAGGTACCATTGCGAGTACTGTCAGAGGGATGGGCACTTGGCTAAGTTTTGTTTTAGGAGGAAGACAGATGAGAAGCGTTAGTTTGAGTTGAACAACCTGGACATGTACCATCCACCAGTTGGCATACGTGAACCGTTTGTTCCGAGGCACATTGCTAGGCCAAGAGGTGCAACACCTCAAGGTGCTAGGCCTTAGGAGGTGAGACCACGAGTTGTTCATGCCCGGCGAGGTACTGGTCGTGACCCACATGGCTATGGACCTTGCGGTGGTGGCTTCACTCCTGATAGCTTTAGCGGACCACGTTTTCTCTATCATGGTGATCGTTATCCCCCTTGGGGCATAGGATGTTTGTTGGTTTTCCTAACACTTTTCAGGGACAAATCACCCAACACTGGTATCCTTCATAGTTTACTAACCCCAGTGTTGTGCCATTTCTCACCCTATGTCTTTCTATTGATGCAGGACGGAGGACTGGAGAACACCTGGCTTGTGGATTCTGGATGCTCGCGCCACATGACCGGAAGTGCCAAATAGTTTTCCAGCCTCGAACCCGTGAGCCACACTAAGTACAAAACATTCGGGGACAAGAGTAGAGGTAAGGTTGTGTCCTGCGGGTCCATTTGTGTCAATTCATCTTTCATCCTCAAAGATGTTGCACTCCTTACGAATTTGCATTTTAATCTTCTCTCGGTTTCGCAACTCTTGGAGGATGGTTTCGAGGTTCTTTTCAAGTTGGGCTTTTCTCGAATTCTTGAGCCACGGGATGATCTTGTTTGCTGAATCGTGCATTTTGGGAGGGTCTTTCGTGCCAATTTTTCTATCTCTTTGGGACCCTCTTGGTGTCTTTTAGCTGGGTCTTCCTCTAATATTTGGAAGTGGCATAGGAGACTGGGACATCTGAGTTTCTACTTGCTTGCAAGACTTAGCACAATGGACCTTATCCAAGAATTGCCTAAGCTCAAGTTCGAGAAAGACTTGGTTTGTCATCCTTGCAAGCACGACAAGATGATTACTGCTTCCCATCCTCCTATCACTCAAATTATGACCAAACAACCCAGCGAGCTCTTACAAATGGACATAGTAGGTCCAGTTCGGGTTAGGTCAGAGGGAGGGAAGTGGTATATGGTTGTAGTCGTTGATGACTACTCGAGATATTCTTGGGTGTTCTTTTTGGAGAGTAATGATGAGGATTTTTCCCATGTGCAAGATCTAAGTTTGAGGTTGCAAAATGAGCTACTTAAGCATGCCATGAGAGCGATATGTAGTGACAATGGCACCAAATTCAAGAATACTCAATTTGACAACCTTTGCTCTTCTTTGGAACTTGATCACCAGTTTTCCTCTTCTTACACTCCCCAGCAGAATGGCATTGTTGAACGCAAGAATCGGACCCTTGTTGAGATGGCTAGGACGATGCTCGATGAGCATAGGACTCCTAGGAGGTATTGGGCCGAAGCGATCAATTCTGCTTGCTATGTCTCCAATTGCATTTTTCTTCGGGCTTTCAAGAAAAAAGACTTCTTATGAGTTGCGATTTGGGAGGCCACCCAAGGTAAGTAACCTAAGGGTGTTTAGGTGCAAGTGTTTCATCCTCAAGCAAGGTAAGTTGGACAAGTTTGAGTCACGGTCTTCTGGCGGTATTTTTCTTGGTTATGCATCTCATTCTCGTGCTTATCGTGTACTTAACCTTGAGACTAACCGAGTAATGGAGACTTGTGAGGTGACTTTCAATGAGACCATGCCTTGTATTTTGACTGCTTTTGAGCATGCAGGTGAGGATGATTTGGGCACTAGCATCTTCGTGGAGGAGGAGCGGGACGATGCTGATTGGGGTGATCCCAAGCCCACTCCACCGGCTGCCCCCCATCTACCATGCGACAACGACTTTGGCTCACGACCCCAACCCTCTACTTTGACTACTTGGGGGCCATTTGAGCAGCTTCCTCAGTCATTGCCCGTTGCACCTGAGGGAGCACCAGCTGCTATCAAGGGGGAGGCTACTTCTTCCAGGCGAGCACCTCGGCATGTTGAGCAGCAGCACCCGATGGAGAACATCATTGGTGACATTGAATGGAGAGTCACGCGGTCCAAGTCATATCACATCTCTCACTTTGCTCATTCTGCATTTGTTGCTTCTTTCGAGCCTCGAGATGTTGGACATGCTTTGTCTGATTCAGATTGGGTCAATGCCATGCATGAGGAGTTAGAGACTTTGAGCGAAACTGGGTTTGGGTTTTAGTACCACCTCCACCAAACTGCCATCCCATAGGTACAAAATGGGATTACAAAAACAAATAGAGTGAGGATGGGGTAGTTGTGAGGGACAAAGCTAGATTGGTAGCCCAAGGGTTTTGTCAGAAAGATGGCATAGACTATGAGGAGACCTTTGCCCCTATTGCTCGTTTAGAGGCCATTAGGATCCTATTAGCTTTTGCGGCATCTAAGGGGTTCAAGTTGTTTTAGATGGATGTTAAGAGTGCCTTTTTAAATAGGTATATAGAGGAAGACGTCTATGTTATACAACCCCTAGGTTTTGACTATCCCAATTTTCCAAACCATGTTTTAAACTCCACAAAGCTTTGTATGGTTTCAAACAGGCCCCTAGAGCATGGTATGATAGGTTGAGATCTTTCTTTTTTGCAAAGGGTTTCAAAATGGGATTGGTAGATAAGACACTTTTTCTCCTCAAGCAAGGCAACGACTCACTTTTTGTTCAGATTTATGTGGATGATATCATTTTCGGTGGCTCTTCTCATGCACTTGTTGCCAAGTTTGCAGATGTTATGAGTAGGGAGTTTGAGATGAGCATGATGGGAGAGTTCACCTTCTTTCTCGGTTTGCAAATCAAGCAAACCCGAGAAGGGACGTTTGTGCACCAAAGGGAAGTACACCAAGGACATCTTGAAGAAGTTCGATATGGGTGAGGCCAAGCCTCTTTCAACACCCATGTCGATCACGATGGCGTTGGACGCGGATGAGGAGGGGGAGCCCATGGACCAGACGGAGTACCAAAGCATGATTGGATCACTCCTTAATGTGATGGCAACTCGACCAAACATACAGTTCACCGTGTGTTTGTGTGCACGCTTTCAGGCGTCACTGTGCACTTCACACTGACGGGCTATCAAGTGCGTCATGAGGTACCTTTGCTTCACTCCTGAGTTTAGCCTTTGGTTTTTAGCGTCTTCGTCCCTCTCCCTTTGCGGCTATTCTAATGCAGATTTTGCTGCCTGCCTCTTGGATCGTAAGTCCACGTCGGGGACTTGTCAATTTCTTGGTTCTTCCTTGGTTTCTTGGTCCTCTCTCAAGCAATCTAGCATAGCCCAATCCACCACAAAAGCTAATTATGTTGCTGCCTCTAGTTGTTGCTCTCAATTGCTTTGGATGATTGCTACCTTGAGAGATTTTGGCTTAGAGTTCATGTGAGTGCCCTTGCTTTGTGATAGTTGTTGATATTGCTTAGAGCAAACGAGTAAATTAATTATCCGCAAGCGCAAAGATAAATACCGATGTAGCACTTCACCGAGATAACCTAGTTTTAAATATCGAACCCAAAGGAATGGTGTTATGAGAAAGACTAAGTCTATATTAACTTAACCCATTTCACAAATAAGTATAGATAACTATTGATAACAGGAGAAAGAACCAAGGACTATCTAGTTCTGGTCACTGGGTAAGCATTGTATTTTATGATCTTTAAGGGCGATGAGTTAAATAGGAGCATAAAAATAGAGTTCTCTCCTACCAAGCACCTATATGCCTGCCAAACCTATTACGGAAAATGGACTACAGAGGAATCAACTTAGCTATAAGAGTCACCTACGCGAGCTACCGTTATCTAGAAAATCAGAGGACTTTTACAAGTAAATCTAGCCTAGGAACGATACCTACACTATGAATTACTACTCCAATCAAGAATCTATCAAGATCAAAGCACTCAAGAAGAGTTGCAAACATAAAGAACAATAAGAATAATATTGCTTACTTGAACCAGAAGTCAACTACCAAGGTATCTCAGAATACAGATCCTAGGCGAGAGGATCTGATCCCAAAGAATACAGCAATGAAGAATCACCGACAGGACGGAACTCCTCTAGAACTACACTCTCCAACTCTCAATCTCTAATCTCTAAATAGAGCTAGATTTACATGGATCTAATCTCTCTTGATTGCTGGCCTAGATCTACTAGATAGGAATTAGGGCTTCATGCTCTTGAGCTTCTGATCTGGCTTGGCTCCAGAAGGGGGTACATGCCTATATTTATATCCCGATGGGATGAACGACGACCGTTAGATCAAACCGACTTAACGTAGGGCCTAGATGACTCCTCAATGGCGGTGGAGGAACCTTCCAAAAGGCGGCGGCAGGTAGGCCTAGGGGGTGCCGCCTGGCATGGGCCCAGGCCGACCGGCCCTCTAGATGGGCCTCCGGGCCCTGCTTCCTTCGGTTGCCTTCTAGGTCCTTCCTGAGTCCGATGAAAACTATTTCCCTATGGATGTATTCCTATATTTATCCTGATTTTCTTTCCTTTATATGCTTTTCTGGAATAGTCCCTGGAAAATAATGAAACACCAAAACTCATGGAATTTGTTAGATAACCCCTATATTTCTATTATTTCATGTGATTCATCCATTATCTTATTTAAAATTGTATCAAAAGTTGACGCTAACGACCGTCAACAAGCTCCCCCAAGCTTACCTTTTGCTAGTCCCTAAGCAAAGCCTATCTAATAAACTTGGATCAGAAGTTGCTGCAATGCTTTCATACCTTAAAAGTTCACATGCTTTCAAACAAAAATTCTTCTATGAATTAGAGACAACTACTCTAACTTTTAAACTCACATGTATTACCTTTAACCATGGGGCTTTTACTATCACTTGGGTCTTGAGAAATCGAAAGATAGTGTAATCAAGGCAGGCACTATGTCTCAAACTCTTCACTCTACCAAAATTCTGGGTTTTGTAATATTTTTGAAATAAAACTCAGAGCTTAATTGTATGACACCCTCGAGTCTCTAATATATGAGGTATTTGTGGATCTCATTGAGGCATTAATAATGTCATGCCTTCCTATACTAGTAAATATAGTGGAGTTCATAGGAATGGCTTAACAAGGTTAGCGTACGTACTTTGTATATATCGTAAAGTCAAACAATAGATCCACAAAGAGTCAAGTCATACAATCAAGTCAAGATGTGCATGTGTGTGGGTATGGTGGATATATGGTGGTGATGGTGAAAACCTAATTCTACTTTGCTACTTGAAATGAATATCTCTCTTTTGGAATTTGGAAATTTTGAACAATCATGGCTAGAGAGTATGAGCTATTTTATTCTTTATTTATTTTTCTTAGAGGTGCGCCGGACACTTGTCCCTTTTTAATTCCTCTCTCTCTTTTTTTCTTTTCTTTTCTCTTTTTTCAATAGTTTTTGCATAGCTCATACCTCCATCACCAAGAAAAATTGCTAAGAGAATATAACAAGAACTTGGAGCATTTATTGAATGAAAGATGAAATGAATATTTTTGGTGGTGGTTACTCTTAGTGTAAGAGTAATACCTTTTCTGGTGGATGGAATGGCATGTTGTTGCACCTACTCCAGTGTAGAGTAGTGCATATTTGGGTGGTGTGTTTCGTGATCTTGATTTTAAAAGCATGACGAGACTCTTCACATGGTCTAAAGGTTGACAACACTCAATACAAAGATAAGTAGCATGAATGAGTCTTCCTAATCTAAATGTATATAAATATGTGGCTTTGGTAGGAATTTAAACTATGTTATACAAGAGCTCATCATGTAAGATTTTAAATTTTCAAAAGATAAATCACCAGAACTTAGTATTGCTAGGAGTAAGATAAATACAGCTAGACTTTCATGTCATATCTCCCAACCACTTAGACTTAGTTTAAGTATATGCCTCCACAAGTTTCAGGTTCAGAGTAAATTCTCAAATCAAATCAGTTCTAACCAAAACTCAGGAGAATTTAAGTTTGAAAACTAGGTACTTGTAAGGGATTACGGCAGAGCAACTATTCATCATCTCCATGACAAAATTATTGTTCATGGCTTTTATTGACTCTAAAGGAATTAAACACACACCCTAACTAAGACAATTTTATTTAGGACTCTTAAGACTCAACAGACATGGACCTTCATGTGCCCACATTTTTTGGCAATTTTAAGTTTTTTATGATACTATGGTGAACCTTCATGTGCTCACATATTTTTGATATTTTTATAACTATAAGATAGACTTAATAATCGCATAGGTATACTTACCTGATAACTAGGGGATGCCTCCCCCAAGTTGGATGTTTCCTATGACTGATTTGAATGATCTTCGGAGTCAGCTTCTCATTAGTAGCCTCCTGATTGGACTCACTCCTTTATGGTGCTTTTAATCCTGCATGGTTATACTTTGACAAGAACAAACAAAACTCGAGGCTCCATTATGATAAGAGGTTAGCGGTCAGCCAAAAGAATAATTGAATATTCTTATGAGCTAATTTAAACTTTAATAGATTCTAGCAGGAATTAAATATCTCATCTCTTTTTAGGATTTTCTATTTTATAATGCAAGAGAAATAAAAATATTTTTATGCCACCACAGTAAATTCCCTTATGGTATTACCATAAGTTCTCTCACATGGGGCTTTTTATTTTTTATGATGCAGATGCAGAAATGTAGATATGCTATTATTAAGATGCTTATGAAATGGAGGATATGAGGAATGAGAACAATTCTAGGAATACCTATAAGTGATATGCTAGAATGCAACTAATGCAGTGCAAAAGTAAATATGTAGATAACTTACCGAGTTTACCTTTCGGCCAAGGTTCGAAGATTTAGGTCCATCGAACCGGACATCTCTTTTGGTTCAAATATCTTCAGGAGTGTTATCCAATCCTAATGAGGACTTGGATGTTTGCTCACCTTGTGTTGATGTTTTGATAAAGTCTCTTTCTTCTTCCACACTTTCTTGGTTTGAGGTTTCACTTCCTGTGATTCATTGTTTTGAGGTTCTGGTTCTTCTTTACTCTGTAGCAAGTGATACATACTCTATTGGTGGTACAACTTTCTTCCTTAGGAGATCTTTTATCTTCATTATTGGATTGGTCTTCATATCTTAACATTTATTCTAGATAGTCTGCCCATCCATCCTCGGTGGTTTGTTTCATTTTGCATTGAGAGTGATGCCTCCTTGTCTTCATGAGTGGTGTGGCTATTGAAGTAGCAATATGTCTTCTTTTCAGGAAATTGGAAGTGGTCCTCTCTTGATATGAAGATGATTGTGCTAGTGGTATTGAGGAAAGGTCTTCCTTGAATGAGGTGGACTTCATCTTTATCTCTCATATCCAGAACCATGATGTTGGTGGGAACATAGTGATCTCTGATATTGATCATGGAGTCTCTTGCTATTTCCTCCAGAAATCAATGTGATTGGTCTACTAGCTGTAGCTGCACATATGTCTTGGTATTGGGGTCTATTGCCATATAAATACTGACAGGATACCTTAGACACTATATTGCCGCTTGATCCAATATTGCAGAGTATCTTGTAGAATGTTCTTTCCTTGATCTTGAAATCAATGGTAGGTACTTTTGGATCACCCAGCTTAGACGGGTATTGTGATAGAAGGAGTTGGCCATACCCTGAATCAATAGTGCTGATCATCTGGGTCTTCTCTTGGTTGTTGAGCTTTACTCTTCCTCCTTCTATTGTTGATGTTCTTCTTTCTTGTAGCAACAGTTGTATCCTCGTAGATGTATGACCTCTAAGGATGAGTAAGAACCTTGAGTGTATGTTTCACAAAAGTGAACCTCTCCTTCTCATCCTTCATCGTGAAATAGATCTCGACACTATCCGTGTAGATGATGGCATTAGCTGTTATTAAGAATGGGTGTCCAAGATAATGAGTGATTTCTCATCTCTGTCTGTTTCTTTAATCACAAGGTTTACCGGTACGAACGAGTGTCCAACTCATATGCTGATATATGAAGGAATTCCCTTGGGGTAGCATAGTGTCTGATCTGCAAGCTTGGCATGATGTCGACACTTGCTCCAAGGTCACAGACAGCTTCTTCAAGAGTGTAAGCTCCAATGGAGATTGGGATGATAGGTCTCCCTAAATCTCCTATCTCTATTGGTGGGGTGTGATCCACCCATGTTCTTGATGGTATGGTGAAGAAGTGTGCTGCTCATATAAACAAGGCATAGATCAAGTGCATGGGCTCTGTTGGTGGGAAAACACCAACAGAACCAAAAATCGTATTCATTCTTCTCTAGCCTAAACATATTGAGCAAAATTGAGTATTTTGTTTAACCATAACATGGGTGATAAGATCAAAAGATAAATATGATTGTAGCACTTCAACAACACTTAGCAAATTAAATTGCTTAAGCACATGGAAGGATTTGTCTATGAATAATGTATAAATTTTATATGATTGAGATTATCATCTTCCAAAATTGGATGTGCAATATTTCAGCCCATATGGTTAAATTTGTGAGAATAATAATGTGGTACTAGAAACAAGCTTTAAAGAACTAACAAGTTGAGTTTATGAGGTTGGATCAATTAAAGTTGTAGCTCAACATGTTTTAGATATTTATTTATGTGAATACCAGAATCAAAGGAATGCTTTTTAGAGTGATGATTACTTACCTTTAATTTTGTTGAAAAATTATGGCGCTATAACCCCTCATCGAAGCTTCCTTTGATCAACTGGTTGTGCCTTAATGGCTTGTCTCCTTTGTTCCTCTGATCTTGATATTTTCATTGTCATGTCTTGGAGTTTGTTCACCCTCTTCCATGGACTGAGTGGTTTGAAATTGTTCCATGTCATCTCCTAGCTCTATGGAATTCATCTAGCATGATGAATTAGCCGCGTCTTCCTTGTGAAAGTTGTTGAAGTTCATGTGTCTCTCTTCGTCTCGTATGAGTTCATCTCAGGACTTTCCCAATTTGATTTTAAAGTTTTCCTGCAGGGGTTAGTCCAACAAAATGTCCAATATCTACTACAGTATACTATCAGTTCAAAATCAACCTAGACACCACGTCTAATTTGATTTAGGAAGACATTTTAACCTAACCAAGCTTAGATTAAAAAGTATTTAGAAGTAATATCCAAATATCTTTGATTTAATCTAAGCACCATGCATAATTTAAAAGATATATGAAAATTCTTCAAAACCTATACACTATAGCAAACAAAGGTAGCATGAAAGTATTATAGAGATTTTACTCATGTCATGATGAAAGAGCATGATTAGCAGTTTATTGAATTGAGTATGCCTTAAAGATAGGGCCAACCAAAATGTAGCAACATGGCAAAAGATATTTTTATGGTGGTTTATCCCCCAAGCTTGAATTTTGCAAAAATCAAGATTGGATGAATGTAATTCAATATTGCATGATAAATAGTTGGACATACCTTATGCTTGTTGTTCTTTCATTCTTTCTACCCCAGACCTAGAAAGGTTAGTAACAAGAATATCTGAAGGAATATAATATATCTTTATGCTCATTTCACAAGGCAACAAAAAGGTGAATATTTATATTAGGATCTAAGTGGTGATGATTTTAGGACATTAAGTTGTTCTGGGGAAACCTTTTAAGATGTGATTTGGTGAAGTGTTTTCCCCTTAATCACCCATCTCAAGTTACAACGAGATCTGTAATATTTATTATAAACATATGCATCGACAACTGCCCTTTTGAAGTTTTTATAAATAGAAAGGTTGAAGGTGTTGAAGATGTCATATATGGTAATGGGAGATGTATCATATGAGCATGGGTTTAATGAAATGGTTATGGAGTAGATTCCATGCTCATTGATGTCATCTTCCTCACCAATCTGTATGGTTGATTGTATGTTTAGAACTCTACTTGGATTGGTGAGTCTAGAATAGGTCTCATCTGGAGCCTCCTCTATAAAAGGATAAGTCATGTTTTTGGCAAAAAAGGATTGTTTCCGAATCATATCTATCAAATATGGATGTAGCTCATAGCCATTAAAAAGGATAGGCTTAGCTGATTGTGCTAGACTAGAGTTTTCATCCATATAGTAACGATAAAAATAGGGTAGATTGGAGTCTGTGTGCTTGATAAACGAAACTACAGTATCCATAAGGTAACAAAGAAAAACAAAAGGATAGAAATAAGGTAATACAAAAAATTAAAAAGAAAGATAAAAGTATAATACAAGATTAAGCTAAACTTAAAGTCAATCTCAAAGAAGAAACAACCGTTCCTCGGCAACGCCGCCAGAAATGTTTGTTGATATTTCTTAGAGCAAACGAGTAAATTAATTATCCACAAACGCACAGATAAATACTGATGTAGCACTTCACCGAGATAACCCAGTTTTAAATATCGAACCCAAAGGAACGGTGTTATGAGAAAGACTAAGTCTATATTGATAAGGAACCCAAAGGAACCCATTTCACAAACAAGTATAGATAACTATTGATAAGAGGAGAAAGAACCAAGGACTATCTAGTTCTGGTCACTGGGTAAACATTATCTTTTATGGTCTTTAAGGGCGATGCCTAAAATAGGAGTAGAAAACAGAGTTCTCTCCTACCAAGCACTTATATGCCTGCCAAACCTATTACGGGAAACAGACTACAGAGGAATCAACATAGGTATAAGAGTCACCTACGCAAGCTACCATTATCCAGAAAATCAGGGGACATTCACAAGTAAACCTAGCCTAGGCACCACGCCTACACTATGAATTACTACTTCAATCAAGAAGCTATCAAGATCAAAGCACTCAAGAAGAGTTGCAAACATAAAGAACAATAAGGATAATATTGCTTACTTGAACCAGAAGTCAACTACCAAGGTATCTCATAATACAGATCCTGGGCGAGAATATCTGATCCCAAAGAATATAGCAATGAAGAAGCACCGACACGCCGGAACTCCTCTAGAACTACACTCTCCAACTCTAAATCTCTAATCTCTAAATAGAGCTAGATCTACATGGATCTAATCTCTCTTGATTGTTGGCCTAGATCTACTAGATAGGAATTAGGGCTTCATGCTCTTGAGCTTCTGATCTGGCTTGGCTCCAGGAGGGGGTACAGGCCTCTATTTATAGCCCAGTGGGATGAACGACGGCCGTTGGATCAAACCAACTTAACGTAGTGCCTAGATGACTCCTCAATGGCGGTGGAGGAACCTTCCAGAAGGCGGCGACAGGCGGGCCTAGGGGGTGCCGCCCGGCATGGGCCCAGGCTGGCCGGCCCTCTAGGTGGGCCTCTCCGGCCCTGCTTCCTTCGGTTGCCTTCTGGGTCCTTCCTGAGTCCGATGGAAACTATTTCCACACAGATTTATTCCTATATTTATCCTGATTTGCTTTCCTTTATATGCTTTTCTGGAATAGTCCATAAAAATAATGAAACACCAAAACTCATGGAATTTGTTAGATAACCCCTATATTTTTATTATTTTCATGTGATTGATCCATTTATCTTATTTAAAATTGTATAAAAAGTTGACGCTAACGACCATCAACAATAGCACGAGTGCCATTAGTGTAGCCAAAATGCAATTTTACACTCCAAGTCTAAGCATATTGATGTGAGATTCCACTTCTTGAGAGATCACTTTGAGAAGGGTGATATTGACCTACGCCATGTAGACTCCCACAATCAGCTTGTGATGAGGACATAGCTACGATGGAGTAGAGGATGACTCCAATTAAAGAAGGGGGGGATGATGAGGACATCGCCACACTGGACATGCCTACACCATCGTCTTTTCCAAGTTGCAACTCGTCTCCAACTCAGCTGCCACGTCGACTTCGAGTCTGTTTTGGAGTTCAGGACCAGCAAGGAGTAAAACGGACGCCCAGGACGCATCCGGACTCCGTTTTTGACGATCCACCCACCGATCGAAAGATAATTTCATAAGGAAACCAATGGAATTGGTTTGAGGTCCAAATTTCTTCTAAGTCATCGGGAAACGTTGAAACAAGTCGGTATCCAGAATCTGTTCCGGTGCTGCATCACTGTTTTTGGTCCGTTGGGCCGTGTATCGTCATTGAGCCCATTAGGGGGGCGCGTCCAGGGGTGGTGAAGACCCTTAGACCTATATAACCAGCTGCCGCCACTATCATTAGGTTTCAGGTTTTGTTTTTGAGTTTAGTTTTCCATCGAGAAATTAAATCGTTCATTGTAACTGTGGTGACAAATCCTTTTACCGTGAACCAGGGCCCCCGTTCTTGATCTCCTCCACTGTGTCGATTAGTCCTTTGGAACCAAGTTCTTGAACCCTCTATTGATATTCGCATCATTTATATTTGCAATTTCAGATTGCATGTATATACCTTCTTGCTTGTGTTCTTTGATTCGCTTGCAGGAAAAGCCTTCTTGGCAAGGTCAATCAAGTTGTGCTTGGTTGATAACCAATGGAGCAGTGGTGTAATGGTTGCAGGGTTCAAATCGTGTCTGATTTGAAGCCGGATCGCCAACGTCGAGATCTCCACAAGTCGAATTTACCGGTTACCTCATGGAAGATCGGGTCAGTCCTCATCAGCTTGCCGATATCCTTACCAAACCACTTGACCAAGTTGTTTTCTCCTGTTTGTGAGGGGAGTTGGGTGTTTGCTTCCCGTTTTAGTTGAGGGAAGCTTTGTATCTTAGTCTTTTTAGTTTTTCTTTGGCTTTTGTTTTTGCTTTTAGTTTGTAACATATTGCATTCGCATCTCATAGCATCATGTATGATAGAGCATTTTGAGCTTCATGTATATAGTTAGCCTAATGAAACTATCTCTATTTCAGTTGATTTATGTGCTTATGTTGATTCTTAGCTTAGTCTCATTTTGATCACTTGATACATGCTTGAGCTAAGCTAGTAAGGCTTTTAAACTGAATTTCATTCTATATTCACCTCTGAAATGGCAACTAGTATGTGTAGGGCTTTATTGAGATCCCTATTGCTATGTTGTATATGCTTAGTTGCTATCGCTCTTACTTTGTATCATTCACTTCCTTAGAGTTACCTTGCTATACTTGTCATAAAATAGACATAATTCTAAGTTAAGTGATTTGGTAAGAACGAGACGGGTTTGCACATGTTAACACATCACTGTATCGAGACTGCTTCTCTTTGTACTTTGAGATGAACTTGAGCAGTGTGGTGTATGATCGAAACCCGTGCTTTAAGCTTCTGATTGTCTTTTGACATAGGCTTCGCCCGGTTGATAAGTGGCTTGATTGTGCTTACAACCTCTCGCATTCACATGCTTTATCCTAAAAACTTGTTTATGTTGCGAACTCTGATAAAATTCAATTGGTACAAGTTATGGGTTCTTTGGCATGATGAATGATCTTTGCTAGGGATAGTTCACCTTGCATACATTGGATTGCTCTAGGTTGATCTTATTTTTATACCATGCTAGATGATTATTCAGTGGTGAAATCCATTAATTGCTCACACATGCTCCTATCTAGTTGTTAGCTTCATATGTGGTCTTTTGCTCAACTTGAGCCTTTGCTAAGCATTTGTAGTTCTTATGCTCACATCACAGGATCACATCACTTAAAGCATCTTTTCATTGTGCTTGTTCTATTTATGAAGCTTGTGCATTCATATGCATTCATGGCACTTGTAGTTGGAGAGCGGTCTTGATTTAGTGCATGTGTCAACAAGGGGGAGAATTTTCCGCATTTCATCTCATCCACCTAAAGGGGGAGATTACATTCCATCCTTTCATCCAAGGGGAGAAATCATGTCAAGGGGGAGAATGCATCTACCAAAGGGGAGAGTTTTGCATGGATAGCTATTTGGTAGAAAATTGGTATCATGACACTTTCTTGCACTCTTTTTGAGTGACTGCATTTGTCCAGGGGGAGCTTTGCTAGATGTGTTGAGCCTTTGCCTCTTTTGGAGGGTCTAGCGTCTTTTTCGGCATTTCATTGGTTTATTGAGCTTTGCTAGCGGTGTTGAGCCCATTTTCTGCCTCTTCTTGAGGGCTAGCTATGATTTTACTTGGTTGCGTCGAGCCGTTGCCCATGTCTTTGGGGACCAAGTTTTGGATCCTTTGCTCCTCTCAAGTGACCTAGTTTGGCTTTGTTTGGCTTTTGGTCATTTGGAGAGCTTTACCTTCGTTGGCTTAAGTTGTAATGCTTTGGTGTTGACAATGCACTCATCAAGGGGGAGATTGTGAACACATGGTTGATATGTGCCCATGATGTTCAGTTTTAGTAATGAGTAATTGATCAACATTTGAGTATTTCCGTTTGAGCATGTCTCACTAATCCACTACAAAAGCAGAAGTTGCTTGTCTATCGGCTTGTGTTGTGTAGGTGTCGAGCTCGAAGACGGTAGTCAATGACGAGGTGAAGGTCGAGTAGAGGTGTGTCGTGCCGATGGACTGAGAGTGGTGAAGGGCAGACACGAGGCTCAGACCGATGGACCGGAGGGCCGGAGTACTAGTTGTGGTGGCTGGCACTTGGCATCGACAAGTGCGAGAAGACATGGTGTAGACTGTGTTGACCAAGTCAATACGGCGGGCGAGCAAGTCAAGCGGGGAGGCTCATGAGGACTTGGCGCAGGTCCAGGCGAGGATGAGGTGGCACGAGTTGAGCAGTTTGGTGATTTGTGCCTCAAAACCATCGGAGGATGGTTTTCGAGTTTGGGCCTCAAAACTTGGGGTTTGGTGGTTTAGCCCAAAACCACCGGTGGACCGGTTTACGAGTTTAGGCCTCAAAACCCAGGTGGAGCTTCCGAGGAAGCGGAGGGGCACGTGGCGGAATCCTAGAGGTTGCATCGAGGCGACGACAAGTCCGAGCAGGAAGCGGGGCTGTCCGATGAAAACCTAAGAAGATATTTCGGAAGCTTGAACTGCAGTGTCTCAGGACTAGGTAGTTCACTCATATATCAAGGGGCTATTTGGAAATATCCAATAGACCCAATTAAATAGAGGATGAAGGGGTATCCTCATCCCCACCTCTTGCATTTGTCTCTCCTCCCTCCAACTCCTTAGGTTTCCCCTGTCTAGGTTTCTTTCTTGAGGTCCATGGATGAACTCTTTGTAGAACTTGTTTCCATGTCAAGGAATGGAGGCTGTAACCTCCTCTTGTCCTCCGGGATTCGATTCTTGAATTGCTTGTCTCGTGTTCTTCACGTTTTTGCAATTCCCCTCTTCTGGTGTTTGCTTGATCTCTCTTGTTTCTTGATCTTTTTGCAAACCACTTGTTGGAGAAGGTGTTGGGATCCCTTGTGATGGTTTTGACCAAAGGAATCGAGTTCGTTTGGGGTGAGCACGTAAATCGGGTGATTTTCCTTTCTCCGATCATTTTTCTTCCCCCTCTCGGTTTTTTTATTTATTCCAAATTTTGTGAGGCATCTAAGTCTATGATTTTCATGGAGTAGCATCATAACTACCTCAGGAGCCTGCACACAAAATTTGGGATCAATCGGAGTTGATTTGAGCGAATTTGGGCTTAAATTCAAAATTTCTAGAAATTTGCTCGCTGACACCAGATGTGTCCGGTATTTCCAACCTTGGAATTTTGAGCTAAATTTTGTGGAGGGCTGCTCCTTGGTGTCTAGAACCTATGGTTTGAATTTCATAATTTTTGGACACCATTTGCTAGGGTTTTCGATTTTTCCTGTGGAGCCTCCTTGTGTTGTTCAGCATACCGGCCATGTCCGGTATTTGCGAGAGCTGCTGAAAATATCGGACGTGTCCGGTATTAGCTGCAGCAGTCCTGCAAGTTCAGTATCTTGAGCGTTTGGGCTCCGTATTACGTTCCGTCTGTTGCATTAGGTTTCTACCATTCCAAGTAACTTATCTAGGTACTCTTGTCACTAGTTGACTTGGGTATTATAGATTTGAGCACTTGCTTCTTCCTTATAGAAGTTGAGTGTCTCATTTTCAATCCTTTGGTCGGAAAGTGAACTTAGCGCTTTTGTGGTGCCCTGGTGTATTCCTAGGGAACATCCACCCTCTTCTTGGGTCGTGGACACCACAGTGGGTGAGTTTTGGCTTTTGGCGGTGATTTTGGGATAGTGGCCAAATCTTTCGAGAGAAGTTTTTAGGCTCCCATTCACCCCCCTCTGGTCGCCATCTTGGTCCTTCAACATCTAGCTTGGGAGAAGAAACCCCTACATACATATCAAGATAAGTATACATATCGGGTTATGATATTATTATAAAAACTATAAATATGATCACTTATTATATTACGGGTATTATCGCTATAAATACTATATGGGTATTATTGAATATGGATTTATTATTACTATACGAATATACGCTTATTATATACGGGTTTATAATTATTAATAGGGTTTATATATACTATTATATACTATGAAATATTAAATGGGCTATTATTACTATGCTATTATTTATCTATGGGTTTATACTTTATTATGTATTATTATCTATTATTATCCATTAGTTACCATAATTCCTTTCAAGTACCTAGTTTTCAGCCTTGAATTCGCCTGAGCTTTAGATATAATTGTTTTGACATAAGATTTACTCTGAACCAAAAACTTGTGGGTTGCAAATGCTTGAGCTAAGTCTAGGTAGTTGACACACATGATATGAGAAAGTTTGAGCTACTATTTATCTTGTTCCTAGTAATGCTTAAGTTTTGGAGAATTTATCTTTTGAAAAATTTAAAAACCTTACATGATGAGTTTCTATATAACAAGAGCTTGAATTCTTACCACAGTCATATATACATGCCTGGTAGATTACGAAAATCTTATACTTTTATATTTATTGCGTGTATTTGCATTGAGTTTTGTGAAGCTTTGTTGACCCTTAGAGACTTGTCATGCTTTTAAAATCAAGATCACGTACACTCCACTCATATATGCTACTTCTCCCCTAGAAGTATGCATCCACACATCCACATATCCACATATTTGCCATTCAAATCCACCAGAAAAATGTTTACTCTTACCTTGGGAGTGAGCAACCAAAAATATTTATATATATCCTAGTTTTCCCACATATCCACATAATTTATTATTACCCCAGTTATATCTGCTCCAAGTATTTCCTTGTTATTATCTCTCAAAAGGCATTATTGGAAAGAGGCTTGGGGTTGTGAAAAAAAGAGAGAAAAATAAAAGAGAGTAAAACATGGACAAGTGTCCTACCAAAACAATGGGTACTTAGATGCCCGCCTCTCTAAAAAAGGAGAAAGGAGAAAAGGAAAGCAAGCCCAAGTTCTCTCAAAATTCCAAGTTTCAAAAGAGAGATGCATATATATTGAAGGAGTAGAGTAGAATTAGGTTTCCACCATATACAACCATACACCTTCATATATCCATCATACACCATTATATCCACCACATAGATATATTCATCCTCATACATCCACCATATATATCCGGCACACATGTACATCTTGATTTGATTGTATGCCCTGTTTCTTTGGATCCATTGTTTGACTTTACAATATATGCTTTGTAAGTATGTATGTGTTGTTTCTCCCTACCTATAAACTCCATATATTGCCTATTAGTTGTAGGGTGAGAGAGAAGGCATGATGATACTTTGACTATTCCAAAAATACTACATATTTTGAGAGAAGAGAGAAGACAAAACACCATTGTTGCCTTGGAGAGGATCCAAAAAATACCATATATTGAGAGACTTGAGAGGGTCATACAATAAAAACTTTGAGTTTATTTTGAAAACTTTGCAAAACTCCAGGATAAAAGTTGAGCGAAGATTTTGAGACATAGTGCTTGACTCTATCATTCTGCTTTTCAATTGCACCAAGACCCAAGTATAGGCTATAAGCCCCATGGTTGAAGGTAATATGGGTAAGTTTGAAAGTTAGAATGGTTTATGTCGACGGTCATTAGCGTCAACTTTTTATGCAATTATAAACATGATAAATGGATCAATCATATATAAAATAAAGAAGTATAGGGTTTTATTTAACAATTTCCATGAGTTTTGGTGTTTCATTATTTTCCAGGGACTATTCTAGAAAAGAGCAATAAAGAGAATCAAATCAGAGAAGATATCAAATAAATCCCGCGGAGATATAGTTGCCAATCAACTCACGGAGGATCCCGCAGACACTAGAGAGAAGCGGGGCCCCAGACCCCACCATGTGGGGCCGGCCAGCATGGGGTGGGGCCGGGTGACACCCCCCTGGGCCCACTGGCCGCCGGCTTCTGAAAGCTTCCTCCACCATCTACGAAGAGTCATCTCAGCCCTACATTAAGTCGGTTTGATCCAACGGTTGTTGTGAACCCCACCGGACTATAAATAGAGGGCAGACCCCCCTGGAGGCATCCCCAGATCATCTCATTCATTTGGGGATCCATTCAGTTTAAGTCATAGGAGATCTAGTCACCCAACGCTATAAACCCTAGTTCATCTAGAGCTTTTCTAGTTCATAGCATAGCTTAGTTAGATCAAGAGTAGAGGAAGTCAAGATACGTCAATCGATCTTGGACTTTCGACGTTATCAAGAGATTGGAGTTTGGTATAGTTCTTATTCTCTTTTAGTATTTATCTGTAGTTGTATGATATTTATAGGCAACACTATTCTTCATTATTATGTTCTTGTTTATTTTGTTCATTGTCTACATTAATATGTCTAGTATAGTTAGTTTGCTATTGAGTTCATACACATGTTCGTATAGCGCTTGTCTACTCGATCTTGTGGCGAGTGGTAGACAGTATGTAGGACTGGTGCTTAGATACATTGCTTATCTGCGGATGCCCCCATCTATGCTGGGTCGTGGGGTAGATCATGGACGTGAGAGATCCATTGAGTCCTTTATAGTCCTCCCCCTACAGTGGTTTGGTAGGGAGGAATTGTCACGTTGAGGATATCTTGTTATATCTAAGGTTTCTGAACTCAACTCATCCTGTTCATGGCTCCATTGTGGTTGGGAACATTGGTAGTATTACTTAACAATGATTACTAGATGTACTTGCACTAACTAGCGTAGCTTTGACAGTAGCTAGAATACTTAGGAGTTATTTCTTTATTACTTGTATTGGATGACGCTTGTGTAGTGACTAGAATGCTCTAGAAACTTTATCCTTATTATTATGATGATGATGATTGATCAATTTACCCTTATCATATATATTTATCATGTGACTTACCCCTGTTTTAGAGTAGAGATCATTGATGGTTAAATCCCTTCATTCATTTCATATGCATGTTATCAATACTATAGATTATCAGTTTTACTAGACCTTTCCAGTGGTAGAATGTAAATGACAACCTGGTAATACTCTAGGTAAAATGCTACAATGGTGTTGACACCGTTTTTTGGTACGTGTCAATATGAATCAAGTGTGCTGATCAGCAAGAAGACGGTCACTATTCCCTATCGGCTGCAAGATACTACCGGATAGGTTGTTGATGGAAGCAGAAGAGGTTGCCGATGAAGGTGAGAAAGTGTTGCCGATAAAAGCATTGCCGATAGAAAAAGGGTAACATTACCAATGAAAGTGGAGAGCTGCCAAAAGGTAATAAGGTGCTGCCGATAGAAGCAGGATGACGAGGCTGACATCAGCAGAGAGCTGCCGATGGCGATGGAAGGAGATTGCAGATCTGCCAATGGAAGGTTTCATCGTAATAGAGACAGATACAGAAACTGGTGATTTTATACCAGTATTATTGTTGTAGTTTGAGTCCGACTCTTACGCAAGTCATTTATTTCCTTTAAAATAGAAGTTTTGTTTAGGAAGATACAAGTCGTGTCTGTTTACAACCCCTTTTCTGGAGTATAAATATGTACCTAGGGGTGACGTGAAAAGGGGATACACAATCAATCAAAGAGTTTATTATTTTCATCTACTTTTCCAGTAAATCTACTTTTTCGCATTAGTTTTAGTTCATCTACGAGTTCTTACAAAGTTTCGACGGATTATCTCTGTCGGCCTTGCAAGATCCGCGTTTGGAGCAAATCAGAGTCTTGACGTCCGGGCGCATCGTTGTCGTCTCGTTCATATTCGTTCTAGTTATCATCCTTGTCTATTAATTGGTCAAATCGACTGGCGCACTTCAGGTTTTGGGTTTAAAGCCCGACGTGTTCGCAGTTTCGATGAATTTTGCGTCAACAAATGGTATATTTAATTTGTCCGCTTGCAGAATCATTTGTTCTTTATAATTTCATATCCATCATTATTTATTTCTTCCTAGTCATACATAAAATATAATATTTCATAAGTACCATAAAATATTCCTAGCTCTATAATTAGGGATGAAAACCTAGTTCCATGCTTAGGAGTATAAGGTAGAAGATAAGTGGCTAGTTGCTAAAGGCAAGTTAATTACTCCCTCCGTCCCAAAAAGTCAACAGTTTTTAACTTTGACCAACTATATGTAACAAAATATTAATATTTATAGCATATAATTAATATCATTAGGTAGATCTTTGAATATAGTTTTATAATAAACTTATTTAGAGATATAAATATTACACAAATTTTCTACAAATCTAGTCAAAGTTGAGAAAGTTTGACCCGCACGATTCCCATAGCGACTCTTTTTTTGGGACGGGGGGAGTACATACCATGCATTTTTGGCGTCATTGCTAAGAACTATATTCTTGATGATGTCGTTAAGAAATGTCAACAGTTTACTTTAATCTAGAGAAGAACTTTTGTTTGAAAGAATGTGTACTTTTGAGGTGTGAAAGCATTGCAGCAACTCCTCATCCATGGTTTGCTAGGGGACTAGCAAAGGGTAAGCTTGGGAGAGTTTGTTAACAGTAATTAACTACTATATTATATATATAAATTAATCTATGAAAAAGGGTATAAAAGCAATCATCAACATAGAATAAGGTTTAAATTGACAATTGTTTTGGGTCGAAAACTGAACGAAGACATGTACAAAATAATATAGATGTAAAGAGACACATCCACACATTCGAAAACCACATATTTCATTAATTCTTTCTTGAATATACAAAATACATGATCAACGAAAAAATGTCTTATTCCGTCTTCTGCGTCATGCTTAAGGAGAGGTCTGACTTGTAGAAGATTGTGTAGTTCGCCGATTCCCGGGACCTGTTGGGTGCGTCCGGTTAATTACATCCGCAAGACGAGCTTGCGCAAAACCTCCGATTAAGCTGCGCTTCATGGCCGTCAAATATTCGGTTGCTCGTAGTTAGCCATATGCGATATATGGCGTAGTAATTATGTGTATGGCTTTGCGTCGCCGAAGCTTGGTCACGACATCACGATCACCATGTCGGAATAAACGGAATAAGATGATAATGAAGGGGATGACTTTCGCCTCGTCGATGCCAAGTCATGTACGTCGGTCTTCATTAACACGGACGTGTATGAGTTGCTTTTGCCTTGTCGGTGCCCAGCAACGTATGTCCGATCCCGTTAATTGGGACGTGTCGATGGAATAGTGACCTCGCCTCATCGGCGTGTGGCCATGACTCTGTCTAGCCTCGTCGACACTAGACATGTAGCGAACAAACTATACAGTAACATAAATCTGCAACTTGGACTATGCTTGCTCATGAGATCACATAGACGGCATCCCGGCGTCAAGACGATGATGACGACGACGACGAGCTGGTGTCTACCGTCTCGCGTGTCTGGCTTTCCGGCACCCTTTCGGCGTCACATGGTAATGATAATGATGACGACGAGCGGGTGTTTTACCTCCTCGCGTGTCTGACTCTTCAGCAGCCTTTCAGCGTCACATGGTGATGATGATGACGACGAGCGGGTGTTTTACCGCCTCGCGTGTCTGACTCTTCAGCAGTCTTTCGGCGTCATGTTGGTGATGATGATGATGACGAGCGGGTGTTTACCGTCTCGCGTTTCTGACTCTTTGACAGCCTTTCGGCGTCATGATGATGATGATGATGACGACGACGAGCGGGCGTTTACCGTCTCGCATGTCTGGCTCTTTGACAGCCTTTTGGCGTCATGATGATGATGACGACAAGCGGGGATTTCTGGTTTCCCACGTCTCGCTTTTCTGGCAGTACGGCATCACCACGGCGACAACGACGAGCAGGGGTCTCTCGTCTCGCGCATCTCGTTCTCGGCATCACAGTATCACGTTGTCACAGTATCCCGGTATCACAACGATGACAACGACGAGCGGGGGTTTTCCGTCTCGCACGTCTCGTTCTCGACAGCCTTTCGGCGTCACACTATCCCGGTATCACAACGACGACGACGACGAGCGGGGGTTTCCCGTCTCGCACGTCTCGTTCTCGGCAGCCTTTCGGCGTCACAGTATTCCGGTATCACAACGACGACGACGACGACGAGCAGAGGTTCTGGTTTCCATCTCGCGCCTCTCGTTCTCGGCAGCCTTTCGGCGTCACGACGATGATGATGACGATGATGACGAGCGGGGGATTCCCGTCTCGCACGGCCTCTATTGTGACGGACGACGTTTCGATATCAAAGCTGGCTTAACAACGACCTCGCACGGCGAGGGTTCTCACGTTTCCAAGTCGCTAGTTCTTATTAAAAAAACATATTAATGCATCTAAATTGATCGCTTACCGGGAAACGTGATGGATGACGCGGACGACATGATCGTAGTACGTGTAAGATGCAGCGGCGGTGTGACGTCGGCGTTTGGTCGAGGCTGCTGGACAGCAGGGCGTCGGCGTGATCTGGAGGCCGGCGGCTTGTGCGTGTGTTTGGCAGGGCGTCAGGCCTTTCTCTTTCTGTTTCTTGGAGGCTGGGATGGATGCGTCCAGAGGAACCCCTCTGTTGCCCACGGTGCCGCTTTTTATAGGGAGGCAGAGGCAGGAGAGCGGCTTCTTTCCTTGGCCAGGAAGCAAAACAATCACGCCACGCATCTGTTAACTAGGATGCAGATTGAACTCCTGTCTCCAACCACCTGCACGGTTCTCTCTCTGACTTATCTCTTCATACCCGGTACATTAATTAGCTTCGATCTGGACTCTACTCAACGGGCTAGAGAAAGCAAAAGTACAGAGACCAAGTCTCTTTGACGTGCTTATCCTGTATTTTAACCATTATTAATATCTCGAAGGCAAGCTCAATCTCCAACAAATAAAAATACTATTTCCATTATTCCAACGTTGTATACAATTTAGTTTCTAAAATAATTTTAAGAAGTGGGGCCCACAAGTCATAGGCTCAACCATGATAATATGGTACAAAGGTAAAGACGTCGCATTTATATGTTCCGAGTAAACATATTTTTTCATCTTGATCTTGTTCAAAATAATCACCAAACAACAATATTCCACAGTTCTAGTGAATTATGATTTTTCAGGGATTAAACAGTTAAAACAACAGTTATAACCAAGGTTCAACTACAACCGATCAGGATAAAACGTATTCGGTAAGGAAACCGATGTGGGAAGACTCTAGAAGGCGCGAGAAGACACCAGGGGGCAGCGAGAGCTGAGGCGCCGCCAGGTGGGGCCGGCTGGCCCCACCACTAGGCTGGCTGGCCTGGCCCTGGGTCCAAAGTGTCCCACCTCGTCACAACATCCCCTTACCGACATTAAGATCTAATCTAAGCCGTTGTTCAAGGTCGGTTTGATCCAAGGGTTGCGGTTCATCCCACCGGGCTATAAATAGAGGGGCAGACCCCCCTGAGGGATCTCATATCTCATACAATCAATCTACAGATCAATCTCAGTTAGGTCAATAGGTGTCCCTTGAAAGGATAACCTCAGAACTCCACCATATAGGGCATAGATAGATTAGAATAGAATTAGAGGCGACAAGCATAGCTTGGATTCTAGATTAGTCACGAGGAGGCTCGATAAACCCTTGTAATACAATATTATTCATTTAGTTCATCATTGGACATCATTGTTCATCTCTATTCTTCTAGATCTTATTCTACTTCTTGTTCTAGTTCTAATTGAATCTTATTGCTCTAGATATGACTACATGTTTAGTTGTTTATACATTCTTAGTTATAATGTTTAACATCTACTTTGATTATATATCTAGCATAGATAGATTATATGCATGTCATTACTCATTTTCGTATAACGCTCATTCATTAGATCATCGGGTGGGTGATAATCATAGTGTAAGCGTGGTGCTTAGACATTGTTTATCTGCGAATGTCCCCTATTTTCTGGGCCATGTGGTAGATCGTGGGTGTGATATTTCTGTTGAGTCCTTTGTATTCCACTCCCCAAGTTTAGTACTATACATGACTGCTAAAGTCTCAGGTCACGGTTGTGCTCTATTCTCAGCCAGGCTTAGGGTTGGTCGCTTGATTATACACATGAATATACTTTATCTATGATTGCTAGATGTATTGCACTAATTATGGTAGGTTATAACTTATAATTAGAATAACATAGGAGTAGTCTTTAATCTTATATTCTTGTCAATGCTAGTGCTATACTTGGACATGCTCTTGAGATAATCTTGGATAGATCTTTATCTATCTTTATCATTTACCTATCATTTCTCATATATTATATTATTAGATTGATTTCGTGTTCTGAGTAATAATCTAGTGGAACTCATATCATGTGTGTGTGCATATGCATATATTAGCTTCTCATTTGCAAACGCATGGTTGATATGTGCCCATGTTGTTCAGTTTTAGTGATGAGTGATTGTTCAACATATGAGTGTTTTAGTTTGAGCGGTTACACTAATCCACTGTGAAAGCAGAAAGTTGCTTGTCTATCGGCTTGTGTTGTGCATGTGTTGAGTCTAGAGACGGTAGTCAATGGCGAGGTGAAGGTCGAGTAGAGGCGTACCATGCCAATGGACTGAGAGCGGTGAAGGGCAGACGCGAGGCTCAGACCGACGGACCGGAGGGCTAGAGGACTAGCCGTGGTGGCTGGCACTTGGCATCGACAAGTACGAGAAGATATGGTGTAGACCATGTTGACCAAATCAAGACGGCAGGTGAGCGAGTCAAGCGTGGAGGCTCATGAGGACGGCGCTGGGCTGGACGAGGACGAGGTGGCACGAGTCGAACAGCTTGATGGTTTGTGCCTCAAAACCATCGGAGGACGGTTTCCAGGTTTGGTCCTCAAAACTCGAGGTTTAGTGGTTGAGCCGAAAGCCACCGATGGCGGGTTTACGGGTTTGGGCCTCAAATCCCGGGCAGAGCTTCCGAGGAAGCGGGGACGGCACGTGGCGGAATCCTAGAGGTTGCATCGAGGCAACAACAAGTCCGGGCAGGAAGCGGGGCTGTCCGATCAAGATGGAGAAAATATCTGTCGAGTTGGATTGCAATGTCTTCGGGCTAGGTGATTCGCTCATGTATCTAGGGGGTGTTCTAGAAATGTCCAAACACACCGTTAAATAAGGATGATGGGGCGCTTAGCACCCTCACCTCTTTCATTCCCTCATTTCTCCCTCCTACTCTCTAGTCTCGTCCCCCTAGGTGTTCTTGCTGATGAGGTCCCTAGATTGATTTTACCGGTTATTTTTTGTAAACACTCGAACCAAGTTTGTGCGGGAATCGGAGGCCCTATCCCTCCGTGTGCCATGGTTGATTCAATTTGCGAATTTGTCTCCCGATTTGCTTGAGTTCTTGGTGTTCTTGTTTTGCTCTCCCCCCCCCCCCTTTCTTTTTCATGAGATGAGATCTTTTGGTATGGATCATTTTGGTTGATTCTGCTTGAATCAAGTTGTGCTAGGACGTGAGTAGATCTTTTCGGTCGAAGGAATTTACTTGAATCCTCACGAGCACATAGATCGGGCAAAGTCAATTTCGAGTTCATCTTTTGGAGTTTTTTGCCGAGTTCTTCCCTCTTCTCGTTGATTTACTTCAAATTGAGCGATGATCTCCTAGAGTTAGCTCCCCAACTGCCTTGGGATCATGCCCACAAAGTTTGGTTGCAGTTGGTGAAGACTTGATTGAGTTTTGGAAAGATTTGGGGGATAGGCGATTCACAATCGCCCCCCAAATCACCTCTGATCTGAGGTTCGCGGACAGTCCGCCCCTAGGGCGCGGACAGTCCGGGAGTCGGCGCCGAGCACAGGGTGTTCTGCGCTGCTCAAGTCCCCTGCCCGCGGGCAGTCTGTCGGACAACCACGGATAGTCCGAGACTGGACCAGAAAGTTTCCAAGGAAGTTGTTTTTCGGGACTTTGCATGGCGGACAGTCCGCCCTCTACACGCGGACAGTCCGGGGTTCCCCTGCTACTGGGTGCGAATAGTCTGACATCTAAGCCCAGACAATCCAGCAACCGTCCAGGGACTGTTCCAGAACAGTTGGTTTTTGAGGTTTTTGCCTGCGGACAGTCCGCCCCTCTAGGCCCGGACAGTCCATCATGTTAACCGCGGACAGTCCGACCCTAAGGCCCGAACAGTCGGAGATTCCCGAGCCATTGTTGTTTTGACTTGTTTCTTCCGAGGTTCGTTCACTGACGTTTCTCGATCGCTCCGTTGTACCTCTAGGACCTCTCCTAGGGCATCCACCCATGTGTTGGGTCGAGAGCACATCGTCCCAGTCGAGCAGTTGCTTTGGGCATGATTTTGGGACAAGGGCCAATTATTCGAAGAAGTTTTTGTTGACTCCCATTCACCACCCCATCTGGTCACCGTTATCGGTCCTTTATCGTTATCCTGCCTACTAGATCCTTCCTAGTGGTAAAGTATAAATAATGATACCTAGAACTTTCCTGGGTAAAATGCTACGATGTGTGCATTTTATCTGTGCGCTTGCGGATAACCTTTAATATATATCCTTGCAGAAAGTGTCATGAGTATAATACTTCCATGTCTCTAGTGTCATGTTAAGGATGACAACTTAACTTAAATGATACTAGTAGATGTGACCCTCATTTCTTGTGTCATTGCTAGGGATCTCTCAATAATGAGTTATTTTTTATCCTTGTGATTGTTTTTAATAACTTTCATCAGTTTAATTGAAATATTAATGGGGTTATCGATGATTTATTTGGTTTGAACCATTTTAAATTTGCTAATAGAGAAAGGTTATGGGAGCTCCTGAAATAAAAGTATTTGGAGTGTTTCCCCCTCCTACAATGTCCAATACCACTGACTAGAGAGATCTCCATTGTTATCACCAAGTCTCAACTAAAACATCAAGTCTCTCCACTTGATATCCAAATCTTGGTCAATACCACAAATTTTCAAAGACCATATACGTTAAAACCCAAACAAAGTCATCTCCTTAAAGAAACTAACATGGTAGTTGAGTCACAAACAAGGTAAACCTACCGATGTTTTTGTCGCCTCTAACATTATAACTTAATTCGTCTAGTATGTTTTAACTATAAACAAGAGTTGTTTAGGTATGTAGAAACTCTTTGTGAAGACCAGGATTCCAAAGACATATGAGTTGTTTTTTATCCCTATGATTGTTTTAAATAACTTTCATCAGTTTAATTGAAATATTAATGGGGTTACTGATGATTTCTTTAGTTTAAACCATTTTTTAATTTGCGAAAAGAGAAAGGTTATGAGAGCTCCTGAAATAAAAGTATTTGGCATGTTTCCCCCTCCTATAATGTACACTACCACTAACTAGAGAGATCTCCATTGTTATCACCAAGTTTCAACTAAAACATGAAGTCCTCCTACTTGATATCCAAATCTTGGTCAATGCCACAAATTTTCAACAACCATATACGTTAAAAACCCAAATGAAGTCATCTTCGTAAAGAAACTGACTTGGTAGGTGAGTCACAAACAAGGTAAACCTACCAATGTTTTTGTCGCCTCTAACACTATAACTTAATTCTTCTAGTATGTTTTAAACTATAACAATAGTAGTTTAGGTATCTAGAAAGTCGTTGTGAAGACCAAGATTCCAAAGATATATGAGTTGTTTTTATCCTTGCAGTTATTTTTAATAACTTTCATCAGCTTAATTGAAATATTAATGGGGTTACCGATGATTTCTTTGGTTTCAACCATTTTTTAATTTGCTAATAAAGAAAGGTTATGAGAGCTCCTAAAATAAAAGTGTTTTGCGTGTTTCCCCTCCTACAATGTACAATACCACTAACTAGAGAGATCTCCATTGTTATCATCAAGTCTCAACTAAAACATGAAGTCTCTCCCACTTGATATCAAAATCTTGGTCAATGCCCAAAATTTTCAACAACCACATACGTAAAAAACCCAAACAAAGTCATATTCGTAGAGAAACTGACATGGTAGGTGAGTCATAAAAAGGTAAACCTACCGATGTTTTTATCACCTCTAACACTATAACTTAATTCTTCTATTATGTTTTAAACTATAAACAAGATTTGTTTGGGTATGTAGAAACTCTTTGTGAAGACCAGGATTCCAAAGACATATGAATTGTTTTTTTATCCTTGCGATTCCCTTGTTTTTAATAACTTTCATCAGCTTCATTGAAATATTAATGGGGTTACCGATGATTTCTTTGGTTTCAACCATTTTTAATTTGCTAATAGAGAAAGGTTATGCAAGCTCCTGAAATAAAAGTATTTGGCGTGTTTCTCCTCCTACAATGTACAATACCACTAACTAGAGAGATCTCCATTATTATCACGAAGTCTCAACTAAAGCATGAAGTCTTTCCCACTTGATATCCAAATCTTGGTCAATGCCCAAAATTTTCAACAACCATATACGTAAAAAACCCAAACAAATTAATATTCGTAAAAAAACTAACATGGTAGGTGAGTCATAAAAAAAGGTAAACCTACCGATGTTTCTGTCGCCTGTAACACTATAACTTAATTCTTCTATTATGTTTTAAACTATAAACATGAGTTGTTTAGGTATGTAGAAACTCTTTGTGAAGACTAGGATTTCAAAGATATATGAGTTGTTTTTTATCCTTGCGATTCCCTTATTTTTAATAACTTCCATCAGTTTAATTGAAATACTAATGGGGTTGCTGATGATTTCTTTGGTTTGAACCATTTTTTAATTTCCTAATAGAGAAAGGTTATGGGAGCTCCTAAAATAAAAGTATTTGGCGTGTTTCCCCTCCTACCATGTACAATACCACTAATTAGAGAGATCTCCATTATTATCACCAAGTCTCAACTAAAACATGAAGTCTCTCCCACTTGATATCCAAATCTTGGTCAATGCCCAAAATTTTCAACAACCATATATACGTTAAAAACCCAAACAAAGTCATATTCATAAAGAAAGTGACATGGTAGGTGTGTCACAAACAAGGTAAACCTAACGATGTTTTTGTCGCCTCTAACACTATAAGTTAATTCTTCTATTATGTTTTAAACTTTAAACAAGATTTGTTTGGGTATGTAGAAACTCTTTGTGAAGACTAGGATTCCAAAGACATATGAATTGTTTTTTATCCTTGCGATTCCCTTGTTTTTAATAACTTTCGTTAGTTTAATTGAAATATTAATGGGGTTACCGATGATTTCTTTGGTTTCAACCATTTTTTAATTCGCTAATAGATAAAGGTTATGAGAGCTCCTGAAATAAAAGTATTTGGCGTGTTTCCCTTCCTACAATGTATAATGCTACTAACTAGAGAGATCTTCGTTGTTATCATCAAGTCTCAACTAAAACATGAAGTCTCTCCCACTTGATATCCAAATCTTGGTCAATGCCCAAAATTTTCAACAACCATATAAGTTAAAAACCCAAACAAAGTCATCTTCATAAAGAAACTGACATGGTTTGTGAGTCACAAACAAGGTAAACCTACCGATATTTTTGTCGCCTCTAACACTATAACCTAATTCTTCTAGTATGTTTTAAACTATAAACAAGAGTTGTTTGGGTGTGCAGAAACTCTTTGTGAAGATCAGGATTCCAAAGACATGAGTTGTTTTTTATCCTTGCGATTGTTTTTAATAACTTTCATCACTTTAATTAAAATATAAATGGGGTTACCGTTGATTTCTTCGATTTCAACCATTTTTTTAATTTGCTAATAGAGAAAGGTCATTAGAGCACCTAGAATAAAAGTATTTGGCGTGTTTCCCCATCCTACAATGTCCTACCACTAACTAGAGAAATCTCCATTGTTATCACCAAGTTTTAACTAAAACATGAAGTTTCTCCCACTTGATATCAAATCTTGGTCAATGCCATAAATTTTCAACAACCATATACATTAAAACCCAAACAAAGTCATCTTCGTAAAGAAACTGACATGGTAGTTGAGTTACAAACAAGGTAAACCTACCAATATTTTTGTCACCTCTAATACTATAACTCACTTGTTCTAGTATGTTTTAAACAATAAACAAGAGTTGTTTGGGTATGTAGAAACTCTTTGTGAAGACCAGGATTCCAAATACATGAGTTGTTTTTTTATCCTTGCGATTGTTTTTAATAACTTTCATCACTTTAATTGAAATATTAATGGGGTTACCGATGATTTCTTTGGTTTGAACCATTTTTTAATTTGCTAACAGAGTAAGGTCATTAGAGCTCCTAGAATAAAAGTATTTGGCATGTTTCCCCTTCCTACAATGTCCTACCACTAACTAGAGAAATCTCCATTGTTATCACCAAGTTTTAACTAAACATGAAGTCTCTCCCACTTGATATCAAATCTTGGTCAATGCCATAAATTTTTAACAACCATATACGTTAAAACCCAAACAAAGTCATCTTCGTAAAGAAACTGACATGGTAGTTGAGTCACAAACAAGGTAAACCTACCGATGTTTTTGTCACCTCTAATACTATAACTTAATTGTTCTAGTATGTTTTAAACTATAAACAAGAGTTGTTTAGGTATGTAGAAACTCTTTATGAAGACCGGGATTCCAAAGTCATATGAGTTGTTTTTTTGTCCTTGTGACTGTTTTTAATAACTTTCATTAGTTTAATTGAAATATTAATGGGGACCCGATGATTTCTTTGGTTTGAATTTTTTTTTAATTTGCTAATAGAGAAAATGTTATGAGAGCTCCTTAAATAAAAGAATTTGGCATGTTCCCCCCTCCTACAATGTCCAATACCACTAACTATAGAGATCTCAATTGTTATCACCAAGTCTAAACTAAAACATGAAGTCTCTTCCACTTGATATTCAAATCTTGGTCAATGCCACAAATTTTCAACAACCATATACATTAAAAACCCAAACAAAGGCATCTTCATAAAGAAACTGACATGGTAGTTGAGTCACAAACAAAATAAACCTACCGATGTTTTTGTCGCCTCTAACAGTATAACTTAATTCTTCTCGTATGTTTTAAACTATGAACAAGAGTTGTTTAGGTATGTAGAAACTCTTTGTGAAGACCAGGATTTCAAAGAGATATGAGTTATTTTTTATCCTTATGATTGTGTTTAATAACTTTTAACGGTTTAATTGAAATATTAATAAGGTTATCGATGATTCTTCTTCTGTTTGAAGCATTTTTTAATTTGCTAATAGAGAGGATACGAGAGCTCCTGAAATAATGAAGAATGCCGTGCCGTACCCACCTTTCACAGCTAGGAGTAGTATGCAATTCTATTTCTATGCAAAAACAAAGAAATCTATAAAAATAGCTTTAGCATTCGTTCTGAGCACAAACAACTTGTGGTAATTTCATAATGGTATCCACTCATTTGAGTCCAAGATTCCAAGACCTTTTCCCATTTATTCCGTCCGTATCAAAATAATTATACATCTTGTTTTTTAAGAAATTAAATATTTTATTTAAATTTGATCATATACATGACGAAAATACTACTTTGTTTATTAACTGTGGCATACATTTGACGTGCATTTATTTATTTATTATAGTAAGGAGGAAAGGAATAGACCATCCAAATTCGAGGAGACCACTGGAATAATAAAAATTAAAAAATTAAAAAGAGGAAAACCATTATTTCCTGGTTTTATATATAGAAAAAAAAGGAGAAAAGAGGGCCAAACCGGAGGCCATCCCGGTCATTTCCGTTTCTCAGTCTAAAAGCCAGCGCAGGCCCGAACAAAAGCAAACAAAAACTAAAGCGGGGCTGGCGGGCGGGCGGGGCGCGCGCGCGCAGGCAGGCAGGCGGAGGCACCCCGCCACGTCACCGATCCGCGTGCTCTGCCCTCCCTTGCCGTCCGATCCCGCCGGCCCAAGAGATCCAGGCCGTCCGCCCGCCCGCGTCCCCATCTGCTTACTCTCCTCGCACACCCTACACTCTCCTGCAGACACAACCGAAAAACCAAGGGGAAAAAATAGTAAAGAAACGGAGCGAGGCGAGGCTCCTCCTCCCCGTTTCTTATCTATCCTGATCCAAATCCGCCATCATATATCCTCCTCCGAGGAAAATAATTCATTCCGCACCGCATCTGGGCAAGGAGGGGGGGGCTCGTCTTGCTCGCCTCCGTCGCCGCGCCGGACCTGCGTCGTCGCCATGGCCACCGAGGAAGTCGCCAAGCCGTCCCCGATCCCGCCCTACCCTGAGGTGAGACAGACAGACCCTTCTCTGTTTGGTCGGCGGGCGTCCGCTTTTTCCTGCGCTGTTTCTTTTTTTTTTTCTGTCTTGTTCCGATGCTGTTCTTGCCGGGGATTCGTTCTAGTGCTCCGATGTAGCTGGATTCGGGATGCAGCCGCGCTCGATGCGTGTTCCTTCCTTGGTGGTGGTTTCTTTCGTCTCTGTAATTCTGTTTGACCAAAAATAAAAAAAAAAGATTTTTTTTTTTGGGTGGTCGGAGGTGTTGTGGCTGTTGTTGCTTGCGATGCAGAATGGAGTGAGCTCCGTCCCTAACGGGTGGTATGCCGTGTTTGTTGCTTGGTTCCCTGCTACAGATGATCCTGGCGGCGATCGAGGGCCTAGGAGACAAGAACGGGTCGAACAAGTCGGCCATCTCCAAGTTCATCGAGGGAAAGTACGGGGAGCTGCCCCCGGCGCACGCGTCGCTGCTGACGGCGCACCTGTCGCGCATGAAGGAGTCGGGCGAGCTCATCTTCCTAAAGAACAACTACTTCCGCGCCGACGCGCCCGACGCGCCGCAGAAGCGCGGGCGTGGGCGCCCGCCCAAGGCGCGGGACCCGAACGCGCCGGCGCCGGCGCCCAAGTCGCCGTCGTCCACGGGGCGCGGGCGTGGGCGCCCGCCCAAGGCGAAGAGCGCGCTGGACGTCGCCGTGAAGCAGGCCACCGCCGGGATGCCTAAGGCCCGCGGCCGCCCGCCCAAGAAGGCCAAGACCGAGGACGGCCCCAAGCCCAAGCCCGCACCCGCACCCGCACCAGCTGCCGCCGGCGGCGGCGACGGCTCCACCCCCGTCAAGCGCGGGCGTGGTAGGCCCCCTAAGGTACGCCCCGTCGTGCCCAGCGAGACGGCCGCGGCTTGACGCGCCGCCGCCGCTGCTGCTTGTGGGTTGGTTAGGGCGTAGCAATTCGTCGTCCCGCTGCTGCTGCTGCTGCTGTTGTGTTAATGTTGGTAGACTTGAGTTCCTTGCTTCATCTAATTGTCGTGGTCGTCGTCGTCGTTGTTCGTCGCTCAATTAATTAATGGAGTAATTAGGAGGATTTGATGTGGTGCTGTCTTGTTGTCGTTGTGTTCAGTTCACCGTGTTTATTGCTGCTGGATCTGTTGTAAGCTAAGCTAGAGGGGAGCTTGAGTGCTTGTGTTGGTCGATTAATTATTGTTGTTAAGCTGCTGCTAATGTTGGATGTGTACAATGAATTAATTAGCGGATGGTGGTGATGATGTTCGTGATGTTGATTTCTGAGGGTTGTTCTGCTCCACTGTGCCTGTGATCTGGTCGCACTGCTGATGACGACGCGGCTGTTCTGGTTGATGTTTAATCCCTGCCGTGAACTGGGTAGTAGGCCATGTTGGTTTGACTAGTACTCTACTCCTACTGCTGCCCTTTGGTATCGTTGCAGGCAGACGCAGGCCCCTTAACACACTGGGGGTCACTCCAGTGTGCGGCTTTGTGCTGCGGGGGTGCGTTTGCTTTGGTTTGCTTTGTCGTGTAGCGTGCAGCTGGCTGACCAGCCAGTCAGTGCAGTGGCCGCGTGCGTTGTACTTGCAGGCCGGGGCCTTGGGAGCCGCTCCTCCGCATTCATTCGTGCGTGGGGCGTGGCCTGGTGGGTGGTGGTGGTGAGGTGTCACCCCGCCGCCTGCGTTCAAACTGAAAGTCGTGTGATTGATTAGATGCAGGTCGAAAATGATGGCGATGCCTGTGCCGAATCAGGGAGCACAAATGCCAGGCCCCTCCCTCCCTCCTCAAAAATGGGAATTGCTTTCGGTAACGGGAGTGTACTACCGATGCAGATTCTATCATAGACTCTAAATCTACATTATTTAATAAGACTTTAATAATGTGAATTTAGAGTCTAAATAAGACTTAAAGTCTTATTTTTTCATCGTCTCTCTTCAATAAATATGTTGCACATTAGTAAAATGTTATAAATAAATGGTAATAAATAATCTTAGACTCTATGATAGAGTCTTGCATTGGGAGTGCCCTAAAGCATTGCCTGCTGCTAAATACTCCGTATACTACTACCACAGCAGCCGAATTATAGAACTCGCGTTACCGAAAGCAATTCCCATTTTTTGAATTCAAAGTTTGAGTTATACTATTTCTTTTTGAATTCTGGCCACTGCGGTTAGTACTCCTTTTCTTTCATTATCGTTAGTAGTAGCAGTACAGTGTTCCCTCCGTGCACAAAGCGTCTTAATTATACGCATCAGGGTAGTGTTTGTCCTTAGATTCAACACTCGATGGAGTACGCGTGCCAAGGATTCCCTGAATTAAATTAAAAAATTGAATTAGTGTGGTACGAGGGGAAGGGGATTGGCACTGATGCTTCAGCATGGGTACCTAGCGCTTTGGACTTGGTAGTGTGAGTCTTACTATCAGTGTCCTATGTACTGACTCGTGAAAATGATGCAACTACGCTACGCGTGCCAATTAATTTTTTTTTGTTTGACTAGATTCATCTTAATAATATCTATCTTTATAACTCTAAATTAATTTACTATAAAAATACATTTTGTAGTTCATTTGATGATATTTGTTTGATATTATAAACATTTCTACAGATCAAATTTGATAAACAAACCTTCATATTACAAACCACCTTCATGATATTATTTTAGAATTATATTATACGAAAGGGAGTAACTGTTTTAGAATATATTTTTTTAATAGATGGAGGGAGTAACTCGTACTACTCCCGGTAGCTAGGAATTTGCGAGGAAGAAGCATGTACTGTATCGGTAGCGCCTTTGCGCTGCCACATGCGATGCCTCGTGACGAGCCCCACGTTCCGGTGCAGTTTACTAAAGGCGGTGAAGCCGCGCCTTTACAGCCTGGGGTTTTGCTAGCTGGCTGTAGCATGTATGCGTATCCACACCTTAAAATATCGGCAACGGGGGCGGCTGTAATTAAATGTCTCAGTTACTGTGCTGCAGCGTCATTGATCGTTGTTAAATAAATACTCCAAGCTCCGTACCCCTTTGACTGGACTTTATATTTCTCTGCGAAAGAAACCGGGGACTTTTGGCCTTTAGGGCCTGGGGTAGGGCTACTGGCTACGTGACCAAAACTTTGGGGTCGGGCGAGCAAGTGTCGTCTTCCTCGCGGCCGCGACTAGCGAATCCCAATTCCGAGCCGTTGGGGCTGGGTTGTAGCCGCCGCCGCCGATGCGCACGCGTGCGGTGTTCCACCGTTGAGACTTGAGACCAGGGTTTCCCAAACCGGTAACCGACCGGTTACTGGCAAACCGCCCGAGACCGGTTCGATTTCGGTACCGGTTTAAATTCAAATTTCAAATTTGAAAAAAAAAATCGAAAATGCTGAAAAATTTCTAAAAATAGTTCATGATTTATAGAGTCGAATGGTATACAAATTTTTCAAATTGGAGTTCGTTTGCTCGACTCTATAAATCATGAACTATTTTTAGGAATTTTTTCAGCATTTTCGATTTTTTTTTTCAAATTTGAAATTTGGTTTGGGGCGGAACCGCCCAAACCGGACGGTAACCGGCCCTAACCGACCGGTTACCGGTCCCAAACCGTTTGAACTACGTCGTTTGAATTCAAACTGCAAACCGTTCGGTTTGGGACCGGTTTGGCCAAACCGCCCGTGGACGGTTACCGGTTTCGAAACGGTTAGAAGAACCCTGAGACCCAGACCGACCCCAGACGGCGACAGCCGCCGGGCGGGGCTACGCTACGCCGGCGCACTGTACCTGCGGGCGGCTGGGGCCATCTGCCCGGACCTGAACGCAGAACGCCTCGGGTTGGGTTGGGTGGTGTTGCAGTCGGGTGTTGGGGGACGGAACGGGGCCGTCAGGTCAGGTCAGGTGTGTGTGTGTGCGCGTGTCCACGTCCACGGACGCAAAGGGGGCGTCATCGTCATGCTGCTGCTTGTTTCGCCGACAGCCACGCGCAGACGCAGGTCAAGTCTAGAGCGTACCGGACCTCGGTCCATCCGAATCAGAGTAGTAGGTGTACGACCACTCCCGCACTGACTTACGGGCAGCGGAAGGAAGACCGGTAGAGCATCCGACCGGCACATGCCTTACGGGCACGGCCTGTTTGATTGAGAGGCTTAAATTTTAGTCCGTACATGTTTAGACACTAATTACAAAGACTAGTCATGAATTAATTATAAAATTAATTTTAGAAGTCGTGACTAATTCACAAGATGAATATATTAAACCTAATCAATTTATAATAAACACATATTTATTGTACCATCATATTAGTAAACTATGGACTAATTAGGCTTAATAAATCCGTATCACAAATTAGCTTTAATCTATGCAATTAGTTTTATAATTAACTATATTTAACATTCTAAATTAGTGTTCAAACATCCGATGTAATAGAGTCTAAAATTTAGTCACGGGAACTAGACGGGCAGTAGTGGAGTGAATATTTTTGGAACATATTTGAGACCAAATGTCCGTTTAAGGTCTTATTTACACGTGCAAATATTTATCTTAATCTCCACCTGTTAAAGTAGATTAGAGTGGATCTAAACAAAGTTACGTACCAATCTTTGCCAACACATGTGGATTTAAAGGATACACGTGCATGTTTGGATGCACATGCATCCATCTCATGTGTTGGAGTGATACTTAGTTTAATTTTTATCAAATATACTTCAATTATGTGGATTGAGATAAATACATGTTCTTCTAAACAAAACCTAGAGGAGTTCAGATCCGTCAATATCTGAGTTAGGATATTTAACTTCTAATACCGTATTGGTATTTGAATGTTTAAGTCATATGTTTATGATGTTAATATCCAATCTTATACTATTTGACATAGCTGACACTGTATTCACATCTGAATCGGAAGAGGAATATAAAAACAATCATAATAAAAGTGATATCTATTCATATCTAGCCTCTTTTTAGTTACACAGGCAACGGGTATGTATACACATTACTACGGAAGTACTTTACTCTATATACATACTTTACCACTCACATTACCACGCCGCAACGGTACGGCCTTGTCCCTCTCTGTCAGGTAGGCCTGTCACCTTCTTTCACTCCGGTACAAGGCCTCTAAATAACTGGTGTTGCAATGAACACCATTTATTCAGTACAGTAATAGGGACCAGCGGAAGAGGGTGAAATAAAACCAAGCGGGGGCGAATCGCCTGTGCCTTTTGAACTGGTCAATTAGCTCGTGGCGTTTTTATCATTGGCCGATCGTTAGCTTATGACGTTTTAACTTGGTACTTAGCCTTGCACTGTGAGCGCCGCAAGCCTGCAAATGGACAAATTTGTTGCCGACAAACTTCGTGTTTAAAGAAAAAAAAAAGATCAAGTGAGGTCTGCTGCCCATTATCGCCTCTACGAGGCTCAGCGGGTTACTGCCTTTCCTTGGAAAGAAATGTAAATCCTGTTTTTGGATAAGTTATATTTCTAAATTTAACTAATATTATACTCCATCGAAAAAATAGCTGTTATAGGATACGTGTAGCTTTCTTAATTTGACCAAATTATATAAAATACGTGCAACATTTAAATCCTTAAATATGTTTATTATAAAAATATATTCAAGTTCACCGCTCCCAGTCCATCAGCACGACCAGCGGCGAATTGTAGCACGACCAGTGGTGAATTTACAAATGTGGCAAGCTCTGGCGGACGCCAGACCTCCCCGCCGGCGGGACCCTCCCCCATACCCCCACCCTCTGCCATGTGCAGCACACAGCAGTGACAGGAAGCGAAGTAGCGAGCGAACATTTCTAGCTGTCCGAGGAAGAAGATTACACTATTTTATAATGGGCTGTCATTCTGTCAATGCTTGGGCCATGTGACATAATTACAAAACGAAGCCCAATAGCCCAGTACTGCAATAGCCCATAGAAAACAAATGGAAGACTCACGCTGTCAGGCAGGGGCGTCCGCAGGCCGCCGTTTCAGTTGCCAAATTGCGATCGTTCCGCCTTCTCTGCGTCTCTTCGTCTCCCTTCCTGGCTGCGCGCATGGCGGACCGGCGACGCGAGCCCGCGACGGCACGTCAGCACCACGCCACCACTGCTGAGTGTTGATGCTGTCGGCTGGCTGAGTGGCTGCTGCTATCAAGTAGCTTTTGTTTTGAGTTCAATTGATTCATCCATGGAAGATTCAGCAGGAACGCAGAGGGGAAAAGGAAGAAAAGGTAAGTTAAATTGATTTCATCTACTATGAATTTGATTGATATATAGTGGATCGAATTTAGTTACTGAATTTTTAATTGATACTGGTAGGCTTAAAGAGATACTTTAGCACTGTTTCTGGTCCAAGTACTGCCTGAAGAACCAATTCAAGTTGCAACAGCAGCAACAGAAGATGGAGTAGACAGAATCACAGGCTACTCCAATTGCAGATACAGAGGCACAGGGTGAGCCTGCTGCACAAGAACAACCACAAGAAAATGAACAAGGAGATGGTGAGTACATTACAGAGTTTAGCCCAGAACATATAATTGCCGATCTAGGAATTCGTATCCCAATTGAGAAGTTTCATCCAAACATTAGAGATCAAGTGAAGAGAGCTTATTTGTTGAAGGGCCCAACCTAACCTGTTGGTCATCCTTTTCCTTTTCCTCGCAGCATGGTTTAAAAAATATGATTGGTTAGAATATAGTGTGGAGAAGGATTCTGCTTTTTTCTTTTACTGCATCCTTTTTAAGGATGAACCATCGGATGGTCATTTTGGTCATGATGTCTACACAAAGGAAGGCTTTAATACTGGGAGAAATGCCTATAAAGCTTTTCCTTTACATGTTGGTGGCGTTGCAAGTCAGCATAATGTAGCAAGAAAAAGATGTGATGATTTTAAGAATCCGAGGGCGGCAGTAGGCACTAGGTTGAGGAATTATAGCAAGGTATCTAAAATCAAATATAAAATCTGTTTGACTACTGCTCTGGACTGTGCAAGATTTTTCATTATGCAAGGTCATTCTTTTCGAGGGCATGATGAATCTGATTCTTCTCTAAACAAGGGCAATTATCGAGAAATGATTGATTGGTACAAAGATGAAAGATAAGAAGGAAGATGTAAGAATTGCATTTGAAGAGTTGTGCCCAGAAAATTGCCAAATGCTTGCTCCTAGTATTCAGAAGGACCTTGCAAATGTTGTGCACAAGAGGTCACCCAAGTTATAATAGGCGAGATGGGGATTGGAGTGGTCTTTTCTCTGTCCTTATTGATGAGTCACGTGATATATCAATCAAAGAGAAAATGGTCGTAATTATAAGGTAAATTGATATTTGCTTTTTTTGCTAATTTAGTTGCCTATTGATGCATTAACTAACTAGTATCAAACTACCATGTGTGAATTGTGATGCAGGTTTATAAATAATAAAGGAAAGGTTATGGAGAGATTTTTTGGGTATAAAACATGTTAAAGAGACCTCAGCAGCTGCATTGAAGAGTGTTTTTGTTGAGATGCTTGATAGTCATAATTTACCAATTGCTAGGATGCGTGGACAAGGATATGATGGAGCATCCAACATGAGAGGGGAGTTTAATGGCTTGCAAAAACTGATCCGTGATGACAACCCATATGCCTTCTACGTTCATTGCTTTGCACACCAATTGTAATTGGTTGTAGTTGCCATCAGTGAATGCTGTATAGGAATAAAGGATTTTTTGACTGTCAATTTGACTGTGACCAACACTAGTGCTTCTTGCAAGAGGAAAGATTTACTTGTTCAACGACATCGCGAAAATATTTTGGCTGCATTGGGTACTGGTCAGATAATTTCAAGAAGAGGCAAGCATCAAGATACTACTTTGGTTAGACCCAGAGACACTAGAGGCGGCTCACATTATAACACATTGCTTCGCATGGAATCAATGTGGGATGCAATTATACCAGTGTTGGCTTTTTGTGAATCAAGAGAAGCGTCAAACAAATAATGCTGGAGGTTTGGTTCACATAATGGAGAGTTTTAATTTTGTGTTCATTATGAAGCTGATGCTAAAACTTTTTCAGGTTACAAATGAGCTGTCACTTGTTTTGCGAAAGAAAGATCAGAATATTATTCAAGCCATGTCTTTGCTTGTTGATGTCAAAGTAAGGTTGATTGAACTGAGGAGTAATGGTTGGGAGTCATTATTTGCTGAAGTTAAAACCTTTTGTGATGCAAAGCAAATTGTTGTACCAAATATGGAAGCACCAAGGCCAAGATGGGGCCGATCAAAGGCAAGAAAAAGGGATAATGGTTACGGAAGGTCATCATTATCATGTAGATACTTTCTATGCTGCATTAGATGCCATAAATACCGAGATGGATCACCGCTTCAATGAGGTCTCTACATACTTGTTAGTTTTCTTGCCTAGACCCAAGGCAATCTTTCTCAAAGTTTGATGTCAAAAGGCTTGCTCGACTAACAGATATCTATGATAGTGAATTCTCCATTAGTGATCGTGGATCTATAAGGGATCAACTACAACTCTTTGTCGATCATGTTAGGAGAAATCCTGATTTTAGTGGTTGCACTGATATTGGAAGTTTAGCAATGAAGATGGTGGAAACTGAGAGACATACAATGTTTCCATCAGTCTATCGCCTTATTGAGCTCGCTTTGCTCCTTCCAGTGGCAACGACATCCGTTGAAAGTCTTCTCAGTTATGAATATTATCAAGACGGATTTGCGTAACAAGATAGCTGATGATTGACTCAATGATTTTATGATATGCTATACTAAACGTGAGATATTTAAAGGACTTGATGATGAAGCAATTATGAAGCGTTTCAAGCCATCAAAAGGCGGAGAATGAATTTGCCACGGTCTCCACGACATAATTAGTGTTCTTCAATTGGTATGTTCATTCCCGTCACTAGAATATGCAATTTGGTTTATTTTTAGAGTTTAAAAACATAAATTATGAGATTGTGACATGGTTTATGGATAGATTGTTATTTTTTTATGATATTATCTTTTATATTTTATACGGTTGCTTTGCAAAAAAAAAACTAGCACTAGAAATTCCGCCATATAGGTCATTTTGGTCCTGGATTCACCACTAAACACGACACATCTACTTGACCTTCACCTCGCCATTGACTACCGCATCTGGACTCGACAACTGCACAACAAGCCAAGAGACAAGCAACTTCTGCTTTCGCGGTGGATTAGTGATAACATGCTCAAACTGAAATGGCTCAATATTGACAATCACTCATCATTAAACTGAACATCATGACAACTTATCGACATGTGTTTGCACATACGAACGAAGAACACAAACAATAACTTGAAAATTCATAGCTCAAAAAATGAGACAAATTACAAATATATGTTAAGATCTCAAAGTGGCGTCTCACAAACCGAATAATATGACTGTTGAAGATTGATTGTTCTATGTAAAACTTAAAACCTAACGAAGGTGGTGACAACTGATTGTAAAGATTTAAGGGTCGCTTTCCATGAACGCGCACCTCTAATGGGCTCTTAGACGATACACAGCCCAACGGACCAAATATAGAGGTACACTATCTTGATAGAATCTGGACGCTGACTTGTTTTGAAAAATTCCCGTTGACTTCGGTGGTAATTGGACCTCAAACTAAAGCCATTCGTTAGCTTATGGAATTATATTTCCAACCAGATATGGATCATAGAAAACGGAGATTGGATGTGTTATAGGCGTCCATTTTACTTCTGCTAGTCTTCTCCACCTCTGCACCTTCCTCCAAGTTCTTCATGATACTCTCCAATGTTTCTAAGCAAGATAACATCATTACATAGTTGTCTAGTCTCAAAAGTGTAAAAAAGATCGCTTGAAAACGAGCTCACCTTTAAATTGAATTGTCGCATTTGAGCTCAGTTCACTAGACCATGCAACGGTTGGAGGATCAGCAAGTCATCCAAAAGAGTGATGTCTTCATCACCTTTACCCATAAGTAATTTCATGTGAATTAGCTAAACATCAAATTATCCAAAGGTTTTGTAAATTCTAAAGGGGTTAGGTTGAAAAACTACCCCAACAAGATCATTGTCTTAAATGCAATTTCAATTAGTTTTAGGGCCTGTTCGTTTGATTTCGTAGCCAGGAGGACAGAGAGAGATTGAAGAGGATTAAATACCCAAGTCGAAATACCCCTCAACCCTCTCCAATCCCCTTCGATCCCTTTGATTTGAATAACAAACCAACAAAGCCTTAGGGGTGGTGGTGTGGTGGGGTGGGGTGGGGGGGGGGGAGAATTGACTTCATGATGGGTGCAGTTTACCTACCTAAATTTTTCTCATTTAAAGGACAATACCATGTTTCATTCTTACTGTAGGTAAATTATCTCTTCCGTTGGAAATAAAAGAGGTATATTCTCTTTGTTCAGTATCATTTTATTTCTATCGGCAATTGCACATTATTACTCTATAGTTTACATGTTTTGGTGATCACCAGGACCATGCTAAATTTGAAGAAGCTGCTACTGTCATCCAAGAACATATGAAAATTTACTCTATTCTTTTCCTATGTGTCTAGTGAATACAAGCACTTAGAGAAAGAGATCCATTTTTTGACACGTATAACTTGATCATTTTATAACCCAATGGAAGTACTAATGAATGGGCACAGGGCTATAAAGAACAATTCAGAATAACAATCCCATCGCCTTTCCACCAAAGCACAATCACATCCACCACTAATTATAAGCTAATTTTTAAACAGACCCTCCTTATCCTACTTAATTAAGTTATAACTAGTAATATTTCTCCCATGAGCCACTTCACTGCCCCACTTTCGCTTACCAAATGACTACGAACCGTCCGAGACTTGGGTCGATGATGACAATACTGGTATAAATTCTTTCTAAATCTATTACTACACTGTTGGCAAGCTTACATAATATGCTTGAGTAGTGCTAGCATAAGTCGACATAGCAGAATAAACATCCCACCGATCGAGAGATATAAAGTGATCCTGTTGAATCTTTCTAGTTTGGCTTGAGTGTTGCCGGCTCCTAATGAAGATTTCCATTTGTCGACCTGATCAGGATATTGGTTGCTACATTCCCATACGTTTTTTCCTGTGATTCAGCTCAACCTCGGTCGTGCTTTCTGAACTCCCATCTTGATCGTTAGCCATTGCTGCTGCAGTGTATTCGGAGCTGACTGAAGACCACTCTCCTGCTGGCAGCAGCCACGGCAGTGTTGGTTGGTCAAGTGACACGTCCGGCGGTGGCGCCAACTTGCTGATGACCTGAAGTACATCCGTCATTCTCGGGCGACTGGACGGGTTGAGGCTGGTGCAAGCCATGCCAAGCAGCAGTAAACGTTTAGCTTCCTCCTCCACGACATGTGTTTGCTCCTCCTTCCCCGAGCAGACAACAATGGCACCCTCTAAGGCCTCCAGTAGCGTACCCTCCCGGTGAAGGCGCCGCGCCCAGAGACTGATGTGGCCATCCTCTGCAGGAACGTCTGAGCTCTTCTTGCCAGAAACCACCTCGAGGATAAGCACCCCAAATGCATATACGTCAGTCTGTCGTGCAGCCCTGAACCTGTAGATGCTCTCCGGCGCTATGTAGCCAAAGGTTCCCCCCGCGACGCCGGTGATGGAGCTCCTGTCTACAGCGACTGTGCAGGCGATACCGAAGTCGCCAAGCCGAGCACAGAAGGTGGAGTCGAGCATGATATTGCTTGCCTTGATGTCACGGTGCAGCACCACGGGCTCGTGCTCGTGATGAAGGTAGTGCAGACCTGTAGCTATATCCCTGACAATGCCGTAGCGAGTGTTCCATTGCCCAATACTAGCTGCTGCATCTGCTGGCTGCTGCCGCCCATTCGGGAACAGATTCTGGTCCAAGCTACCATTCTCCATGTACTCGTATATAAGCAGGGGCTCGCCTTTGTTGTACGACCAGCCTATAATAATTTTGTTTCCATGAGAAATTACAAAAAAAAACCGTGTGTGGTTGCAGATACATACATACATGAAAGAAAAAAATAGGAGCACCACATACCGACAAGTGGGACAACGTTCTTGTGGCGCAGACGGTTGATGACGCTGACCTCCGCGAGGAAGTCTTGGTAGCGCCGGTCCTGGAGTTCTCGCGTGAACTTCTTGATGGCCACCTTCTTGTTCATGTTCATGTTCATGGCGGACTGCCCCGTTGGCGTTGTCCTAGCAGCAGCAGCAGCAGCAGCAGCTGGAAGCGTGCATCCGTAGACGGCCCCAAATCCGCCACGCCCAAGCTTCATCGCGTCGTCAAAGTTGTTGGTGGCCTTCTTGATGTCAGCGAAGTCGATGTGCATCGGCACACCAGGGAGGCTCTGCATGGTCTTAGCCAGCTCGTCCAGCTCCGTCTTCCACAGTCTGTACTTCGAGTTGAGGTAGCAGTACGCAGCGGCAGCCGCGACAAGAGTGACAGCTACTGAGCCCAGCACCGACGAAAGTATGACGACCCAGTTTTGGGAGGCTTGCTTGGGGAGAGGCCGATCAACCGTCAGGTTTCAGCTCTGGAGCTCAGCGAGCTGCCCGACCGAGGAGAAGAGACCAATTTGGCCTCTTACTCGGTCCCCCGCCAGCATTTCTCCCAAGTCGAAGGCCATGGAGGTGGCCACGGCGTAGGGAGCCTCTGGGTTCCGTGCAGCGTCGCCCACGCTGACCGACAACCGTTTCCCAAGAGGGTCGTATGCAAGGAAAGCTTCGACGGAGTTCATCCCCGGCTCTATCGAGATCTGCACGCAGGCAGTGCTTGCGGCAGCGTACAAAGGCCATGTACATGAACCCCATCAGCTGAGAAGAACCAGAAGCAGAACCAGATGAGTTTCGTTGGCTCGAGGAGTCGGCGGGTGGTAGTTTGATGGACATATCACGGTTCTGGTTGCCACTGAAGCCGTAGGCGGGGACTATGGACACGACGACCAGGCTGCTGCTGCTGCTGCTCCTACTCGCTGGCGGCGTCTGGCTGACGGCCATGGTGAAGCGAAGCTTGAAGATTCCCCCGTACCAGATGTATCCCCATGGAAGGTACAGCCCAAATGAGTCTGAAGACGTACCATTTCTGTACGAGCTGAGCGTCTCTTCTTGAGGGATGGCGCTCTGTGTATCAAGCAGCAAGGTACCTGAATCCGTGAGGAACAGATAGCCCTGGTTCACTCGATCGTAGGAAACAGTTGTCCAGGTGAGACTAGTGTCCGGCAAGGTTGGAGCCGGAGGATTTGCATGACTGCGCGTTGGAGCTGGAGCTGGAGGAGATCAGCAGTCAGCACACGATGATCCCTAAGATGACTGGACTGCGGTGCTGCTGCAGAATCGACATGGGGACAGGTAGTAGCGGAAGCAGCTCTTTAGCCTCTACTCCTATCTTTACGAAGGACATCCATCCATTAACAGACGGAAACGGAGAACGGTTCCAACACGACATACTACGTTCAGTTCAACACGCATCCGGCATCAAACGGGCGTTGAAAATTCCACAGTAGTGGGGTTGGGGGCATCGCATATACACCGACACTATTCCAGATATATACGACAGCTCATTTCCATGATATATAAAGTCGAATTTTATTGGAGTGAAACGTTGACACGCAACGCAACAATTGAAATGGCCTGCGACGGCGATAGCTGCCCTTTATTGGTGTTACCGGACCTCCGCTTCGTTCCGTTAGAAGTCGGTCATTGTCTTAGACAATAAATTTGAAACATCTTCAACAAACTCCACCTTTTAACAAATTTACTTTGTAACATAAATCAACATCTTTATCCTGAACATAACAAAGAAAATACCACTGACGTCAAATAACCTCTGGGGCTAATCCACTAAACCAACTAAACTTGAGCACAACTCAAACTTAGCACCAACTAAGCTTGAGCACAGCTCAAATTAGCAACAGGAACAGATTTAGTTATCATATCAGCAGGATTATCATGAGTAGTTATCATATCAGCAGGATTATCATGAGTACTGATCTTGCATACCTTTAACTTACCATCTTCGATCACATCACGAACAAAATGGTACTTGCAATATGTTTAGTCCTCTCATGAAACATCTGATCTTTGGTAAGGTAAACGACACTTTGACTGTCATAGAATAAATTAATGTAAGAATCGACTCCACACAGCTCAGCGTACAAATCTTTCAGCCAAATTAATTTCTTGCACGCTTTAGAAATAGCCATGTACTCTGCTTCAACAAACTATAATGTAGCCTTCCAACTCACAGCACAACTGCTGAACACATAACCAGTGAGAGACCCGCGTCTGTCCAGATCAGCAGCATAATCTGAATCCACATAACCAATAAGTCCCTTCTGAGTTCTGCCAAACTTCAAACAAGAATCTGTTGTGCCTTTAGGGTACCTGAAAATCCACTGAACTGCCCTCCAATGTTCTTTACTAGGATTAGATATATATCTACTAACCAAACTCATAGCATATGACAAATCTGGACGAGAGTAAACCATGTTATACATCAAAGACCCAACAACACTAGAATAAGAAACTCTTGACATGTATTCAATATCTGCATCTGTACTAGGACACTGTGCAACTGACAATTTAAAATGAGGTGCAATAGGAGTACTAACAGGCTTTGTATTATGCATGTTGAAACGCTAAAGAACTTTCTTAATATAATTTTGCTAACTCGGCCCAAGCCTTCTGACGACGAGCCTTCGCTTCGCTCCGTCAGAAGTCGACCTTTGTTTTGAGCAATGAATTTGGAATATCTTCAACACAATTCACTTTTCTAAACTATTCTAATTGATCTCATTGACCCCTTCACAACATATTTAACTTTTCTTTCTCCACGTATAAGTTAAGTTTTAATGCCAAATTATTGTGAGATGACGTAGGACATCATACTTTATCGAAAACATATACCTTATTTTAAAAATATGGGAGGGGCATTGTTATTCATCTTCTAATAGTTAACTAGCAAACATAACTGTGAGGTGCAACATGGGGAGCAAAAAACATCAACCGTTTATGGAGAAACGAGGACTAAAATATTACATATCTATGTTTTATCTCTTCTATAAAATTTAAAAGCTACAATTTAATTTATGCTGACCGTAATCCATATATAAATTAATTATTGGTATAAAATGACAATGTCTTCTTAAGTCTTATATCGAATTAAAATACTAACTTCTAGTTTTTTTTTGTATCCCGGCCGTTGTAGGGCACGTAAAAATTTACTCATAAATACAACCTAACTTCAATTTTTATAATGTCAAATACGCCGGTATAAGTTACAAACCCTGTCACGGTTTGCAATGGTATGTGTATAAGTTGGAGACACACATGCATAGTACATGTGTATAGGTTCGGGACTCAATTTATTTAGATTAAACTAGGTAATAGGTCATTTAATAATTAAGATTTCTGCTGATGGTTTGAATGTTTGATTTACTTATTGGGCCATTGCCTCATCTAGGTTCCAACAAAATCAAAACTCCAACTAGTGATATATGATTGAAGCGAAGGAAAGAGTTCCCCATTCATTTTTTTTAGGTGTAGCGATAAATCAGACAAGTATTCTAAAAGGTTTAAACCAATTTGATTAGGTTAATATAAACTATCTACATGATATGGGTGATATAATCATTTGTAGATTTGTATTACATTTGTAGATTTGTAGACAAGGACAAAAATGAATGACCCTGGAATCCTTCACGGCAGACCCAAGTGAGCGTCGCGACTTCGTGATCCCTTCATGGGATCCGACTATACCGGAATCGGGAAAAAAACTACGGTAAAAGGAAAACTACCTATTTGGCACCTTCTTTGGCACCTTCTTGTTAGCAACTCTATTGAATTAACTAACAGATAACTTGATTCAGTGCAAATCGGAATACAGGACCTTAAGGGAAGTGAGGTTGGATCAGAGAAGAAAGTGAACCGGGTACACAAAGGTAAAGGTTGAGCAGGAAGATGAACAGTAAGTAACTAGAGGGAGAGATATTCTATTAATTGATAATTTGTTCGATGTCCTTCCCACTGCTGCTCCTATGCTCTTGTCGAGACAACCGGTTTAGGCGATACCTCCAGATACCTCCAGACGAATACTTGACTAGGCCAAGGCCCACAGCCCATATGACGGCCCGGCCATAAATGGTTCCTAACATTCCTCCCTCCTTGAGCTTCGGCTTGCCTCCAAGCCGATGGAGAATTTTCAGTATCGTCTGGACCCATGGCATTTGCATGTTCTTAATGCTGAAAAGCAATCCACCATCACACCAAACTTGGTTATACAACCCTTTCTGAAACTTCCAGTCCACTGGACTGATCCTTGCTCACACCATCATGTTGTATGTTCTTGTTTAAGTTGGACAGAGAGACGCAATGAAGTCAGCTTGAACGCTGCAGCCTTGCTGGAAATTGAATTGGTTCTGAGCAAAGAAGCAGCTACCAAGTAATTGCCAAATACAAGGACTGACAGTAAGGTGCAGTCCCAGCAGGTGTTCATAGAATTATATGTGACTGTAAAATCAGTTGGCCCAACCATGAGTGCTACCAGTGCAAGAAAATGGCCAAAACAGCTCACGACTGTATTTTCATGAATTCCAGCTGCTACCAGATTTGCTGACACATCAACAGCATGTATCCCTTCCACTTCAATTGGACAAAACTGAAACAGAGGTCCACCAGAAGTCTGCAAGGAAACAAAAAAAGAAGCACGAGATGACTGAAGCTAGTGAACTGTCTCCCTGCCATTGAGTTCATCTTCCACTGCGCTTTGAACTAACTCAAGCCAACGTTCCCAGAAATACAAATGTGCATATCTGCTCACTTCTATAGCAAGTGTTGTATTTAACACAAACTGAAACAAGTTTCAGACTGCCAACTCCTACAATCCATACTTAGTAGTTATGATATATACATAAAAGATTAATTAGGTTGAAATGCGAATTTGATTGTAATGCACTACAAGGTTATAATTTGGGGGCGGCATAGGTCCAAAATGTCATATGTCGGTTGAAGTTACTCTAAGATGGAGAGAGAAAAACTTCATCAGAAGGTCGTAGACGAATAGAGTAATTTTTTTTATTTTTCTTTAACTTCTTATCGGTCCTATACCTATAACATCAACATTTTTTGTCCCATGCCTAAAATATCCATTGCATTTTTTGATTTCTACCTAAATAGATTAACCTGGTTGCTTTCTAAAAAAAAGCTCCTCAAACTTTACCGTGTAACCGGTTCCACAATCGACCTTGCAAAAAGGCCACGATTTTCTATTATTTTACACCAGATTAATTACCACGTGCAACACTAGGGTATTACCCTAGTATAGAACAAACGGAAAAGAAAAGAAAACATAAAAAATACCAGCGTATAATAAAATAGTCAGACAACCAGAGGGCGGTGGCCGAAAGTTGGGCAAAAAAAAAAAAAAAGAGAAATAGCTACAAACATACACATTACAAACAAACGGGCAGAAGAAAATAGAAAAAAAAGCAACATATAATTAACTTACGGACAACCGGAGGAGGCGAAATAGAGTTACAGACCAACAGGAAAAGATAAACAACAGACAAAACAAGAAAAAAAATGAAAAAGGACCGAAATCAAGAAATTCCCATGGTTTAGAATTAGAATTTCTATTTGGATTAGAATTCAGATTACCAAACTAAGCTTTGCATATGTCCTATATAAGAAAGAAGGGCTACATAGACACACAAACAGGGTCAACATTCACATTCACGAAATTAGTTGAAGAGGTGGGACAAAAATATTAGGTGAAGAAAACTTTGGCTACTAATACTAGGAGGATCCTTATTCAATTTACTCAAAGATCAGATGGATCTATTTAGATTAGGAGAAAAAAAAACTATTCATGAATCCTTGCCACTGCTATTCGGCATTCACTGCCATAGTAGCGGTTTTTATTGAACCGGCAGTGATGTCTCTTCACTGTCGGTTCTGAGCTTTTTAAAATCATAATGATTGAGGGTGTTCGACATCACTACCAGTTTGTGGCTAAAAGCGGCAGTGAATGGATGATTGTATATCACTGTTGGTTCTAGCCATGAACTGATAGTGATATGGTGCTACCATTGTCGGTTTTTGGCTTAAGCCGACGGTGATAATCTAACAGCAAAAAAAAAGTTGTCATCCTCTCTGCCCTCCTTTCTCCCATCATGAACACACTCATCCAGGATTCCAGGAGACATGTGTTTTCCCCACTTCCTCGATTGTTGCGGCTGTTCTTCATCATGAAGATCTTAGATTTTGGTTTTTGGCTTAAGCCGACGGTGATAATCTAACAACAAAAAAGTTGTCATCCTCTCCTCCCTCCTTTCTCCCATCATGCATGAACACACTCATCCAGGATTCCAGGAGACATGTGTTTTCCCCACTTCCTCGATTATTGTTGTGGCTGTTCTTCATCATGAAGATCTTAGATTTTAAAGCATCGGTATGATCTTGCTGTAAGGTTAGTAACAATCATCCACTCCTTTGAATTTTTGCTTTACCATTTATTTGATGGCTATATTGCTTGATTCTCATTCTAGTTATTTCTCAATTTTATAGAACACTTTCCAATTGAATTTTGCGGAAGACATCCAAGAAAATTGCAATGAATCCATCTTCGAAAAGGTTGGTGTCTATAAACCCATTTAAATTTGTAGCTAATTACATGGTGGTTTTGATTATTGTTAGTACGATTGGAGTTGCGAGTTGCGTAGATTATTCTTTAAATAGGGCTGCTAATTTCTATTTTGATGAGCAAATTAATGCGGCATCTACCAACTCATTGTTTGGAGATATATTGTTGTTCATTATTGAGTGTCAATTTTAATTTCTTTTGTAACTATTGTCTCCATTTTTATGTGGCATAAAGTAGAATGATTGTCCCCGATGAGTGTAAAATATTGGTTTTTATGGCGTATGATTTTTTATTTTCGATAGGGCTACCAATTTCAAATTTTCACAACTAATGTAGAATAATACTTTTTTTTCAAAATGGGGCACCCAAATTAAATTATTGTAGAATAAGTTCTGGTTTTGAGCAATAGTTACTCTCCCTATTTTTATGTGACATGAAGTCTAAATATTTTTTGTTGCACAGATAGATTGATGGTGGACAATGCTCAAGTACCTTGGCAGGAGATCGCTTCATACAGATAGTTTGGTGTGTATGCTTCCTATTTAATTTATATCAGTTAATTCAATAAAATGATCTACTGTTTTGTCTTATATTGTGCCTTTCAATATTATCTTTCTTGAACGATAGTGCAATAAATTTAAACACAAAAGACTCTTAGATGTAGAGATCAGAGAATTGGTAGAGAAGCTAGCATCCTTGATCTTCTCCGAGATATTGGACAAAAAAGAAACATTATTCATTGCATGATAAAAAGTACAAGGCACAATATAGGCCAGAGCGGCTAGCTAGACTAATGTAATTTTAAGATCTTGATAAGTATATTTTAACTATAATCGTAACATTTGTAATATTTAATGTTTGATGGTTTTGTCGTATATGTAGCAAATATGTAGGAAAACACAATTGCACAAAAAATAAAAAAATATGAAATAAAAAAATGCAAACAAGATATGACTCTCTGTAAGACAAAAACCCAGCAATGATGCCAGACATAGAAACAACCGGCTAGAGTTAAAAACCGGTAGCATTGGTCGATAGAACACTACCGGCTTGAGAAACAAACCGACAGTGTTGGTCGACACAACACTATTGGTTTGTGAATCAAACCGCTAGTGTTCTGTGAGAGAATATTGCCGGCTTGAGTAAAAAACCGGCATGTTGGTAAAGAGTACACCGTCGATCAGTGCCAATAACCGGCAGTGTTTGTTGATACAACATTGCTAGCTCGTGTAGGCAAAGTGTTGGCTCAACTGGACACTGCCACTGCCAGGTCATGTGATGAAGCGACAATGAAATTTGTAATCACTGTTGGTTTCGGTTCACATGAATCGGCATTGATGTGTACCACCATCACTGCCAATTTGATTATGCCAGTTTAAAATGCAACAGTGAAGGAGGATTTAAACTACGGCGATTTCATGATATGGAGTAGTGCATTGGCGGATGCACGTGGGGGGCTGGCCTCGAAATTTTGTTAACAGGTTTATATTTTTTATGTTGAACACTTTGAATTAATATTAAATTATCAATTTTAGCTACATCTAGCGCCTGTTTAGAACCAAAAACTTTACAAAATTTTGAACTGTAGCATTTCGTTTGTATTTGATAATTATTATTCAACCATAGAGTAACTAGGCTCAAAAGATTCATCTCGTAAATTATAGATAAACTGCACAATTAGTTATCTTTTTTACCCATATTTAATGTTTCATGCATACGTCAAACATTCAATGTGACAAGGAATCTTGTAAATTTTTACAATTTTAAAGCGATCTAAGCCCTCGTTTAGATCCAAAAAATTTATAAAATTTTGAATTATAGTGTTTCTTTTGTATTTGGTAATTATTGTCCAATTATGGAGTAACTAGACTCAAAAGATTCGGTCTCGCAAACTACAGATAAACTATATAATTAGTTATTTTTTATCTATATTTAATACTCTAAAGATTCGATGTGTCAGTGAATCTTGTAAAGTTTTGGAATTTTAAAGGGAACTAAACAAAGCCTAATAAGGTGCTATTAGTGTATGTGTTCAACGAGAAAAAAATGTTAACCTATATTATTTAGCCCCCCATTTGGTCCGTTTCTGGATCCGCCACTGCAGTAGTGTGCATATATGTCATATATAACATGCTAGTTCTATGAACAAAGATAGTTACATTTATAAAGTCAGTTACATAAGGCTATAAAAATAAGAGAAATTTTGACTCTTTAATATTATACTAGCAAACATACCGTGCGTTGCAACGGGAGAAAAAAATTAAACGTTAATTAAAAATATACGAAAGTATTGCATATTTATTCATATTTTATGTTTTTTATATATTTCTTTCAACCTAATTTTTTTTATTATCAACTCATTGTATTGCTATTTTTTAACTAAATATATGGTCTTTTCGATTTGGATTTGGATTAAAATTAGAGTCTCTATTCATCTTACTCTGAGGTATTCCATCATGAGTCATGTCAGAATAAGAATTGTATGAAAAGTTGACTGTTTCTATGTCAAGATCATATATGTGATTCAATAGGTTTTAGAATCGAACTCCGTGTCATGCTAGACAAAAGCTATTCAAACTTGTATAATTACGGAAGAAATTCGTGCCGGACAGACAGAGAGTTCATAACATACCCTGGATTTTTATTACAATCCAATTCCAATCTGATTCTGACTCCCTCGGCTAACAGGTTGGTGTCGGCAACTCGGAACATCACATCTGGCCGACACAATCCAATATATGTTTTGCTATATGAGTCCGTGTCCTTATAGATAAGATTATATATATAAGTTCGTACGGAAAAGATTCTCTATTGCTATGTAGTTAGAGAGATGAAAAAAAATAGATGGATAAAAAATAGCCGAGAATATATATATATATACTATATGTATATTATACACCTGGGTGCATTCTCTATATGGAATGCACCCAGGACCAAATTTGTCTCGGCCGACCGACCTGCACGCAACCGCACCGTTCGGCTTCTATGTCTAGGACCCACGCGCCCTCCCGACCGTCATTCTACCGTTTCCGCCGCCCACACCCGCTCCTTCCACCGTTTGTGCCGCTGAGCCGGAGAGGAAACCACCGCGAGTGCGCCGGCGGCGACCATCTTGCTCCGCCGCGGGAACCGTGTGCGCTTCATCTCGCATCACCCCCCCTCCCACACCCGCTCCCCTGCGCCCATTTGCTCCGCGCGGTTCGTCGTTTTTCGCGGGCGGTTGCTCCGCCGTACCACAGCGCTCGCCCGCACGGTTGTCGCTGCGCCGCTCGCGATCCCCGCTATGGGAGCGATTCTATTCCGACTTGATTCGGCCCGGCGGACTCCACGATTTCGCCCGGACCCATCCTCTCCGACTTAGGGTTTGGAACTCCGCCGCGTTGGAGTGCTCTCCATTTTTTTGAGTCGCCGGGCTTCTAGCTTCCTCGCATTTTCAATGTAAGTTTTATTTCAAACCCTAACCCCATCGATTGGATGTGATTTTTTTTGTTTTTTTCGATGCTATATGTGTTTATTTTGTAGATGAATCTGTAATGCAACTATAGTTAGTACCCCTGATTTTTTATCTCCTAGTTGATTTTTTGTGTAATAGCTTATTATCTCCTAGTTGATTTTTTGTGTAATAGCTTATTACTTTTTGTCGTACCCGGATAGCTGTTCCAGTTTGCAATTGGTCATGTGCATATCAGTACCCCTGATTTATATTTCCTAGTTGATTTTTTGTGCATTAGTTTATTACTTTTTTGTTGTAACTGGATAGTTGTTTCAGTTTGCAATTGGTCATGTGCATATCTGCAATGAAGAAGTAAGCGAGTTTGTTTTTTTTGTGCCAGTTAGTACGCCATGTTGGCTTTTTTTTGTATTGGTTTGAATCTGTTTTTGGTCACGTTGCATATCTGTGATGATGAAGTAAAATGATGCACACGACGTACTATTTTTATAGTGTGTTTTAGGTGTTTTGCTATTAGTTTGTTACCTTTTTTTAGCGGCAATGGGAAACGGCGTTTTTTCATGGTGCATTTTTGTTTTATAATTAGTTGCAATACTCTTTAGTTATAATTTTCTGTAGTATTAATAACATGTACAGTTTTTGTGTAACTATGTTATTATCTTAGGCGCAATTCGGGGTATGTGTTTTTAAAGTTGCAATTGGTTGACTGTCCCCCCTCAAAATTTTGCAGTTGTTTCAATGAACATGGAAGGGAATGAGTCAGGTGCTCAGGGCAGTGGCATGCCCTGCCGTTTGCCTCGTGTTGCTCTGTAGGGGCAGCAACAACATAATGTGCATAGGGGGAATGAGAGGAAGAAGAGATTAAGCTTGCCCTCACCGCCACCCCCCGCCAAGCTGATGTTCAGAGTCAGGTAGATGAAGGACAAGAAGGAGAGGATGCTGAACCACATGCCCAAGATCTAGATTTTGGCCTGATCATGATGTTGATGCTGGTAGCGGTGACGCCGATGGTGCTGATGATGATGCAACTCTTGTAGTTGGTCAGAAGAGACGTCACAAGCAGTCTCCCGCACTTCGATGCTCACCTTCAAAAATCAAAGAGCTTCTCAAATCTCTCCCTGCTGATGTCATCAACAAAGCAAAGACACTTGGGTTTGGTGGAATATTGCAATTCAAACCAATCTGCTTGGATAGGAAGTTGCTAACTTGGCTTATGGCGAGGTTCAATCCAGAAACCATGAAGTTAGAGCTTGGTGGTGGCAAAGAGATTTCAGTCACTGAGCATGCAGTTTGGTGCATGTTCTAGCTACCAAAAGTTGGTGGTGACCCACCTTCCATATCTGATGCGGAAGCTCGTATTAAGCGGAACGAGTTGGGGCAACTAATCTGTCCCAGCACATACAAAAAGATCGGCATTAGGATCTCAGATATTGTGGATGGACTGAAGAGTAAGGCGATCACGGGGGATTTGGCTCTCAGGGCATTTTTTATGGTTCTATTCCATTCTTTACTTTTCTTCAACACTGATAGTTGCATCAGGCTCGAGAATGTGATAAATACTGAGAATTTGAAGGATATTGGCAAGATCAACTGGTGCAAAGCAGTTTTGGATAATCTTTGCAAAGCTACACGTTTGTATAGAAAGGACTTTCCGGCGAAGGGCGCCCAAGCACCTATGATAGGCTGCGGCATTTTCCTGATAGTAAGTCCTTTTTTTTTTTCTGTTTGTACCTTTTTCTTTTCTTTTTTGCAACTCATCCAGCACTCGTGTTGTAACTGGGCCAAACACATGGTGTAATTTGCAACCAACTATATTAGAACCTAAGATTTTTTTAACCATGTTGCAATTGGTCTTCTATATTTTTTGTATTTATCTTTTTTATACTTTCTTTGCAGATGCTATATGTGGACCACTTGCAGCATGGGCTTGATGTAGACCCGTTCCCTCTGCCCCGATGTGCTATACTGAACAGTAAGACAATCGATTCAATTTCAAATTTGGATCGCAGGGGAGACGTCGCAAATGATGTTACCGAGTATGGCAACCTCAAGGTAAGTTTGTTGTTAATCAGGGTTTTTTCTCTTTTTTTTTCTTTTTTCTTTTTTGTTTTGTTTTTGTTTGTCGTTTTCTGTTTTCTGTTTTCCCAGCGTGTGATTTTACGTTTATGATCAATTTTTTTTAAATAAAAACTTTTTGCAGTTGAGAAGCATCGCCGGTACATGTTACACCCCCCTCCCTACTTTCGCCCCATCTGTCACTGCCCCCCCTCGCCCTGATACTGCTGGCAGTTCAGCTGGCGCGGCTGGCACACATGATGCCCTTGGTGGTCATGTTGTCATGGATTTTCAGCCTCTAGTTCTACACCAATATCCGAGTTTGGAAGCTACTTTTGGCTAGAGCATTGCTGATGTAGTTGGAAGAAGTAGGAAGTCAGAGACACTTAAGATACTGAAGGCTTTTGATAATAGCACGGCCATGGCCCAGGCGTACACAACCAAGGCTGCAAAGTACATTACTGCGGCCAATGATCTCACGAGGACAAGTCACCAGGAGTGTTTCAACGCTATGCAGAAGCTGCTAGATGACTCTTGTACTTATAAGGAAGCTGCTAATAAGCGTAGGAGGGGAAAGTGGACGGAGAGTAAACTTGCAGCATCAGGTACCTTTTGTCCAGACCAAAATAAAATGTCTTTTTTCACATTGTTTTGTAATTACTTATTTACATGTGTTGCAATTACTCCTATATATGTGTTGTAATTATGGTGTCTGATACAAGTTTTGTTTTTTATATACCAAACAAATGTTTTAATCTTCACATTTTTGACTTATATATATATATATATATATATATATATATATATATATATATATATATATATATATATATATATATATACACACACACACACATGTGTGTGTGTGTTGGAATTACTACTATATATGTGTTGCAATTACTACTATCCAATTATCATCAGTTTGTTTATTCTTTCACTTTTTTTTTTTACGCAGCAGCAGCTAAATCATCTGTTGATCAAGATCAACACGAAGCAGGAGGTGTCGAAGCAGATGCTTCACGAGATGAAACTGCTAGGGGAAATCCTAGAGGAGATATTCCAACTTATGAACCACCACCAGGTACTTATGTTTCGCATTTTTTTGTTATCCTATTTTTTTCCTTTTTCGTGCAATCACCGTCTTATATCTGTGTTGCAATTGGTGGCAGACGTATTCACCCATGATGACTTTGCTGATCAAGGATTTGATGGAGATGGATTCAGAGAAGGATTTGACGAAGAAGTTATCGTCGAAGATTGGGTAGATGATGACGAAGAATTTGGTGGAGTAGTAGAGCGTCAAACATATGATCGGGAAGGTGGAAATCTTGGGAGTCCTCCAATACTTCTTTTAAAATGGAGGGAACCAACGGGTACTTTTTTTTTTCTTTTTTGCCTTTTTTCCAGTTTGTTATATATTTACGTTGCAACTAAAAACTTTCTTTAGTTGCAATTGGTGCAGTGCATTTTACAGGGATTGGCGCGAAACATCAGGTGATCAAGACATGTCTAGCAGCGGCAATGTTGACGCCTAGTCACCTGTTTCCACGTCGTCAATGTCTAATACCAATGTTGATAGCCAGGATAAAGGCATATCAAGTAATTCTCTCTTTATTTGTTGTATTTATTATGAGTTTTCCCTTTTTCGTTTGTCATCCTAATTTTTATATATTTTTATTGTGATCTACCCTAGCACCGCCTTCGTTGCGCGGTCCTGCAGGGGTTGGATTCCATAATAAATGAGCTGACATCCATGTTTGTTGATGACCCCACCGACCATGTTACATGATTATCACTTTGTTCACTTATTGGTTACATGTTTGAATTTTTTTTACACACATGTAGCATTCATATGTTTTTTTTTGGATTCTTGACTCTGTTTTCTGGTTGCAATTTGTATTGTATAGAACACATCCAGCAAGATTGGTGATGTATCCAGGCAAGCACAGGATGCCAATATATTCGAGTACATGAAGCTTCGTCAAGTTTGCCGCGTCTTCCGAAGGATCTGCGATGACGAAATAATGATCAAGCTCCTACCACTCCGACAGATTCAAGAGCGCTGCCGACCTTATCGTACTCAACTGGAGTCCAACTTCGTGCAGCGTTTCCTCAGGGCCAACCATCGAGAGGTCCCGTGCTTCCACGACATGGAAAGGTTGATGTCCTAGGGAAGGGATCACGTCGGTCAGGCACTTATCAACCAAGCAGTTGCGGCTGGAGACGACGGCGCAGGGTACTTTAAAGCTATGGTGCGTTATTGTGTGAACCCGGCGGACCCTGAAGCTCTTGCCATCATCAACAGAATCAGCGGTGGCACTTTACAAGACAGCAGGTGGGGCAACCATAGTCTAGGCAAGCTTCGCCAATACATCCGTGGAGATCTTCACATCATTGGGCAACGAAAAAGGCTTCGTTATCCAGAAGACACGCCAGAGTTGCTTGTCGATGACCCCCATGTCTGCACTTGGGAAGAATGGAGGCGTTACGGGCCACAGGACAACAACTTACCTAGGATCATCAGGTACTGCAGCGCAGAGTGCCGCATTCGCCACGAATTCGAGCTCTGGACTAGGGGTGCTAGCAAGAGAGTCACCCACCGCATCAAAAGGATGAGACTGTAATGTGTTGAAATATGTAATATTTTTATCTTTTCGCGTGGTGCGTATGCACATCCAGGTTGTAACCGCAAATGATCATATGTTGCTACCGCAAAGACAAACCTTGTTGCAATATGTAGTTGAAATATATAATAACAAATGTTTTATGTACTGTTTAGCTCTTTTTTGCGGTTGCAATTTGTAGTTGAAATCAAAATACGCATTTCCCCCCTGAATGTGGTATGTAGTTGCAACTGCACACGCCCTACGTTGCAATCGGCAGGGCGCAACCCTAGGGGGGGGGGTTGCGCGAGGCCTGCAATTTTTTCTTTGTTCTGTGGTGAGCGGATGCACATTCGCATTTGTTTTTGCAACCGCACTCAACCTCGTGTTGCAATTGGTGGCCCGCTGTTTTTTCTGCAGGGGGCGGATGCGCGTGGCGGAATGCGCGCGGCCCACGCGTTGGTCGGATGCGCGCGCGTCCCACCCGGGGGGAGAGCGCGGGGCGGGGCGTCGCGGCCCAGGAGGCGACCGGGGCCACGTGCTTGCTGGCGGGAGTCGGACACGGGAGCTAGGACACGGGGGCGAGCGCGAGTCCAGCCGGGAGGGTCTGTACATTTGCTGTAGCAAATGCACCTGAGTGCATTTTAGCCTCGTCGTGTGTGTGTATATATATATATATATATATATATATATATATATATATATATATATAGGGGTATACATTGGAAATAGATCATACTTTTATCTTTTACTATTTGGATTTGGATTAAAATTCCTATTCATCATGCTTAGAGGTATCCTATTTGGATTAGAATAGGATTCTTAACTGCACTTGTGTCCTATTTGGATTAGAATAGGATTCTTAACTGCACTTGTGTCCGGTCCCTATATATATTAAAACAGTAGGGTTGTAGTAGATAAACAATTGACATCTGCATTTACAGAGTTAGTTAGAGAAGGTCATACCAAAAAAATAGAGGTGAAATTTTGCCTCTTTAATTAAAAAAAAAGGTATAGATATACAAATAGAATATTATGTACCACCTTTTGTATATAGGAACTAATACACCTTCAAGAAATCAGTCATCTGAAAGCCTGAAGCAAGATGCAACAATAGGGAAACCCTACTGCTCCGACATGTTGACACCTACAGCGATCGTTTCAGACAGGAAGCATAATCAAAGCTTTAGTTGCCAACCACCGATTTCTGATGACAAGTCTAAATCATCGATACAGCCAAGTCACATAATTGATTTAGAAGGATCACTGTAGTACTATTCAGGTCTTATAATATGTAAAATCAGCACATGGAAATAGGATTTTGAACATGCGTTTCTTTTTAGATAGATATCACTCTGTCACTCACTTGTCACTACCACGATAAATAAAGTTGGCCAAGGACATTTATTAAATACTAAATCATGCTTTACCATCCATATTAGGAGGCCGAAACTGCTCAATTCACCGTAGAAATAGAAACAACCTTATAAGTCAGAATTAGCTTTTTTAACTATAAAAATAATATTTTTCTCATTGCAAATCAGTTATACAAAGCCGCGATAAATCATGCCGATAAGAGCTAGAAAGAGGAAAAAAACAGGGGCCAGAACGTAGGAGTACGGCTTCCCTTGGCCCAAAGACCCATGCTTCTTAATTCTTAGCAGCCCACCTGACTCCCGAGGAGGCTTTTGGGCTGACGGGATCAGACAGGAAACAAGGCAATCTCAACATTCTTTTTGTTTGATAACGTCTAAAAAATGTGGTATCTTTCATATATAGAATGCTCGTTTCTAAATCTATTTGCACCACTCCTTATGATGAGATGTATAAAACTAGGCCCATGATATAAATGTTTCAAAATATATTTCTATAGGATATACCAACTTATATTATACAATTGATAGTTAATTACTATTGACGGAGCGTTTATATCCATGGAGCAAATAATTAGCTCCTTTATGTCCAAATAGGTTCGGCTAATAGTCTAGCTCATTGTTAGCTAACACTAACTAACAACTATCTCACTAGTTATAGCTACTAGTTAGCTAGCTAACTATTATCCAGTGGCGGATCTAGAAAAAAAAATGATCTATGGCGAACTTTGGACCGTTGATTTTTTTCGCGAAGCGATTTTTCCCTTCTTGGACACGAAACAGTGCTAAAGTATGTTTTTTTTTGCGAACTGCTAAAGTATGTCTTCAAGCCCACAAGGCTACAACTATCAATTATAGAATTCAGTAAACCAATTACTAAACTACAGGCCAATCAAATTTGCAATAGGGTGCTGTTTGGTAACGTGGAGACAAATGTAATCAAAATTAGTTCCTTTGTATCTACGACCGGTAACAGGCTTAATTTATTTCCGTTTGTGTTACCTACCGGCGATGGCTGAGGGAGGGGCCGCACTGAGGTCTGGCGGCCGCCAGGCCTTGCCAGATTGGTGGATTCGCCGCTGCTATTATCCAAACAGCGCCTAAGTGTATATTGTGTAAACCTACTATCGAACTATATATGTATATTGCCATAAATAATTTTACCTGAAGTTGTTACCTACACGAAGCATCTACATAATTTGCTACAATATAATGCACCATAAGTTATTATTGCATGGTTTATATATATATAAATTGTTTTTATGTGCTCTTAAAATTTATATACCATAAGTTTACACTAGTATACAACATAAGTTATTCATATATTTGTACATAAGTTGGGCATTTAGTTCAAATATATGTTTTTTTTATGAAAAACAGGAGGGGTTTAACCCCCTACTGTGCCTTTATTGAATAATTGAACAAAAAAATAAATGTACAGGAATCAAGATACAAAGAAAGATAGAAAGAAAATTAAAAGAATTACACATAAGCTTCTATCCATGAATCAAAAGCAGGATGATAGGAAGACTTGGCCCTGCGTCCAGAAGTATTCAAACTTGAAAGCGGCCCTTCTAGGAGGTTGCTGTTGGTTACAGAGGAAGAGCGGACAGTGGTCAGAGAGCGAGCTTGCAAGTAAGGTGG